>OX451735.1:72655286-73255286 GCA_948472305.1 Vicia faba
CTAATGTCTTAGATTATTTGTTTGAGGCAACAATATCCGAGGCAACCGTTTCGAGGCAACTATGATCTTTTAGATAAGAGGGCGACTTCTAAAACGACCTATACTCAATGACCGTGTACGAAGGCAACCAAGTGGGGTGTACCCTAGGAGTGCGCATGTGCGAGTGTGTCGTTTTCAGTTTATTTTTATCTTTATACATGTTAAGGGTGATCTAATTTGATTTTAAGATTAACATTCAGTCTTATCATGCAAATCCTATTATCAAACATCTAGCAGTTATAATTTGCGGAAATAAAATGCAGAATTTAAATTATAAGGCGTCGGGTATTTACATCGCCAAAGACAAACCCTTTGAAAAATAAAATAAAGCGATAAAAATAATTAAAAGTCCTATTTAACTATTAAAATCCGGAAACAGGTACATTATTGGATAAAAATAAATAAGGCGCGCGAGAAGTTGATCGAGTGCGAGATTTAGGGTTTTGACCCTTGTGAAAGAAAATGCCATCTTTTTGGTTTTTGTTGTTTTTATTTTAAGAAAGAAAATAAACCTAAGTTAAATAACTAAATTAAATTAATAAATTAATTAATATGAAAAATAAATTATTTTTTGGAGTTTTTGAATATTTAAGAAAGAAATTAAAAATAATTAAATTAGTGGTTAATACCTAATTAAATCTAATTAATTTTAATTATTTACAAAAATGAATTAAAGTTTTCTAATTAAAAACCTAATCAATTAATAAGTTTATTAAGAAAAATAAAAGTTTAAAATTTGATTGAAATAAAAACATTTTTTTGTGATTTTATTTAATAAAAATAGAATTTTGTGATTGGTTAGAATATTAAATAAAACAATTAAATTAAATTAAATAAAAAAACAAATAAAAGAGAAAAGAAGTGTTGGGCCTGTTTTTGAAGGGTGTTGATAGCAATTTGAAGGCCCATTAGTGCTGGCCTTTTTGACTTTGTGGATCTGGTGCTCACGCATTGACTGGCGTCTTGGTGGACCTTCAATCCCTGGCCATCAGATCTGGCCAATGGCCATCTGGCGCTTAGATTGGTGATGGCATATGGTGGTTTGCAAGCTTGAGCGCACACTGGAATATCTGAAAAATAATAACATTGAGAAAGAGGGGGACCTGGGATTCGAACCCAAGTTCTGAAGGAGAATACAACACTTGCTTGCCAACACACCACGCTGCTTTAGTTGTTAGTATAATAAGTATTAATAATAATATATTAAAACAAAACAATTTCCAGCAAAAATAAAAAAAAACGCACAAAATTATTTGAATTGGCCAACAGATGGATGACACGAGTTCATCCCTGTCCTCAAACCCCCTGTAAAAATTACCTGCGGATTTTCATCCGCAGCAAAAAATGCAGGTTGGTCCAAAAATCTCCCTCAGGCCATAAAAATGACTTTTAAGGGCATGGTCGTGCTCGCCTCAACCTCCTGGACACAACCACGTCCATCATGTTCCTCAATTTTACCTGAAACAAAAGTCCCTAAAAACAGCAACAAAACCCTAGCCATGGCGTTTTGCAAAACAGGTCATATGAATGAAATTAAATGATGCAAAAAGTTTGAAAGTGTTCTTGTGATCATGAATATGCCATTAGTTTGTTCAATAGGTGCCAGGATAATTCAAATCGAAACCAAGAACAGGGGTGAATAACGTGCGACTTACAATGCGTTAGGGAGTCTGAAAATGATTGGTTTTGGTTGGGATGGCTTGTGTGAATGGTCAGGAATCGATTGGGATACGTCTTGCCTCCTGAAACTGTCTCTAACCTGGATTTTAATTTCCAACTTTTTTGTGATTTTTTCAGTTCTTGTTCTGCCTCTTCCAACAATTTCTAACCCTTATTTCGTGTGCTTTAGCTTGCTTATGTATCACTCAGTGCATTAGGTAATAAAATTGGTCCAAATCTTGCCTTATCAATGCTTGCATATTTGATTTGATCTCCATTTACAAACTTGCCAAATTTGCCTAATTCTGATCTTTTTGCACATGATTTGATTTGATACGAATTTGATGATGATAATAGCTGTAATCAAAGCCTAGAACAACCAAAAAAATCATGAGTTATCAATGCCTTGGATTTTATATGATTTTATTTGATTTAAAATGAATAAATTCAATTACAAATCAAATTAAATAATAAAAATGAAATATGGGCACATGGTTGAAGCCAGGGCACGTGGGCAATAATACAAACTCAAATAAAGTGAAAAAGAATGGGCCCATTGGCAAAATTTGAAGTTTTGGGGATAGTTGACTTTTGGCAATTTTGCAAAAAAGTCCAACTTCAACAATGCATAACTTCTTCAATTTTGAACTTTTGGAGGTGTTCTTGGACTTTATAGAAAGCTTGATATGTCCTATAACCAACCCTTTTGGTCTCATTTCATTTTGATATACCATGCTCAAGTTATTAGCTTTGAAAGAAAAGGTGTTTTTGTTGACTTTCAAAAATGACCTATAATGTCCAAATTCATAACTTCTTGTGAGTACATTTTTTATCTTGGGGTATGAATATTGATTATAGGAAATTTCATCCTCTTAAAAATGAGCTTTGGATGGGTCATTTCTCATAAAGTATGAGAAAGTTATGCTTGGTCAAAGTTGAGTTGACCTTTCCTACAAAACCCTAATTTAGCAACTTTTGAATCTTGATGAATTGTGAGCAATCCTTGATGAATCATAATAAACCCTTGATCAAATGATGAAATAAACTTCAAAATGAGAATGTTGACAAAAAATCTTGAAGTTTGACTGTATATAGGTCACAGTTGACTTTTGCCCTAGCACAGTCGATTTTTGGACCTTTGGGCAATTGATTGAGCAAACTTCCTCTGCAAGGCTTGAAATTTGACATGGATGATCTTGAGAACATATTAGGACATTGGGGAGAACTTGAGGTCAATTGGACTCAAGGATCTTAATGCAACACAAAACCCTAATTTGGGGTAGACTGCCTTAGGAGGTAGCTTGTATGGTCAATCCTTGAGCAAACTTGAGCCACTTGGAGATTTTTCTTGCAATGTCTTGAGAAATATGGGAGGGAAAATTTTGGGGTACAACAGTTATACCGAAAAGTACCCTCATAAAGTTAAAGTATCAGGGAACACCTATGTGCCCGAGTGGCATCATTGTGAAGGCTTTTGATGGGTCGAGGAAATCTGTCATCGGTGAGGTAGACTTACCCATCCACATAGGACCACATTTGTTCTTGATAACTTTCCAAGTAATGGACATTATTCCCGTGTATAGTTGTTTGCTAGGACGGCCATGGACATACGAAGCAGGGGCTGTCACTTGAACTCTGCATCAGAAGCTAAAGTTTGTGCGTGAAGGGAAGGTAGTGATCATAAATTAGGGAGCAAGCGTTGTTGATATCCCATATGTCCTCTTTCAGAATTGTTGAAGCGGATGAGGCTGCTGTTGGAACCCAGTTCCAAGCCTTATCCATTGACAACATAGGGAAGAATGAGAATTCTGTGGTTTCCCTGAAGGACGCGCAGCAGGTTGTGCGCAATTGTCATAATGCAATTTGGGGATGACTTGTGGATCCACCCGTGAACAAAAACAGAGGTGGTTTGGGTTTCTCTTCAAGGAATGTCAAAAGTGAAAGTTTGAAGCCAAAGTCTTCTGTGAACAGTTATCATGATGTTTTCCGCAGCGGAGGCTACCTCCTTCCAATTGGTTATGGAATTAATGCTGTTGAAGAGGATGAAGCAGAGTAGGAAGTACTGAATTATGTGACGCATGGAGTCCGAGTTCAGAACTGGGTCACCATTGATGTTCCTTCTTGCATACATGTTTCAAAGTAATTTTTTTGTTAATCTATTTCTTTCTTTTGAAAAGCTTTCACTCTGCCCAAGGGGGAAGTATTAATGTTGTAGGGCTTATCTGTTTTCTATAACTGTTAAGATCATTAATAAAAGTTGTCTTTGCTTCCAAATTATGTATTTAATTTTCCGCTTTTTCCTGGGAAATGGTAATAAAAAAAACCTTTCAAACTAAATAATAACTGAATATTAATCTGCATGATCACTTGTTATATGTGTCAGTTTCTAAAAACAATCATAAATCACATGTGAAAATTAATTAAAAAACCCGTTGAATACAATAAACCTGCACCCTCTCCTAACTTTGATTGTCCCGTGTTTGGGGTTGAAGAAGAAGATTATGATGAGATTCCAGAAGATGTCTCATGGTTGCTTGAGCACGAGGAAAATACCATTCAACCATATAAGAAGCCTTTGGAAGTGGTTAATTTGGGTTCAGAAGAAGATCCTAAAGAAGTTAAGATTGGAGCATCGTTGCATCCTGATGTAAAGAGCGGGTTGATTGAGATGTTGAAAGAGTATGTGGATATTTTTGTTTGGTCTTATCAATATATGCCTAGTCTAGATACAGACATTGTCGAGCATCATTTTCCGTTGAAGCCAGAGTGTCCGCCAGTTAAACAAAAGTTGAGAAGAACCCACCTGGATATGGCAGTAAAGATCAAAGAGGAGGTCCTAAAACATATTAATGTTGATTTTCTTGTGACATCAGTGTATCCTCAATGGATTGCCAATATTGTCCCAGTACCGAAAAAAGACGGAAAAGTCCGCTTGTGCGTAGATTACAGAGATCTAAATAAAGCTAATCCAAAAGATGATTTTCCATTGCCTCACATTGACATGTTAGTGGATAGCACATCAAAATTCAAGGTATTCTCATTCATGGATGGATTTTCCGGGTATAATCAAATTAAAATGGCTCCAGAGGACATGGAAAAAACAATGTTTATCACACCCTGGGGAACATTCTGTTACAGAGTGATGCCCTTCGGGTTGAAGAATGCTGGTGCAACGTACTAGAGGGCTATGACAACCCTGTTCCATAATCTGATGCACAAAGAAATTGAAGTATATGTTGATGATATGATTTCCAAATACCAAAATGAAGAAGGGCATATAGAAGATTTATTGAAGTTGTTTCGGCGTTTAAGGAAGTATCGTCTCTGCCTGAATCCAAATAAATGCACCTTCGGAGTTAGATAGGGGAAATTGTTGGGTTTTATTGTTAGCCAGAAAGGAATTGAAGTTGACCCTGACAAAGTCAAAGAAATTCAAGAAATGCCAGCACCATGAACTGAAAAGCAAGTCAGGGGTTTCCTCGGGCGTTTTAATTATATCTCCAGATTTATTTCCTACATGACTGCAACATGTGAAGCGATCTTTAAGTTTTTAAAGAAAGATAAAAGTTATGTGTGGACGGATGATTGCCAAAGGGCATTTGAAAGCATTAAAGAATATCTACTTGAACCTCCTATCTTGCTCCCTCCCGTAGAAGGAAGACTGTTGATTATGTATCTAATAGTGTTAAATAAATCCATGGGTTGTATTCTGGGACAACAAGATGAAATGGGAAAGAAAGAGTTCGCCATTTATTATCTAAGCAAAAAGTTCACCGATTGTGAGTCGTGGTATTCTATGCTAGGAAAAACATGTTGTGCTTTGGCCTGGGCGGCAAAGCGTTTGCGGCAGTATATGTTGAATCATACTACTTGGTTGATCTCCAAAATGGATCCAATCAAGTATATTTTTGAAAAGCCTGCTCTTACTGGGAGAATTTCCCGCTGGAAGATGTTGTTATCTGAATATGATATCGAGTACCGCACTCAAAAGGCTATCAAAAGTAGTGTGTTGGCAGATTACCTTGCTCACCAGCCGGTGGAAGATCATCAGTCTGCAGAATATGAATTCCCCGATGAAGATGTGATGTTCTTGAAAGTGAAATATTGTGATGAACCATTGCCTGAGGAGGGCCCCGACCCTGAATCTCGTTGGAATTTGGTATTTGATGGAGCTGTGAATGCTTATGGTAAAGGAATTGGTGCTATGATTGTTACTCCTCATGGATCGCACATTCCTTTTACTGCAAGGTTAACATTTGATTGCACTAATAATATGGCGGAATATGAGGCTTGCATCATGGGTCTTGAAGAAGCTATTGATCTAAGAATCAAGATTCTAGATGTGTATGGTGATTCAGCCTTGGTAATAAATCATATTAAAGGAGAATGGGTCACTCGTCACCCTGGCTTGATCCCTTACAAAGATTAAGCTAGAAGATTACTACCCTTCTTCAATAAAGTTGAATTCCATCACATTCATATGGATGAAAATCAAATGGCAGATGCTCTGGAAACTCTGGCTTCCATGTACCAAGTAAATGCTTGGAATGATATACCCCGAATTACAGTTCGACGGCTAGATAAGCCCGCTCATGTGTTTGCGACAGAGGAGGTAGCAGATGAAAAACCTTGGTATTATGATATCAAACATTTTCTTCAGACTCAGGAATACCCGTTTGGTGCGTCAAAGAAAGATAGAAAGACACTGAGAATATTGGCAGGCAATTTCTTCCTCAGTGAAAATGTGTTATACAAGAGAAATTTTGACATGGTCTTGGTCAGATGCGTGGATAGACACGAAGCAGACATGTTGATGCATGAGATCCATGAAGGTTCATTTGGCACTCATGCTAATGGACATTCAATGGCTAAAAAGATGCTAAGGGCAGGTTATTATTGGTTGACAATGGAATCCGATTGTTACAAATTTGCAAAGAAGTGCCATAAATGCCAGATTTATGCAGATAAGATCCATGCACCTCCGACACTTCTCAATGTGATTTCCTTCCCGTGGCCTTTCTCTATGTGGGGCATTGACATGATCAAGATGATAGAACCCAAAGCTTAGAATGGACACCGTTTCATCTTGGTAGCAATTGACTACTTTACCAAATGGGTAGAGTCTGCTTCATATGCCAATGTTACCAAACAGGTGGTTGTGCGTTTCATCAAAAACAATCTTATATGCCAGTATGGTGTGCCGAGCATAATCATCATTGACAATGGCTCGACTTTGAACAACAAGATAATGACTGAACCGTGCGAAGAATTCAAGATTGTCCATCACAATTCATCTCCATACAGGCCAAAGATGAATGGGGCTGTTGAAGCTGCTAATAAGAATATCAAGAGAATTATCCAGAAAATGGTTGTCACTTATAAGGATTGGCATGAAATGCTCCCTTTTGCTCTGCACGGATATCGAACATCTGTTCGCACTTCAACAGGAGCAACCCTATTTTCCCTAGTTTATGGAATGGAAGCTGTACTCCCTGTCGAGGTAGAGATTCCCTCGTTGCGTGTGATAATGGAAGCCAAATTGACAGAGGCTGAATGGGTTCAGGACAGGTTTGACCAATTGAATTTGATTGAAGAGAAAAGAATGACAGCTTTGTGTCATGGGAAGTTATATTAGAAAAGAATGAAGAAAGCATTTGACAAAAAGGTCAAACCTCGTGAATTCATAGAAGGATACCTCGTGCTCAGGAAGATCATGTCTTTCAACACTAATTCTAGGGGCAAGTGGACTCCTAATTTTGAAGGCCCGTATGTTGTCAAGAAAGCCTTCTCTGGTGGTGCATTAATTCTTGAAACTATGGATGGCGAGGAGTTCCCATGTCCCATGAATGCTGATGTAGTAAAGAAATACTTCTCCTAAAGAAATAAAAGAACAACTCGCTAAGTTGAAAACTCGAAAGGGCGGCTTAGGCAAAAAGGAGCATCTCGGTAGACCAAAAACCCGAAAGGGCGATCTAGGCAAAAATTAGAGACATAAACAGAATAAATTTCCCGCTAAGTTGAAAACCCGCAAGGGCAGCTTAGGCAAAAGTTAGGGATTTTCTTGGCAAGTAACTACGTCATACGAGACTTGATCATTGAAGCAACAATCTTCTCGGATCCTCACATACTTCAACAGAAGCTACTGCTTAGGATTTCAAAAGTTGTTAGGGGGGATAGTGGTCATTGTATCTCAATGTATCTTTTCCATTATGTATTACCATTTCCCAAACTTTGTAATCATCCATGAAGTCTCGCCATTCGCAGACTACCATTCTATTAATGAAATTCGAGCTTTTGCCCAATTCTTTGTGTTCTTATTTTTATTTAGCTTGCAAAGACTTCATTTATCACTGATAATAACTGTTAAAGCAAAAAGATTAAAAGAAGAAAAATTAACTTTTCAAAAAAAAGAGAAGAGATCTTTACCATTCAATTTACTTTGGGATTTGTGATGAAACAATGACAACAAGAATGGTGATCCCAAGAATGAACAAACTCCGGTTGTTTTAAGAAGATTTACTCCCTTCATGAAAGTTTTCTCAGGTCATTTTTATGGTGTGCGCAATCTTTGTGTGTTTCTCAGATAGTTAAAGACGATATCAGTGGACGCAAGGTACAATATTGGGTTTATGATCCCATTATCCCCAGTCAAGTCTTGGTTCGCTTTTGATTTTGGGTTTGCATGGTCAGAAGCCTCTGTCCCAGATTCCCCAGCGAAGTCTTCCCTCATATAATGAAAGGTTTTATTCCCTTGGTGTGCTGAGATGTCGCTCTTTTTTCAATATTGGCACTAATGTTGACTTCTAGATTTCCCGGGAAGGTTATCACAGGGCATCTCTTGTTGGAATGAGTGTTCGTGATGAAAATTTTCAATCCGCAGTTTTTTCTCCAAGGAGGTAGACTTGAATCCCCCAGCGAGGCTTGGTTGTTTCGACGTCAGTCTGCTTTATTTGAGATTGGTCTTGGAATCTCCAGTAGGCATGTTGCTTTTGGAAAACTGTTTCTCCAATGAAACCGGAAGAAGGATGTTCTATCCCGGTATCTGTTTGATTTAGCTACATCCGGATTATGTTTCTCCTCAATGAAGTTAAAATAATAAGTTTGGTTTCCGTAGTTACCTTTCTTGGACTGATCTTTCTAGTTGAAGCGTAGCCCAATGTTGTTAGTACCTGAGGCGGTTTCGTTTGTCTGTGCTTATTATGTATCCTTTTTACCAGCATATGCAAAATAACACTCATACATTCATACATACATCATGAATTGCTAAAAATCATCATTCATTGACATTGTATCCTGACCTTTCCGACAACGCTCTTTGCTTAGTTGAATTTGGTTTTCCCTCTTGAGTTTATTTCTCAAAGGATGAATTTGCATTGGCTGTCTTGCTCCAGTTTATTTTTGAATTGGATTTGTGGTTTTCTGAAAACTTTGGGTTTTGGTTTGTGCATTTATTTTTCACAGGAAGACTTTATCTCCTCAGCAGGAATATCGTGGCACTTCCCCGGGAAATCATATGTGTCATGAATACACCTCTTAGGTATAAAACATGTTTGGTAATGTGACACGATAGATGCAATATATTCTCTGATTCTATTAACTAGAACCATGATCAAGATCTTGTAAACATTGTTACATAAAGAAATGTATTAACTGATTCAAAAGTTGGTTAGAGATAGTTAAAATTAGTTACAATTTAATTTATAGTTAGTTACCTAGTTTAGTTGTATCCTAAGTAACTAGTGCATAAATAATTCCTCTTGCATATAAACAACATCATCTCTTGATCAATATTCGAGGATTCACTTTATTTTCACCTTCTTTTTCATGTTTAATATCATGAACTTGTATGAGATTTCATATCATAATATAGTATCAGTCACATTTGATTCTTGATTCTTCTTCTTACTTGGCTCATCTTATTCTCTTTCTTGTGCTTTCATTCGTATATGCAATTTCTCTTTCGATCCAACATCATCATGCTGCTACGTATTGCTCCCTTTTCAAATCGAACCACCAATGGTGATGTTGATTTCATTTATAATGTTCATCCTAGAAAAGGTTTGAATTATGCCAACATTACACCTAAGCTGAAAAGTTCTAACTATATCTCATGCTCAAGATCGATTCAACGTGCTATTGGCGCCAAGAACAAACTAGCATTCATTGATGGTTCCACTCTCGTTCCTGATCTTTTTAATCTCAATCGATGTGCATGGGAATGCTATAATTTCTTAGTGCACTCTTGGATTTTAAATTTCGATAATGCTCCAATTTCTTAAACAATATGGTTCTTGGAGAATTTTATTGATGTAAGGAATAATTTCAAATAACATTTTGCTAAAGCTCGTTGTATACACGTCTCTAATCTTTGTGTTGAAATCAACAATCTCAAACAAGGATCCAAATTTGTTCTTGATTACTTTACTGAATTGCATTGATTATGGGAAGAGCTGAATTCCTATAGGACGATTCCAACATGTACCCGCATTCACCAATGCAGATGTGAGCCAATACGGCCTGCACATAATTTTTGTCTTGAAGATCAAATCATTATGTTTTTGACAAGTTTTGATGATAAATTTTAAGTAGTTAAAACTCAAGTCTTTTTAATGGATCCTTTACCATCCATCAATAAAATTTACTATATGATTATTCAAGAAGAAAGTAACAATGTGGCTTTACCTTTAAAACCTGAAACTAATGTTGTTCTTCAAGAAGTCAATACATTGATCAATGCTTATGTTCAAGAAAACCACCTGATCATGGTAGATCCTATGCTCTATTTAGTGGCTTCAATCATTTGAAGAAAGAGAATATAATTTTGTACTTATTGTAATAGATCAGGTCATACCATATATGTTTGCTATCTTAAGCATGGATTCCCTCCAAAATTGGGCAAGTATCTACTAACGCATCTAATGTTTCAAGTGGTGACGCACAACATCTTTTTAACAATGGTGAAGCAGATGTATCAAGCAAACAAGCTACCAATATAATTCAATAAACAATACACTCAACGGATTAACTTATTACAACAAACAAATTTGAAGCCTCATACACAAATCTCCAATCCTACTCCTAGTTCCAATCACATTTCTACATCCTCTACTCATTACGATCATTCATTACCCGATAATCCAGATGATTCACAAGTTTCAATTGTTTCATGTTCCATTCACTCCAAACATGAATTTTGGGTTACTGACTCAGGTGCTAATGACCATGTTTGTTCATCCTTGCGTTGGTTTAATTCATACTACAAAATTAGGTCAGTCAATGCCTGTTTACCTAATGAATATGCTATTGTAGCTAAGTATGCATGCACAATTAGTTTTTCACCACATTTATGCCTTACAAATGTATTTTACACTCCTGATTTTTATTTTAATCTTTTATCAGTGTCAAGACTATGTCATTCCACTAGTTGTGCTTTTAAATTTTCTCACAATAAGTGAATTATACAAGATAAGAAATCACAAAAGATGATTGGTTTGGTTAAACATTTTGAAGGCTTGTACAAGCATGTGATTTATGGTGGTTTCACGATTGTAGATACATCTCTGTATCAGTCTAGCATTTATAGTATTTCCCTTTCCAAACATCGTATGTATATTGTTTATGCTAATAATTGTAAAGTTATTTTAAACCAAGTCATATGGCATTTTAGATTGAGTCATCTGTCTCATGATAGGCTCTATAAATTTCTCAATTGTACCCTCAAGTTGTTAATGATAATAAAGCCATATGAGACATTTTTACTTTACTAGGCATAAGAAACTTCCATACAATTTAAGTTGTTCAAAGGTTGATCATAAGTTTGAACTGTTACATTTTGACATATGGGGCACTATTTCCATCAATTCAATACATGGTCATATATATTTTTTTCACATTCCTTGAGGATTATGGTAGATTTGTTTGGATCATTTTTCTTAAGTCAAAATCAGAAGTCTCTAACTATAACACCCTAAATCCGCATATGAAATATCGCATAATTTAATTATAAATGCAACCACGTAGGGTGTCACACACATAAAAAACACACACCCTGCTCCGTAACACAAGTTTCAACATAATAGTTTCAAAAATACGCATTTGTAATTGGGATGTTTACATGACATACAACTCACCTGAAGCTTACCTGGCACGTTTACAAGACATCCAACTCATCAAATTGTTATCACATATTCATATGATAAGACATTTTATAACGTGTCATCGCACACTCACCCAATTATTTTAAGGAGTCATTATAGCGGAATCATTACTAAAACAACTAACAACGACATTGTAATGTATGAGAATTCATCTCATAAACATAAAATTCATATCATTAGAAAAAAGATTCATAATATTTAACTCAAATATCTTAAAAATATCTGTTAATTCTATAATTTTTGTGATTGACATTATGTTTGGTAAAACTAACTTAGTAGGAATATGTTAAAATAAGATGTTCTATCAACTAGAGAAACACGTTGAACAACATATCCTATGCAGAATCATTCAACATTGCGCCTGTGTACAGCTGGACAGTTGGATTTTGTAGTTTATTACAAATGCATAACATTTTGAGAATATTATGATATCCTATATGGCGCTCAGTTTAAGGATTAAAGAGATTCATGCTTAATTCAAGGAGTATTTTTAGTTTCTAATTATGGAGGTAATTTAGGAAATAAATGATTGAAGTTCTATTTTTATGCAAAAGTTTCTGCAGATTTTTAGCAGCTGTTTTGCCACATTTTTGAAGTCCAAATCCAATCCACTCAAGTATATAAAAAGAAGGCTTTAACCCAAATACATGTGAGGATCTGAAGTGTATTTTGTAGCGTTACAAAGCGTGATTTTGAGTGTTATTGTGTGTTGATTGAACATTGAGTCTTAGTGAATATATTAAGACTATTTTGTTAATTGTGAGCCTCTATAATATCACTTTGATAGAAGAGTAGGACTGTCTCTATTGAGTTGTAAATTATGCCAATCATTCTTAAGCTTTTAAGTATTGAATGATTGTGTATCTTTGAAGTGTGTCTTCTAAAATATTCTAAATTGTTTAGAGTTGTTCAATCACTGGTGTGATTGGAAGGGATTTAAGAAGGGTCTCATACCTATGCGAGTCTTAGGTAGAAGTTAAGCAAGGATAGTGATTAAGTGAGTAGATCGTAAACTATTGAGAGTTTTCCATGGGTCTACAAACTGATACTACTTAGTTGATTTCGTCCCTGGCTTGGTAGCCCCTAGAGTAGGTGTTATTGTACACCGAACTGGGTTAACAATTCTGTGTGTTCCTTTATTTTTATACACTGTTTATTGTTTGAAATTGTTCATTGTGGTGTTGTTCAGAGATCAGTGTCTCGAAATCTCTTAGAACATCTGAGATCTGAATACCAGATTTCAATTGGTATCAGAACAGGCATCCTGCTCTGACTCTGGGTGAGATTCAAGGAAGTTACTTTCTGGTACAATGGACATGGAAGGAAAATTTGTGAATAAACCACCCATTCTTGATGGAACCAATTATGATTGTTGGAAAGCTCATATTGTGGCTTTCATCAAGTCCTTGGACAAAAAGGCTTGGAAATATATGGTAAAGGGATAAGATCCACCAAAGGTTGTAGGTCATGATGAAGATGAAAAAAATCTCAAGGAAACTCCAAATCCTTGAATGCTTTATTTAATGGAGTAGATAAAAACATCCTTAGACTGATAAGTAATTGCACTGTTGCTAAAGAAGCTTGAGAGATATTGAAGACTGCTCGTGAAGGAACTTCTAAGGTGAATATGTCTAGGCTCAAAATTCTTAACACCAAGTTTGAGAACTTAATAATGAAGGAGGATGAGAGTATTCATGACTTTCATATGAATATTATTGAGATATCAAATGCCTTAAGTGCCCCGGGGGAGAAGATGTCTGAAGTTAAGTTGGTGAGAAAAATTCTCAGATCTCTTCTGTTGTACCCCAATTTATTACCTAAGATCCCTTCGTCATACCATATTGTTTCAATCACCACAAAATTACATTAGGGCTTTTGGTTCTTCTCCCTATCTTTAGCCTTGCTCTTTGAGGAGTTACCAAGCACCTTGACTTATTTTCTTTTGTGATCATGGATATTTTGCTTTGATTTTCTCTCTAAATTAACAAAATACAATATTGGTTTGTCTTACTTGTTAATAATGTAGGTAAAGGCAATGAGGTTTATCAAGTTGCATCATGGGTTCATGAGTTTATTTCCATGCCCTAGTCAAAAGCTTGAGAGATTCAAACCTCACCATTGAAGTTGTTTTGAAGTTGGTATGGAAGTAGTTTTGGTGGCCATGATCCCTAATCATAATCCTCAACAAATTCTATTCACAAAGGAAGAATATTGGCACAAAAAGTTTGTTCAAACTTGGCAAAGTTCCACCAAGCATTCTCTTGATTTAGAGGCTAGGGTTTTGGACTTGAAAGGGGCATATCTTGATCATCTTTTGGTATTTTTGAGTTATTCCAAAAACATTATTCTCTTCAAAGAGTTACCAATAAATCACTTCAAAATTTCCAAGGAGTTTTCATGTGGAAGGAACTTGGTGAAGAAGAAAGATTACAAGTCATCCAGATGAATCCCTCATTTTGCATATGTGACTTCAAATGGTCATAACTTGGTCAATTTTTATCACCTTGAGCCCATTATTTTTTCATGATGACCCTGAGGATGTGTACTTCATGCCTTCTTTTATGTGCAAAGTAAGAAAATGGATGGAAGTTGCCTTAAGAATGCAAGAGATTATAGGTCATTTCATGATTTTTGGCCAACTTCAACAAGTCATAACTTGCTCAATTTTTGGATATTTTGAGTGGTTCAAATTGCAAAATTTCATTCAAGAGATCTACTTCATTCCATCTTTTTTGGTCAAGAGCAAATTCTAAGTGGAAGGCCATGTTTGGATGCAAGAGATTATATGTCATTTTTAAAGAAGAATTTAAAATATTTCTAAGTATGGAAAGTCAACTCTTTTTCTTCAACTTTGACTCCATGTAATTTTCAGCTCAAGCATCCATTTGATTCCATTATTTTTCCATTGCAAAGCTTGTTACCTCATCTTTCCAAAACATCAAGAATTTTTCCCTAAGACCCCCTGAGGTGGAAATGCCATTGGATTGAACTTGGTAACTTGGAACTGAAGTTTCTCCATAAGTCAGAATTTGAAATTTATGTTTTGGCCTTTAAACATCAAATTAGCACGCGTTTATGATCTAAACATGTTTAACCAAGTTGCCAAAGTGGATTAGAGCCTTGAAACACAAGGATTATATGAGTTTTGATGCAAATCAGATCACACCTTGCTCGTGCATCAGGTTCACACGATTTCCCTCAAATTTGCATCATTCCACACGCTTGAACATTCCATTTGATTCCCTATAAATAGAGGGTCATCCCCCATTCAATTTCCCAAGCTTAGATAGCCAGAATCACCTTGCCAAACTTGCTTCACAACTTAGAATTCAGCTACTTCGAATCCTATTCTCAAGACTTTTTCAATCCATTTTTTTCATCAATTCACCTTCCTTGATCTTCCCTGAAGCTAACCATATAATCACATTCAAGAATCGTGCCCTATATTGCTCCATAGAAGTCCAGTTTCAGAGCTTTGCAACTCAACTTCAATAGGTAGATTCCTTCATCAATTCTTCAAAACTTTGGTATCATTGTGTTTCTCTCATTGCCCTGGTTCTAGTCGCAACACTTACTTTTATCTGAAAGCACGTTTTGACCATGAATTTTCAAATCCCTTTTCAAAACTTTCTTTCCAAATTGCTTGAGTTACAGTTTATATAAATTTGGCGCGAGGGTGTGGTTGTCTTCGTCTTGAAGAGACAAAGCGAATGGCATAGGTCTGAGCTTCTGATTTTACAGTTTGAGAGACCTGCAATTTGTGAGGGCTGGAGGTTGAAGATGACCAATGTGTCATCTTCCAACCAATGAAAGCATGACATTTGTGTTTTTCAAAAATCTGATTTATTAATGATTATGTACATTATTCATTAAAGACCATGATATGCAAAGCGTTCCAGATCCTTTGAATTTGATTACTAACGCGTTTTGACTATCATCCAATGATCCACATCTTTTTCTTTTATTTTCTTTTTCTGATTTTTATATTTTAATTGTTTTAAATTTCAAAAAATCATAGAAAATTCACTATTAGTCCAAAAAATCTAAAAAAATTATGAAAAATATTTTTGATTATTCTCTTTCTGATTTTTATTTTTCACAATTTAATTTTGTGTTTTGATATTTTTTTAATGAATTTTACACTTATTTGATTTGTTTAAAATGTTTAAAAATACTTTTACACATTTTTAAATTCTGAAAAAATTATGGAATGATCCAATGATATTGTGACAAATATTGGTGACCTTATTTTATTTTGTTTCTGACTTTTCTATTTTTTACTATTTTTGTTTATTTTACCCATTTATTTTAATTTTTAAAAATAGTTTCTGAATTTTAAAAATTCCCAAAATTTTTGTAAAATTACTTGGCCTCTTTTATGATTTTTCTATGGTCTTATTTTTCATTTCTTGATTAATTTGAATATAATTGGCATTTTCTTCATTATTTTCCATTTTTTTAAAACATTTTTAAACTCTTTAATGAACATATTAATTATATTATTATTTTGTGAATATTTTCTGGCTGTCTTGGGTTGATTTTTTGGTCATGTCTTTATTAACATCATTGAATTCATGGTGTTGAGTTTAACTACACAAAAAATGGATGAATGATTTTAATAATAGTTTGATTAAATATTAATTCAAATGTGGTTTTTCTTTTTACCCTAATTCCTCTTCATCTCATCCCCTTCTTATTGCACTAAATGTTGTTAGAGCATAATCTCTATATCATGTCTCAAAACAAATGGTGCATATATTGCTATTGACCGACCTCAAAATAGGTGAGACTTCTATATAAGTCCACTTACGGTTGCTTAACATAGCGCTAAATTTTGTCCCGATTCGAATAAATGATCATTCATGGCCCAAACTTATGATTGCAAGCCCAAGTATGTTAATTTGATCTCTTTGATCCAATAACCTTGAGATTCATTGTGTGGGGGATTTGGTTCTACCAATCCTCTAATGGATCTACAACACCTTTGGTCAACGCGAATCACTTAAACATCGTTGATCATTAAATGGTACTTGTGAGAATTCCAAATGGATGATATACTTGACAAAAAGCAAAAGCAACTTGTTGTGTGGAGGCTTTGGTTCTACCAATCCTCTAATGAGTTCCAAATGCAAGTTTCAAGATGGTAATCCAACTAACTACTAATTATTGACTTGTTTTATTTTATGCCTTTATTCTTTTATGCTTTATGTACTATTTATTTTTTAGCATTTTACATTTAATGCCATTTTCATCTTTGCTCATTTGAGCATTTATTTTCTTGTCATTTTTACTTTGCTCACTTGAGATTTTCTTTTTTCCTTTTCCTAAGATACTTAAAAACCAACTTAAACCCTAAAAAACTCTTAATGGTACTTTGACTATTTGGTTACTATCCTTGGCATTATGGAGCATGGGACTTTTCCTTGGACTTAGGATTAGAAACCTTGGCCTATCTTGGAGACGTTGTGATCTTATCTGATTATTTTGTCTGGAGCTCTTGAGGTTTACCTCAAGACATTGGGTTGCTTGTTTATTTTTGTGTGCAGGTTTTTGTGATTGCATCCTTTGTTTGAAATCTGGAATTCACCCGCATACAGCCGTTACTCTGCCCAATTTTTGTGAAGACTTAATACATTTGAAGAGGTCTAGTATCTTTGCTTGCTTGGTTTCACTCCAAAGAATGGGAATTCTATCCTGGCTCATGATGTCAAGTTTTGGCTTCTTGTTTGGTTAGATGGTCCTTTATCCTTAGCTTTTACCTTATGCTTTAGGATAGCCTCTTCTACTCCTCCCATCTTCTTTAATTTCAAAAATCTTCTCCCTCTCTTTAAAACTCTTCTTGTTTCTAAACTTAAACACTTTCATAATAAACTTGGACTTAGGTCCATGCATTTTCAAAACATTTTCATCAATAAACTTCAATCAATTTAATAATACTTTGACACTTTTTGTGAGAAGACTAAAAGTCAATCAATCTCATTTCAAACCATTTTGCCACTTTGGCTTTTACCTTTAAACTTTTCTTAAAAGATTAGGCTCTTGTCAATCCTTGTAGTGATGCAAACAACTATACTTCTATAACATGTAGTGAAGAGAGATATTTTCCACTTGGGTGTTGAGTGAGGCATTGTTGATTTTAACATCCAAGCCATATCCTCCACTTTGAGATGATGCAAATTCTCCTTTCTCATGATTTTGGGTAGTAAGTATGTTTTCCACACGGACAATGACGATGATGTCTTATCTCATAAAATTAACCAACACACTTGTGTTTCAAATTTTCAAAAGAGGAACTACGTGTACCCTGATCCCCTATTGCACGAAAGGTGGTACATAGGCACTAAAGGTTCGCAACCGCGGCGGGTGTAAAAATCATAAAAAATATATTTCTTCTCTTACCTCCACCATCCATTTTATATATAACACATTTTTATAGCCAAAATATACAGATTTTACAAAGAGGTTCCTGCGGAGTATCGTAGATGTTTAGGGTGCTAATACCTTCCCTTTGCATAACCAACCCCCTTACCTTGAATCTTTCCCCTTTTTTTTGGGTTATTCTCTCTTTTCCCATTCCTTTAGAAATAATAAAGCACGGTGGCGATTTTGATTTTGATTTGTATAAAGTCTAGTCAATCCAATGGTTTAGTCTTGAACATTTCTACCACTACATCTTCCAAAGAGGTTTGACATGAAGGTGACTGCCATTGAAGAAGCCCAATATATAAACAACCTGAAGGTTGATGAGCTTATGAGGTATCTACATACCTTTGAACTAGGGATCAGTGAAAAGTCTGAAAAGAAGAAGAGCATTGCCTTTGTCTCTAATACTGATGATCTAGAAGATGAGTGTGACTTAGATATAAAAGAAGAGATATCCAATGCTTTTGTGTTACTTGGAAGACAATTCAACAAAGTGATGAAGAAGGTGGACTAGAAGTCAAGATAAAATGTCAAGAACAAGTCATTCTACATCAACAAAAATCAGGATTTTGGAAGAAGGGGCAGACCTGAAGAGAAGACCAATCAAGGAAAAGGAGTTCAGTGTCATGAATGTGAAGCTTTTGGACACATAAGGGATGAATATCCAACGTATTTCAAGAAGTAAAAAAGGAATTTATTTGTGTCATGGTCAGAGGAAGATTCAGAAAGTGAGCATGAAGAGAAATCTGCCAAGTAAGTGACTGCCTTGACAAGAATTTGTGACTCTGGTGACGATTAAGATGGTGGAAAACTTACTTTTGAGGAACTTGCTGCTTCTTACAAGGAGTTATGTCTCAAAAGTGAAGAAGTGTGTCAATATGGAGAAGACTAAAAGAGAGTTATTGCTCAACTACAGGCTGAGAAAGTAGAGCATTTAGCCATCATTTCTGATCTGAAAGAGGAGGTTGTATTGCTAAATTAAAAACTTGATAATATGACTAAATCTGTAAGAATGTTAAATAATGGCTCTATTGGTCTTGATGGAATTCTTCAATCTGAGAAGAATGCTGGAAATATTAAAGGCCTTAGTGATGGTAATCAAGCTGTAAATAACAAAGGAGAAAGGCTTAAAGTGAAGTTTGTGCCTCCAAAGTAGAAACAAGAGCTAAAGATGTTGAATCGCATGTCCCAATGTCAGCAGAGACATTAGAAGAAGTACAATGGAGGTAGGAATCATCAGTGTAGATGTCATTATTATGGAAGGTTTGGTCATTTTAAACCCTTTTTATAGAGGTTGTATGGCTATCCCAAACCTGTTTCACAACATAGAAGAAAACATGATGATGTTAAAGAAAAGTCTAAGAGGCTTTCCGAAAATGACACTTGTGGACTCATAGCTCACACCTCTCTCAGATGTTCTACAAGAGAGGGTTGGTATTTTGATAGTGGTTGTTCTAGGCACATGACTGGTGTCAAGAAATTTTTGGTGGATATTAAATCATATTCCACTAACTATGTCACTTTTGGAGATGAATCAAAAGGAGAAATAAAGGGTGTTAGAAAGATGGACTATACAGGACAACCTAGTATTGATGATGTGCTATTTTCTAAGGGGACGACTGCTAATTCGATAAGTATTAATCAACTGTGTGACCAAGGTCTCAAAGTTCACTTTACTACATCTGAGTTTCTGGTAACAAATAAGAAGAATGGAGTTATCATGAAGGGAGCTAAATAAAAAGATAATTGTTACTTGTGGATTTATCAAGAAACAAATTGCTCCTCCACTTTATGGATGTCAAAATAAGTTGAAGTGAAGCAAAAACTTGGCCATTTACACCTGAAAGGTATGAAGAAAGTCTTGTCAGAGTAAATAGTCAGAGATATTCCCAAGCTGAAAATGGAGGAAGGAAAAATCTGTGGTGAACATCAAATAGGAAAGAAAACCAAGATGTCACATCCAAAGTTGCATCATCAAATTATTTCCAAGGGGTTAGAAATTCTTCATATGGCGTTAATGGAACCTATGCAGGTTGAAAGTCTTGGTAGAAAGAGATCTGTCAATGTAGTTGCTGATGATTTTTCAAGATCTTCCTGGATGAACTTTATCAAAGAAAAATCAAATGGCATTGAAGTCTTTAAGGATTTATATCAATTACAAATGGGGAATAATGGAAAAGATTCTCTATCCTTTCTCCATGTTGCTATGGTTAAAACTGTCAAAGGTTGGAAAAAAAGATCTCTGTAAAGAGCTAGATTGAAGAAGACTTTTTCTGAGGTGATGACAAGGGATATGATAGGAAAAATATCAAGTATACCGTTTTTTCCTTGCAGTAATAATGGGAAATTCCCAAGATATCGACCTCAAAGACTGAGTGCAATTAGCAAGTTAAATTCGTAGTTCAATTAAACAAAACTTGATATGGGTTTTGGTTTTGAAATTGTCACTTAACAAGTAGCAGAAATATAAAATGGCTTTTCAATGATATGAGGAGCATGCTAGGGGTAGGTGTGTGATTTGATCCTGTAATAATCTTTACTCTTGATCTCTTCAACAAGTTCATTAATTTCAACTACCGAATATTTAGTTTGTTTTCCCCCAAGTCCTTAGTGAGAAAACCTTTAACCATCCATCCTAAATCCTAAGTCCTTAGAGATATCTGTTGGAGTCAAGCCTTTATGTTATCAAGATTTTACCATAGTCTAATTGTTCAAAAGCCTTAACAATGGAGGTCCAACCCTAATTGTTAACCATGGATCAATCCCTATTTTTCCAAAAGGAAAGGCATAAGAACATTGAACAATTAAATCGAAAGGAAACTTATTGTATCAAAATCAAGAATTCAAAATCAATACATTTACGAATCATGGACACCCCTAGCATTGGGGGGTTTATCTTCTCATAGTATTAAAAAGAAAATCAATAATAAAATTTGACATTACATAGGTGAGGATTCTTCGATCTTCAATTGATGTTACTCATGAAGGAATCTTCGTCTCCAAATCTCTTGAAAGCACAAATCTTTATCGTTCCTAATATTCTCCAGTCAAAAGTTCCTTAATTCATTGTTGAAAGTCCTCTAAATAGAAAAAACTCTTTAAGGTCAGTTAAAAGTACCCAAAACACCCCCACAGCTTAATAAATGGCCAAAGTAGAGAGAAAAAAAAAACAGAAATCAATGTCACAAGCCAATACGGCCCATGTTGGGAAACACAGTCGCCCATGTTGGGTAACATGACCACCCGTTTGGCCTTCTGGATTTTAAGTATCAACTTCAACTCCCAATGGTTATAACATGGCCCGTGTTGGGCAACACAATCGCCTGTGTTATGCCCCTTACTTATCTCTTTCTTCACTCGCACATCCTGACACAACCCGTGTCAGGAAACACAAGTGGCCGTGTGAGGCCTCATGTAGGTGGATTTTTGACTTTCTCTGAAACTCCGAGTTTTTGCACTTTTTCACCCTGAATTGTCCCGTTTTATTCCTCTGACCCTGAAAACACTAAAACACACAACCAAAGCATAACATACGGTAAAATTAAATAAAACACTCGGCAATAAAAGAAAAATATAATTGCAATTAACGATAAATAACTGTGTAAATACCACTGATCAAACTCCCCAAACTTAATTCGTTGCTTGACCTCAAGAAACCATTACAAGAACTCATGAAAATCACAACAACTCGATACTCATACGTGAGACATCCGTTCAAATTGATCAAAACATAATCCGTCCGATGTTCAGATGGCGCGAAGAGTTTGTGTAAGAACCTTTAAATCATGAGCTTCCTCTTCAGATACTTCTCTAACTATGCATAGTACTTAAGTCTCTTTCCGATTTTCTTTCTTTTTTCATTCAGATAATCTGTTGTAATTGGTTTTTAAATCAGAGTCGCCACCCTTAATCTTTATCTAAAGAAGGGAGTATAAAGGAATAATCCTAAAAGGTTCAGAGATTCTAAATTTTTTGGACTCAGTTCTAGATGAAGGGAAGGTGTTAGGCACCCCTCATCTACCTTGTCCACAAGGATACTAGGTTTAGAAGCGCGTTTTTAAGAAATATGGCAAGGGATTTAATTTTTTAATAGGGGAACTCTCCACTATTTTAATCGTATGTCTATGTATTATCTTAAGAGGAATCAGAGTCCCATTTCATAGTTCGCAGTTGGTTTGTATTTTTTATGGGTTAAAAAATATATTTGAATTTCCCGCATACTCAGTCTAGATGTATGAATAACAGAGATATTAGACGGAGTACGCAGTTGATTCAAATATACTTGTAACCCTTTTGAAGAATAATTGTTGGATTAATTTGATTTACGAAAATAATTTTCCATTGGTTAAGTATTTTTTAGTATATTAATTATGAAAATATTATAATTGAATGCATGATTAAAAGAAATAATTTAATGCAATAAAATATATTTGAATGTATTTAGAAAAAAAATATTATGGCTTATATGATAAAAATAAAATAAATAATATTATAATTAATAAAAATTTAAGAAAATATAAATATAAAAATAAAATTGTAAAAAATAATAAATAAATAAATAAAATAAATAAATTAGAAAAACGCAGGGGGTGCAACTAATGCTAAGTTAGTAAAGAAGGGAGTCTTAATAGCATGGGCCTGAATTCAAATATTGAATTCATGCCCAAAAGGCAAGGGGGTGTTAGTTTGAGTAACATAGTAAAAATGGAGGTGTATCAAGAATAGGGTCCAAGTCCAGATTTTGGACTTGGCCCATTTTGCTTGGGGGGTGTACTTCTGGGCGTGTTAGTAAAGAGAAAAACAAAAGGGTGTGCAATCAGTAAATGGGCTCGGCCCAACGTAAGCTTTGGGAGTTTGTTTAGGCTGCATGTGGAGCAGTGTATGGTAATATCATAGGCACGCGCATTAGGGGTGTTGAATTGATATTAGATGGTCATAATGGAAGATGCATGGTAACAATGATGGACTAACATGTACTGGATAACACGACATAATATAATTGTTTTATTACCCTTTTCATTTCATTTTCTCATTTGTCTCTTCTCTCTCTCTATGTTATCTCTTTCATGCCTCTCTCAAAAACAAAACCACCCCGAAACACTAAATCCTCCTCCAGGCAGCGATCAGACCTCCAAACCCCGCAATCAAAGCCCTACCCCCTTCGATTTAACCCACAAAACCCTAATTGTAACATTGATTAAAAAAACGCGAGAAGAAAAGTTGAGTGTTCGTTACCCTTTTTACCGATCCATGAGTTCCCTACAAATTTGTCTCTGAGTCTTTTCTGTCTCGTTTTTTGCAGGTACGAAAGTGGCGTGGAGATGATAAAAAAGGTAAAGGCGGACTTAGGGTTTCAGACGTTGAAACCCTAGGTCTGGGCAGGTGGCTCAACGACTGAAGCACAAAAACCTCCTCGTTCTTTTCTCTGTAAAAAATCGTCCTCTCTGTAAAAAATCTCTTTATTGTAATTTCAATTTCTCTTTTTTTTCCCTCTCAAATTCCTTCCTCCTTCTCACTGTAACTTTAGGCCTTTTTTTTTTTGTTTTTTTAGGAATTTTGTAATTTAGGAAAGAGGCAAGTTTGTCTGTAAATTAAATTAGGTTGTAATTAGGGTTCGAAATTTAGGAAATAAACAATGATTCTGTCTGTAATTTTAAGGAAATATTTTGATTGTAATTTGATTCTCACTGTAATTGATTTTGATAAGCTTACGATTCGTTTCTACTTTTGTTTTGGCAAGTCTGTATTTGGTTCATCTTGTTCTGAAAAAAAGGAATGTAAAGAGCATTGTTCGATGAAGTTTTGTACAATAGCTATTTTTGTTTTGGGTTGGGCCTATTAGATTTTTGATTTATTAGACCAAGTATTTTTTGTTATCTAAAACAACAGCGTAAAAAATAAAAACGGGCCTGAGTAAAAGGGTTATCTGATGGCCTTTTTTCTTCTTTAAAAAATGTTTTTGTTTCCTCAATCAGCAAACAAAACAAAGTTTATTATTAAGTTTATAAAAGAATTATAAAAGAATTAGTATGATTGATAATAAAAATAATTGTGTTGTTGATGAAAAATAATAATAAAACAAAATAATTCTCAAAACAAAACAAAAAACTGAACGGGCCACTGCTTTTGAATCACTGGACCTATTTTGGCTTTTGGACTGTGCAATTTGAAAACATAAGTTTAAGTTTGATTGATCATGACAAAAATAATGATGTTATAAATAAAAACAGAACAAAAAATGTTTAATAATTAAAATACTGTTATAATAAAAAACAAAACAAAATTTTCAAAAGAGACCAAAAATATAGGATGGGCCACTCTGTTTAACTTACTGGGCCTTGAATGAAAAAACATATTGCTTTATAAAAAACCTAAATGGGCCTTATGATTCAATTATATTGGGTTTCAAACAAAATAAAATGTTTTATACCCCATTAATCTAAATAGGCCATTCTGATTTTAGAAATGGTCCAAGATTTCTTCAATAACATACACCTCCCTTTTTAACTTGAAATGGAACCCCCTTTTTTAAAAACCTAAGGGGCCATCATATATTGATGGTCTATTTTGGATCAATACACCCCTCTTTGATTTTAAACAACCTCATAGAAATAAAACCTACATAGTGTGATTTATTTAAATAGAACCTTAAATATAATATAAGGGTAGGGAAAATTTGGGGTATAATAACTGTCCCTATTTAATTCTCTTTCGATTGAATAGTGCGAGAATACGCAGGTCTCGCATGTTCTGATTGGAAGTTTATTAAATATTGGAAGACCCTAAAATTTGTCTGAAAGATTACAGGGTTGTGCTGTACATCGTTCCCACGAGTATGAAGAATGACATAAACGATGATGTATCATCTTACCAGCGTTCGAACCAAAGTTGATTTGACTTAGATATGATGACGCGGATAACTCGTCAATATCTAAGAAGAGATTGTTTGCATATTTACCATAACATGGGAGGTAAAATAATACGAGTTTTGAAAAGCTGACTTACTAACGCTTGGAGACTAATATAGTACATTTTGGTTTGATTTTGTTTTGCTTATTCATCGCAACCTAGGGGATGAATAAAACGAAGTCTGATAACATATTGCTGCATGAAGACTGATGCAATGGATTATGCAGGTTTCTTCACATATCTATCGCAACCTAGGGGATAGATATTTGAAAAGAGCTTGATAAATACATCGCTTCATGGAGACTGAGGCAATGAGTTATATCGAGGAAGAAACTCGATAATGACATTGCTGCATGGGGTCTGATGCAATGGATTATATCGCAGAAAAGTTTGATAACAACATTGTTGCATGAAGACTGATGTAATGGAAAAAGTTTGATAATAACATTTCTGCATGGAGACTGATGCAATGGATCAAATTGTAGATAAGGAAATACATCACTGCATGGAGACTGACGCGACGAGTTATACTATAGATTTTACACATTATTGCATGGAGCCTGACACAATAAGCTGGATCGCGAAGAAGGAAACACATTGCTGCATGGAGACTGACGCAATGAGTTAAATCGTAGAAAGCGCTTTTCTTTGATGATCAAACTTTAGATAACTAAATCAGAGGTGAGATTGGTTTTTTACCGGTTGTATCAGTTCTCAACTACGGTGATAATCTGATGGAAGGCCCAAGGATATTGGTTTCGCTCGAAGTATGTTTGGAAAAATGCCATGTGTGATGTATATGCATGATGTCTTTGATCGATATGGAACCCAGAGTGTATATGCACCGAGTGTCTATATATGCCCTAGATTTTACATATGTACTGAATGTGTGTGTATGCCCCTAGAAAATACTATGAACAAATATTTTTGATATTCCCCTTTCAAACCATTGGCCTTGTATTATCAACTCCTTGGCGTCGTGTGTTGCATCGTCGTGGTACCTTTGAACATGTTTTGAACAATGAAAATGATAATTGCTACCGCTGTTTCCCCAATGTCCTTTTAATAGCTTCCAATCTTCTATGCTTATAAGTTGAATGATTTGGATCCATCTCTTCCTTCGTGGTTTGTAGTCGCAGTTCTTAGACCGTATTCTCTTTGTTCTTTATTTCTTTTGATTAAGATCCCTAATTTTTGCCTGGATTGCTCTTTCAGGTTTTCAATCCACCGGGATAATTTATTGTGCATGTCCCTAATTTTTTCCTGGATCGCACTTTCGGGTTTTCAATCCACCGGGATGCTCCTTTTTGCCTAAGTCTCCTGTTTAAGGTTTGATCTTAGCGAGCTTTCTTATACATAGTATTTTTTGACTGCGTCTGAATATTCCAGATGCAGTAATTCTTCCCCATCCATTGTCGTGAGGATGAGACCACCACCAGAGAATGCTATTTTTACCAT
The DNA here is from genome assembly GCA_948472305.1 of Vicia faba. Taxonomy (NCBI): domain Eukaryota; kingdom Viridiplantae; phylum Streptophyta; class Magnoliopsida; order Fabales; family Fabaceae; genus Vicia; species Vicia faba. Next base: position 72,681,932 of record OX451735.1, read on the forward strand.
ATATGGACCTTCATAGTTGGGTTTCCATTTACCACGTGGATAAAGGAGAGGTAGCAGAATCTTCTTGAGCACTAAATCCCCTTCTTTGAATAATCGAGGGAGGACTTTTTTGTCGAAGGCTGTCTTTATCCACCCGTGGTACAATTGGTACAATTGAATATGGCACAAAGCTGTCAAGCGTTTCTCTTCAATGAGGTTGAGCTGATCAAGTCACGTCTGAACCCACCCAGCCTCTCCAAGCTTTTTTTCCATTAGAACTCGAAGTGATAAAATTTCTATTTCAACTAGAAGTACTGCCTCCATGCCATATACTAGAGAAAAAGGAGTTGCTCCCGTTGATGTGCGTATAGTGGTACGATAGCCATGTAGAGCAAAGGGAAGAATTTCGTGGAAATCTTTGCATGTCTTCACCATTTTCTGGATAAGTTTCTTGATATTCTTGTTGGCAGCTTTAACGGCCCCGTTCATCTTGGGCCAATATGGTGAAGAATTATAATGCTCTATCTTGAAATCGTCACATAACTCCTTCATCATTTTATTGTTCAGATTAGACTCGTTATCCATTATAATCCTGTTTGGAACCCCATACCTGCATATGAGATTTTGCTTGATGGATTGAGTAACCACTTGGCTTGTCACATTTGCATAGGATGCCACTTCTATCTATTTGGTGAAGTAATCAATAGCGACTAGTATGAATCGGTGTCCGTGAGATGATTTTGGTTCGATCATGCATATCATATCAATTCCCCCCCATCAAAAATGACCAAGGAGAGCTCATGAAATTCAGAGGAGTATGTGACACATTCATTTTGTCGGCATAGATTTGGAACTTGTGACAAGTGTTATACCCTAAATTTGTCCTACCTTTTCAATTTTATCTGGCTTAGACTTTGAATTTATTTGCACAATTTTCAATAGGTCGTTCACAAATCATTCCTTCATTTCAATAAGGTAGTGGTTCAAAGCATCAGTGGTGGTGCTAACTAGGGTTTACTTTTGGTTTGAGGCTTCTACATTCTACAGTTGATTTCCTTGGTTCCTCCTTGGGAAGTGGACAGTGGAATCATGTTTTGAAGTATCATTATCACGAGTTTCTTATTCATCCATGTACAAGGCCATTTCTTATTCAAATTCATCAAGATCTTGGATTAGGGTTTATTTCCCTAGGTGTGATTAAAAATTAGGGTTTGCTCCTTAGTTACCATCTCCTAAGTTATTCAGTCAGAAATTAGGGTTTCCTTATGATTAGGGGATTTTATTTCTGTAATTCTGGCTGCAGATACTCAATGTCACGTTCAATGTTATGACACCGTATCTGACTTACTATATGACAGTAAATACAAAAGCAATAAAGAACACAGTCAATTGTTTACCCAGTTCAGTGTGCAACAACACCTACTCTGGGGGCTACCAAGCCAGGGAGGAAATCCACTATAAGAGATGTTAATTCAGGAATAAAGCAACCAGTTTATCTCCTTCACTTAAGACCTACCCAATGCAATTCCAATCTAAGTACAACTTAAACCTGAGTTCCTACTCACTCCCCCTCAATCACAGCAGTGATACATAAAACAATTTGACTAAAGAATTGATGAAGACACTCTTCAAAAACAAACACTTGATTAAGCTTCACAGCTTTTTAATCAAGCAACACAATCACTCTTGCTTCACAGCTTTGAGTGATGCACACAACTAACTTGACTCTGCTTCACAGCTTTAGTCAAGGAACATTCAAACACTCTTGCTTCAAAGCTTTGAGTGCTACACAACCCTTATAATTAAAAACCTATTCCAAGTCACTTATCACAATGATAATTGCTTGGAGTACAATAATCAAACCTATACAGTTTACAAATGATCTTCTGATCAACCAAAGGGATTCCTTGCAAAACAGCAGCTCTGTTGAATATATAGCAGCTGCAACTTCAGTTAGGGTTTCCACAAAAACCTAGGGTTAATTCCGTTTGACCTAAAGACCAGGTCACAGGACTTTATTAACCAGGTTAGGGTTGAGCTAGGTTACCCCTCAGAAAACGCAGGATTCTGTTCTGGAAAGACTGAGTTATTTTCCTGAAAAAACTCAGACTTATCCAACCTGCAAACCTGTTAGTTCAGAACAGGATGTCATAACATCGGTTATGACATCTGAGAAAACCTGTCTACTGATTTAGCAAAATGTGATCATTTTGCAAAATGCTCAGATACACACTTATAAACATCAGTACTTGAATTACAATATTTTTCTGCAAAGGTACCTAATGAGTCAGTACAAACTAAACTAGAATGTTATGACATCAGTCATGACATTCACACATACACTTGGGTTTTACCAAAAATGCAAGCCAATACCTAAACAACTACAAACTCCCCCTTTGGCAGATTTTTGGCTAAAGACCCTAAGCAATCAGAGATAGATAGCAGCAGAAATAAATGACTGCAGAAAAATAGAATGTCTAATTGAGCAAGTACATATTAAGTACCAAAATATTCTCCCCCTCTTTAGCCACAAATGGGCCAAAGAAACATGTTCATAATGATTATACAGTTATCCAAAACAAATAATAAGAGCAGCAGCAGAAAAAAAACTGAACACACTTCCAAACTCCACCAGATATCAGCACCAACCAGCAACACCACCAAACAACAACCAACCTTCAAGCACTGTCATCAGACTCAGAGGAGCTAGTTTCTTCAATGTTGAGATGACCTTCAGCTTCTACACCTTCCCTTCTATTTTCTTCAGCTTCCTCCTTTTCTAGCCTGGCAATTAGAATTTCTAGGGTCTGTTTTCTAGCATCCAACTCTTTGCAAGTTTCTTTTAAAACAGCTATGACATCTGATGTCTTAGACTGGGTCTTCACAAACGATGTCTCAGCTGATGTTATGACAATGTCTGGAGCATGAGATCCCTGAAACAGTTTGTAGTGCAAGCCAAGGGCAGGAGCTCTTTTGCAGACTGTATCTCTTGCCACAAGGATATCAGGGTATTGTGCAAGGATGATTCCACAAAGGAGAGAGGGAAAGGCAATTGGTCCTTTGACAGCATAACTGCCAGCATGCTTTAAAGTTTGTTCAAAGATGTACCTGCCATAGTCAAAAGCAGTCTTGGTTCCCACAGCATAAATAAATCTCCCCAATCCTGTGGAGATAGTTGATTTATGATTTGTAGGCACCCAGTTGGCTGCACCTATTTTATGCAAGATGGCAAATTTCATGCTGAGTTTACTGGCATTCAGCTTGCCTTTCAAGGGCCAGCACTTTACTTGCCTGGCTGTGATGGTTTGACAAATTTCATTGTCAGTTGCCTCCAGATCAGGACAATCCTCATTTGTTCTTCCAAGAAACTTGTTGATTTCTGATGGAGAGAACTTGACCCTTCTTCCTCTAACAAAAACACTTTCAAAGTCAGCTGACCTTCCATCAGCACAATCATTAGACAAGTTCACTACAAACTCTTTGACCAGATTTTCATAACATTTGTTAAATTTTATCACTGTCTTCATTAGTCCAGCATTCTTGATCAGGTCCATGATGTCTTTGCACTCCAAGGCATCATTGTTGAGTTCTCTCTCTAAAGCTATTCTCTTTAAGCAAACATACTTCCATCTGTTTGCATTGTCAGGATGATGAAAAGAGATGTTGTCTGTTGGGACTTCAGGCACTCTAGCAATTTTGCTGGAGGGGAGCTTCCTTCTGATAGGAGTTTATTCAATATCAATCTCAAATTCTGATTCCTCATCAGAATCAGAAGATTCAGGTTCTTTTCTCTTCTTAGAGATTGGTTGTCTAGCAGTATGCACCTGGGCCTTCTTCCCTTTTGTCTGAATACTTTTCTCAGCCATGCCTTCAGCCTTGGATTTCTTAGCAGCAAGTTTATCATTCTGACTACTCTTTCTTTTCATCAATCTCCTAGCTATGCTAGGGTTCACATTAGCAATCAGATCATTATCTGAGTAATCCTCATCCACATCAATGATAGGTGGATCAGCAGCCTTTTCTGAAGGGTTCTGAATGTTGTCTTTTTGTGTCACAACATTCTCAGTGACATCTACATTCTCAGAGACTTCCACATTTGGACTTTCTGATTGATTTAAAGGGACAGAAATCCCCGGTACAAATTGGTTTCCACTCAGTATACTAGTAACAAGCCTAGCAATAGCTTGATGAACTTGAACTGATCCTTCTCTATTTGGTACAGAAGAAGAAGGATGAGAAGAATTACCAGAGGCTGTAGCTTGAGCTCTTCCTGCATGTCTGGTTCTGAGCTTTTTGACTTTGGCTGGGTCAGTTGCTATCTCTCTGAGAGGAGTGACCTCAAGAACTTCAGATTCTATGCATGTGGTGATTGCCCTAGAGTCTTGGTCAGATGATGAAGATGATGAGGATGACGAAGTCGCCATGGTTGAAGACGATGTCTGAGACATTTTGATTGACTTTGAGTAATGGTAGCAATTTGAGAAAAATCTTTGATTGAGAGGAGGAAACAGGTTGCAAGGACGAGAGAGGTAGGGGGCAAAAGGGAGTCTTTTCAACTTCTTAAAGATTTTGAAAGAATTGTGAAAGCATATGATTAACCCACTAAAGATAGACTTAATAAAATTAATTCCTTCAACCTTTGTTTTAAGCAAAATTAATTGCTATAATTTCTCATGTTGGTAAATACCCAACCTGCCCCTCAAATTTTCAAGTTTATTTCCAACAAGAGCCTTGGTAGAAGAATCAGTCAGCTGAAGCTTAGAGAAACTATGTTCCAGTTTAAATGACTTCTTCTCTTCAAAGTCAATGTGCTTGTTCCAGTTATGGTGAATAGGGTTCAAGGAAATATTGATTGTATTCAGATTGTCACAACACAATGTCACAACATCTTGTGTGACATTGTACTCAGTGAGCATCTGTTTTGACCAGATGTTTTGAGAACAGTTTTTCCTAGCAGCAACTATTTCCGCACAGAATTGGGAAGGCATTATTTTGATATGAATCATAGTTCTGGTTGATTCTTGAATAATTTTCTGTTTGTCCAGTCCATTTTGATGGAGAGTTATAGGAGAGGAGACTTCAAGCCTCATTTCTTCAGGGAAACAAAATTTATTAGACTTGTTATTTCCAACATCCTTGTCAAGATAACTTATGGTTCTGACAACACATCCTTCTTCAAGTTTATTTGCCACATCACAGATATTATCAACCTGTAGTTTTGGAGTTCTTCTGACTGCTTCCATAGAAATATCTCTTTTCATTCTTCTTAGATGAAGAGGACCAAGCTTATGCTGCCACAGTTTCATCTCTTTTTCTTCTTTGGTAATTGGACACATAGTGGAGATATCAGTGTTCTCAGGCTGCCACAAGTAGCAGTTATCTTTGGATCTGATTCCTCTCATTACAACTTCTAGTTTTTCATTAATTACTAGACATTCAGATCTTGAGAAGTTGACCTTGAATCCTAGATCACATAATTGACTGATACTAATGAGATTAGCAGTCAACCATTTTACCAGCAGTACTTTATTCAGACTTGGAACTCCAGGGCAGTCCAAATTACCAACTCATTTGACTTCACCTTTAGCACCATCTCCAAAGGTCACAAAACTGGTGGTGTGAGGCATAACATTATTGAGGAGATTTTTGATTCCAGTCATGTGTCTGGAACATCCACTATCAAAGTACCAGCCTTCCTTTGCAGACACTCTCAGGGAAGTATGGGCTATCAGGGCAGTAGCCTTTTTCTTCCAATGAGGAGTATGTGGTACCCTTTTTGGCTTAGGTTTAGCACCTGAGTTTTGATTAGGGTATCCATGCAATTTGAAGCAGAAGGGCTTTATGTGTCCATACCTCCCACAATGATGACATCTCCATCTTTGGTATTTTTTCTTCATGTATTTCTGATGTTGAGAGTTGTGTTGAGACATCTGCTTTGACAATTGTTTAACATGCCTGATCTTCTTGTCTGCACCAGGTTTCTTAGCTTCCACAAATCCTAGACCAGATTTGTTTCCCACATTTTGTCCCACTTGTAGGATCTCTTCCAATTTATCTGATCCATTGGTCAACATCTTGACAGATTTTGTCATTTGGTTCAGTTGTGAGTTCAGTAATTGAACTTCCCCTTCTAGGTGACTTATAGTTTCAAGATCTGCCCTTTTTTCAGCCTCCAGCTTTATAATGAGTTTTGATTGTTTCTCATTCTGCACACAGACTTCAGCACTTCTGATACACAATTTCTTGTAGGTATCAGCCAGTTCTTCAAATGTCACTTCTTCATCACTAGTGTCACTTTCAGAAGTACAAACACTAGTTAAAGCAGTAACTAGTTTGGCAGATTCTTCTTCAGAATTACTTTCTGAATCATAGTCAGACCAAGTAACAGTCATTCCTTTCTTTTGTTTCTTAAGAAAGGTAGGACATTCAGCTCGAATATGTCCATATCCTTCACATCCATGGCATTGAATACCTCTGCCTTGGTTTCCCTTATCTTCTGACCTTGGTCTTCTGCTGGAACTGTCAATGTCAGAGGGAATGTTATGAACATTAGACCCTGACTTTGGATCCATTCTTTTGATGAGCTTGTTGAACTGTCTTCCAAGCATGACAATAGCTTCTGATATATTTTCTTCTTCATCCTCCTTGTTTTCAACATCAGTGTTGGATACAAGTGCTATGCTTTTGTTCTTCTTGTCACCATTATCAGTGATCCCCATCTCAAAAGTCTGAAGAGACCCAATAAGTTCATCCACTTTCAACTTGCTGATGTCCTGGGCTTCCTCTATGGCAGTTACCTTCATTGCAAATCTTTTAGGCAAGGATCTGAGAATCTTCCTTACCAGTTTTTCTTCTGACATCTTTTCTCCCAGTGCTCCTGAGGTGTTGGCAATCTCCAAGATGTTCATGTGAAACTCATGAATGGTTTCATCTTCCATCATTTTTAGATTCTCAAACTTGGTAGTCAACATCTAAAGCCTTGACATTTTTACTTTGGAAGTGCCCTCATGAGTAGTTTTGAGAGTGTCCCAAACTTCCTTGGCCAGTTCATATTGATGTACTAGTCTGAAAATGTTTCTATCAATTCCATTGAACAAGGCATTTAAAGCTTTTGAATTTCCCAGAGCTAACTCATCTTCTTCTTTACTCCAATCTTCCTCAGGCTTCAGACTGATTGTCCCATCTTTCTCAGTTATGGTGGGATGAATCCATCCTTTGTCAGCAGCTCTCCAAGCCTTTTTGTCCAGAGATTTTAGGAAGGCAATCATACGAGGTTTCCAGTAGTCATAATTAGTTCCATCCAGAATGGGTGGTCTATTTCCAAAAACTCCTTCTTTGTCCATAGTGCCAGAAAGTGATATCCCTAGATCTCACCCAGTAATACAGGCAGGGTGCCTGCTCTGATACCAATTGTAATTCTGGCTGCAGATACTCAATGTCACGTTCAATGTTATGACACCGTATCTGACTTACTATATGACAGTAAATACAAAAGCAATAAAGAACACAGTCAATTGTTTACCCAGTTCAATGTGCAACAACACCTACTCTGGGGGCTACCAAGCCAGGGAGGAAATCCACTATAAGAGATGTTAATTCAGGAATAAAGCAACCAGTTTATCTCCTTCACTTAAGACCTACCCAATGCAATTCCAATCTAAGTACAACTTAAACCTGAGTTCCTACTCACTCCCCCTCAATCACAGCAGTGATACATAAAACAATTTGACTAAAGAATTGATGAAGACACTCTTCAAAAACAAACACTTGATTAAGCTTCACAGCTTTTTAATCAAGCAACACAATCACTCTTGCTTCACAGCTTTGAGTGATGCACACAACTAACTTGACTCTGCTTCACAGCTTTAGTCAAGGAACATTCAAACACTCTTGCTTCAAAGCTTTGAGTGCTACACAACCCTTATAATTAAAAACCTATTCCAAGTCACTTATCACAATGATAATTGCTTGGAGTACAATAATCAAACCTATACAGTTTACAAATGATCTTCTGATCAACCAAAGGGATTCCTTGCAAAACAGCAGCTCTGTTGAATATATAGCAGCTGCAACTTCAGTTAGGGTTTCCACAAAAACCTAGGGTTAATTCCGTTTGACCTAAAGACCAGGTCACAGGACTTTATTAACCAGGTTAGGGTTGAGCTAGGTTACCCCTCAGAAAACGCAGGATTCTGTTCTGGAAAGACTGAGTTATTTTCCTGAAAAAACTCAGACTTATCCAACCTGCAAACCTGTTAGTTCAGAACAGGATGTCATAACATCGGTTATGACATCTGAGAAAACCTGTCTACTGATTTAGCAAAATGTGATCATTTTGCAAAATGCTCAGATACACACTTATAAACATCAGTACTTGAATTACAATATTTTTCTGCAAAGGTACCTAATGAGTCAGTACAAACTAAACTAGAATGTTATGACATCAGTCATGACATTCACACATACACTTGGGTTTTACCAAAAATGCAAGCCAATACCTAAACAACTACAAACTCCCCCTTTGGCAGATTTTTGGCTAAAGACCCTAAGCAATTAGAGATAGATAGCAGCAGAAATAAATGACTGCAGAAAAATAGAATGTCTAATTGAGCAAGTACATATTAAGTACCAAAATATTCTCCCCCTCTTTAGCCACAAATGGGCCAAAGAAACATGTTCATAATGATTATACAGTTATCCAAAACAAATAATAAGAGCAGCAGCAGAAAAAAAACTGAACACACTTCCAAACTCCACCAGATATCAGCACCAACCAGCAACACCACCAAACAACAACCAACCTTCAAGCACTGTCATCAGACTCAGAGGAGCTAGTTTCTTCAATGTTGAGATGACCTTCAGCTTCTACACCTTCTTCCCTTCTATTTTCTTCAGCTTCCTTCTTTTCTAGCCTGGCAATTAGAATTTCTAGGGTCTGTTTTCTAGCATCCAGCTCTTTGCAAGTTTCTTTTAAAACAGCTATGACATCTGATGTCTTGGACTGGGTCTTCACAAACGATGTCTCAGCTGATGTTATGACAATGTCTGGAGCATGAGATCCCTGAAACAGTTTGTAGTGCAAGCCAAGGGCAGGAGCTCTTTTGCAGACTGTATCTCTTGCCACAAGGATATCAGGGTATTGTGCAAGGATGATTCCACAAAGGAGGGAGGGAAAGGCAATTGGTCCTTTGACAGCATAACTGCCAGCAGGCTTTAAAGTTTGTTCAAAGATGTACCTGCCATAGTCAAAAGCAGTCTTGGTTCCCACAGCATAAATAAATCTCCCCAATCCTGTGGAGATAGTTGATTTATGATTTGTAGGCACCCAGTTGGCTGCACCTATTTTATGCAAGATGGCAAATTTCATGCTGAGTTTACTGGCATTCAGCTTGCCTTTCAAGGGCCAGCACTTTACTTGCCTGGCTGTGATGGTTTGACAAACTTCATTGTTAGTTGCCTCCAGATCAGGACAATCCTCATTTGTTCTTCCAAGAAACTTGTTGATTTCTGATGGAGAGAACTTGACCCTTCTTCCTCTAACAAAAACACTTTCAAAGTCAGCTGACCTTCCATCAGCACAATCATTAGACAAGTTCACTACAAACTCTTTGACCAGATTTTCATAACATTTGTTAAATTTTATCACTGTCTTCATTAGTCCAGCATTCTTGATCAGGTCCATGATGTCTTTGCACTCCAAGGCATCATTGTTGAGTTCTCTCTCTAAAGCTATTCTCTTTAAGCAAACATACTTCCATCTGTTTGCATTGTCAGGATGATGAAAAGAGATGTTGTCTGTTGGGACTTCAGGCACTCTAGCAATTTTGCTGGAGGGGAGCTTCCTTCTGATAGGAGTTTCTTCAATATCAATCTCAAATTCTGATTCCTCATCAGAATCAGAAGATTCAGGTTCTTTTCTCTTCTTAGAGATTGGTTGTCTAGCAGTATGCACCTGGGCCTTCTTCCCTTTTGTCTGAATACTTTTCTCAGCCATGCCTTCAGCCTTGGATTTCTTAGCAGCAGGTTTATCATTCTGACTACTCTTTCTTTTCATCAATCTCCTAGCTATGCTAGGGTTCACATTAGCAATCAGATCATTATCTGAGTAATCCTCATCCACATCAATGATAGGTGGATCAGCAGCCTTTTCTGAAGGGTTCTGAATGTTGTCTTTTTGTGTCACAACATTCTCAGTGACATCTACATTCTCAGAGACTTCCACATTTGGACTTTCTGATTGATTTAAAGGGACAGAAATCCCCGGTACAAATTGGTTTCCACTCAGTATACTAGTAACAAGCCTAGCAATAGCTTGATGAACTTGAACTGATCCTTCTCTATTTGGTACAGAAGAAGAAGGATGAGAAGAATTACCAGAGGCTGTAGCTTGAGCTCTTCCTGCATGTCTGGTTCTGAGCTTTTTGACTTTGGCTGGGTCAGTTGCTATCTCTCTGAGAGGAGTGACCTCAAGAACTTCAGATTCTATGCATGTGGTGATTGCCCTAGAGTCTTGGTCAGATGATGAAGATGATGAGGATGACGAAGTCGCCATGGTTGAAGACGATGTCTGAGACATTTTGATTGACTTTGAGTAATGGTAGCAATTTGAGAAAAATCTTTGATTGAGAGGAGGAAACAGGTTGCAAGGACGAGAGAGGTAGGGGGCAAAAGGGAGTCTTTTCAACTTCTTAAAGATTTTGAAAGAATTGTGAAAGCATATGATTAACCCACTAAAGATAGACTTAATAAAATTAATTCCTTCAACCTTTGTTTTAAGCAAAATTAATTGCTATAATTTCTCATGTTGGTAAATACCCAACCTGCCCCTCAAATTTTCAAGTTTATTTCCAACAAGAGCCTTGGTAGAAGAATCAGTCAGCTGAAGCTTAGAGAAACTATGTTCCAGTTTAAATGACTTCTTCTCTTCAAAGTCAATGTGCTTGTTCCAGTTATGGTGAATAGGGTTCAAGGAAATATTGATTGTATTCAGATTGTCACAACACAATGTCACAACATCTTGTGTGACATTGTACTCAGTGAGCATCTGTTTTGACCAGATGTTTTGAGAACAGTTTTTCCTAGCAGCAACTATTTCCGCACAGAATTGGGAAGGCATTCTTTTGATATGAATCATATTTCTGGTTGATTCTTGAATAATTTTCTGTTTGTCCAGTCCATTTTGATGGAGAGTTATAGGAGAGGAGACTTCAAGCCTCATTTCTTCATGGGAAACAGAATTTATTAGAATTGTTATTTCCAACATCCTTGTCAAGATAACTTATGGTTCTGACAACACATCCTTCTTCAAGTTTATTTGCCACATCACAGATATTATCAACCTGTAGTTTTGGAGTTCTTCTGACTGCTTCCATAGAAATAGCTCTTTTCATTCTTCTTAGATGAAGAGGACCAAGCTTATGCTGCCACAGTTTCATCTCTTTTTCTTCTTTGGTAATTGGACACATAGTGGAGATATCAGTGTTCTCAGGCTGCCACAAGTAGCAGTTATCTTTGGATCTGATTCCTCTCATTACAACTTCTAGTTTTTCATTAATTACTAGACATTCAGATCTTGAGAAGTTGACCTTGAATCCTAGATCACATAATTGACTGATACTAATGAGATTAGCAGTTAACCATTTTACCAGCAGTACTTTATTCAGACTTGGAACTCCAGGGCAGTCCAAATTACCAACTCCTTTGACTTCACCTTTAGCACCATCTCCAAAGGTCACAAAACTGGTGGTGTGAGGCATAACATTATTGAGGAGATTTTTGATTCCAGTCATGTGTCTGGAACATCCACTGTCAAAGTACCAGCCTTCCTTTGCAAACACTCTCAGGGAAGTATGGGCTATCAGGGCAGTAACCTTTTTCTTCCAATGAGGAGTATGTGGTACCCTTTTTGGCTTAGGTTTAGCACCTGAGTTTTGATTAGGGTATCCATGCAATTTGAAGCAGAAGGGCTTTATGTGTCCATACCTCCCACAATGATGACATCTCCATCTTTGGTATTTTTTCTTCATGTATTTCTGATGTTGAGAGTTGTGTTGAGACATCTGCTTTGACAATTGTTTAACATGCCTGATCTTCTTGTCTGCACCAGGTTTCTTAGCTTCCACAAATCCTAGACCAGATTTGTTTCCCACATTTTGTCCCACTTGTAGGATCTCTTCCAATTTATCTGATCCATTGGTCAACATCTTGACAGATTTTGTCATTTGGTTCAGTTGTGGGTTCAGTAATTGAACTTCCCCTTCTAGGTGACTTATAGTTTCAAGATCTGCCCTTTTTTCAGCCTCCAGCTTTATAATGAGTTTTGATTGTTTCTCATTCTGCACACAGACTTCAGCACTTCTGATACACAATTTCTTGTAGGTATCAGCCAGTTCTTCAAATGTCACTTCTTCATCACTAGTGTCACTTTCAGAAGTACAAACACTAGTTAAAGCAGTAACTAGTTTGGCAGATTCTTCTTCAGAATTACTTTCTGAATCATAGTCAGACCAAGTAACAGTCATTCCTTTCTTTTGTTTCTTAAGAAAGGTAGGACATTCAGCTCGAATATGTCCATATCCTTCACATCCATGGCATTGAATACCTCTGCCTTGGTTTCCCTTATCTTCTGATCTTGGTCTTCTGCTGGAACTGTCAATGTCAGAGGGAATGTTATGAACATTAGACCCTGACTTTGGATCCATTCTTTTGATGAGCTTGTTGAACTGTCTTCCAAGCATGGCAATAGCTTCTGATATATTTTCTTCTTCATCCTCCTTGTTTTCAACATCAGTGTTGGATACAAGTGCTATGCTTTTGTTCTTCTTGTCACCATTATCAGTGATCCCCATCTCAAAAGTCTGAAGAGACCCAATAAGTTCATCCACTTTCAACTTGCTGATGTCCTGGGCTTCCTCTATGGCAGTTACCTTCATTGCAAATCTTTTAGGCAAGGATCTGAGAATCTTCCTTACCAGTTTTTCTTCTGACATCTTTTCTCCCAGTGCTCCTGAGGTGTTGGCAATCTCCAAGATGTTCATGTGAAACTCATGAATGGTTTCATCTTCCATCATTTTTAGATTCTCAAACTTGGTAGTCAACATCTAAAGCCTTGACATTTTTACTTTGGAAGTGCCCTCATGAGTAGTTTTGAGAGTGTCCCAAACTTCCTTGGCCAGTTCATATTGATGTACTAGTCTGAAAATGTTTCTATCAATTCCATTGAACAAGGCATTTAAAGCTTTTGAATTTCCCAGAGCTAACTCATCTTCTTCTTTACTCCAATCTTCCTCAGGCTTCAGACTGATTGTCCCATCTTTCTCAGTTATGGTGGGATGAATCCATCCTTTGTCAGCAGCTCTCCAAGCCTTTTTGTCCAGAGATTTTAGGAAGGCAATCATACGAGGTTTCCAGTAGTCATAATTAGTTCCATCCAGAATGGGTGGTCTATTTCCAAAAACTCCTTCTTTGTCCATAGTGCCAGAAAGTGATATCCCTAGATCTCACCCAGTAATACAGGCAGGGTGCCTGCTCTGATACCAATTGTAATTCTGGCTGCAGATACTCAATGTCACGTTCAATGTTATGACACCGTATCTAACTTACTATATGACAGTAAATACAAAAGCAATAAAGAACACAGTCAATTGTTTACCCAGTTCAGTGTGCAACAACACCTACTCTGGGGGATACCAAGCCAGGGAGGAAATCCACTATAAGAGATGTTAATTCAGGAATAAAGCAACCAGTTTATCTCCTTCACTTAAGACCTACCCAATGCAATTCCAATCTAAGTACAACTTAAACCTGAGTTCCTACTCACTCCCCCTCAATCACAGCAGTGATACATAAAACAATTTGACTAAAGAATTGATGAAGACACTCTTCAAAAACAAACACTTGATTAAGCTTCACAGCTTTTTAATCAAGCAACACAATCACTCTTGCTTCACAGCTTTGAGTGATGCACACAACTAACTTGACTCTGCTTCACAACTTTAGTCAAGGAACATTCAAACACTCTTGCTTCAAAGCTTTGAGTGCTACACAACCCTTATAATTAAAAACCTATTCCAAGTCACTTATCACAATGATAATTGCTTGGAGTACAATAATCAAACCTATACAGTTTACAAATGATCTTCTGATCAACCAAAGGGATTCCTTGCAAAACAGCAGCTCTGTTGAATATATAGCAGCTGCAACTTCAGTTAGGGTTTCCACAAAAACCTAGGGTTAATTCCGTTTGACCTAAAGACCAGGTCACAGGACTTTATTAACCAGGTTAGGGTTGAGCTAGGTTACCCCTCAGAAAACGCAGGATTCTGTTCTGGAAAGACTGAGTTATTTTCCTGAAAAAACTCAGACTTATCCAACCTGCAAACCTGTTAGTTCAGAACAGGATGTCATAACATCGGTTATGACATCTGAGAAAACCTGTCTACTGATTTAGCAAAATGTGATCATTTTGCAAAATGCTCAGATACACACTTATAAACATCAGTACTTGAATTACAATATTTTTTTGCAAAGGTACCTAATGAGTCAGTACAAACTAAACTAGAATGTTATGACATCAGTCATGACATTCACACATACACTTGGGTTTTACCAAAAATGCAAGCCAATACCTAAACAACTACAATTTCACTCAAGTGTGATTCATTTGGTTTCTACATCATTCATGTTGTCAGAGCTAGAGTTTTGATACTTTGACTATCCTGAGCATTCCTCACTTCCTATTTCTACTTCCATTTTCCTCTAGAGACTTCTCTAAAAGCGAGATTCGGGTGTAGCCTTGGAATCAAGACTTTACTTGGTTGGAGTCCATAAAATGTGAAAGAGTTTGTCAAAGCATGATTACCTGTATATTGAATTTTCTCTTAAGAATTTGGATGATCAATTCAAGATTTCTTGTTTTTATGGTACTTGTGAGAAGAATGTAAATTCATCAGTTTCTCAAAGAACAAGGCATAGAGAATTGGAAATTCAAGCATGATATTGGGGTATGTCCTTCGATTCGTGTTTAATTGGTTTGAAGTTGTAAATTAAAACAAAGTGGTGAATTTGATTCAAAGATCATTCAAACCATGTATTGAGAAGTTGAGTTTATTGAAGACGTGGTTTGTTCAAATTCGTTGGTTCATCCATTATTCAAAGTTCCAACCAAGGTTCAAGATTCATCCAAATTATTTATGGTTCATTCACGTGGATTATTTTGAATTCAAGGTATCAAAGACAAGTTAACTTAAATTTGCTCAAATTCATTCAAGCTTCATGAATAAATATTACATGAATTTCAATGAATGCATCATGTTACAAAGTTTTTGAGTTTCAAAGTACATTCAAAGTTACAAGGAATCATAAATTTTGTTACACCATGAGAACCTATGGCGTTACAAAGAGGATGTTTTGAATTCAATTACACAAGCATATGATAATTAAATCCTAAGACTAAGTTTCAAATTCTATTAATTCTTCCCACCATTTGTTTGTCAAAAACATGCCAAATCTATCCAAGGAAAAACCAATGATATACTGCAATGCTGCCCTGCATCACTTTGCAAAACAGTCTAAAACAATGTCAAAAATTAGCCCAAGAAACCTGCTATAAAAAAACCTGCTATCAAAACAGTAAAAAATAAACAAAATACTGCTGTCTCAAACCAGTCCGAATACATGTCCAAAACAGCCTGCTACTACTACCATAAACCTCCAAAGTTCAGCCCTGCATAACCTGTGTTATTCCTGTTCCAAACCTGCACTAAGAGAGACAAATATTGTATAAAATCAACAAGGCAAAACACTTCTTCCAAAAGCTACAAATCAGCATACCACGAGTGTTCAAATTCACCAAACTTTCCCCCCAGAACCCAACTCTCATTCACTATAAGAAATAACCCCGCATACACTAAAAAGGGACGCAAGAAAGAGAGAAAAAATTCAACAAGAAACTCACTCAGAAATTCTGTCCAAACTCTCTCATCACAACACATAAAAAATTATTAGAAATCTACACAAGCTTCACACACACACACACACACACACACACACACACACACACACACACACACACACACACACACACACACACACACACACACACACACACACACACACACACACATACACACACACACACACACACACATATATATATATATATATATATATATATATATATATATATATATATATATATATATATATATATATATATATATATATATTATATCCACCAAAAACACTGCATATTTGTAACCTCTTTAAGCCATCGCTCATCACCAACCATTAACTATCACCATAATATTCTCCACTCTTTCTCTTCAACCTTTCCTTCATGAACCTGTTACAACTTACTAACATCACATACTCCTTGCATCAATAATCGAAAACTTGCAGCAACCTCGCCATATACACTTCCTTCAACCAACCTTACAACCTTCAACCACATCCGTAACAACCTTAAACAGCAACTGAACCAACCTATAACAAAACTAAACACAACATCATACCTGTAGCTTCGCGTACAATTAAAATTCAAATCAGTCCCTCCACTGTAACCTGCAAAACGATTCTGACAACTCAATACCTATAGTTCATAAATGAAAATTAACAACATAACATCAAAAACGAACAACCTCCTTCCCCTACTATGAAAGCATTTGTGACTCACACCAATACCATCATCTTCATCACCAAAACCACATACAACACCTACATGGTAAAACTAATCCAAATAATTCACAACAACAACAACAATGGAATTTCAGAAGAAAAACGAGGAAGATAAAGTAGTAGCAAGACGACATCGTATCGGTGATTGAAGATTCCATAGGATAAGCTATGATATGGTACATCCCTAAATCTTCATTCATACTCTTTTTAACTTTCAGCTTGTTTGCATTTTGTTCTTCCCACTGTGTTGTTGCTATCAATTTTGCTCCATGTGAGATTGAGGGAGAAACGAGAAGAGGAGTTCCATTTTTGTTTCGGTTGGAAGCTTAAAAAACAAAGTAAGGAAGTTTGAGAGCCTGATTTATGCGAGGTGAACAATTCAGAGGGAGAACGAGAGGGTTCTGTAAGGTTGCAAAAATGATAGAGATGGATGAGGTTCAGAGAAGGTGATTGGTGTTGAGTGGATGAAGAATGAATAATGCATGAGTGAAGGAAAAATCGTTAAGACTGAGAGAGAGAGAGAGAGAGAGAGAGAGAGAGAGAGAGAGAGAGAGAGAGAGAGAGAGAGAGTTTAATTTCAATTATTGAAATATTAATGGAGATAACTGAGGAACAAGAACCCATGTAGAGTGGCTTCCTCTTACTGTATTAGGGTTTCTTTTGATTGTTTCAAATTCCCTTGCAACTTCTAATTGGGCCTAACCCAGACCGGGTTTTCCAATTTGGCCCAATTATTTCTTTTGTTTTACTTTTTATTGTTTTTGAATTATAACAATAACGAATAAGGAAGCATGAAGTAGTGTTAAGGATTTAGAGTTGCAAACGAATGTTCCTGGGTTCAACACTCATAGAGACCATTTTTTGTCCTTCTTTTTTTCATTCTCTTTGTTCTAGATTCTAAATTTTATTCATATTTGTTTATTTTAATTTCTTCTTTAAATAAATAACTATCATTTAATATTATTTTAATTCATTTTCCTTTTGTTGTATCCCAAAATTTGGCCTCCAATTTTTCTCAAGACATGCTTTCAAAGGTTCTCAAGATACTCAAGGGTTGACCAATCAAACCTCCTCCTAAGCAAGGGGTCTACAACTAAGGTTTTAAGTTCCTAAAAGAAGTTTGAGTTTAAAAGGTCTAAACTGGATTTCATGATTCTCCATAGGTCCTCAATAAGGTTCATGTCAAGTTTCAATTCCTACCTCACAAGTTTGCTCAGTCAATGGCTCAGATGATTGAAAATCATTTGTATTGGTCAAAAAGTCAATTATGGTCAACATACAGTCAAACTTCAAGATTTTTGGTCAAAATAAACATTTTGAAGTTATATTCATCATTTGATCAAGGATTGATCATGATTCCCCAAGGAAAGCTCTCAAATCATCAAAATTCAAAAATTGCCAAATTAGGGTTTCCTTAGGAGAAGTCAACTAAACTTTGACCCGACATAACTTTCACATGCTTCATCAACCTTTCCCCAAACAAAGCCCATTTTGAAGGAAATTCAATTATCTACAACTTTTTTTATACTCAAGTCCAAAAAGTGCTTCATTTTAAAGATATGAGCTAATACATTATAGGTCATTTTCAAAAGTCAACAAAAGACACTTTTTGTCAAGGCATCTTACATCAAGATAATATCTCCAAATGAAAAAATGATCAAAAGATAAAGTGTAAAAGGCATCTTGAGATTTCTAAAAAGTATAATATCACCTTGAAAAGATGAAAATTGAGTGAGTTATGAGTTTCACAAGTTGTGGAATTTTAAAGTAATTCATGAAATGCAAATTGAGAAAACATGCAATTTTAAATTAGTGGGCCTAAGTTTTGATATTCAAACATGATCATAAGATGTTAGAGGACCTCTAAAAAGCATTCACACATTTTTATGATTTTTATTGCTTTTATTTGAATTTTTACATTTAAAATGAATAAAATCAAGTAAAAAAATGAAAACAATGTTTGAAGGCTTGGGCCTTTGGATTTCACTCCCTTTGCAGGCCCAATAATGCATACAATCTTGGCACAATATGTACAGATTCGTGCAAGCTCAAGAAGGCAAGGATTTTTCAAGTTTGGCAAGTTTTAAAGGTGTTTTATCCTTGTTTAAACCATGGCTTCATGGCCTTGATTCCTTCCCAAAATCGTGCAAGCATAAGAAAGGCAAGGAAAACCTCAAGTTGGCATGTTTTCAAATTGTTTTATTATGAATTTATTATGGCTTCATGGCTCTGATCCCTTGCCGTGTATGTTGGCTCAAATTATTCCTCTATATAATGCAAGCAAAGCCATGCCAAAGGGACACGAAATCATTTGCACCAAAGCTCTCCAAAAATTCTCCAAAATCCAAAGAAGTTGTGAAAATTATATCTTACATTCCAGCAAGTTTCAATCCAAACTAAGGCTTGCATTCACTTCCTGAGAGTCAAAAGTGTTGATCCAAGTCCATATTTGCACCCCTCAAACGCCATAACCCGATCTGTGCATAACACCGGTTTTTGAAATTGGTAAGAATCAAAACTATGTTTTCTTATGTTTTTAATCATTACTAACATGTTTGATCTCCTCCTATGCATCATCAGATCAGGATAGGTACATTACATGTAAAGTTTGACGCATAAATGGTGTTTTACCATGGTTAGGGAACCGAAGCCATTGATCATTGAACCAGACATTGCAAGCAACTTTCTCCCCTTGCACCCCCGTCTTCTTTTTCACAACGCAACCTATATATTTTATTATTATTTGGTTTTGATTTAATTCTTTTCTTTTTCTTTCAATAACTAATTTTTAATAAAAATCATAAAAAAAAAATTAGATATAAATTTTAATTAATTAACTTTATTTTTCACAATAAAAATTACTTTATTTAATCACTTTAAATTTATTTTATTAATTAAAATGTAATTAGAATTAGGTTTTAATTATCGTTCAATTATTTTTCTAAATAAAAACACCAAAAATATTTTTTATACTTAGAATTTTTTAGGTTTTTTTAGATATCTTGCCCTCTTCAATCTCCACGTATGTATTTATTTTCGCATTATTATTTTCTATAATATTGTAACTGTCAAAAGTTTGTAATAGTTAATTAGGCCCCTTTATACTTCCTTTCCCCATTTTTTTTGGTTTGTACTCCCCCACATCCGAAGCGATGTAATAACGTAGATTACTTTCCGCATTTTTACTTTCCGCACTTGTATATATATCTAACTGTTAGATTAATTAGGCGTGCATGGAAAGACATAAAAAAACATTAGATAACCTAACTTCAAGATCAATAACTGAAACATAAAACACTTCGCACACACGCACCTCTAGGGTGTCCCTCACTTGTTGCCTTCAGATTTAAAGCAGTCATGTCTCTCGAATGTGGGACGTTTTAGCAAAGACCCTTTGGTTAAAAGATCATAGTCCCTCGATGACCCTTCGATGCTCCCTCGGTAAATGATCTTAGTACCTCAGAGAAGTTGCTAAAATGTCCTACGAGTTGCCTTCATGACTGTACAATGACCCGCGCCTGTCCCTCAAAAACATCCAATGATAGGGCTACCTACTAACTAATGGTAGGATAACACTGTCTAAAGGAAAAGAACAAAGATCTTTCGAGTAGGTAGACAACTTGTAGTTACTTGCTCACAAAACATAACAAATTTCTCACACATACACTTCATTTCTAAATATTTTCAAAGACAAAAACACTTTGTACACACTTACACAAAAAAGCTTTTTCAAAGTGAGATAGCAACTAAGAGCCCGTAGGTAACTACGGATGGAAAGGGTGCTAACACCTTCCATTTCCATAACCTACCCCATTACTCAGAAAAATTCTTGAAAGGTCTTTCCTATTCTTTTCACCCTTTCCTTTATTGGATAAAAGAAAAGTTGGTGGCGACTCTTGCTAACCGCAACATTTGCGATAAAATGCAAAAACCAGTAAAGCCATTTCTCCCGCCGTATTACAGAACTGGCGACTCTACTGGGGAAACATAATTAAGTGGGTTTACCTTAAAGATAGTTCATATTTAAATGCTTTCAATTGTTTGACTTGCCTGATTTATTGTTTAAGGGTGTTTGGGTTATTCTTGTAAAGATCCTATACCCAGATCTGAGGTATTTAGGTATGTAGCAATAGATCGTGAAGACTGTACGATGTATACCTATACAGTTGAAATGATGGCTACACTAGTGTGACATATTGGTTAGTGTCGGTGTCCCTTGAGTTAACTCAAGGAGAATGCTGGGCTACCGCGTGGTATCATAAAGCAATAACTATAGAACCTTAATTGACACAACTTAGCCATTAGAAAGAAGTGAGATGGCCGACTTTGGTGCAGACTGAAGTTGGTTGATACTCGATAATACACTCATTGAGATCAGACTCTCGGGATATTTCGCTCGCAAATCAGATACTTGTACTGAAACAATGCCTATAAGAAATATCAGTAATATTGAGGCTCCTAGAACCCGATTAATTTTCTTAGGACAGGTTAGACCAACTAAATCTCAATAGGGTATTTACCTACAAACTCCATGCAAGCCTTTAAACCTAAGGCTACTTGCGTGACTTGTTTGAATTCATTATCTAACAACTTGAACTCCTTGCAGGGCTTGTTTGTATATTATCTAACAACATGAATTCCTTGCAGGACTTATTTTGTATCCATTATCCTATAACTTGGACCTATTGCGACACTTATTTGTTTTCATCACCTTAAACTTTTGCTTAGTTCATAGAATACACATCATGACATCACGCTATAGAATTTTTATTAACCATTTCAAGGATCTTAAGGGCCTGTGATGCAGGTTATCATGAACTAGACGCCTAGCAAGGGGTAGGAGGATTTATTTTCCTCTAACCAAATGCTGTCAAAGTATCATGAATCAATGTCTAGGAAAGGGCAAGAGGGTTTATTTTCCTCTAACTAGATGTCTTCAAAGGCCGAAGTGCATTATTCTTAGTCAAAGGCTAAGACCCACTTGACATGGTGAGCTTGATTCTTGTAGAAGGAAATTCAACGATACGAAGTTCTTCAATCAAAGCTGCAGACGGATTCTAAAATTTTCTTCTGTTTATCCCATGAGATCTTTGAAAACATTACATTTACATATCATGCATGTCATTACATAATAGGTATTCTCAATACAGGTTTCTCATTTTTTTCGCTGTTTATTTCAGTAAGAAAAATGGCTCTCGAACAGACTGTCAAAGACCTCCAAACTCAAGAGGCTCAGTTCTAAGAAATGTTCCTGAACTGATCCAAGGGGGAAGAGGAATTGAAAGCACTCCTCACTGAGAGCATGACCAAGAAGAATCCTAAAGGTAACAGGGATGACTAGTTGGAACAATTGCAAGCTGAGATGGCAACGGTGAGAATCTAGATGATGGGTCAGAAGGCTCTTATCCAAAATTTAGCTCGGGGGCAAGAAGAGTTGAGAATTCTCATCAGAAAACTTCATCAGAACGAATATAGCCGTATGGGAAGAACAACTATAATGGGGGATCAAATCATTAATCAACCTCCAATGAGACATGAAGTTGGCTTGGTTAGAAGTAGGTCTTTCTGGATTGCTTCTACATCGCAAGTCCAATAACGACCTCGCCAATAACAACAAGGTAATCAACGTAAGCAGAATACACCCAAAAGACAATTTACTAAAATCAACATGTCTTTGGCTCAAGAATTGCAACACATATTGAAGGCCAAGCTAGTTACATTGAAGGATCCTCCTCAAAATCCCAATACTTCTTCTTCTCGTCACAATCCTAATGTAAGGTACGCGTATCACTCCAACAGTCCGGGGTATGACACTGACAGCTGTTGAGCATTGAAACATAAGATTCAGGACTTGATTGACGAAGGAGCTTTCGAGTTCACGCAAGATGGTCAGATCGAGTTCTTTTGTTATCCCTCAAATATCGAGGCTCTAAGGCACACCATATAAAGTGACAAATTCAGGAGGAAAAGCTTTTTGTCCATTCGAATTTTCATTTGTAATTTCTTTGTTTGTTCAAACACTTATATTTATGTCAGACTTTGGTTCTTCCCATTAATACATTGCATATATTTATCTTGAGTTAATCCATTTGTTTTCACTATACTATGCTTTTACTTCCTTTTGTGATATTCAACTCCTGATGAAAAACTATAAGCCTTTAGAGGGAGGATGACGAAAACAATACCATAATCTCATACATTATGCTTTTGAACAGACCTCGCTGACGATGTACAGGTGTTGTTTCAAATCTTAAATAGTGGAGTTATAAGGAAGTAATCCCTAGTCAACCCTTTTGAGCCTAAGAAGTAGGATTTTTATTTTTCACACAAATTGAAACCTTTAACCATTACCCGGGGCAGAGTATTTTCTCAGTTAATTCAAAAGCATATTCAGTCGCAAACTTTCACTTCATAGTATCAAAAATGTCCTTCCAAATCAAAAGGCGGTGATGGTTCCCTGTAAAGCAGACAGTCATTATCTCTCAAAAGAAAAGCCCGTTAAGTCAAAACATATGAACGAGACTTAAAAAAAATCTGGGGCATCCTGCTGATGTAATCACAAAAGAATCAGTTTAGGCAAAAGTTAGGAATAATAAAATAAAAAAAGAGGTTGTTACGAATCCTCGACAACAGAAAAAATGTCACAAAAAATGACTGCCTTCTCAAATAAACTTCCAATAACCGAACCATCACCAAAATATCATTCCAAACTCATTTACACACAATTAACTGAATATAGGTCTAGAAGAATATCACGGAGAATGAGTTGGGTACAAATAAAATTTGAGCCTTTATCCTTTGTTTCTTAAACCGTGAACCAGGCCACGTTACAACCTTTAAAAGTCCTAACTGAAGCATATGTTAGTTCAAAAGCATACTATTACAAAAAGATATCCTGACTCCTGTAAGACTTACTATAAATCCTGAGTTGAATTCATATTCTTACAAAAAAAAATAGTTGTTTACTAAAAATGCATTTTCAAAACTTCAAGACAGACATAAGCTTTGCATTTATAATACCACTGTTTGCATATAATTAATTGTTCGACAGTAGAGATATCCAGATGACGAATATTCAGTGAACAAAAATCCTCTTGATGAACAAATTCACTTCAAATGGAAAAACACTTCCAATAAAAAAACTTCCATAATCAAGGGGCATGACATGTTATTTCCCAACTCATCTGTGGCGGTCAAGTTAAGATTCAAAGAATCTCTCAAAAGTGCTGAATAAAGTGCTGAATAGCCAGGGGAAGATCTCTATCTAAATCACCTGGGGCATAGAACATGAATTTCAGCAAAAGGCCACGTACGATGAAGCAAACATTTTCTGGAAGTGCTGCAATACTTACTACTATGGACAATGACAATTCTCCTCACCCTGTGAACACAGACATAGTCGTAAAATACTACGCATGAAAAAAAGATCCGCTAGGTTGACTAGCCTAGGAAAAAATAAGGTAATCCCGGCGAACCAAAAAAAGTTCGGGAAAAAATTAGGGATATATAAATAAAATTGTACACCCGACAAGTCAAAAATCTGAAAAGGCGGATTAGGCAAAAAAGGGTATCTTGGTGGGCTAAAAATCTGAAAAGACAGTCCAGGAAAAAGTAAAGGATTAAAGCGTACGACCATGTCCCATCATCTAATCACCTGTCTATCAGTAGAAGACTTATCACCATGATCAACATTTACTCAAGACTTTGGGAGTTAGGACAACGTCCAAGTCGTCCACGAATCCCCACAACTTCCATGAGATTATCCCCACAGAGTAATCTTCAAAGGTTCATACATTCCCCGCAATTTCCCCGACAGACCACTCTGGCAGATAAAGGAGTATGATCTTCTTCCCGATAATGTCACCAACCGACAGAGTTCCGACCCGTATAGTTCATGGAAGTTCTCTTCCCCAACTGAGTTTATTCCTCAGAGATTGCAAAACCCCCTGCAGGTCTCTACTCTTCAGTAGAGTTCATTTCCTCAACAAGGGTATTTCTTAAGCAGAGTATTGCTTCGTCGACAGGGTTTATTTCCCCAACATGGTTAATTTCCCCAACAAATTATCGTCTCCCAAGCTTGAGTCTATTATTCAGATGGCCACGAGTCGCCGGTAAAATTACCCTCCCCCGTAAATTTTCCACTATCCCTAAAGTGTTGCTATTGAATCTAAAATTGGGCCAGATATCAGTCAACTTTATCCTCCCTAGACAAGCCGAAAGATTATCCATCCCTTATATCCATAGTCAGGGTATAAACTCCCCAGTAGAGAAATGAACAACCAATGTTCTTGAACTTTTCTCCCCAAGCAGGAATTAACATTCTCCACCAGAGTTTCCTCAAGCAAAAAGCAGAAATCAATGTTCCCCAATGAGTTTTCCTCAAATAAGAAAGCAGGAGTCCCCAACGGAAACAATTCCCAGAAGATTGAAGATACACATACTCTTCATCCCTATTGTACCCCGAAATTTGCCCTCCCATATTCCTCAAGATATGTCAAGAATCACCTTCAAATGGTTCAAGACTACTCAAGGGTTGCACAGTCCAAATACCTCCTAAGCCAGTCAAATTTAGGGTTCTGGTTATTGCAAGGAATTTGAGGTTTTCAAGAGTCCAATCAAGTCCCATAGGCATATATACATTGTCAAGCATCTACATGTCAAGTTCCAAGGTGCACAATGTCCAATGGCACAGTCAAAAGCCCTATTTGCTCCACAGTCAACTGTAGGGGTAAAATGGTCATTTGGCAGTCAAAAGTCAGAATTTTTGGTCAACATCTTATTTTGAGTCCACAATCATCATTTGATCAAGTCTTGATCATGATTCCACAAGCATGGCTCAAAAATCATCAAAGATGCAAAAGTTACTATTTTTGGACAGTAGAAAAGTCAACTGTATCTTGACCAAGGCATAACTTTTTCATGGTTCATCAGAAAAATCCAATCCAATGCTAATTTTGAAGGGGATGACATTCACTACAACTCATCTTCACATTCCAAGTCCAAGAAGTGCTCTCATAAAAAGTTATCAATTTCTACATTATAGGTCAATTTCAAAAGTCAACAAAAATGCACTTTAAGTCAAAGACCATAACTTGAGATTGGTAAATCCAAATTACATGGGACCAAAGGCATTGGTTAGAGAACTTCAAGACCTTTCCAAAATGTCCAAGAACATGTTCATGTGATCCAAATTGAGCAAGATATGCATTGGAGAAGTTGGGAAATTTTTGTGAATTTGCAAAAGTCAAGTTTGCTCAAAACACATCATTTTTGCTAATGGGCCTCAAATTCCTTCTTGAAACATTGTCCAAGGCCTATGCACGACCCATTGAGATTAAATTGAATTATTTTCTTATTTTTATTAATTAATTGTATTTTTAATTGATTATTAATTCATTTAATTAATTTAATTGTAGGAAAATACCAAGATATGATTTCTAAATCTTTTTGTGAAGCAAAAGTGGTTAACATATGCTGGAGATTTCGTGTATCAATCAAGGGGACCAAAATCTCTCAATTTGGCAAGGTTTTTCAATCAAAAAGATTGAAAAATTATTTGATTGAAAATCAAATATGCAAACCATAATTTCATGGATTTTTGGACCAAGATTTACCCTAATTCAGTTCTACTATATATGCATAACCTAAACCTAATGCTGCACACGTGCAAATTGCTGCAAAAACACCATAAGCATATTGAGGAAAAATCAAGAAAACTCAAAACTGAATTCCATAATTTAACGTGGTTCAAAGCTTGTTCTTGTTTCTAATATATTGCAGAAACTCCCAGGAACAATTTGCAATCAAAATCACACGCCAAAGCTCAAGAAATCTCCACAAACAGTCACACGGTTTGGTTATTTTTTCCATAATCGTAATTCAATATTCATGCATTATTAATGAGATTTTTTGTATGTAGTGCATCGCTAGAACTCCCATGAAGCTTTTGGTACTGGTTAATTGCCCTCTAACGCCCTGAAACAAAAATCACCATTGACGAATTCTAGGTTTTCGAAGCTTTCAATTTGGGGCTTTGCTGTACAGGAAAAATCAGACCTTGAGAGACCCATGGTTAAACTCGTTGAGACCATACGAATTCAATGGACATGTCGCGAAATATTTATGTGAAACATACGCCTATTCGCTATTTTTCCTCATCATGTTTTGTGGGGGTTAAAAACCCCCGCGATCTAACTCTGTTTTGCAGGTATAAATGAGGAAGACGATGATGTGTTATCATGTGGTTGGACAATTCAAAAAGGGCACGCGCGTTTTGTTGTTTTACAACTCAGCGGTTTGTTTTCTAATATAATATTTTCCCTCTATCTTAATAACAATTGAAGCGTCCAGTTGGAATGGTTAAGGGAAACTTGCAAAGTGCCTTGGGACCTGGGTTCGATTCCCAGGTCCACCCCATATTTGTTTCTATTTTGCATAACATAATTACGTGCATGCTATCCAACAACGCCCCACCATGCACTCCCACATCCCAGGTGCCATGTGGCCATGATCATAAATCCAAAGGCCAGAAGGTGATGAACACCATGTTCTCAGGTCAAAGCCAGCGTGGACCATTCCAGAAAGTCAACAAGGCTTGATGTTCATGGGCCAGGAATTTCTAAACAAACCTCCATACATGGGCTAGCACCCCCCCTGGTTTCTATTTCTTTTTTTATTTTGTTTCTTTTTGTTTTCTTTTAATAATCATTATTACTATTATCTAATTAATTCATAAATTATTTTTTTTCACAATAAAATTCAGAAAACCTAAAAAATATTTTTATTAATCTCAATTACTTTTTGTAAATAAATGTAAATTAATCAATTTAGTCCTTTTTATTAATTAGGTTAACTTTGACTTCTTTTTTTTACAAATATAAAATAAATTTAGAACTAGGGTTTTCTTGACTTTTAATTTCTTTTATTTTTATTTTCATTAAAACATAAAAAACACAAAAACATTTTTCTTTTAATTAATTAATTAATTAGTTTTAGGGTTAATGTTTAATTAAATGCAAAGGACCAAATTTCTTTCTTTTCTCAAAAAGGGTCAAAACCCTAAGGACGTCCCGATTCAATTCTTTCGCGCGCATATTTTTAATTCATTATTTATTTGATCATATTTATGTATCTGGTTCCGAGAATGTAATAGTTAATTAGGATTTTATCGCTTTCTTTTACTTTCCGCATTTTATTTTCAAGGGTTATGTTTTTGGCGATGTAAAACCCGACGCCTTGTAATAATGTAGATTCATTTTCCGCACTTTACTTTCCGCACTTATTAAACTGTTAATTATGCATGACAAGACTTGT
Organism: Vicia faba; assembly: GCA_948472305.1. Classification (NCBI taxonomy): domain Eukaryota; kingdom Viridiplantae; phylum Streptophyta; class Magnoliopsida; order Fabales; family Fabaceae; genus Vicia; species Vicia faba. Next base: position 72,709,898 of record OX451735.1, read on the forward strand.
ATGAAAAATAAAATAAATCCGTAGCTCACAAAGATGCATGTTCAAAGATAATATGAATCGAAACAACACACATGCACATGCCACTCCTAGGGTACGCCTCACTGGTTGCCTCGAGGTGGTCGTCAAGTATAGGGTGTTTTAGAGGTCGCCCTCCTGTCTAAAGATCCAGTTGCCTCGAAACGGTTGCCTCGGATAAAAAGGATCTAGGACATTAGGGTTACCGCTAAGGCGTCCTACTATTTCTTTGGTGACCACATGTCCCGATAATCGAATTGACCCGAACAACTCCAACGACGGTGCTGCCTACTTCTCAATAGTGGGATAGTACTGTCTAAAGGACTCTTACACAGCCTAATTCCTTAGAGTAGGTAGATTTCTCCTGGGTACTTGCTCTTTCAAAAAACAAAAACATCTTTTCGCATCTACACTTTTAAAAAGTTTTCAAACAAACACTTCATACACTCTTGAGGACTGATGCAAGAGTTACTTAGAAGTTTTTCAAACTAAACTTTTTCAAAACCCACAAACACTTGAAAACAAACAATTTTTGAAAACATAGTGAGCAAGTACCTAAGAGCCCGTGGATAACCACGGATAGAAAGGGTGCTAACACCTTCCCTTTCTATAAATCTACCTCCCGAACCGAGAAACATCTCGAAAAGGAATTTTGCTGTGCTTTTGTCCTTTCCATGTTGGAGAACATAAAAGACGGTGGCGACTCTTGCTTACCGCGACATTTCGTGAACCAGCTTAAAAAACAGTCAGTTCTATTTCCACCGATCACAGAACTGGCGACTCTGCTGGGGACTACTTAATAAGTGAGGTGTACCTTAGGATTAGACCACTCTTATGTTTTCAATTGAATGCTTTGTTTGCTTTAATATTGTGGGCTTGCATCGGAGTTTCATAGATCCTAACCCGGATATGGGGAATACCCTTTAGGTAGCATAAGCTGTGAGGGACCTGTCCGGCGTAGACCGACACGAGTGAAGCAGTAGCTACGTTGGTGTGACACCTTGGTCTGTACCGATATCCCTTGTGTTGGAACGAGGAGAATATGGGTCTTCTGAGGAGTCATTAAGCACCAACCGACCTTAGAACCCTAAATTGACCCAACTTAGCCATAGAACAGTAGCAGTATGCTACACTCATTGAGGCTAAACTCTCGCGATGGTTCTGGCTGCAAGAAAAGATTACGAAGCTGGAGTTATGACCGATTGAGGGTAGTCAGTGATATTGAGATCCTCTAGAACCCGGTTACTATTTTCTAGGACAGGTCTTAACCAACGAAACTGAAAGAGGGTAGTACCTAAACTTCATGCTGGCCTAAACTCTAAGGGCTGTCTTGTGTGACTTGTGTGCCTTCAAACTTGACTACTTACACATTCTTGTTATCTGACAACATGAGTGCCTTGCAGGTTTTGTTTACAGTCCTCGATCGGGACTTATAACAGGGTTTACTTACATCACTCCGCGCATAGCATAACATCATACCATCATACCATTGCATACATCCTGCATAAGGACTAATCCATTTCAAGGATCTCAAGGGTTTGTGATGCAGGTCATGATGAACCAAAATGTCTAGCAAGGGGCAAAGGGGATTTATTTTCCTCTAGCGAAGTTTGTTTGGAGATCACAACATGACAGCTTGAGTCAGGGGCTATGACCCACTCGATATGGTGAGCTTTGACTCTTGAGGAAGGACTCTCAACAACATGAAGTTCCTTCAATCAAGCTACCAGATTCTAACAATTTTCTTGTTTACCCCGCGAGATCCTTGAAAACATTGCATGCATATCATACATATCATTGCAATACGGGTACACTTTTTACAGGTCACTTACCTTCTTCGCTGTTTATTTCAGCAGTCATCATGTCTTCTGAGCCTACTACTGAACAAGCTATCAAGGCCCTCCAGGCCCAGAACGCCCAGTTTCAAGAGCTGGTCATGAGCTTAGCTCAGGGTCAACAGGAGTTGAAGACTCTGATTCAGAAGAAGAAGAAGAAGAGGACTGTTTTGTTTAACACTAGACGCAGATCTGGGAACGGAGTACAGAATGAGGCTGAGCTGACTACCTCATCTGTAGGGAAAGGCAGTCCACAAGGGAGAGAGGTTCCTAGTCCTGTGGTCTCCGACAACAAGACAAATTACAATGATAAACAGTACCCTCCTGCTGAGGACCAGTACAAACAACTGGAGGACCGCTTAAGTGCTATGGAGATACAGAAAGTGCCTGGCCTGGACTTCGAAGATCTAGGTCTATCCTCTGGGGTGGTGATCCCACACAAATTCAAGGCACCTGCCTTTGTAAAGTACGACGGAGCTTCCTGTCCTAAACTGCACCTCCGGTCGTATGTGAGGAAGATCCAACCGTATACTGCAGACAAGAACTTATGGATCCATTTCTTCCAGGATAGTCTTTCAGGGACTCAACTCGAATGGTTCTATCAGCTGGATGGAGCCAGTATTCGTAACTGGGAGGACTTGGCTACTACATTTTATAAGCAGTATCAGTATAATTCCGACCTCGCTCCTACGCGTACCCAACTCCAGGGTATGTCGCTAGGGACGGGTGAAGGTTTTAAGGAGTATGCGCAAAAGTGGAGAGACCTGGCTGGCAGGGTGCAACCACCGTTGACTGACCGTGAGCTTGTGGATATGTTCTTGGGGACCCTGTCGGGTCCGTTCTTCAACCATCTGATTGGGAATTCTTCTGCTGGGTTTACAGACCTGATCTTGACTGGTGAGAGGATAGAAGCTGGTATCAAGGCTGGAAAGATTCAAGAAGCTGCACCTTCTGATGCTCATAAAAAGCCTTATCATGGGAAAAAAGAGTCCAATGCTGTGCATGGTAAAAAGAGTCGTCATGATCAACACGTAGGGGCAACCCAGATCTCCAATCCTATGCCTGCTCAGCAAGGACAGGGGCAGCAACGTAAGGAGGTCGCACCCAAAAGATAGTTCACTAAGATTAACATGTCACTAGCTCAAGCGCTACAGCAAATGTTGAAGGCAGGGCTGATTACCTTAAGGGCTCCTCTTCGGAATCCAAACACTTCGCTCCTAACTATCATCCCAACGAAAGGTGTGCATACCACTCTGATAGCCCGGGGCATACTACGGACAACTGTTGGGCTCTGAAGAACAAGGTCCAGGACATGATTGATGCCAAGGAAATCCAGTTTGAAGCACCAGAGACTCCAAACATAATCACTGCTCCTTTTCCAAATCATTGAAGGCTTTTGTTTTATTTGAAATTCCGAGTTGTGTTTTTATTTTCTTATACAAACAATTAATGTCATAGCAAACTCTTTTATTCCATTAATGCATTGCATATGTCTGTTCTGAATCAATATATTCGTATTCACTATATTCAAACTGCTTTCATTTTTTGTGATGTTCAATTATCGATTAAAAATTCTAATCCTTTTGAGGGAGGATGACGAAAACAATACCACGATCCTTACAGTATGCTTTTGAATAGACCCTGTTGATGAGGTACAAGCATTGTTTCAATTCCTAAACACTGGAGTTATAAGGAAGATAATCCCTCGTCAACCCCTTCGAGCCAAAGAAGTAGGAGTTTTTCTTTTCGAAAATTAAAACCCTTAATTATAACCTGGGGCAGGGTAGTTCTCTCAGTTGATCCAAGTGCACAACGAAGAAGTCCTTACAAAACTAAAGACAGTGATGGTCCCGAATAATCATGAAGACAGGCAGTCGTTATCTTTCAAAATAAAAGCCCATTAAGTCAAAACCTATGAAGGAGACTTACAAAACTGGGGCATCCCGCTGACTGTAAACGCAAAAGAAACAGTTCAGGCAAAAAACAGGGATAACAAAATAAAAAAAGAAAGAGTTCCTACAGACTCTCAACAAAATGACTGCCTATTCAAAATAAACTATCGGTATCCGAATCATCACTGGTATATCAGAGCAAAGACTCAAACAAGGTCTAACGCACGATCAACTGAGTTTAGGTTTGAAGAACATCACGAAGAACGGGTGGGTACAAATAAAATTTGAGCCTTTATCCTTTGTTTATTAAACCGTGAACCAGGCCACACTACAACCCTTAAAAGTCCTAGCTGAAGCATGGGTTAGTTCGAAAGCATACTGTTACGAAAGGTATCCTGACTCATTAAGGCTTGCGATAAAATAACGAGTTGACATCACATTTTACAAAATTCACTGGTTTTACTGAAAAATGCATTTTCAAAAACTTCAAGACAGACATAAGCTTTGCATTTTAAAATAACATTGTTTGCATATGACTTTCTGTTCGAACAACAACGAAATTCGCACGAAGAATATCTAGTGAACAAAAGCACTTCCAACCAAAAGGCCGACATGATCATTGTCCATCATCTAGGGAAGTTAAGTCAAGATTCAGAGAATCCCTCAAATGCCAAATAGCCAGGGGCAGATCTCCATCTGAATCAACTGGGGCATTGGGCCTGAACTCCAGGGACAAATCTGGTACGATCAAACATCTTCTGGTCACATGGCAAACACAACAACGGGGGCACCTCCCTACATCCTGCATAGTCGAAAAAAATACTACGCACAATCAAAGACCCGCTAGGTCGACTGGCCTGGGCAAAAATAAGGGCTTCTCGGCGAACCAAAAGGGTTCGGGCAAAAATAAGGGATGAAAAATGAAAAAATCTGTACACCCGGCAAGTCGAAAACCTAAAAAGGCGGCTTGGTCAAAAAAGGGTATCCCGATGGACTAAAAACCCGAAAGGGCGGTCCAGGCAAAAATTAGGGATCAAAGCGTACGACTATGTCCCGCCATCTCGTCACTTGCCTATCAGAAGAAGATTTGTCAATCGGCAGTTATCAAGCACCTCCACAGGTATCTTCTCCCACGGAAGCTGGGGCAATAAGAATTGGTCGAACTGTACAAGCTGCTCTGTCCTCCAGGTACCAAGGTATATTCGGATGAAGAATGTAACCCAGATATCTTCACTCCCCGCAGAGTAAGACAAGATTCAGCAATGCTCTCCCCCGAGCAGAGTTGGTCTCCCGTCAGCCCTAAAAAGGCACAGTATCCCTAGCAAGTCAGCAACGCTCTCCCCAAGCAGAGTTAGTCTACTGTCAACCCCAAGGAAGTTGGGTATCCCCAGAAGATCTCAATATTCCCCAGCGGAGTATACAAATGGTCCTAAGCAAGCATCCCCGGTAGTCTTAATATTCCTCGACAGAAATATAAGATTGTTCCCCGGCGGAATACAGACACCCCAGTGGAGCCATTTCCCCAGTGCAGTCTAAAAAGTTTCCCCAGGAGAGTTGAATCACCTTACCCAGTAGATTCCGGAAGCTTGTCCCCTGCAGAGTGCAAAAATCTCTCCCCAGCCATATTCAAAGGTTATTCCCCACCAGGGTCTAACTGGGTTATCCTCAGCTAATTACCATGGAAAGATCGTCCTCAGCGAAGTTCTTCCTATCCCCCAGCGGAGTTCATCAAATCTTCCAACAGAGCTTATCAACGGAATCCCCAGCGGAGTTATCATCAAAACCTCAGCGAAGTATCTCTTCCCACAGAGTAATTCCCCGCAGAATAATCTCTTCACCAAGTTTATTCCCCAACGGAGTCATCTTCTCCTACCGGTTTATTCTTGCAATCAACATCCCCAGCGGAAACGAAGAACTCTACTCTTCAACATCAGCCAAGGATTCAACAATTTCCCGACATTCGTCAAGGATTTATTTTCCCCAGACGAAATACATTCATAAACATTCACATTTCATATCTCATATTTTACATACATGATAAAGTGCATACGACATTATCTCATTTATTTTTGAACATCATGACATCATGCATTTCATACATCATGACATTGCATACAACTGATGTTTTGCCTTTTCAGGAAAAAGGTCAATCCAAAGATGATTAATATCAACTGTCGAAATTCCAGATTCGATACCTATATCTAGCCAGGGCATATCTGTGGGCGACTAATTCCAGATTCGATACCTGTATCTAGCCAGGGCATATCTGTGAGCGATTGATTGTGGATTCGATACCTGTATCTAGCCAGGGCATATCTGCATGAAGAGTTCGAAGTTCCAGATTCGATACCTGTATCTAGCCAGGGCATATCTGTGAGCGATTGATTGTGGATTCGATACCTGTATCTATCCAGGGCATATCTACATTAAAGAGATTTCAGAGATAGCTTAAAGATGCTCCGGACCCGGATGCTATTCTATCGCTTATTCAGAGTTTCTTCCCAGAAATGGCTTGGAAATGCTCCAGATATGGATGCTATTCTTTTGCTTATTCAAAGTTTCTTCTCAGAGATAGCTTGGAAATGCTCCAGATATGGATGCTATTCTTTTGCTTATTCAAAGTTTCCCTTCAGAGATGGCCTAGAGATGCTCCAGATCCGGATGCTATTCTATTGCTTATTCAGATTTCCTTCTAGAGATAGTCCAGTTGCGACCCCGGCATGGCGACATTCTGATACTTATTCCAGATTTCCTTCCAGAAATAGCTTAGAGATGCTCCAGATTCGGATGTTATTCTATCTCTTATTCAGATAGCTTAGAGATGCTCCTGACCCGGACGCTATTCTATTGCTTATTCAGATTCAAACTCCTAAAGATAGCTTAGAGATGTTCCTGACCCGGACGCTATTCTATTTCTTATTCAGATTCAAACTCCTAAAGACAACTTAGAGATGCTCCAGACCCGGATGCTATTCTATTATTTAGTCCAAATTCATTCAAAAGACAGTCCAGATACGATCCAGATTCGGATGACATTCTGTCACTCATTCAGACACAGTATGGATATACCCCAGACGCGGCGGTCATTCTACTATTTATTCAGACGTCAGCAATCATACATAGACTAGATATGCTCCAGACACGGAAGCCATTCTATTGCTTATTCAAGTTCAACTATCCGTTACATTTCTAAATGGCATCCATAAGTCCATTCTCGACAGGACTCTGTCACACTTCCAGATGGCATCTATAAGCCCATCCTCCTACCCATCATCTCTCCAAATGGCATCTGTAATCCCATTCCCGACATCACATTGCTGCTACTACACCATGTGAGTGCAAATTTCTGGGCACTCTAGTGTTCAATCATCTTCCACCTTCGGATCACGAAAGGCGCGCAAGCCAATCTACATCCTCAGGTCTAAGAAGATTGAAAATGGGAAACTGTTGTACCCCGAAATTTGCCCTCCCATATTCCTCAAGATATGTCAAGAATCACCTTCAAATGGTTCAAGACTACTCAAGGGTTGCACAGTCCAAATACCTCCTAAGCCAGTCAAATTTAGGGTTCTGGTTATTGCAAGGAATTTGAGGTTTTCAAGAGTCAAATCAAGTCCCATAGGCCTATATACATTGTCAAGCATCTACATGTCAAGTTCCAAGGTGCACAATATCCAATGGCACAGTCAAAAGCCCTATTTGCTCCACAGTCAACTGCAGGGGTAAAATGGTCATTTGGCAGTCAAAAGTCAGAATTTTTGGTCAACATCTTATTTTGAGTCCACAATTATCATTTGATCAAGTCTTGATCATGATTCCACAAGCATGGCTAAAAAATCATCAAAGATGCAAAAGTTACTATTTTTGGAAAGTAGAAAAGTCAACTGTATCTTGACCAAGGCATAACTTTTTCATGGTTCATCAGAAAAATCCCATCCAATGCTCATTTTTAAGGGGATGAAATTTCCTACAACTCATCTTCACATTTCAAGTCCAAGAAGTGCTCTCATAAAAAGTTATCAATTTCTACATTATAGGTCAATTTCAAAAGTCAACAAAAATGCACTTTAAGTCAAAGACCATAACTTGAGATTGGTAAATCCAAATGACATGGGACCAAAGGCATTGGTTAGAGGACTTCAAGGCCTTTCCAAAATGTCCAAGAACATGTTCATGTGATCAAAATTGAGCAAGATATGCATTGGAGAAGTTGGGAAATTTTTGTGAATTTGCAAAAGTCAACTTTGCTCAAAACACATCATTTTTGCTAATGGGCCTCAAATTCCTTCTTGAAACATTGTCCAAGGCTTATGAACGACCCATTGAGATTAAATTGAATTATTTTCTTATTTTTATTAATTAATTGGATTTTTAATTGATTATTAATTCATTTAATTAATTTAATTGTAGGAAAATACCAAGATATGATTTCTAAATCTTTTTGTGAAGCAAAAGTGGTCAACATATGCTGGAGATTTCGTGTATCAATCAAGGGGACCAAAATATCTCAATTTGGCAAGGTTTTTCAATCAAAAAGATTGAAAAAATATTTGATTGAAAATCAAATATGCAAACCATAATTCCATGGATTTTTGGACCAAGATTTACCCTAATTCAGTTCTACTATATATGCATAACCTAAACCTAATGCTGCACACGTGCAAATTGCTGCAAAAACACCATAAGCATATTGAGGAAAAATCAAGAAAACTCAAAACTGAATTCCATAATTTAACGTGGTTCAAAGCTTGTTCTTGTTTCTAATATATTGCAGAAACTCCCAGGAACAATTTGCAATCAAAATCACACGCCAAAGCTCAAGAAATCTCCACAAACAGTCACACGGTTTGGTTATTTTTTCCATAATCGTAATTCAATATTCATGCATTATTAATGAGATTTTTTGTGTGTAGTGCATCGCTAGAACTCCCATGAAGCTTTTGGTACTGGTTAATTGCCCTCTAACGCCCTGAAACAAAAATCACCATTGACGAATTCTAGGTTTTCGAAGCTTTCAATTTGGGGCTTTGCTGTACAGGAAAAATCAGACCTTGAGAGACCCATGGTTAAACTCGTTGAGACCATACGAATTCAATGGACATGTCGTGAAATATTTATGTGAAACATACGCCTATTCGCTATTTTTCCTCATCCTGTTTTGTGGGGGTTAAAAACCCCCGCTATCTAACTCTGTTTTGCAGGTATAAATGAGGAAGACGATGATGTGTTATCATGTGGTTGGACAATTCAAAAAGGGCGCGCGCGTTTTGTTGTTTTACAACTCAGCATTTTGTTTTCTAATATAATATTTTCCCTCTATCTTAATACCAATTGAAGCGTGCAGTTGGAATGGTTAAGGGAAACGTGCAAAGTGCCTTGGGACCTGGGTTCGATTCCCAGGTCCACCCCATATTTGTTTCTATTTTGCATAACATAATTACGTGCAGGCTATCCAACAACGCCCCACCATGCACTCCCACATCCCAGGCGCCATGTGGCCATGATCATAAATCCAAAGGCCAGAAGGTGATGAACACCATATTCTCAGGTCAAAACCAGCGTGGACCATTCCAGAAAGTCAACAAGGCTTGATGTTCATGGGCCAGGAATTTCTAAACAAACCACCATACATGGGCCAGCACCCCCCCTGGTTTCTATTTCTTTTTTTATTTTCTTTCTTTTTGTTTTCTTTTAATAATAATTATTACTATTATCTAATTAATTCATAAATTATTTTTTTTTCACAATAAAATTCAGAAAACCTAAAAAATATTTTTATTAATCTCAATTACTTTTTGTAAATAAATGTAAATTAATCAATTTAGTCCTTTTTATTAATTAGGTTAACTTTGACTTCTTTTTTTTTACAAATATAAAATAAATTTAGAACTAGGGTTTTCTTGACTTTAATTTCTTTTATTTTTATTTTCATTAAAACATAAAAAACACAAAAACATTTTTCTTTTAATTAATTAATTAATTAGTTTTAGGGTTAATGTTTAATTAAATGCAAAGGACCAAATTTCTTTCTTTTCTCAAAAAGGGTCAAAACCCTAAGGACGTCCCGATTCAATTCTTTCGCGCGCATATTTATAATTCATTATTTATTTGATCATATTTATGTATCTGGTTCCGAGAATGTAATAGTTAATTAGGATTTTATCGCTTTCTTTTACTTTCCGCATTTTATTTTCAAGGGTTATGTTTTTGGCGATGTAAAACCCGACGCCTTGTAATAGCGTAGATTCATTTTCCGCACTTATTAAACTGTTAATTATGCATGACAAGACTTGTATGAAAAATAAAATAAATCCGTAGCTCACAAAGATGCATGTTCAAAGATAATATGAATCGAAACAACACACATGCACATGCCACTCCTAGGGTACGCCTCACTGGTTGCCTCGAGGTGGTCGTCAAGTATAGGGTGTTTTAGAGGTCGCCCTCCTGTCTAAAGATCCAGTTGCCTCGAAACGGTTGCCTCGGATAAAAAGGATCTAGGACATTAGGGTTACCGCTAAGGCGTCCTACTATTGCTTTGGTGACCACATGTCCCGATAATCGAATTGACCCGAACAACTCCAACGACGGTGCTACCTACTTCTCAATAGTGGGATAGTACTGTCTAAAGGACTCTTACACAGCCTAATTCCTTAGAGTAGGTAGATTTCTCCTGGGTACTTGCTCTTTCAAAAAATAAAAACATCTTTTCGCATCTACACTTTCAAAAAGTTTTCAAACAAACACTTCATACACTCTTGAGGACTGATACAAGAGTTACTTAGAAGTTTTTCAAACTAAACTTTTTCAAAACCCACACACACTTGAAAAGCAAACAATTTTTGAAAACATAGTGAGCAAGTACCTAAGAGCCCGTGGATAACCACGGATAGAAAGGGTGCTAACACCTTCCCTTTCTATAAATCTACCTCCCAAAAATTCAAAGATCACCTTCAAAAGATGAAAATTGAGCGAGTTATGAGTTTCACAAGTTGGGGAATTTTGAAGAAATTCATGAAATGCAAATTGAGCAATCATGCAATTTTAAATTAGTGGGCCTAACTTTTGATATTCAAACATGATCATAAGATGTTAAAGGACCTATAAAAATAACTCACACATTTTTATGATTTTCATTGCTTTTATTTGAATTTTTATTCATTTAAAATGAATAAAATCAAGTAAAAAAATGAAAATAATGTTTCAAGGCTTGGGCATTTGGATTTCACTCCCTTTGTAGGCCCAATAATGCATACAAGCTTGTCACAACATGTCCAGATTCATGCAAGCTCAAGAAGGCAATGATTTTTCAAGTTTGACAAGTTTTAAAGGTGTTTTATCCTTGTTTAAACCATGGGTTCATGGCCTTGATTCCTTTCCAAAATTGTGCAAGCATAAGAAAGGCAAGGAAAACCTCAAGTTGACAAGTTTCCAAATTGTTTTATTATGACTTTATTATGGCTTCATGGCCTTGATCCCTTTCCATGTATGTTGGCTCAAATTGTTCCTCTATATAATGCAAGCAAAGCTAAGCTAAATGGACACGATATCAATTGCACCAAAGCTCTCCAAAAATTCTCCAAACTCCAAAGAAGTTGTGAAAATTATATCTCACATTCCAGCAAGTTTCAATCCAAACTAAGGCTTGCATTCACTTCATGAGGGTTAAAAGTGTTGATCCAAGTCCATATTCGCACCCCTAAAACGCCAGAACCCGATCTGTGCATCACACCGATTTTTGAAATTGGTAAAAATCAAAACTATGTTTTCTTGCGTTTTTAATCATTACTAACATGTTTGATCTCCTCCTATGCATCATTAGATCAGGATAGGTACATTACATATAAATTTTGACGCAGAAATGATGTTTTACCATGGTTAGGGAACCAAAGCCATTGATCATCGAACCGGACATTGCAAGAAACTTTCTCCCCTTGCACCCCCATCTTCTTTTTCACAATGCAGCCCATATATTTTTTTATTATTTGGTTTTGATTTAATTTTTTTCTTTCTCTTTTAATAACTAATTTTTAATAAAAATCATAAAAAAAAATTAGATATAGATTTTAATTAATTAACTTTATTTTTCACAATAAAAATTAATTAATTTAATCAATTTAAATTTATTTTATTAATTAAAATATAATTAGAATTTGGCTTTAATTATCACTCAATTATTTTTCTAAATAAAAACACCAAAAATATTTTTTGTACTTAGAATTTTTTAGGTTTTTTTAGATATCTTGCCCTCTTCAATCTCCGCGTATTTATTTATTTTCACATTATTATTTACCATAATATTGTAACTGTCAAAAGTTTGTACTAGCTAATTAGGCCCCTTTATACTTCCTTTCCCCAATTTTTTTGGTTAGTACTTCCCCACCCCCGAAGGGATGTAATAGCGTAGATTACTTTCCGTATTTTTACTTTCCGCACTTTTATATATATATATATATATATATATATATATATATATATATATATATATATATATATATATATATATATATATATATATATATATATATATAAATGTTAGATTAATTAGGCGTGCATGGCAAGACATAAAAAACAAGCGTTAGATAATCTAACTTCAAGATCAATAATTGAAACATAAAACACTTCGCACACACGCACCTCTGGGGTGACCCTCACTTGTTGCCTTCGGATTTAAAGCAGCCACGTCTCTCGAGTGTGGGACATTTTATCAAAGACCGTTTGGTTAAAAAATCATACTCCCTTGATGAACCTTCGATTATTCCTCGATAAATAATCTTAGTACCTCAGGGAAGTTGCTAAAATGTCCTACGAGTTACCTTCGTGATTGTACGATGACCAGCATTTGTCCCTAAAAAACATCCAATGATAGGGCTACCTACTAACTAATGGTATGTTAACACTGGCTAATGGAAAAGAGGAAAATAACAAAGACCTTTCGAGTAGGTCGACAACTTGTAGTTGCTTGCTCACAAAACAAAACAAATTTCTCACACATACATTTCTTTTCTAAATATTTTCAAAGATAAAAACACTTTGTATGCATTCTCAACGATACGAGAATCATTACAAAGTTTTCCGCACTAAGGAATCTTTTCAAAATGTTTTCAAAACACACTTACACAAAAAAGCATTTTCAAAGTGAGCTAGAAACTAAGAGCCCATAGATAAATACGGATGAAAAGGGTTCTAAAACCTACCCTTTCCATAACCTACCCCCCTTACTCAGAAAAATTCTCGAAAGGTCTTTCCTATTCTTTTCACCCTTTCCTTTATTGGCTAAAAGAAAAGTCGGTGGCAACTCTTGCTAACTGCAACATTTGCGATAAAATGCAAAAACCAGTAAAGTCAGTTCTCCCACTGTATTACACCTTTACACAAAAGAATTAAAATATTAGAATGTTTTAGGTTTAGGTTTTAATTCCCTTTTGAACTTAATATTTCTTTAACTTGAAAAAACCCCAAAAATGTTAGAATTGTATTTTCTTTTATTTTAGGTTGATTGATTGATTCTTGATAACACGTCCCCTTAAGAATTCCATTATACGATTAAACTTTACTTGGATCGCTTTAATGTTGAATTAGATATTAGGTTTTAAACCTTAGCATGATAAATTTTAGGATATAGTTTTCCTTTAAATTGTGATGACATTAGGTAATTCCCTTAAACTTAACCCTAGGCCAAACTTCACATACTAACTTAGGTAGATTTTCTCCCTTCATTTCGACTTTAAGTCCACACCTTGTATGACAACAATTAGGTTTTTTAGTCTCCCTTTAGACTTTTTCTTCTTTTGTAAATTAAAATTAAAATTTTCTTTTCTTAAATCAAAATACCTAGAAAACATTTAATCATTACTCAAACTCATTCCACACTTAACAAAACACTCAACAAATCAAAGATTTCTTCAAAAGGGCATATTATCTCCGTTCTACCGTGATACAGACCGTGCCTATTGCTAGAATATGTGCATTAACGCTGCCCACTAAAAACACCAACAAACCAACATTTTCTAGAAGAACTATGGTGTTCTGATTCCTTCACGAGATGCATAGGCAAAGAGTTGCGTGACCCTTACAAACATACTAATAAAAACCCTTTCATTCCCCTTAGCAAGTATAGTTATAGATAGACACACCCTTAGAAGCAAACAATCAAAATGGATCCCATTGAGTAAAACATATGTGAGGGGTGCTAATACATTCCCCTCGCATAATCGACACCCGTACCCTCTATTTTGGTTTCAAGATCATCTTATCCATCCTCTTGGGGTTTTCTTGATATTTCCCATTCCTTCGGGATAAATAAAGTTCGGTGATGGCTCTGTGTTTTTTGCTGGTCGCTTTAATAGGGTTTTGTGTAATGATAGCAATCGGCTTCATTGTTAACCTATAATAACCTGCTCATAGTATTTTTCTTGCCATAGCATACCCATTTGTATGGGTTCCCAAAGTACCTTCATGGATTTCTCTCATAAGCGTATCTTCTTCTTGTTTCTCCACACATCTGAGTAGCACCATATCATAGTATCTTTTATATAACACATCACCACTCAGAAAGAATTTTGAGGTTAGCCTTCACAGAGTTTGTTTATCAATGATAAAGGTATTTTCTAGATATTCTTGTTTTTCAAGGTACCTCTTGATATCATTGAACCAGGGCTTGTTATCCGGTCCTCCTTCAATAGCGAGGCAATGTGCAGTCTCTTCAAAATGTCTAATTGTGATGTGGGGCTCGTGGTTAGGCCAAGTTACCTTGAACATGGCTGATAGGGTTGCTAAGGCGTCTGCCATCTGATTTTCTTCTCGTGGGATATGATTGAAGGTAATCTCATTGAATTCTGTAGCTAGCTTTAAAACATGATCCCGATATGGAATCAATTTGGGGTGTTTAGTGTCCCATTCACCTTTGACTTGGTATATGACTAGTGCAGAGTCTCCAAATACTTCGAGATATTTGATTCTTAGATTGATGACAACTTCTAGACCCAGGATACAATCTTCATATTCGGCGACGTTGTTGTTGCAATTAAAACATAACCTTGCAAGATAAGGTTTGTAATAGTTCTTTGGAGAAGTCAAAACTGCCCCGATACCGTGCCCTAATGCATTCGAAGCTCTGTCAAACATGAGTGTCCAACGTTCCCCTGGTTCAGGTCCTTTTTCGAGCCCCGGTATTTTGTAGTCATATATAACCATAACATCTTCGTTTAGAAAGTCGAACTTCATCGACTGATATTCTGGAAACCGTTGATGAGCTAGGTGATCAGCTAGTACACTACCCTTGATGGCCTTTTGAGTAACATATTATATGTCATACTCCAATAATAACACCTACCATCGGGAAATCCTTTCTGGAAGAGCTGGTTTTTTGAACACATACTTTAGAGGATCCATTCTTGCTATTAACCACATGGTATGCGTTAATATGTACTGCCTCAACCTTTTAGTAGCCCAAGCCAATGCATAATAAGTCTTCTCGAGAAATGAGTACCTAGTTTCATAGTCATTGAATTTCTTGCCTAGGTAGTAGATTGCATGCTCTATTCTACCTGTTTCGTCCTGTTGGCCCAACACGCATCCCATCGATCTTTCTAGTACTATCAGATACACAATGAGTGGTCTTTCGGGAACTGGCGGCATTAAGATCAGTGGCTCTTGTAAATATTGCTTTATTGTCTCAAAATCTATCTGGGAATCATCATTCCATATCACCGTCTGATCTTTTTGCAATAATTTGAATATGGGCTCGCACGTAGCAGTTAGGTGTGATATAAACCTTGAAATATAGTTCAATCGATCTAAGAAACCATAAACCTCTTTCTCTGTCTTTGGAGGTGGCATTTCTTGTATGGCTTTTACTTTGTCGAGGTCCACCTTGATACCACACTGACTTATGATAAAACCCAGTAACTTGTCTGATCTGACACCAAATGTACAATTGTATGGATTCAACCTTAGTTTAAACCTTCGCAGATCCTTCGCAGTTTGAACCTAGTTTGAGGTACATTACCTTAGGAGAGAGTTTGTCTGGTCAACTCTTGGGCATCCTTGAGCAAGTTGAGGACCTCAATGGGAATGTGTTGAGTAAAATGAGAGGGTAAATTTTGGGGTACAACAGCTGCCCCTATTCAATCTTCTTAAACTTGAGGATGTAGATTGGCTGTCGGCCTTTCATAATCTGAATGTGGAAGATGATTGAACACTAGAGTGCCCAGAAATTTGCACTTGTTTGAGATGATGCTGGACTGTGTAGGTAGTATCGGGAATGGGCTTACAGATTCCATTTGGAGGAGATGACATAAGGTCACCAGAGATGGTCTTAAATATGCCATCAAGAAGATATGATGGAGAATCGTCGGAGAGGGGCTTAAAGATGCCATCTAGAGGATGTTGATTTCCCGAGATATTCCTTTGATATGAATTCTTGATCCCTTCGTTAAGGAGGAATCTGCTGAGGAATGTTGGTCTCTATCTTGGGAGAAATAGAATTTAGGAGCTTTAGTTGTTCGTTACTCTACTGGGCAATCATCTCTTAGTCGAAGAGATGAAAATGAACTGCTATCTGGTTGTGCTCCAGGCCTAACAAAGATTTGCTGAGGATAATAAGATTAACCACTATTTGGTCGTGCTCCAGGTTTTACAGTGACTTGCTGGGGGGATGAGATTAAACTTGCTATCTGGTTGTGCTCTAGGCTTTGCAATTTCAAAAACTGTTATCTGGTCGTGCTTCAGGCTTTAGAAGGAATTAAGTGGTTATTCGGTCGCATCCGAGTTTCAACTTGAATTTAAGGCATACTAATATTCGGTCGTTTCCAGGCTTCATAGTAATTGGCCAAGTAAACTGCTAGCTGGTCAAATTCCAAGTTTCACAGTACCTCATACTATTATCTGGTCGTGCTCCAAGTTTCACAGTGTCTCTTGCCGCTATTTGGTCGTGCTCCAGACTTCACAGCGTCTTATACCGTTATTTGGTCGCGCTCCAGGCTTTAGTAATTTGGGGAAATTAAGATATTAAACGGTTGATTTCCGGGCTTCATAGCTTGAATTTGAGATATACCATTATCTGGTCGATTCCAGGCTTCATAGTATTTTGTACTGTTATTCGGTCGTGTCCCAGGCTTCATTAATTTGGAGAAATTAAGATATTATCTAGTCGATTTCTGGGCTTCATAGCTTGAATTTGAGATATACCACTATCTGGTCGATTCCAGGCTTCATAGTATTTTGTACTGTTATCCAGTCGTGTCCCAGGCTTCCGTAATTTGGAGAAATTAAGATATTATCCGGTCGACTTCCGGGCTTCATAGCTTAAATTTGAGATATACCACTATCTGGTCGACTCCAGGTTTTGTAGTATTTTGTACTGTTATCCAGTCGTGTCCCAGGCTTCACAGTATGATGTATTGTTGGTTGACTATTATCCAATCAGTTTCTGGGCTTCATAACTTTTTTAACTGGAATAGAAATCTTAGTATCGATTTGACTGAACCAGGGAAAGGTCTCGAGTTGTCTTTAATTGGGATAGAAATCTTAGTGTCGGTTTGACTGAACCAGAGAAAATCTTGGAAAGTGTTGGAATATCTTCAACTGGAATAGAAACCTTGGTGTCGGTTTGACTGAACCATAGAAAATCTTGAAAAGTGTTGGAATATCTTCAACTGGAATAGAAACCTTGGTGTCGGTTTGACTGAACCAGAGAGAACTTGATTGCATCTTTCCCTGATAGGTAAAGAGTTAGTCGTATGTAATGTCATGATGTATGAAATGTATTGAGTAATGATGTTCTCAAAATAAATGAGATTGTGCTATATAATATGTATGCACATGCCATGATGTATGGATATGCAATGCTATTATGATATTCTCTAGCTGGGAAAAATAAATCCTGGACTGCTGCTGGAGAGTATAAGGAGTTGAGTTCTTCGTTTCCGCTGGGGATAGTGACCAAAGATGATTAGATGGAGATTTACATCCATTCTGCTTGAGAATATTCTGCTGGGAGAGACTCTGTCTGAGAACAATCCTATGGGGGAATGACTCTGTGGGGAAGAGAGATACTCTGTTGGAAGATCTGCTGATTTGGAGAAATAAACTCAGCTGGGGATGAACTTCCATTACTGGAGAGAAGAGCTCTGTTGGGGATTGAGCCTCCTCAGTCAGAGAAATAAACTCTGCTCGGGAGATGGCTTTATAAACTGCTCATGGTTATAAAACTCGGCTGGGAAATGCATATATCAGCTTTTTGAAGGAACCCGTTGGGGAAGGAATTCCTGATTGGGGATACGGAGGTCGGACCTTGGTTGTCTCGGCTCTGTGGGGGATATAGGTATCACTGGCTTGTATGTGATAGTGACTTTGCTTCCAACTGTCTCTTCCCCCTTGTACCATGATGGACGGGGTAACTTTTGATATTTAGGTTTTTACCAGTTTCTTTAAGTTCTTAGTAACTGTCTTTCTGTTTTATATGCATATATTTGTGAACAGTAATCATACTCAAATGCATATGTCAAGAATAAAACATTAGACATTTTTTGTAAAACAAAACAGAAAACGGAAAAACAAACACAAAGTTTTGTACTTAAAAGATGCTTTGTATTGATTTGTAATTTGCCTATAACAGGCGTTTTTTACAAGGAGGCTGATGCTCTTGTAAGAGAACTATTAGAACAAGATTTGTTCTGATCATATCTCATAGTTTTGATGATAACAATAAAATATATTTTATATAATTGATACTCTAATGAACATATTTATTTGTTTCAGATAATGTTATGACAAAAGTATTTGACGAGCTGAGCTGAAAATAAATGAAGAAGTTCTTTGATGAAAGAACTATTTGTTTTAGCGCAAGTTCTGATCTGACTCTGATAAGAAGATATTTAATGCATCTTCTAATCCTAAGCAAGTTTCCATGTAAACTATGTTCTGAAGTATTCTACAAAGCAAGCGCTGATCAGAAGTATTCTGCAAGCAAGCGCTGATAAGAAGATTTGCAAGCATGTTCTGAAGCAAGACGTGAAGCTAGTTCTGATAGAATAAAGAAAGAAAGCGCTGATCAGAAGTACTTAGCAAGCAAGTGCTGATAAGAAGATTTGCAAGCATGTTCTGAAGCAAGACGTGAAGCTAGTTCTGAAAGAATATAGAAGCTAAAAAGTCTTGCAAGTTTCAGGAAACATGCTCTGACAAAGTGCCGTTTGTTCATTTAATGCAAAGACAACTACATGCACTCAAGTGTCTATGCTAGTTCATTGGAAAATGAAATACTGCAAGCAAACACGCAAACATTAAATTCTCCACTTTTGAAGGAAGCAAAGGTCATTTTCTGCATGCTATAAATAGAAGATCATTTATTGCAAGCCAACTACTCAACAAATCCAAAATAGCAAGAACTACGTGAAAATATTCTGGGCTCACAAATTATTTTACAAACACTTTGGGCAAAACTAATCTTAGTGAAAAATCACAGTTTGTGATATAGCTTTCTAAGAAGCAATTTGGTTCACTACCTGTAAAGATTTAATTCTTGTATTTGTTCCTTGAGAGACCAAGTTTTGTCAGATTTCTCAAGAAGTATTTGTTCCTTGAGAGACCAAGTTTGGTCAGATTTCTCAAGAAGACTAGGACTAGTTTGAGTCTTAGTGGTGTTAGTCACTTGTAAGTTTACTTGTGCATTGTATTGTTAGTCACAACAGTTATTGTGTGATTGTAATCAGTTGATTATAGTGAATAAAGTCCTTGTTGAGAAAGGCGAAATCACCTTGGCGGGTGGACTAGAGTAGTTTGAGTTCAAACGAACCAGGATAAAAATAACTGTGTCTTTCCATTATTGTTGAGCCTTTAAGAAAAAGAAAAAGAGAAACTTATTCAACCCCCCTTCTAAGTGTTTTCTCACCCTTCAAGAACGCCACCGTAAAAATGGAAATTATTACAGAAATTGTGTATAAAAGAAAACAGCTATGTGTAGCGATCCCATTGGGTTTCAATTCTGCTATTGTCCCTATGTCTTCGAGCATCTCATCACTTTGCTGCTTGTCAGAAGCTGTCTGGATTGATCAGTATCGTTTGAGCTTGATATCTGATTACTGAGGTCTGATCGCAAGGTGGTCCAATGGAATTTAGTGATACGCTTTAATCCCTAATTTTTTCTTGGACCTCCCTTTCGGGTTTTCAGTCCATCGGGATACCCTTTTTTGCCCAAGCCGCCTTTTCAGGTTTTCGACTTGTCGGGTGTGTAGACTTTTTAAATATTTTTATCCCTAATTTTTTCCCGAACCCTTTTGGTTCTCCGTGATGCCCTTATTTTTTCCTAGGTATGTCAACCTAGAGGGTCTTTATCATGCGTAGTATTTTTTCACTATGTCCGCATTAACAGGGTGTGGAAGGTCGTCACCATCCATGGTGGTCAGAATCATGGCTCCATTGAAAAATATGTTCTTGACTACAAATGGTCCCTCATAGGTGGGAGTCCATTTTCCCCTGGGATCACCTTGCGACAGTATGATGCGCTTGATTACCAGATCCCCTACTTGATACACTTATTGTCTGACTTTCTTGTTGAAGGCCTTGATCATCCGTTTCTGATACATTTGACCATGGCAGCCATCAGTAAGTCTTTTCTCGTTGATTAAGTTCAATTGATCAAGTCGAGTCTGGATCCAATCGTCTTCGCTCAAAATCGCATCCTTAATAATCCGTAGAGAAGGGATCTGGACCTCCATGAGTAGGACAACCTCCATTCCGTATACCATAGATCAGTGATCATTGAATTGTGGAGATTGGTACCATTGTCCATGATGATTCTCTTAGGGATACCATAACGACAAACCAGGTTATGCTTGACGAACCGTGCCACCACATTCTTAGTAACCGTAGCAAAGGAGGTAGCCTCAAACCACTTCGTGAAGTAATCAATGGCCACTAGGATGAAACGATGCCCGTTGGACGTGGTAGGTCTGATCTCACTGATCATATCAATGCCCCACATTGCAAAGGGCCAGGGAGCTGTCAAGACGTTCAAAGGAAATGGAGGTACATGCACCTTATCAACATAGATTTGGCACTTGTGACAGGTGCGAGAATGCTGATAACAGTCGGCTTCGATAGTGGAACAGTAGTATCCTGCCCGTAGGATCTTCTTTTCCATGGTATGTCCACTGGAATGAATGCCAAAGGTACGTTCGTGTAGTTCTTCCATGATCCTCTCTGCTTCTCTCTTGTCTACACACCGCAGTAAGGTAGAGTCATGATTGCGCTTATAGAGGATTCCATTGCTAAGGAAGAACTTTGCAGCAAACCTTCTCAGAAATTTCTTGTCATTGACAGATGCCCCCTCGGGGTATTCTTGAGCCTCGAGATACCTTTTCACCTCATGAAACCAAGGTTTGTTGGCTACCTCCTCAGTATCGATCTCACAGCAGTATGCCGATTCATCCAACCTCTCAATAGTGATTAGGGAAGCTTCATTGTCCCACCTGACCTTGAACATTGATGACAAAGTAGCTAGCGCGTCCACTAACTGATTCTCTTCTCGTGGGAAATGTTCAAAGGTGATCTCTTCAAAATGCGGAAGCAGTGTCAGTACATGTTCTCTGTAAGGGATAAGGTTCGGGTGTTTCGTATCCCACTCGCCTTTGATCTGACTTATCACCAAAGCGGAATCCCCGAATACACTCAAGAACTTGATCCTTAGGTCAATAGCAACTCGAAGACCCATGATACACGCTTCATACTCTGCCATGTTGTTGGTACAGCTGAAACATGATCAGACAGTGAATGGAGTATGACAACCCTCAGGAGATATGATTACAGTGCCAATTTTGTTACCCAGTGCATTTGAGGCTCCATCAAAAAACATAGACCATCGGGATCCTTCCTCAGGTCCTTCATCCGGTCCAGGTTTTTCATAGTCGGTTACTAACATGATATTCTCATCCGGGAACTCAAAATTCATGGACTGGTAGTCATCCACGGCCTGATGCGCCAAATGATCAGCTAACAAACTTCCCTTGATTGCCTTTTGGGTTATGTATTGGATGTCGTACTCGGTTAAGATCATTTTCCATCTTTCTATTCTTCTGGAGAGAGCGGGCTTCTCGAAAACTTACTTGATCGAATCCATCTTAGATATCAATAAAGTAGTGTGGTTCAACATATACTATCTTAGTCGGCGAGCAGCCCATGCCAAAGCGCAACAAGTTTTCTCGAGCAGTGAGTATCATGTTTCACAGTCAGTAAACTTTTTGCTAAGGTAATATATTGCATGCTCTTTTCGACCAGACTCGTCATGCTGCCCCAGCACACACCCCATTGAATTATCTAGCACTGTTAAGTACATTATCAAAGGTCTTCCTTCAGTCGGAGGCATCAGAATAGGAGGTTCTTAGAGGTATTGCTTGATTCTGTCAAAGGCAACCCGAAATTCGTCATTCCACTTTACCACTTGATCTTTCTTCAGAAGCTTGAAGATTGGCTCATAAGTAGCAGTCAGATGTGAAATGAATCGGGCAATATAATTCAGGCGTCCCAAGAAACCTCTAACTTCCTTCTAAGTGCGGTGATCCGACATCTCTTGTATGGCCTTCACCTTTTCAGGGTCTACTTGAATACATTTGTCATTGACGATGAATCCCAAAAGCTTACCAGACCTTACCCCGAAGGTGCACTTGTTCGGATTTAACCTCAACTTGTACGTCTTCAACCTATCAAACAACTTTTGCAGATGATCAAGATGTTATTCCTCAGTTTGAGACCTGGCTATCATGTCATCAATGTAAACCTCTATCTCATGGTGAATCATGTTATGGAACAGAGCTACCATAGCTCGTTGATAAGTTGCCCCAGCATTCTTCAACCCAAACGGTATCACCTTGTAGCAGAAAGTGCCCCACTGTGTAACAAAGGTTGTCTTCTCCATGTCTTTAGGTGCCATCTTGATCTGATTGTAGCCAGAGAAACCGTCCATGAAGGAAAAGACTTTGTGTTGTGCGGTGTTGCCAACCAGAACATCGATGTGGGGAAGCGGGAAGTCATCCTTGGGGCTTGCCCTGTTCAGGTCTCTGTAATCCACACACATCCATACTTTACCATCTTTCTTAGGTACTGGAACCACATTAGCAACCCACTGCGGATAGGAGGTGACCGCTAAGAACCCGACGTTAAACTACTTCGTAACCTATGCTTTAATATTCTCTGACATCTCAGGGCGCATACGATGGATTTTTTGCTTTACCAGAGGGCAGTCTTCTTTAGTCGGCAGACGATGAGCCACTATATCCGTGTCTAGTCCCGACATGTCTTCATATGACCAGGCGAAGATTTCAACATACTCATGCAACATATGTACCAACCTCTATTTGACACTAAGCTCCAGATTTGCACCTATCTTAACCTATTTTCTGTCTTCCTCTGTACCCAAGTTCACTGTCTCAACCGGCTCTTCATGAGGCTGTATGGCCCTTTCTTCCTACTGTAATAGTCTAGCAAGTTCTCTGGGTACCTCACAATCTTCCTCACCTTCGTCCTCGGCTTGGTTGATCGGATTTTCAAAGTCATAATGAGTAGTAGCAGAACTGTTATCAATGGGATCCAGAGTGGATATGGATCTACCTTTGGATACGTGAGTGTGTGTAAGATCATAACTGTATAGACAAAATAAAATAAAATAAAGACAGAGAGCACAAAATTTGTATGCAAACGTCCAATGCTTTATTGATGTCATATGAAAATGAAACATGATAACCCTTACAAATAGAACCATTGTGCCCTGGGTAAGACACATGGCTATAGAGTTTATATTTTTACATTACATATCTGAAAAATCAGAAAGACAATTACTCTTGAACAAAAGTAATTGGTACAAAGTCCTTGGCAGTCCAGTTACTGAGTCCACCGTTGGTAGTCAGGAAGATCCAGCTGTCAATGTCGGAATCACCATCACTGTCTTCAAGCGCATTGAACCTAGAATTGCTGATGCGTAGGGGAGGTCCTCCAGCCCGAGCACGACGAACAACCCTTTAAGCACCTGTAGTAAAGCCCAAACCAGATTTTTTAGACTTGCAATGAATAACCGGGAGCTGACCTTAAATGGTAGACCCACCTTCTTCAACCACTGCTCGTGCATCCTTGAGAGAAGCCATCTTCAAGAGAGATTTGGTGACCTTTGGAGGACTGTCGGTAGTTTCTGCTGTAGCCATAATCTGAGGTACCTCTTCAAAGTTCTGGAAAGGAGTCTCGATGAACTCGCCATCCATTTCCACATACCTGAAGGAGTTCAACTGACTGATCATATACTCCTCTTCACCATGCACAATGACAATCTTTCCTTTTACTGGGTACTTCAACATTTGGTGGAAGGTAGAAGTAACAACCTTAGCCCCATGTATCCAAGGGCGTCCCAACAAGCAAGAATATGATGGTTTGATATCCATTACATAGAAAGTGGAATCGAAGGTCTGGGAACAAACTTTGATAGGGACATCCACTTCCCCGTGCACCATCCTCTTCGAACCATCGAAAGCTGTCACTACTATATTGCTAGGCTTCAAGGTCAAGCCTTCACAGTCCAATGTGTCTAGAGCTTTTTTAGGTAGCACATTCAACGAGGAGCCAATATCTACCAAAACATGGGCCAGAGTCGTGCCCATGCATTCAACGGAAACATGAAGAGCATCATTATTCTTCCTCCCCTTTGGTGTCAAATCAGCGTCAGAAAAACCCAAACCATTATCAGCAGTCAGACTAGCCACACAATCTTCAAACTGATCAGCAAATGTCTCTTGTGGTACGTGAGCCGTCTTCAGAAACTTAACTAAAGCCTTCGCATGGGCCTCAGAACACAACAACAATGCTAGCATAGAAATTTTGGATGGGGTCTGCCCCAGCTACTCGACCACATTGTAGTCGCTCTTCTTTATTATCTTCAAAATTTCTTCCATTTCTTTTTTGGAAGCTTCTGGTATGGTTACTGAATTGGCCTTTGTCAGGACAGGCTCAATCAGTATGTCTTTGCCTCGAGTCTCGGCCGACTCGGTGATGGGAGGGTCAACAGGAGTGATTACTGGAATTGCAGTAGTAGTCTTGGGTGGAACCACAACAGGAATGATCACTGGTCTAGTAACAGTCTTCGGGGGAGAAATTTAAGGGGAGAACACTCTTCCACTTCTTGTTATTTTACTGGTTCCGGCAATATTGACAATGTCGAAATCAGCATTTTCAACAATCTTGTCTTCAATGGCTAGCATGTCCTTATTTACGCCGTGGTAATAGACGTCGGCCCCATAGTTCCAAGGAACAGCTTTGTCCGAGGAGTATGGGATTGGTCCAGGCATGGTTATGATCAACGGAGTCACCTTCGTAATTGATGTAATCCTGACGGGTCTCTTAGTGGAGGCCCTGGGAGGATTGGAGGAAATGGTTATGATAGCAACATCTTCACAGGAAACAATCGGAACATGGGTCTTCTCAAACAGAATCTACTTGTCGTCCATCAGGCGCTGGACACCTACCTTTAACAAAGGGCAACCAGTTGGTAGAAATGAACAAAAGTGGCAACCTTCACCATAAACCGGAAATAAACCAGCCTTCAACAAATCCCCCTTAATAGTTATTAGTGGGGTCACCAATTCTTCCATAGAGGTCACAAACACACCTTCTTCAACGACATTAAAACCCCAACCATGTTTTGGCATAGGAGCAGTGATAACGTTGGGAGTCTCTGGGGGATCAAATTCAATCTCCTTAGCATCAATTAGATCTTGTACTTTGTTCTTCAAATCCCAACAGTCATTGGTATCATGGCCTGGACTTTCCGAATGGTAAGCACAACGAGCATTCGGTTTATAGTAGGGAGAGGCGGTGTTCGGATTCTTCGGATCTTCCCTCAGAGTAACCATATTGAACTTCAGCAAATGAGGTAAAGCCTGAGACAGCGTCATGTTGATCTGAGTGAACTGTCTAGCTGGTCTTTCTGCTATTGGCTGATTGTTTCTTTGCTGGGCAGGTGCAGGTTTGGAAATCATAACAACCCCTACCGCCGGATGATGCTCGGTTCGATTCTGATTCTTTTGGTTATAGACACTGACTTCCTTTGTACCTGCAAACGACTTCCTTGCAGCACTAGAAGAGGCATCCTTCTGAATTTTTCCACTTCGGATTCCAGCTTCCACTCTTTCTCCTTTTAAGATCAGTTCAGTAAAACCCGCCGATGAACTTCCAATCAGATGGTTGAAGAATGGCCCAGTCAAATTTCCCAGAAACATATCCACGAGCTCCCTATCAGCCAAGGGAGGTTGAACTCTTCTATCCAAATCTCTCCACTTCTGAGCGTAATCCTTGAAACCCTCGTTCGAACACATAGACAGATTTTGGAGTTGTGTACGAGTGGGAGCAAGGTCTGCATTATAATGATATTGCTTATGAAATGCAGCAGCAAGGTCTTCCCAGTTACGAACATTGGCTCTTTCCAGCTGATAGAACCAATGCAGTTGCGTTCTAGACAAACTGTCTTGGAAGAAGTGAACCCATAAGTATTTGTCAGCAGTATGAGGCTGTATCCTCCTCACATAGGAATAGAGATGCATTTTAGGACAAGAGACCCCATCATACTTAGCAAATACCGGTGCCTTGAATTTTGGGGGGATGACAACCCCGGAGACCAGACCCAACTCTTCAAAATCCAGCCCAGGAACCTTCTGGATTTCCATAGCACTCAGACGCTCTTCTAACTGCTTATACTTTTCATCAGCTGGAGGGTACTGCTCCTCATTATAATCAGTTTCATTGTCAGACTCTTTAGGACTAGGGTCCTCTTCTCTGACTTCACCCTCTTGATTCTCTCCCTCTTTAGATGAAGAAGCTAAATCAACAACCTGTCTTGGCGGCCCTCTAAACCTTCTAATGATATGTGCCACACCGACTGTCCTCTTGGTCTTCTTAGTGTTCTTCTTAACAATCAGAGCCTTCAGCTCTTCCTGTCCTTTGGCCAGAGCCACAATCATTTGCTGGAACTGCGTGTTTTGAGTCTGAAGATCTTTCGCAGTTTGTTCAAGAGCCATTGCTGAAATAAACAGCGGAGGAGATGAGAAACCTGTTATGAATATTGTTATGCAATGATATGTATGCAATGTTTTCAAGGGTTCTTAAAGACTCAAATTTGCTTAAACAAAAAGGAACAAACGTGAATTGTATTAGTAAACTTGAATTTTTACAAAGAATGTATTTTGAGAGTACAATTAAGCAAAATAAAACAAAAAGAAGACTAGGTTTCCCATGAGCGCATCCTCTTTGGCGCGATGTACGCTGATATTCCTCTCTTCATGAAGTAGCCTAGTGAGTTCAAAGACCTTCTTCTCGCTGGCGTAAAATTGGGCTTCAAACGTATCCCGCTCCTCTTTAAGCTAAACCCAGAACTTTTGTAATTCTTCGTGATCAGTTGGCATGTCCGGATGAAGAACAAGATGAGGAGTGTCTCCCTCGACAACTGGTTCCATAATCATAGGTAGGATAGCGGGATAAGGCATCATAAGAGTTTGAGTGTGGGTTTGTACCCATCTGAGATAAGGCTCGAGAGGTATTGAATTCTTATGTCCAAACGTCTTACTGTCAACCCTATGTACCATACTCCAAGCTTGTATGAACCTTTTGCGGTAACCCTGAACATCATTCTCATAGTTTAAGGCGATTCCCTGCATAAGTGTATCATGAGGACCATCCCTTCTCGCATAACCAAACTGTTGTAATGCTAAGCAAGGGTTATAAGTGATTCCTCCCCTAATGCCTAAGACAGGGACATTAGGGAATTCACCAAAGCGATCGATGATAGTAACATCTTCCGAGAATCGTGAACACCAGTGAATGTATGAATGCGTAAGGGACATCAGCCGATGAGACCATCTTTTACCCTGTTCATTCTTTAAAGTAGATCTGGGTAGGTGTGAAATAAACCACCTAGCCAATAGAGGAGTGCAACACTGGAGGGTCCCCCTTCTTTTAATAGTGCGAGCATGCAAAGAGTGTAGAATATCCCCGAGTAATGTAGGTACCGGATTCCGAGATAGAAAATTGGATTATGCTTGTAAAATCAAGCTTCTCAAATGAACTTTTTGTTTTGATGAAGACAAACCATGATTGACAAAGAAGGCAAAGATTTATGATCAAGCTCAAAGCATCTATGGACAAAGTTTTCAGTTCAAAGCTCTTAGCAACTTTTAAGGTATAATGATAATATTTACTTTGAACTTAAGATATAGATGCTCAATGGTGAATAAGAAATGTTTTATTAGTCATTACTCAAGTTTTTCAAAGTTAAAATTCATGTTTCACTTGAGTGCAATCGATTTTCATATTAGTGCAATCGATTGCATGCTTCAATTTTTCAGATCTTTTGCTTTTGTTTCTCAGTGCAATCGATTTACATTGCTTGTGCAATTGATTGCATGCTTAAATTTTCAAAACGTTTCCTTCTGTTTCTCAGTGCAATCGATTGCACTCACTCATTTTTGCTACTGACTTCACATGCAATCGATTTACATTCTTGTGCAATCGATTGCACACTTAAAACTTTTGAAAATATAGCTGTTGAAACCCCGTGAAATCGATTTACATAAAGGGTGAAATCGATTGCATGCTGCACGATTTTGAAAAACAGCAGCTTTGCACATGCCTGTTCATAATACCTTTTCATTGAAACCTTTCACTCAATCTTGACAATTGTTCATGATTCATTTACAGAACTTTATGATGTTTCAAAAAGGTGCTATGAACATATAAATATTCATTTTCAAAATCTTTTTCATCACCTCTTCCAAATATATTTTCTTAATTTTCAAAATATAATCTCAAGCTTTTCTTCACTTTCATACATAAGTTTTCTGCCCACTTTCATACATTGTTAAACAGAAAACTTTGAGCATTTATATCTTGATTCATTGTACATTATTATCATTGGAAGAGAAGATCATTAATTGTTAAATCACTCTAAGTGATCATTACTACTCAACTCACTCAAAATCAAATATTGATAGTTACTTACTTATTTTTCCAGGATTGTTGGAAATAAGTTTAAGTGGTTTTAAAATCTTTTCTTTCCAGGATTGTTGGATACAAGTGTAGTCACTTTGAGAGGATTGTTCTCATTGTTGACATAGTGAAAATCCAAGAGGATTGTTCTTGGTCCAAGAGGATTGTTCTTGGCTTTTTGGTAGTTCTTGTTTAAGTTTTCCATAATAAGGAAATCTCTTTCATGTTGAAAGGGGACTGGAGTACTCTCATACTGTGAGGGGAACCAGAATATATCGCTCGTGTCTCTTTATTTTTCTACACTTTACTCTTTCCTATACTCACCATAATCCAGAAAAATAATATCCATCATCACTAAAACCAGAATTTTTTAAAGTACCTAATTCACCCCCCTCTTAGGTGCACTTCATACTTACAATTGGTATCAGAGCAGGTTATAGGTAACCTGTTCCTAAAAGATCCAGAATGGCTTCCGCAAATCAAAATCCCGTTTTCAGAGATGGTGGTAGTATCAACAAGCCTCCTCTATTTTGTGGTGAATATTTTGACTTTTGGAAAATACGCATTGTTGTATCCAAAAATTTTCCCTCCCATATTTTGCAATACATTTCAAGTGAGGTCCTCAAATTGCTCAAGGAAGTCCAAGAGTTGACCAGACAGACTATTTCCTAAAGGTAGTCTACCTCAAATTAAGGTTTCAGTTTGCATCAAGGTACTTGAGTCCAAGGGATCCCAAATGCTCACCATTGTCCTAATATGTTCTCAAAATCATCCATGTCAAGTTTCAAGCCTTGTAGAGGAAGTTTGCTCAGTCAATTGCTCAAAGGCCTGAAAATCGACTATGCTAGGGCAAAAGTCAACTGTGGCCCACATACAGTCAAACTTCAAGATTTTTGGTCAACATCCTCATTTTGAAGTATTATTCATAATTTTATCAAGGGTTGATCATGATTCCTCAAGGATTGCTCACAATTCATCAAAACCCAAAAGTTGCTAAATTAGGGTTTTGTAGGAAAAAGTCAACTCAACTTTGACCAAGCATAACTTTCTCATACTTTATCAAAAATGAACCATCCAAAGCTCTTTTTGAAGAGGATGCAATCCCTTACAATTCATCTTCAGTTCCCAAGTTCAAAATACACACTCACAAGAAGATATAAATTTGGACATTATAGGTCATTTTGAAAAGTCAACAAAAACACCTTTTTTATCAAAGCTTCATACATGAACATGGAAGACTCAATTGAGATGAGACCAAAAGGGTTGCTTATAGGAAATCCTAATATTTCTAAGAAGTCAAAGAACACATCTCTAGGGTCAAAATTGAAGGAGTTATGCATTGACAAAGTTGACCTTTTTTTGCAAAATTGTCAAAAGTCAAAAGTGGCCAAAATTGCAATTTTTGTCAAATGGGCCCAACTTTTTATGCTTGCATTGAGTTTGTAACATGACCCACGACCCATGATCTTTCCCACATGTCTTTATTTTATTTTTGTCATTTATTTGAATTTTATTACAATTAAATGAAATAAAATCAAAATAAAATCATGAAAAATATCAAAACTAATCAAAGCTTGAGATTTTGTGCATGTTTAGGCCTCTTATACAGCTGGAAAGAGAATCTAATCGTGCAAGCTTCAAATGGACACAAAAAGATTGAATTTGGCTTGATTTGGAAAGATTTACATAAGAATCAAATCATGATTCAATCATCTTAATTGAGATAGATTTGAAGCAAGTTTACAACCCTAATTCATTCTAGGGTACATATAGAACAAGTGCCGACCAAAAGAAGAGGAATTGGAGGCGTGAAAAGAGAAGAACAAATCTTAAAATTTCATAGAAAAATGGTAATCTGATTTCCTAGGTCCAGGCTTCCTCAAGTTACTCCAGGCACACCACTTGTTTGCTAGACATCCAAGGATCCTATTCCAATCATTAACAAGCATTTTCGTGCCCAGATACGCGCTGTAAGTATCCCACGACCTGCATGCTTTTTTGAAATTGTATATCATAATCTTGGCACTCTTAGCATGATTTGTTTATATATTCTGAACCCTTGAACCATTTGCAAGCTAATGATAATACTTAATTGCATTTTTGTTAACCATACAGAAAGTTGCTATGATTAGGGTTTAGGTTTAATTTTTAGGGATTTTGCTTGCAGGAACAATTGGCCATGGAAAGTGGTACCATGATGCTCGTGAGGTTGCAACGAGTTGATTGGTACCACTGGTATTGATTTATGATGCTTGCATAAGATTTTTGAGAAACGCAGGCTTATACCTACGCCCAAATGACTGTAGGTAAATGTCAGGACTTTTAGCAACGGAGGTAGGAAGAAGAATGGTTGCGTGGTAGGCGCTGACTGGCCCATTCAAAAATTCGCGCGTTTTGATATATTAATATGTTTTTCCAATATAATGTTTATTTTTTGTCCTTTGTACAAATAAGCACGCTAGATCATATGGTCATCAGGCGTTTGGAAAAGCCAAAGGGCCTGGGTTCGATCCCCAGGTCCCCATATTTGTCAATATTATTTTGCATTATATGATCAGGTACATAGACGCCCCATAAGTCCACCATGCACTACCAGCTTTCAGCCATTAGAATCTCAGCATGTCTAGATCCAACGCCTTATTCATGGAGGTCCATCACATGCCCAAGTCAAGCTTGCAACACAGGATTTGAAAAGTCAAATGGGCCAGAGGTATTTGGGCCCAGAAATTGCCATTCAGACCTCCCTTTTGCTCAAAAACCAGGCCCGTTTTCTTTATTTTTTTATATTTCTTTGATTTATTTATTTTGTTTATTTTATTTTCTAACACAAAATTAAGTTATTTTTTTTTACAAAATCATAAAATCAATTTCATCAAATTAGAATTTTGGTTTTTTTTATTCATTTTGTCAAAATTAATTTAATATTAGTTAAATTTAATTTTAGGATGATTCTAACCTTTTTGTAAATAATTTAAAATAAATTAGAAAATTAGGGTTTGTTTGATTTAATGTTTATTTCTTTTCTCTAATTAAATGAAAATACAAAAATAGGTCAAATTAATTATTTTTCTTAATTTAAATTAATTAGTAATTAGGTTTGTATTTATTAAAACCTTATTTTCTCAAAATAATATAAAACAACAAGAAAATGATTTTTATTTCAATTAGGCTTAGATGGGGTCAAAACCCTAATTTTTTCTCGTCCTCGATTCATCGCGCGCATTTATTATTTTTACGATATTAATGTAACTGTTCATGGTATGTAATAGTTTAATTAGGATTTTCTTTTATTTATCGTTTTACAGGTTTTTGGCTATGTAATTAATCCCCCTCCCCGAAGCCTTGTAATAGCATAGTTTATTTTCCGCATTTTAATTCTCGCAAATATTAACTGTTAGATGTATGATAATAGGATTGCATGACAAGATTGTATGTTAATTTAAAATGGTTAGAAAACCCTAATGTGAAAAGATAATAACTGAAATCAAATCACTCGCACATGCGCACTCCTAGGGTATACTCTCACTTCGGTTGCCTTCGGTAAACGTTCATTAAGTATAGGGTGTCTTAGTGGTTGCCCTCTTGTCTAAACAAAGATCAAATGTCCCGTTCGGAATTGTTGCCTCGGATATGTGGCCTCGAAAAGGTTGCCTCGGAAATGTTGCCTCGAATATGATCTTAAGACACTAGGGTTATTACTAAGACATCCTAACATTGATTTAGTGATCGTACATCCCTTTTGAATTGACCCTTATAACTCCAACGATGGTGCTACCTACTCTTTAATAGTGGGATATCACTGTCTACAGGAAAAAAGAACGGAAACATTCTTTTTTCGGGTAGGTAGATGCTAGTAGGTACTTGCTCAAAATAAACTTTTTCACACTTACACTCTTTTCAAACAAAGTTTTCAAAAACACTTCATAACACTCTTGAGGACCGATACAAGGGTTAAAACAAAGTATAACAAAAACTTTTCAAAAACACACAAACACGGAAGCAATTTTTAAAATGATGAGCAAGTACCTAAGAGCCGCAGAAAACTACAGATAGAAAGGGTGCTAATACCTTCCCTTTCTATAATCTACCCCCTATACTCAAAATATCGAAAAAGGAATTTTTCTGTGCTTTTGTCCTTTCCAGTTGGATAAAATAAAAGTCGGCGGAGACTCTTACTTACCGCGACATTTTGAGAACAAAAAAAGAAAAACGCAAACCAGTATCAAACAGTCCGGTTCTGCCACCGTATCACAGAACTGGCGACTTTGCTGGGGAATAATAAGTGGGGTATACCTTAGGATATAGTTCATCATATTTGCTTCTCTTGTTTGTTTTGGTTGCTTTACTGTTAAAGGGTTTTGTATCAGAGTTACTATAGATCCTAACCCGGATCTGGGGAACACCTTTTAGGTAAGTAGCAATAAACTGTGAGGGAACTGTACTGTGTGGCACATTGGTTGGTACCAGTATCCCTTGTGGAGAAACGAGGAGAATACAAGGCTGCTATGTGTGTCGTTTAGCATCAACTGATCTTAGAACCCATAATTGACCAACTTGGCCATTAGGAAGTAGTGAGATAGCCGACCTCGGTGTAAAGCTGAGAACTGGTTGATACTCGATACTACACTCATTGAGACCATACTCTCGAGATAGTTCCGGCCGTAAGAAAAGATTGCGTGAGCTGAAACCATGACCGATGGAGGATGGTCAGTGATATTGAGAACCTCTAGAACCCGGTTACTATTATTAGGACAGTTTAAAACCAACTGAACTTCAAGAGGGTAATACCTAGACCCCATGCAAGCCTTAAACTTAAGGGCTTTTGTGTGACTTGTTTGCCTTTACCATGTCTGTTATCTGTTATACCTATTGTTTGTTTTACCATAACATCATGCATCATAACATAGCATGCATACTCCATTATACTAAACATTTCAAAGACATAGGGGATTTATCTTTGTTCTGTTTTGCCGATTATGGCTTCCATGCGCAGAAACACCACCCGAGTTAACTTTCTGCAAATACCTGCTCAACTCAAAGAGTTAGTCTCAAAAGTTTCTAAGACTTCTTCCTTCATTAAGAGACATGGTCAGCTTCTTAGCTTGGTTACCTAAAGGTTTGATGAGCAGATGATGAGTGTGCTTTTCCAGTTCTTTGATCCTGTGCATCATTGTTTCACCTTCCCGGATTATCAGCTAGTTCCCACTTTGGAAGAGTTTTCTCACTTACTGGGCATATCCATCCTTGAGCAGATTCCTTTCACAGGTTTGGAAGAGACTCCTAGACCAGACGACATTGCTTCAGCTCTGCATCTGACACAGGCTGATGTAATATCCAACTGGGAGACACGAAGTAGGGTTGAAGGTTTCTTAGCCAAGTTTCTGATAGATCAAGCTCAGCTATTCTGGGATAACTTGGATTTTCAGGCTTTTGAAGACATCTTGGCTCTCCTTAACTACGGCTTGGTTCTTTTCCCGAATCTAGATTCCTTCATAGATGTGAATGCGGTTAAGATCTTCCTGTCTCGCAATCCTGTTCCTACTCTATTGGGTGATATCTTGCATGCCCTTTACACTCGTACTGTGCGTAGAAGAGGGACCCTCATGTGTTGCATGCCTTTGCTGGCGAGGTGGTTTATTTCAAACCTCCCCAAATCTGTGTTGAAGAATGAAGAAGGTTTAGGATGGTCTTACAGGATAATGTCCCTTGCCCATACATACATTTTTTGGAGTTCCAAGGCTGTGGAAAGTACTACTGTCATTGACCGATGTGGGGGATACCCTAATGTCCCATTGCTTGGAATCAGAGGGGGATTAAACTACAGTCCTTGTTTAGCTTTGCGACAATTCGGTCGTGCTCGGAGAGACGGTCCTTATGAGCTACTTCTTACAGATATTGCCTTTGACTACAAGGAGGACATTGGCGAGCACCACCAGAGGTTTATACGAGCTTGGGGCATGGTGAACATATCTGACCCTCAAGAACTAGAACCAAGGACTTCTCTCCCTATGCAGCCTTATCTCCAGTGGATCCGAGCTCGAGCCCAGAAGCTTGGGATGCCTTATGAAGATGTGTTTCCAGTGATTGTGGAGCCCACCAATGAAGAGGGCATTCCTTATACAGTCCTTTATCCCTACAAGACCACTGATCTTGGGGCATTGAAGAGATCCTGGATTCAGCTGAAAGAGGAGAGGGATACCTACTTGGAGAAGTACCATGAGCAAGAAAGGAAGATCTTGAAGCTCACCAGGCAACTTGAGAATGAAATAACAATCAATGACTACGTCAGCACCAAGGGAAAGCGTCCATGGGATTTCTGATTTTTGCTTTTCTAGTTTAGATTTGTTTTCCATTTATTTCTTTGTAACGCCTTAAAGGCATTGTTGAACATTTTTACAAGTTTAATCTAATAAAGTTTGTTTATTTTTCGGTTCACAAATTTAAATCTCCCAAAGTCTTTGAAATCATTACATACGCATCCCATTATCATGCATACCATTACAGGTACCATTACAGGTTTCTCATCTTCTTCACTGTTTATTTCAGCAAAAATGTCTTCCGATCAAGCAATCAAAGATCTTCAGGCACAAAATGCCCAATTCCAAGAGATGTTCTTAAGCTTGGCTAAAGGGCAAGAGGACTTGAAAGCTTTCATTCTGAAAGAGAAAGAGAAGAAGAAGAAGAAGAAGAAAAAGAAGAAGGTTGTTCTGCTGAGTATGGGCAAAAGGTTTGGGGATAGGTTGAAACAGCAAGCTGATCTATCCTTTTCATCCAAGGGAGAGGAGGACAAAAAGGAAGAAAATGTCCCCAGTCCTACAGTTTCTGATAATGATACAGATTACGATGAGGAACAATATCCTCCTGCTGAGGATAGGTACAAACAACTTGAAGACCGTCTGAGCGCTATGGAGATTCAGAAGATCCCTGGTTTGGATTTCGGAGATTTAGGACTGGCATCTAGGGTGGTGATCCCTCATAAGTTCAAAGCTCTGGTTTTTTCCAAGTACGATGGAGTATCCTGTCCAAAACTCCATCTTCGCTCGTACGTCAGAAAAATCCAACCTTACACTGCTGATAGAAATTTATGGGTGCATTTCTTTCATGATAGTCTGTCAGGGACTCAACTTGAATGGTTTTATCAATTGGAAGGAGCTAATGTCTGAAACTGGGAGGACATTGCTGCTGCTTTCTATAGGCAGTATCAGTATAACGCCGACCTTGCTCCCACTCGTACTCAGCTTTAGGGTATGTCTATGGGTGCAAGTGAAGGTTTTAAGGACTATGCTCAGAAGTGGAGATATTTGGCTGGAAGAGTCCAACCCCCTTTGTCTGACACAGAGTTGGTTGACATGTTTCTAGGGACGTTGTCTGGTCCATTTTCAATCATCTGATCGACAGTGCGTCATCTGGGTTTACTGAGTTAATCTTGACTGGGGAGAGGGTAGAAGCTGGTATCCGAAGTGGTAAGATATAAAAGGATACGTCGTCAAGTGCAGTAAAGAAACCTTTCACTGGTAAGAAAGAAGCTAGTACACTTTACGGCCCGAGGGGCCAAAGCAGACCTGAACACCGTCAAGCAGTGAATGCGGTAGTGATATCAAGACCCACAGTTGCTCCACAATGCAAAAATCAATAAAGGGTAGAAAGACCACAGAGGCAGTTCACTCGGCTCAATATGACCTTGTCTCAAATTCTACCACAATTATTGAAGACCAATCTGGTAACTCTGAGGGAAGCGCCAAAGAATCCCAACACCATATCTCCGCTATATAACCCGAATGCCCGCTGTGCCTATCACTCCGATGGCCCAGGCCATGATACAAACAACTGTTGGGACTTGCTGAATAAGGTGCAAGACTTGATCGAAGATAAAGAGATTGAGTTTGACGCTCCGGAGAAGCCCAACGTCATAACTGCTTCTATGCCCAAACACAGTCATGGAGTAAATATTGTGGAAGATGATTTATTTGTGACCTCCGTGGAAGAAATTTCTACTCCTTTGATGACAATTAAGAAGAATCTATTGTTGTTCGGTTTATTTCCGGGCTATGGCGAAGGTTGCCACATATGTTCAATTCTGCCTGCTGGTTGCCACTTATTGAAATCAGGTGTTCAACGCCTGATGGATAACAAAGAGATTCTGTTCGAGAAGACTATGATTCCGTTGGTTCCAATTCATGATGTTGCCATCATAACCATTTCCGCCAATCCTTCCAAGGCTTCCTCGAGAAAGCCTGTTAGGATTACACCTGTTCCAAGAATCGCTCCGTTAATCATTACTATCCATGGTCCTATCCCATACACTTCAGATAAGGCTGTCCCTTGGCACTATGGGGCCGATGTGTATTACCATGGAGTTAAGAAAGACTTAAAGATTGAAGAAGCTGATGCTGATGTCAACAATATTGTCGGGGCTAGCAAGATCACCAGAAGTGGAAGACTCTTCTCTCCTGAGATTTCCCCTCTGACTGTTCATAAACCTGTTGTCATTCTATCTGCTAGTACATCAGCTACTGTCCTAGTTCCTATCCCAGTTATCACCCCTGTCGTCGAGCCATCTGGCACCCGGGGCAAAGAAATCACAAGTGAGCCTACCCGGACGGAGGCGCCTAAGAAGATCATTGTAGAAACCTCTAAGCAGGAGATAGAGGAAATTCTGAAGATTATCAAGAAGAGTGACTACAACGTAGTCGAGCAGCTGGGGCAGACCCCGTCAAAAATCTCCATGTTATCCTTGTTATTATGTTATGAAGCCCACGCAAAGGCTTTAATTGCTTTCCTCAAAATTGCGCATGTGCCGCAGGAAACTTCTGCCGATCAATTCAAAGACTGCGTAGCTAGTTTGATTGCCAACAACGGGCTGGGTTTCTCAGACGCAGATCTGACTGCTAAAGGAAGAAATCACAATGATGCTTTGCACGTCTCGATCGAGTGCAGGGGAACTACTATGGCCCATGTACTGGTGGATACTGGGTCCTCATTGAATGTTTTTCCAAAGAAAGCATTAAACCATCTAGACTGTGAAGGTTTGATTCTAAAGCCGAGTAATATTGTGGTCAGGGTTTTCGACGGGTCGAAAAGGATGGTGCACGGGGAGGTGGACGACCCTGTTAAAGTTGGCTCTCATAATTTTGATCTACTTTCTACGTAATGGTTATTCGACCATCATATTATTGGTTGTTGGGTCACCCTTGGATTTACAAGGCTGGGGAAATGACTTCTACGCTCCATCAGATGTTGAAATATCCAATAAAGGGGAAGATCGTCATGGTACAAGGTGAGGAGGAGTACATGGTGAGTCATCTCAATTCCTTTCGCTATGTGGAGATGGATGGGGAGTTCACTGAAACCCCTTGTCAGAACTTTGAAGAGGTCCCCCAGACTTTGGCGTCGACTGAAGTTTCTATTGACGAACCTCCGATGAAGATGGCTTCCCTTAAGGATGTCAGGGCTGTAATTGAAAAAGGTGGGTGTACAAATTAGGGTCGGCTCCCTGATTTCACACACAAAAATGACAAGTTTGGTTTGGGCTTTACTGTAGAGGCTCAAAGGGTTGTTCGGCGCACGCGGATTGGAAGACCTCCTCTGCATATCAGTA
Source organism: Vicia faba (assembly GCA_948472305.1). NCBI lineage: Eukaryota > Viridiplantae > Streptophyta > Magnoliopsida > Fabales > Fabaceae > Vicia > Vicia faba. The sequence goes on from OX451735.1 coordinate 72,748,252, forward strand.
ATCAGGGAGTGAATGCAATTGAATATGGTGAAGAAGATTTAAATATCGACAGCTGGATCTACCCTACAACCAATGGTGGCTTGAACAACTGGACGATGAAAGACTCCATACCCGTTTCTTTTATTACACAATAATTGACTTTTGTTTTGAGATTTGTAACAGACAGTTTGAAACATTACGGCTCGGTGCCTTGCCTGAGGCACTTTGGCTTTGTTTGTGAGGGCTTATTATTTGTCATTTTCATATATCATCAATAAGGCATTTGATGTTTTCTTGCATTGCAAATTTTGCGCTCCTTGTTTTTCCTTTCTATCTCGCACTCTATCAAAAACAACTATTGTCTTACACACACTCACGTATCATAATGCAGATCCACATCCACTCTGGATCCCATTGATAACAACTCTGCTACTGCCAGTTATGACTTTGAAAGTCCGATCAACCAAGCCAAGGACGAAGGTGAGGATGATTGTGAGATACCTGGAGAACTTGCTAGACTGTTATTACAGGAAGAAAGGGCCATACAGCCTCATGAAGAGCCAGTGGAATCAGTGAATTTGGGTACCGAGGAAGACCGGAAAGAGGTCAAGATAGGTGTGAATCTGGAGCCTAGTGTCAAGCAACGGTTGATATAGATGCTACACAACTATGTTGAGATCTTCGCTTGGTCTTATGAAGATATGCCTGGTTTAGACACTGATATTATGGTACACCGCCTGCCAACCAAAGAAGACTATCCTCCGATAAAGCAGAAGGTTTGCCGTATGCGCCATGAGATGTCTGAGAAAATCAAAGCTAAAGTCATTAAACAGTTTGACGTCGAGTTTCTAGCTGTCACTTCTTACCCACAGTGGGTTTCCAACGTTGTTCCGGTGCCTAAGAAAGATGGTAAGGTGCGGATGTGTGTGGACTATAGAGATCTAAATAGGGCGAGCCCCAAAGATGATTTCCCACTTCCTCACATCAACGTTCTGGTCGACAATACCGCGCAGCATAAGGTCTTCTCCTTTATGGACAGTTTTTCTGGTTACAATCAGATCAAGATGGCTCCCGAAGACATGGAGAAGACGACCTTCGTTACGCAGTGGGGCACCTTTTGCTACAAGGTAATGCCCTTCGGGTTGAAGAATGCTGGGGCAACTTATCAGCGTGCCATGGTCGCTTTGTTCCACGACATGAGTCACCATGAGATTGAGGTTTATGTTGATGCCATGATAGCAAGGTCCCAGATGAGGAAAGCACCTTGACCATCTCCAGAAACTATTCGACAGGTTGAAGATGTATAAGCTAAGGTTGAACCTGAACAAGTGCACCTTCGGGGTAAGTTCTGGTAAGCTGCTGGGTTTCGTTATCAGCGATAAGGGTATTCAAGTGGATCCTGCAAAGGTGAAGGCTATACAGGAAATGCCGGCTCCCCGCACAGAAAAGGAAGTTAAAGGCTTTTTGGGACGTCTGAATTACATTGCCCGATTCATTTCACATTTGACTGCTACTTGTGAGCCGATCTTCAAGCTGCTAAAGAAAGATCAAGTGGTAAAATGGAATGATGAATGTCAGACCGCTTTCGAAAGGATCAAGGAATACCTCCAAGAGCCACCTATTTTGATGCCTCCAGTTGAAGGAAGACCTTTGATTTTATACTTGACAGTACTGGATAATTCAATGGGGTGTGTGTTGGGGCAGCATGACGATTCTGGCCGAAAAGAGCACGCTATTTACTACCTTAGCAAAAAGTTTACCGACTGTGAGACCCGATACTCACTGCTCGAGAAAACTTGCCGCCCTTTGGCATTGGCTGCTCGCCCGCTGAGACAATATATGCTTACTCACACTACCCTATTGATATCAAAGATGGATCCAGTCAAGTATATCTTCGAAAAGCCTGCCTTGTCCGGAAGAATAGCAAGATGGCAGATGATCTTAACTGAGTATGACATCCAATACACAACCCAAAAAGCAATCAAGGGGAGTGTGTTGGCGGATCATTTGGCTCATCAGGCAGTGGATGACTACCAATCCATGAATTTTGAGTTCCCGAATGAGAACATCATGTTGGTGACCGACTGTGAAGAACCTGGACCGGATGAAGGACCTGAGGAAGGATCTCGATGGTCTATGTATTTTGATGGAGCCTAAAACGCGTTGGGTAATGGAATTGGCGCCGTGATCATATCTCCTGAAGGTTGTCATACTCCATTCACCGCCCGATTATGTTTTAACTGCACCAACAATATGGCGGAGTATGAATCATGTATCCTGGGCCTTCGAGCTGCTATCGACCTAAGGATTAAGTTCTTGAGTGTATTCGAAGATTCCGCTCTAGTGATCAGTCAGATCAAAGGCGAGTGGGATACGAAGCATCCAAGTCTTATTCCTTACAAAGAGTATGTACTGACGTTGCTCCCACACTTTGAAAAGATAACCTTTGAACACTTTCCAAGAGAGGAGAATCAGTTAGCGAACGCGCTAGCTACCATGTCTTCTAAGTTCAAAGTCAGGTGGGACAATGAAGCTCCCCATATTACCATTGAGAGGTTGGGCGAACCCGCACATTGCTGTGATATTGAGACTGAAGAGGTAACAGATAAACCCCGGTTCCACGAGGTAAAGAGGTATCTTAAGGCTCAAGAATACCCCGAGGGTGCATCTGTTAATGATAAGAAGTTCTTGAGAAGGTTCGCTGCAAAGTGCTTCATCAGTAATAGGATCCTTTATAAGCGTAATCATGATTCAGCCTTACTATGATGTATGGACAAAATAGAGGCGGAAAGGATCATGGCAGAGTTACATGAAGGTAACTTTGGAACTTATTCCAGTGGACATACCATGGCAAAGAAGATCCTACGGGCTGGATATTATTGGTCTACTATGGAAGCCGATTGTTATCAGCATTCTCGGACTTGTCATAAGTTCCAAGTCTATGCTGATAAGGTGCATGTACCTCCAGTTCCTCTGAATGTTTTGACAGCACCTTGGCCCTTTGTAATGTGGGGCATCGATATGATCGGCGAGATCAGACCTACTGCGTCTAATGGGCATCGTTTCATTTTGGTAGCTATTGATTATTTCACGAAGTGGGTTGAGGAAGTTTCCTTTGCTACAGTAACCAAGAGGATCATTACGAACAATGGTACAAATATCAACAACACAATGATCACCGAACTCTGCAAACAGTTTAAGATACAACATCACAACTCTTCTCCTTACCGGTCGGAGATGAATGGGGTTGTTGAAGCAGATAATAAGAACATCAAGAAGATTGTGCAAAAGATGACGGTGACATACAAAGACTGGAATGAGATGTTACCATTCGCTCTTCATGGGTACCGTACCTCGGCAAGGATGTCGACAGGGGCGACACCCTACTCTCTGGTGTATGGCATGGAGGAAGTCTTACCCATTGAGGTCCAGATACCCTCTCTCCGGATTATGAAGGATGCAGGTTTGAGCGAAGATGACTGGATCCAAACTCGGCTTGATCAGTTGAATTTAATCGACGAGAAGAGACTTACTGCTATTTGTCATGGTCAGACGTATCAAAAACGAATGATCAAGGCTTTTAACAAGAAAGTCATACGACAAGAGTATCAAGTCGGGGATCTGGTGATCAAACGCATCATACTGCCACAAGGTGATCCTAGGGGCAAATGGACCCCCACATACGAAGGGCCATTTGTGGTTAAAAATATCTTCTCAGGAGGAGCTATGATTCTAACCACCATGGATGGTGACGACCTTCCTCACCCCGTCAATGCAGACATAGTGAAAAATACTACGCGTAATCAAAGACCCGCTAGGTCGACTGGCCTAGGAAAAAATAAGGGCTTCCAGGCGAACCAAAAGGGTTCGGGCAAAAATAAGGGCTTCCCGGTGAACCAAAAGGGTTCGGGCAAAAATAAGGGCTTCCCGGCAAACCAAAAGGGTTCGGGCAATAATAAGGGATGAAAATGAAAAAAATCTGTACACCCGACAAGTCGAAAACCTGAAAAGGCGGCTTGGGCAAAAAAGGGTATCCCGGTGGACCGAAAACCCGAGAGGGCGGTTCAGGCAAAAATTAGGGATCAAAGCGTAACACTATGTCTCATTGGATCATCTTACAACTAGACTTCGGTATCGACTATCAAGCTCGGACGGCGCCAATAAATCTTATCTACCTTCAACCAAGTAGCAAAGTGATGAGACGCTCGAAGATATAAAGGCAATAGCAGAGTTGGAACCCAATGGGATTGTTCACATGGCTGTTCTTCTTTCTTTTGCACAAATTGTATAATTTCTATCTTCCGGCGGCGTTCTCTTACTAGGACGTCAACCTCTTGTACAAAACGCCTATTACAGGCCAACTTCAAAATCAATACAATTCATTTTACAATAAATTTCAAAATTGTTTCTTTTCCTGTTTTGTTTTGCAAGAACGTCCAATGATTCATTTTTGATATATGCATTTGAAAATAATTGTTTCTCATAAATATTTACATGCGAAACAAAAGACGATTACTCGTAATTTCAGGAACAGGGGCAAACAAGGAATGTCCAAACCTTACAGTTGCTTTATCCACCAGGTACGGGGATAGACCCAGCTGGAGAATATGACTAAAGGTACATACACTCCCCGCCGAGTAAGAAGTACCCAAAGACAGTGGTATTAATTCTCCCTAAGCAGAGTTTATCTATCACCAGCACTAGAAGATTATCCCCAGTGAAGTTTATTTCTTCCACAAGCAGAAACTCAATCCCTAACAGGGTTCATTATTGCCAACAACGGTAATTCATCCCCAGCCGAGGTTATTTCTCCAAATCAGCAGATCTTCTGGCATAATATCTCTTCCCCATAGAGTCATTCTCTCACCAGTTTATTCTCCAGCTGAGTTATTCTCCCGCCAATTTACTCTCAATTCAACTTCGGTCGTTACCCCAGCGAGAACGAAGAACTCAACTCTTTGTACTCTCCAACAGTAGTCCAAGATTTATTCTCCCTAACAGGAGAATATCACAAGAACATTACATATCCATACATCATGGCACGCACATATGCATCATACAACACAATCTCATTTATTTTGAGAACATCATTGCTCAATACATTTCATACATCATGACATTACATACGACTAACTCTTTACCTTTCAGGGAAAGATACAATCAAATTCTCACAAGTTTTCTCTGGTTCAGTCAAATCGGTGCTAAGATTTCTATTCCAGTTCAAGCTATGAAGCCCGGATTCGACCGGATAATATCTTGATTTCTCTAAAACACCATGAAGCCTGGAATTGACCAGATAATGGTTTATCTTAAATTCAAGCTATGAAGCCCAGAAATCGATCGGAAAATAGTTGAATCCCCAGCAAGTTATTATGAAGCCTGGAGAACGACCAGATAGCAATGCAAGTTACTGTGAAGCCTGGAAATCGACCAGATAGCAGTACAAAGACACCATGAAGCCGGGAATCGACCAGATAGTGGTATATCATAAACACAAGCGGTGAAGCCCAAAAATCAATCGGACAACAGCTTAACAAGGTATTGTGAAGCCTGGAAATCGACCAGATAGCAGTATAGGACACCATGAAGCCTGGATTCGACCAAATAATGGTATAAGACACCTGAAGCCTGGATTACGACCAAATAGCGGTAAAAGACACTGAAGCCTGGGACTACGACCAGATAGCGGTAAAAGACACTGAAGCCTGGGACTACGACCAGATAATAGTAAGGGACACTACAAAGCTTGGATTTCAACCAAATAGCAGTCTACCCGGCCAATTACTATGAAGCCTGGAAATCGATTGAATATTAGTAGGCCTTAAAATCAAATGGAAGCCCGAATGCGACTGGATAACCACTTGATTTCTTCTGAAGCCTGAAACACGACCAGATAAGAAGTAAGAAGTTGCGAAGCCTGGAAATCGACCAGATAGCAGTACAGGACACCATGAAGCCTGGATTCGACCATATAATGGTATAAGAAACCGTGAAGCCTGGATTACGACCAGATATCGGCAAAGGACTGAAGCCTGGAATCAACTAGATAACAATATAAGACACTGTGAAGCTTGGGTTTCGACCAAATAGCAGTTTACCTGGCCAATTACTAAGAAGCCCGGAATCAACCGGATATTAGTATGCCTTAAATTCAAGTTGAAGCCCGGATGCGACCGAATAACAACTTAATTCCTTCTGAAGCCTGGAGTACGACCAGATAAGAATTGAGAAATTTCAAATCCTGGAGAACGACCAGATAGCAAGTTTAATCTCATCCCCCCCAGTAAGCCACTGTAAAGCTTGGAGCATGACCAAATAGCAGTCAGTCTTATTTTTGTCAGCAAATCACTGTGAAACCTGGAGCACGACCATATAGCAATTCATTTTTCACCTCCTCGACTAAGAGATGATTCCCCAGTAGAATAACGGACGACTAAAGCTCCTAAAATTCTACTTTTACCAAGACAGAGACTAGCACTCCCCAGCGTAGTCCTCCTCGACAACAGGTGTATGGGCTCTCGCAAAGGAATCTCTTATGCGATCGACACTTCTACTGATTGAATCTTTAAGCCCATCTTCCAACATCAACCTCCAAATGGAATCTATAAGCCCATTACTGATATTGCAAGACAAGTACCACTTCATGCGAGTGCGAATTTCTGGGCACTCTAGTGTTCAATCATCTTCCACCTTCGGATCACGAAAGACAAGCAAGCCAATCTACATCCTAAGGTTTAAGAAGATTGAACAGGGGCAGCTGTTGTACCCCAAAATTTTCCCTCCCATATTTTTCAATACATTTCAAGTGAGGTCCTCAAACTGCTCAAGGAAGTCCGAGAGGTTACCAGACAAACTCTCTCCTAAAGGCAGTCTACCTTAAATTAGGGTTTCAGTTTGCATCAAGGTACTTGAGTCCAAGGGATCCCAAATTCTCACAATTTTCCTAATATGTTCTCAAAATCACCCATGTCAAGTTTCAAGCCTTGCAGAGGAAGTTTGCTCAGTTAATTGCTCAAAGGCCTGAAAATCGACTGTGCTGGGGCAAAAGTCAACTGTGGCCCACATACAGTCAAAATTCAAGATTTTTGGTCAACATCCTCATTTTTAAGTATTATTCATCATTTGATCAAGGGTTGATCGTGATTCCTCAAGGATTGCTCACAATTCATCAAAACTCAAAAGTTGCTAAATTAGGGTTTTGCAGGAAAAGTCAACTCAACTTTGACCAAGCATAACTTTCCCATACTTTATCAAAATTGGCCATCCAAAGCTCATTTTGAAAAGGATGCAATCCCCTACAATTCATATTCATCTCAAAAGTTCAAAATATGCACTCACTAGAAGATATAAATTTGGACATTATAAGTCATTTTAAAAAGTCAACAAAAATACCTTTTTTGTCAAAGCTTCATACATGAACATGGAAGACTCAATTGAGATGAGACCAAAAGGGTTTCTTAGAGGACATCCTAATATTTCTAAAAAGTCCAAGAACACATCTCTAGGTTCAAAATTGAAGAAGTTATGCATTGGCAAAGTTGACCTTTTTTGCAAAATTGCCAAAAGTCAAAAGTGGCCAAAATTGCAATTTTTGTCAAATGGGCCCAACTTTTTATGCTTGCATTGAGTTTGTAACATGAACCACGACCCATGATATCTCCCACTTGTCTTTATTTTATTTTTGTAATTTATTTGAATTTTATTTCAATTAAATCAAATAAAATCAAAATAAAATCATGAAAAATATCAAAACTAATTAAAGCTTGAGATTTTGTGCATGTTTAGGCCTCTTATACAGCTGGAAAGAGAATCAAATCGTGCAAGCTTCAAATGGACACAAAAATATTGAATTTCGCTTGATTTGGAAAGATTTACATAAGAATCAAATCATGATTCAATCATCTTCATTGAGAAAGATTTGAAGCAAGTTTGCAACCCTAATTCATTCTAGGGTATATATAGAACAAGTGCAGACCAAAAGAAGAGGAATTGGAGGCGTGAAAAGAGAATAACAAATCTCAAAATTTCATAGAAAAGTGATAATCTGATTTCCTAGGTCCAGGCTTCCTCAAGTTACTCCAGGCACACCACTTGTTTGCTGGACATCCAAGGATCCTATTCCAATCATTAGCAAGCATTTTCGTGCCCAGATACGCGCTGTAAGTATCCCACGACCTGCATGCTTTTTTGAAATTGTATATCATAATCTTGGCACTCTTAGCATGATTTGTTTATATATTATGAACCCTTGAACTATTTGCAAGCTAATGATAATACTTAATTTCATTTTTATTAACCATATAGAAAGTTGCCATGATTAGGGTTTAGGTTTCGTTTTTAGGGATTTTGCTTGCAGGAACAATTGGCCATGGAAAGTGGTAACATGATGCTCGTGAAGTTGCAACGAGTTGATTGGTACCACTGGTATTGATTTATGATGCTTGCATAAGATTTTGGAGAAATGCAGGCTTATACCTACGCCCATATGACTGAAGGTAAAAGTAAGGACTTTTAGCAATGGAGGGAGGAAGAAGAAGGGTTGCGTGGCAGGCGCTGACTGGCCCATTTAAAAATTTGCGCATTTTGATATATTAATTTGTTTTTCCAATATAATGTTTAATTGTTGTCCTTTGTACAAATAAGCACGCTAGCTTAGATGGTCATCAGGCGTTTGGAAAAGCCAAAGGGCATGGGTTCGATCTCCAGGTCCCCATATTTGTCAATATTATTTTGCATTATATGATCAGGTACATAGGCGCCCCATAAGTCCACCATGCACTACCAGCCATCAGATTCCCAGCATGTCTAGATCTAACGCCTTATTCATGGAGGTCCATCACATGCCCAAGTCAAGCTTGCAACACAGGATCTGAAAAGTCAAATGGGCCACATGTTTTTAGACCCAGAAATTGCCATTCAGACCTCACTTTTGCTCAAACACCAGGCCCATTTTCTTTATTTTTTTATATTTCTTTGATTTATTTATTTTGTTTATTTTATTTTCTAACACAAAATTAAATTCTTTTTTTTTTTACAAAATCATAAAATCAATTTCATCAAATTAGAATTTAGGTTTTTTTTAATTCATTTTGTCAAAATTAATTTAATATTAGTTAAATTTAATTTTAGGATGATTCTAACCTTTTTGTAAATAATTTAAAATAAATTAGAAAATTAGGGTTTGTTTGATTTAATGTTTATTTATTTTCTCAAATAAAATGAAAATACAAAAATAGGTCAAATTAATTATTTTTATTAATTTAAATTAATTAGTAATTAGGTTTGTATTTATTAAAACCTTATTTTCTCAAAATAATCAAAAACAACAAGAAAATGATTTTTCTTTCAATTAGTCTTAGACGGGGTCAAAACCCTAATTTTTTCTCATTCTCGATTCATCGCGCGCATTTATTATTTTTATGATATTAATGTAACTGCTCATGGTATGTAATAGTTTAATTATGATTTTCTTTTATTTATTATTTTAAGGGTTTTTGGCTATGTAATTAATCCCCCTCCCCGAAGCCTTGTAATAGCATAGTTTTATTTTCCGCATTTTAATTCTCGCAAATATTAACTGTTAGATGTATGATAATAGGATTGCATGACAAGATTGTATGTTAATTTAAAATGGTTAGAAAACGCTAATGTGAAAAGATAATAACTGAAATCAAATCACTCGCACATGCGCACTCCTAGGGTATACTCTCACTTCGGTTGCCTTCGGTAAACGTTCATTAAGTATAGGGTGTCTTAATGGTTGCCCTCTTGTCTAAAAAAAGATCAAATGTCCCGTTCGGAAATGTTTCCTCGGATATGTTGCCTCGGAAAGGTTGCCTCGGAAATGTTGCCTCGAATATGATCTTAAGACACTAGGGTTATTACTAAGACATCCTAACATTGCTTTAGTGATCGTACGTCCCTTTCGAATTGACCCTTACAACTCCAACAATGATGCTACCTACTCTTTAATAGTGGGATAGGGCCGTCTAAAGGAAACAAGAACAGAAACATTCTTTTTTTGGGTAGGTAGATGCTAGTAGGTACTTGCTCAAAATAAACCTTTTCACAGTTACACTCTTTTCAAACAAAGTTTTCAAAAACACTTCGTAACACTCTTGAGGAATGATACAAGGGTTAAAACAAAGTAAAACAAAAACTTTTCAAAAACACACAAACACGGAAGCAATTTTTAAAATGATGAGCAAGTACCTAAGAGCCCGTAGAAAACTACGGATAGAAAGGGTGCTAATACCTTCCCTTTCTATAATCTACCCCCCGTACTCAAAATCTTGAAAAAGGAATTTTTCCGTGCTTTTGTCCTTTCGAGTTGGATAAAATAAAAGTCGATGGTGACTCTTGCTTACTGCGAAATTTTGCAAACAAAAAATGCAAAATGCAGACCCGTATCAAACAGACAGGTTCTGCCATCGTATCACACGCATGAAAGCACATCTAGAAGCACAAGGAGAAGAAATATGGGATACCGTCGAGAATGGTCCATTTATCCCTATAACGGTAATCAATGGTGCTGGCTCATCAAAGCCTAAAACTGCATGGGACGATGATGATAAGAAGAAAGTTCTCTATGATAAAAAGGCAATAAACCTTCTTCAAGGTGCACTGAGCATGGATGAATTCTTCCGTGTCTCGGCATGCAAGACAGCAAAAGAAATATGGGATACATTGGTACAAACTCATGAAGGAACAGTTGAAGTAAAAAGATCAAGACTAAATACCCTGAGTCAAAAATACGAATTATTTTGAATGCAGCTCAGAGAAACCATTCTTGACCTACAAAAGAGATTTGTGCACTTGACAAATCATCTAAGTGCTCTTGGTAAGACTTTGACGAATGATGAACTAAATCTAAAAGTACTTAGGTTCTTAACTAGGGAATGACAACCAAAGGTAACGACAATCTCAGAAAAGAAAAGTCTCTCCTCCATGACATCCGCAACATTGTTTGGGAAACTTCAAGAATATGAAACGAAACTCGGAAGACTTGAAAAACATGAAAATCAAGAGAACAAATCCAAGAATATTGCTTTGAAGATAGATTCCAATGAAGTTGAAAAGGAAGACAATCCGGAAGAAGATGAAAATTTCATGCTTCTTGTTAAAATGCTTGGTAAGTTCTTTGGTAGAAATGACAAACCCTTTTCTCATTCAAAAGGAAAGAAACAATTTAAGAAAAAGGAAGCTTCCACATCAACACAAGAAATCACATGTTATGAATATGGTAAGCAAGGTCAAATCAAGCCGGATTGTCCTAAACTCTCCAAGAAAGGTGGCTTCAAAAGAAAAAAGGGATTCAAGAACAAAAAGGCCTATGTTGCATGGGAGGATAATGAAATAAGTTCCTCATCCAATTCCGATAGTGATGAAAGTGAAAATCTAGCATTGATGGCCTCACACCATTTCGATGATGAAGACAATGAGGTTAGTAATGAATTTTCTCTTTTTGATAGTGATGCACAAGGTGCTATAGATGAACTACTGAATGAATGCAAAATTCTGTATAAAACTATTTCATCACAAAAGAAACAAATTTCATCCTTAGAAGAAAAATGTGAATCTATGGAAAAAGATTTCAAAGAAGAAAAACAAAAATCAAGTGATGAACAAAAACAGAATTTTGTATGCAAAAATTGTGAATCACTCTCTTTCAAAATTGTCCAATTAAAAAGAGTCATTGAAAGATATGAAAAAGGCCAAATTGGATTGGAAGGTGTTCTTAGCCAACAAAGATACTCCAATGATAAAAGTGGATTTGGATATTCAAAGTTTTCAAAACCAAGTTCTAATAAAACTATCTTTGTTAAGGCTAGTGATAAATCATCAAAAGAGAAAGTGAACAAACCTAAAATAGTTCATCACTATCCTAAAAATAAAACATTTCCTAAGAAGAAATCTTATCCTTCTAGATATAGAAGTAACTTTGAACCTACTTGTTTTTATTGTGGCATTAAAGGCCATACACCTAATGCTTTCTATGTTAGAACCTTTAGTGTGGCAAGTGGGCATTATGTGTGGGTAAAGAAAGGCACTAATTATGAAGCACCCAAAGAAACTTGGGTACCTAACAAAGCCTAATTTTTTTTGCAGGTATGCTTGAAGACCACATGCAATCTTTGGTATCTTGATAGTGGTTGTTCAAACCATATGACGGGAGACATAAACCAATTTTAAAATCTAGTGCTAAAGGCCAAGGGTTTTATCACTTATGGAGACAATAATAAGGGAAGAATCCTTGGCAAAGGAAAATTTGGCGCTCCACCTTTCACATCCAATTGAAGATGTTATTTATGTTCAAGGACTAAAGCACAATCTTCTTAGTATTAGCCAACTTTGTGACAAAGGCTTCAAGATCAAGTTCACCAAGGATGAATGCTTGATAGAAGACGAAGTCACACATGAGGTTATACTTAAAGGTAAAAGAATAAATAATATATTCATGATTTCCCTTGATGATCCATATTTGAAGGTTAAATGTCTCATGGAGAACAATGATGATTCATGGTTGTGGCACAAAAGAATTTCTCATATTCACATGGAACACTTGAATAAACTAATCAAGCACGACCTTGTCATTGGATTGCCTAAGAGAAATTTCGTCAAATATAGACTCTGTGATGCTTGTCAAAAGGGGAAACAAACAAAATCAACTTTCAAATCTAAGAATGTTGTGTCCACTACAAGGCCACTACAATTGTTACACATGGACTTATTTGGTCCATTAAGAACAAGAAGTTTCAGAGGTAATGTATATGCTTTGGTTATTGTTGACGATTTCTCTAGATATACTTGGACATTATTTTTAGTGGAGAAAAGTGATGCATTCAAGGCGTTCAAGAAGTATGCTAAATAAATTCAAAATGAGAAGTCTCTAACAATTGCCTCCATAAGAAGTGATCATGGCGGAGAATTTCAAAATGCTCTATTTGAAGAATTTTGTGGAGAACATGGAATATCTCACAACTTCTCGACACCAAGGACTCCTCAACAAAATGGAGTGGTAGAAAGAAAGAATAGGTCTCTTGTGGAACTTGCTAGAACAATGCGTAGCGACTCAAATCTTCCAAAATACTTTTGGGTGGATGCGGTGAGCACGACATGTTTTGTTAGCAATAGAGTTAACATAAGACCAATCTTGAAGAAAACTCCATATGAACTCTTCAAAGGGAGGAAACCAAACATTGCTTTCTTTCACATCTTTGGATGCAAATGCTTTGTCTTAAACAACGACAAAGATAACCTTGGTAAGTTTGATGAAAAATCCGATGAAGGTATTTTTTTTGGCTACTCTCTTTCTAGTAAGGCGTATAGAATCTACAACAGAAGAACTTTAACAATTGAAGAATCAATGCATGTATCTTTTGATGAAACTAACCCCTCCAAGGAGGATAATATTGTTTGTGATAATGATGATGATGAAATACTAGAAGGTCCTCAAGAAAATTCTTCCAAAGATCAACCAATTCAACACGAAGAATCACCCCAACAAGAATCAAATCTCAATGATCTACCAAAATAATGGAGAACTCATAGAGATCATCCTATAAATAAAGTAATTGGTGATATAAGTTAAGGTGTGTCAACAAGATTAAATCTCAAATATGCTTGCCTAAACATGGCATTTGTCTCTCAAATTGAACCTTCCAAAGTCGATGAAGCCTTAGGCGATGAACAATGGATTATCGCGATGCAAGAAGAATTAAATCAATTTGAAAGGAATCAAGTTTGGGAACTTGTCCCTAGGCCAAGCAACAAACACATTATTGGAACAAGATGGGAGTTTAAAAACAAACTTGACGAGAATGGACTAATTGTTCGTAACAAATCAAGGTTGATAGCACAAGGCTACAATCAAGAAGAAGGAATAGATTTTGAAGAAACTTTCGCTCCGGTTGCAAGGTTAGAAGCTATTCGTATCTTACTTGCCTATGCTTGCTCATTAAATTTTCAGCTTTTCCAAATGGATGTCAAAAGCACATTCTTGAATGGATATATCACTGAAGAAGTCTATGTTAAGCAACCCCCAGGGTTCGAAGATTTCAAGAATCCATCTCATGTATTTAAATTGAGAAAAGCTCTCTATGAATTGAAACAAGCACCAAGGGCATGGTATGATTGCTTAAGCAACTTCTTATGCAAAAAAAGGTTTTGAAAAGGGCAAAGTTGACAAGACTATGTTTATCAAGAAAATCAAAGACGACACTTTGCTATGTCAAGTATATGTTGATGATATCATTTTAGGTTCTTCAAATCAAGAAATGTGTGAAGAATTTTCAGCAATGATGCAAGGAGAATTTGAGATGTCCATGATGGGTAAAATGAACTATTTTCTTGGACTTCAAATCAAACAATTAAAATACGGCATCTTCATCAACCAATCCAAATATTGCAAGGAACTCTTGAAAAGATTTGGCATGGATAACTGTAAGGCAATGTCCATACCAATGGGTTCCGGTTCATATGTTGATCAAGATGAATTAGGTGTTTCAATCGACATTACAAGGTATCGAGGTATGATTGGCTCCTTATTGTATTTGACGGCAAGCTGTCCTGACATAATGTTTAGTGTTTGTCTCTATGCTCTCTTTCAAGCTAATTCAAAGGAATCTCATCTCACGGCGGTAAAGAGAATCCTGAAGTATCTCAAAGGAACAACAAATGTTGGATTATGATATCCTAAAGGTAGTGTTTGCAACTTAGTTGGTTATTCTGACGCGAATTATGCAGGTTGTAAAACTGATAGAAAAAGCACAAGTGGTACTTGTCACATCCTTGGAAATGCATTAGTATCATGGGCCTGCAAGAAACAAGCATGCGTTGCTCTTAGCACGACCGAAGCTGAATATATTGCAGTAGGTAGTAGTTACGCTCAAATTCTGTGGCTCAAACAACAACTTCGTGACTACGGACTCGATCTAGGATGCATTCTTCTACAGTGCGACAATACAAGTGCAATAAACATTATGAAGAATCCAGTCATGCATTCAAGAACTAAACACATAGACATACGACATCATTTCCTCTGTGATCATGTACTTCAAGGAGATGTCGAGGTAACCTTTATAGATACTCATAATCAGCTTGCCGATATCTTCACTGAACCTTTGGCAAGAGAACCGTTCTACAAGATTCGACGAGAGCTTGACATACTTGACGAACATGACATATAAGGTGCCTTCTATCCTTGTTATGATTTTATATATTTGTTTTAACCATGCTATATGTGAATATATGTTAAGCGGTATTTAATTTTTAAGATTTTTTTTTTGGTTTTGGGCATTTTTGGTTGATGCAAATCGATTGCATAAATAGTGTAAATCGATTGCTCACTAAGTATTTATCATTCTGACCTTTCTGTTTCAAGTGCAAATCGATTGCACCATAAATGCAAATCGATTGCACTCTATGCGTTTCAGCTTTATTTTGATTATGTTTTATGTGCAAATCGATTGCACTTGTATGCAAATCCATTGCACCTACCGTAACTTGATTTTATGACATAAATTTTTGTTGGTCAGAATTCCTCTCTCTCATATTCCCAAGCCAAATAAACTTTAATACAACCCACTCATTCCTATCTACTCAAATCATATCCGAATTTCAGCTCTCAAACACCTTTCTCTCTCAAAAACCTAAAATCCTCAAAACCCTAAATACCTTACCCATGGCTTTAAGACAAAAAAGAAAGGTGCCAACTTCAAAAAAAGGGAAGAAAAAGGTTGATTCATCCTCTAATCCATTGCTTTCATCTCTCACCAAAGAACAAGAAGCCAGATTCACAAAGGACTTTCAAAGGAAAATAGTGTCCAATCCTAAATATGGTATGCTATCATCCTTTCCCCAAGAATGCTTCTCTTTTCAAAATGATTTAGCTGCTTATGGTCTAGAACCATTAATTTCATCGTTTGGTCCATATCATCTGGATTTGGTAAGAGTGTTTTCAGCAATCTAACTCCCCAAAAAGGAAAAATGGTGACATATGTGTTGGGTACTTGTATCTCTCTAACTCCTGAGGTTGTTGGTGAGATTCTTCATATTCCTTACACTGGAAGTTCTCTGTATGACCCCGAAAACGAGGCATGGGATGACTACCGGAAAAAGGATTTCTATTACAACATTGGGAGGTTAAGTGAAGCTGAATTCCGTGCCAAACGAATTCGTGGTCTAGGCAGAGTAATTCCATCCAGAGACTCTTGGAGTGCAGGTAACTTCTATATAGACGATCGACTATTTCATTACATTATGGTCTATATCATGTTTCCAAGACTTGGAAACCACTGCACTGTGACCGACTTGGAAATGCAACTGATTTATGCAAGAAAGAAAGGAATAAGTGTTAACTGGGCAAGACTTATAATGGTGCATATGCTGAGAGTCGATGCAAAATCGAAATTTCTTCCATATGCTTATTTTATTACTTTAATTATGGAGGAATTTGGAGTGGATTTTGATGGGTTTGAGAAAGTGAATATGGATCCAAATCTGAATAAGATTTCCATCAAGAATGTTGACTCCAGAATTGGCACGCATTACAATCCATAAACAAAAACTATCACTTACATTGGTGAAGATGTGGTTGGTGATGAAGGGAACGATCAAGAAGTCAAAGGTGGTGAAGCTGTACCTCCTCCTCCTACTGCTCCCTCTGTACCAAGCAATCAAGAGCTTATGGATTTCATGTCTCAACAATTTTCTTCCATGAACACCAACATCAACAACCAATGGAATGCAATCAATGATTCTACAACAACACAGATTAATAACTTCTGCACAGATATGAATCAACAATTTTCTTACCTTTACTCTCATCTTCACATTCCACCATATGATCC
The DNA here is from genome assembly GCA_948472305.1 of Vicia faba. Classification (NCBI taxonomy): domain Eukaryota; kingdom Viridiplantae; phylum Streptophyta; class Magnoliopsida; order Fabales; family Fabaceae; genus Vicia; species Vicia faba. The sequence continues at coordinate 72,765,081 of OX451735.1, forward strand.
AAATAATCCAGCTGCACGTCCTCAACACTACACAGAACCCCCTCTTTAACAACAATTTCCGAATCAAGGCTCTTGGTCCTATAACCACCAGGATATGCACCAACCATAAAGTTCTGGCCAACTCTATTTTTCTGTTATGTCCCTGTCTTGTTATTATATGTTTTGTTTGTTAAATTTCTGTGTAATCCTTAAACAATTTGTGTTGCATGTTTAATTAAAGTTTTTCTCGATATATTGATTTATTACTGTTTGTTTTTTGCATCTTTCCCTTCTTTTTGATAACTTCAAAGGGGGAGAAAGATGTGGTACTTTATGCTTGTATTTTTCCTTGTCTTATTTTTAAGGTACTCTCCAACCAAGATGAACAAATACAAAGGATTCCAACCTTCTCATACATAGGGGGAGTTTTACATCTTAGGGGGAGAAGCTCTTTCTGGAAACTACAACACATAAAGCAAGATTGTTTTTCATCATAAAAAAGGGGGAGAATGTAAAATCAAGCTTCTCAAATGAACTTTTTGTTTTGATGAAGACAAACCATGATTGACAAAGAAGGCAAAGATTTATGATCAAGCTCAAAGCATATATGGACAAAGTCTCCAGTTCAAAGCTCTTAGAAACTTTCAAGGTATAATGATAATATTTACTTTGAACTTAAGATATAGATGCTCAATGGTGAATAATAAATGTTTTATAAATCATTACTCAAGTTTTTCAAAGTTAAAATTCATTTTTCACTTGAGTGCAATCGATTTGCATATTACTGCAATCGATTGCATGCTTTAATTTTTCAGATCTTTTGCTTCTGTGTCTCAGTGCAATCGATTTACATTGCTTGTGCAATCGATTTCATGCTTAAATTTTCAAAATGTTTGCTTTTGTTTCTCAGTGCAATCGATTTACATTTCTTGTGCAATCGATTGCACTCACTCATTTTTGCTACTGACTTCACATGCAATCGATTTACATTCTTGTGCAATCGATTGCACACTTAAAACTTTTGAAAATATAGCTGTTGAAACCCCGTGCAGTCGATTTACACAAAGGGTGCAATCAGTTGCATGCTGCACGATTTTGAAAAATAACAGCTTTGCACATGCCTGTTCATAATACCTTTTCATTGAAACCTTTCACTCAATCTTGGCAATTGTTCATGATTCATTTACAGAACTTTATGATGTTTCAAAAAGGTGCTATGAACATATAAATATTCATTTTCAAAATCTTTTTCATCACCTCTTCCAAATATATTTTCTAAATTTTCAAAATACAATCTCAAGCTTTTCATCACTTTCATACATAAGTTTTTTGCACACTTTCATACATTGTTAACAGGAAACTTTGAGCATTTATATCTTGAGTCATTGTACATTATTATCATTGGAAGAGAAGATCATTCATTGTTAAATCACTCTAAGTGATCATTACTACTCAACTCACTCAAAATCAAATATTGATAGTTACTTACTTATTTTTCCAGGATTGTTGGAAATAAGTTTAAGTGGTTTTAAAATCTTGTCTTTCCAGGATTGTTGGATACAAGTGTAGTCACTTTGAGAGGATTGGTCTCATTGTTGACATAGTGAAAATCCAAGATGATTGTTCTTGGTCCAAGAGGATTGTTCTTGGATTTTTGGTAGTTCTGTTTAAGTTTGCCACAATAAGGAAATCTTTCATGTTGAAAGGGGACTGGAGTACTCTCGGTCTATGAGGGGAACCAGGATATATCGCTCGTGTCTCTTTATTTTTCTGCACTTTACTCTTTCCTATACTCACCATAATCCATAAAAATAATATCCATCATCACTAAAACCATAATTTTTAAAGTACCTAATTCACCCCCCCTCTTAGGCGCACTTCGTACTTACAGTGCTCACATCTACGAGTTGATCCGCATTAGGGAACAGTACCGTCTCGTAAACGAGAAGTGCCAGAACCTCTTCAAAAGTTTGTAAGTCTAAGGTATCCCAAAAATGGTAAGCCTTCTCGAATAGAAACTTAATCGGAATTCCTTGGACACTCTTTATAGTTTCCCAATTTGTCACTATGTCGGACCGTTGTAAGGATAAAGCTTTAGCAATTTCTTCAGGTTTGGGATGTCTTTCCGTACCACTGAAAGGTAGCTGATCAAGAATGGGTATCCCTAATAACTGAGAAAATTCCTCCATAGTAGGCACTAACTGGTAATCCGGGAATGTGAAACAGTGATGCAGAGGATTGAAGAACTGAAACAACACTTTCAACATTTCTTCGTTAGGTTTTGCAGTGACCAAGTTGAGCAACCGACCATGCTTTTCAATGAAAGGAGAGCTTTCGGGAATTCTTACTGCCACGTCCCTTAATTGGGGAGATACTTTCACTAGGTTAATTTGAATAGTGTTCCTGCCGGCAGATGCCATATCCTACAAAACAGAGCAAAGACGAGCCCTAAAAACTCTTGAAACAGTTAGCATGATATGCTATGGTATGATGTTTATGATGTCATGATAAGTCACAAGTATAGCAAACACAAACAAATATCACCAAGTCCTTAGGTTTAAGGCCTGCTTGAGTTTTAAGGTCATACCCTCTTGAAGCTGGATTGGTTTAACCTGTCCTATAAATATGTAACCGGGTTCTAAAGGGATCTCAATATCACCGATCTTTCCCCCAAGTCTTTTTCAATCGATGATTGACTCGTAATCAAACAAAACTCAGAAGTCAAACCTTAATGAGTGTAGCATCGAGTATCTGTCGACCTTGGGCATACACTAAAGCCGGCCATCTCACTACGTCCTATTCGCCAAGTTGTGCAATTAAAGGTTCTAAAGTCAGTTGATGCTTTATGACACCACGAGGCGGCCCCGTACATCTCCATGATTGACTCAAGGGTTACAGGTACCAACCAAAGTGCCACATCAATGTAGATATTGCTTCAACCGTTTCAGTACACCCTAGCACAACTCCCTCACAGTTTATTTCTACTTACCTAAAATGTGTTTCCCGATCCGGGTGTAGGATCAAATAACCCAAATAGTTCCCTTAAATATAAAGCAAGCAAGAAAATCAAGAGAAAGCAATTATATATGACCTAGATCCTAAGGTTTACCCCACTTTATATTTTATTCCCCAGCAGAGTCGCCAGTTCTGTGATACGGTGGCAGAACCGACTGTTAATATTGGTTTGCGTTTTTTGTTTGCAAAATGTCGCGGTAAGCAAGAGTTACCACCGACTTTTATTTTATCCAATCAGGAAAAGGAAAAAGAACAGAAAAAACCTTTTTCGAGATGTTTCTGAGTACGAGGGGTAGATTATAAAAAGGGAAGGTGTTAGCACCCTTTCTATCCATGGTTTTCCATGAGCTCTTAGGTACTTGCTCATTTTGAAAACTGCTTGTGTGTGCTTGTTTTGAAAAGTTTTGTTTTACTTCGTTTTAACCCTTGTTTCTTCCCTCAAGAGTGTTACGAAGTTGTTTTTGAAAACTTTGTTTGAAAAGTGTTTGTGTGAAAAAGTTTGTTTGTTTGAGCAAGTACTTAATAACTAATCTACCTACTCGAAAAGACTGTTCGTTTTCCTTTTAGACAATGCTATCCCATTATTGAGAAATAGGTAGCATCGTCGTTGGAATTTTTAGGGACATTCGAAGGGACATGTACGATCACAAAAGCAATGTTAGGAAATGTTAGTAATCATCCTAAAGCCTTAAAGATATTTTTCCGAGGCAACATCCGAGTGGGTCATTTTAGATCTTTCGGGGCTAGAGGACAATCACTAACAAACCCTATACTTCATGACCGTTTAACCGAAGGCAACTGGAGTGGAGTAAACCCTAAGAGTGAGCATGTGCGAGTGTAATTTTCAGTTAATTTATCTTTGCAGAATTAGGGTTTTCTACTGTATTAATTTTCAGTTTTCCTTTCCATACAATCCTATTAACATACATCTAAGCAGTTTATAGTTTGTGGAAATTAAAATGCAAGAAAGTTAAAAGTCCTAGCTATTACAAGGCTTTTGCAGATACATAATTATTTTGACCGAAAATAAAGATACGGAATTGAAACCCTTATTAATATTACAAACTCAGAGCAATTACAATAAAAATAAAAAGGAAATTAAAAAATGCGCGCGGCGAACTAAGCACGAGAAATAATTTAGAAAACTAGAAAATCTAATTGAGAAAGATTTAGGTTAGTTTTTGAGAAAAATTAATTAGGTCATGTACAAATTAAACCCTAATTTCTAATTGATTTAAATTATGAAAAAAGGATTAAATTGCCCTAAATAATTAAACTAATTAATTAAGGAAATAAAATATTTTTTATGAAAAAAAATGATTTTTATGTTTTTTGGTGATTTTTTGATTTTATGATAAAAAATGATTTTTATGTTATTTGTAAAAAGAAAATAATTAGTGAATAATTAAAATTAAAGAAATAAAATAAAATAAAGAAATTGAAATTGGGCCTGTGTTATAAGCTGAAAGGGGGGTGCAATGCTGAATTTGTAAGGCCCATTCCTTGTTCAGCCCAGTCTTTGCGTCTGTTTCAGTGTGTCCTCTTTCTGATGGTGTACCATGTTCCTCTTTGATGAAGCGCTGGATTTGGATTAGAGATGCATCAAATGGCTGGATGGCTGTAGCGTATGGTGAAGGCCTGGAAACATAATGTACAAAATCTACATGTAAACGTTAAGAAAATAGAGAAAATGCTAGGACCTGGGATCAAACCCAGGTCATCCCACTCTCAAACGTGCGCCCTTGCCACTGGACCATCTGTACTTAATTGTTAATGTAACAACAACAATATGTATTATATAAAACAACGTGGATAACTGAAATAAAAAAAACGTGTGCCCATTATTTGAATGGCCTAATGATGATTAAACACATCATCATCTTCTTCCTCATCCGTCGTTTTAGGTTTGAAACTTTTACCTACGGACAAACTTCCATGGCTATAGCACTGCAAGTTTCAAAAATTCACAGCAAGCATGATAAATCAATTATGAGTACATAGATCAATTCGTCTTGATCTCACGAGCATCATGGTACCCTTTTCTTGGGCCAATTTAACCTATATAAAAAAAACCTAAAACGACCATGAAAACCCTAGCCATGGCACATACGCATACAGTCATCAAAACACAAAATCATGTAAACCAAAACATTCCAAATGTTATTACAAACACAATGCTATGTTTAGTAATGATTAATTATGCGTAAATTAAGAAATCAAATTCAAGCTTGGAGGTGTAAACCGTAGGTCTATAAGTCGCGATTCTGGATGTGAAAAGGCTTGTAGTTGATTGAGACACGTTCTAGAGATATCCAGGAGTCTATTGATAGTCTTAGAATGGCTTGGATTTACCTCTAAGCTTGAAACCGATCCACCACTTTTTTGCAAAATTTTGAGTTTGCTTTGATGCTTTCACGACTTGCAATCCTTGTTCTTGCGCATTGGTTATGTTCAGTATATATACTAGAGCATATTAGGTCAACAAAAATGCTTTGTATCTTTGATAATCACAGAGATTTGATTTGATTTTTCTCTTGTATGATATGTTTCCAAAATAGGCCTAATCATGCCATATTTGTTCTAATTTTCTCTTGCACGATTTGATATGCTATGCCAGCTTGATTGGATTGGGATTCCTACAGAAATCAGATCAAAACCAATCCTTTTATATTTTTTGCAATTTATTTGATTTAATTTGAATTTTAAATAATAAAAAATCAAAATAAAATAAATAATGAAGCAAATAAAGTGTAGATGCTGATTTGAGTCGTGGACCATGTTTCCAATAAGATTCAATCATCAGAAGCTAGGCCCATTTGACAAAAAATGTATTTTTGAGCACATTTGACTTTTGGCAATTTTTCAAAAATGGTCAACTTTGACAATGCATATCTCCTCCAATTTTAACCCTAGAGAGGTGTTCTTAGACTTTTTAGAAATCTTAGGATGTCCCCTAAACAACCCTTTTGGTTTCATCTCAATTGGGTCTTCCATGTTCATGTAAGAAGCTTTGACCCAAAAGGTATTTTTGTTGACTTTTCAAAAGGACCTATAATGTAGAAATTCATATATTTTGATGAGTGCATGTTTTGAACTTTGGGGATGAAGATTAATTGTAGGTAATTTCATCCTCTTCAAAATAAGCCTTGGATGGAAAATTTCTAATAAAGTATGAAGAAGTTATGCTTGGTCAAAGTTTGGTTGACTTTTCTTGAGAAACCCTAATTTAACAACTTTTGGGTTTTGATGAATTTGGGGCATTCCTTGAGGAATCATGATCAAACCTTTATCAAATTATGGATATCTATTAAAATGTGTATGTTAAGCAAAAATCTTGAAGTTTGACTGTATGTGGGCCACAATTGACTTTTGACCTAGTACAATTGATTTTTAAGCATCTGGGTAATTGACTGAGCAAACTTCTTGTGCAAGGCATGAAATTTGACATTGATGATCTTGAGAACATATTGGGATCATGGAAGGAATTTGGGACATTTGGATTTCCCACACCCTGATGAAAATGGAAACCCTAGTTTGAGGTACATTGTCTTAGGAGAGAGTTTGTCTGGTCAACTTCTGGGCATCCTTGAGCAAGTTAAGGACCTCAATGGGCATGTGTTGAGTAAAATGAGAGGGAAGATTTTGGGGTACAACAGTTATCCAAATAACCACTAATTTCTAACAATTGACTTTACTTTATGCTTTTATTTTTATGCTTTATGTATCATTTAATTTTAGCATTTTACATTTCATGCTATTTTCATCTTTGCTCACTTGAGCATTTACTTTTATGTCATTTTTATTTTGCTCACTTGAGATTTTCTTTTTCTTTTGAAGACATTTAATGATCAACATGAACCATAAAAAAAACTTTAATGATACTTGGACTATTTGGTTACTATCCTTGGCATTATGGAGTATTGGACTTCTTGGACTTAGGATTAGAGACCTTGGCCTATGTTGGAGACCTTGTGACCTTAATAGATATTTTGTATGGAGTTCTTCGGGTTTACCTCAAGACATTGGGTTGTTTGTTTGTTTTGTGTGCAGGTTATTGTGATTACAAACTTTGTTTGTAATATGAAATTCACCCGTATAAACCCGTTACTCTGCCCAATTTTTTTGCGAATACTTAATACACTTGAAGTTTGGTTCTCTCAAGAGGTCTAGTATCTTTGCTTGCTTGGTTTCAATCCAAAGAATGGTAATTATATATTGACTCATAATGTCAAGTATTGGCTTCTTGTTGGTTAGATGGTTCTTCTCCTTATCTTTTACCTTATGCTTTAGGATAGTCCCTTCATCTCCTCCCATCTTCTTTAATTTCAAAAATATTCTTCCTCCTTTTGAAAACTCTTATTGTTTTTTAAACTTGAACCACTTTCATAATAAACTTGGACTTATGTCCATGCATTTTCAAAATATTTTCATAAATAAACTTCAATCAATTTAATAATACCTTGACATTTTTTGTGAGAAGACTAAAAGTTAATCAATCTCATTTTAAACCGTTTGGCCACTTTGGCTTTCATCTTTAAACTTTTCTCAAAAGATTGGACTCTTGTCAATCCTTGTAGTGATGCAAACAACTATACTTCTACAATATGTAGTGAAGAGAGATATTTTCCACTTGGGTGTTGAGTGAGGCATTGTTGATTTTAAAATCCAAGCCATATCCTCCACTTTGAGATGATGCAAATTCTCCTTTCTCATGATTGTGGATAGTAAGTATGTTTTCCACATGACGATGATGTCTTATCTCATAAAATTAACCAACACACTTTTTTTTTTAATTTTAAAAGAGGAACTATGTGTACCCTGATCCCCTATTGAATGAAAGGTGGTACGTAAGCACTAAAGGTTCGCAACCACGGCGGATGCAAAAATCATAAAAAATATATTTCTTTTTCTCACCTCCACCATCTATTTTACATACAACATTTTATAGCCAAAATATACAGATTTTTCAAAGAGGTTCCTGCGGACTACCGTAGATGTTTAGGGTGCTAATACCTTCCCTTTGCATAACCTACCCCCTTACCTTGAATCTTTCCCCCTTTTTTTGGGTTACTCGCTCTTTTCCCATTCCTTTGGAAACAATAAAGCGCGGTGGCGATTTTAATTTTGATCTGTATAAGTCTATTCAATCCAATGGCTTAGTCTTAAACATTTCTACCGCTACACCATTACACTTCATATTTCATAAGTTAAACTAAAACATAGTAAAATGGAATAAATATCTCAAATGCATCAAGTCAACAAATAACATATAGTTTGGTTCAAAAGATCCCAAAGACCCCGACGTTACATATTACATCAAGACCCTCTTTATTAAAAATAAAGCAACTAAAAGACACCATAAGCTATCCTCTAAGCTTTGATGGGATATTCTTGATCACCTACAAGTAACCCATGTATATAGGAAACATTTCCAAGCAGAAAGGGTAAGTAAATATTAATCATTATAAAAATCATAAAGAATAAATATAGTAGTTATAACACAACAACAAGAAAGAACACATCATTAAAACCTAATTTTATACTCACACCTTTGAAAATATCATCAGTACACATCAATCACATCATCATATCATCAAATTAACACATATCATCAAACACCGCTAAATCACCACATCATCATTATCATAAGGAAGGGAATATAAAGGATAACCCTAAAAGTTAGAGATTCTAGGTTTTTGGACTCGGTTCTAAATGAAGGGACGGTGTTAGGCACCCCTCATATACCTTGTTCACAAGGATACTAGGGTAAGAAGCACGATCTTAGAAAATAGGATTTTAATTTTTATTATGGGAACTCGCCACAATTTTAAGTCGTATGCCTACGTACCTCTTATGAGGAATCAAAGTCCCAATTCGTAGTTCGTAACTGGTTTGTGTTTTTTATGAATTACGAAGATGTTATAATTTTCCGCATACTTAGCCTAGGTGTGTGAATAACAAAGATATTTAGGTAAAACGTGTAGTTAATTAAAATGTGCTTCGTAATCCTTTTCGAAAATTAATTGTTGAATTAATTTAGTTATGAAAAATAATTTGTCGTTGGTTAAAATTTTTTTTATGTGTTAATCGTAAAAAAACATCTTTATTTAAATGCACGATTAAAAATAATTTTATGCAATGAAAATAAATAATAAGGTTTAGGGTTTCAGTTCTCTTTCTAAGCTCTCTCTTTTTGATTCACAGGTGGAAGCCCGTGAAGATGAGTAAGGCAACAATTTGATGGCAGCGGTGGTGCGACGGCTGGATCTAGGGTTTTAGATGTTGAAACCCTAGGCGACGATGAACGGGCATTACAATGACGAGGCTTCTCTGTTCTTCTTTTGTTACAAATTTTCCTCCTTCTAATAATTTTCTTCTCTGTAATTCTTTCCTCTCCGATATTTTTGTTGGTCCTCTTTTCTGTATTAGTCCTTAGGTTTTATAGTGTTTTTAGGTTAGTATAGATTTATGAAATATTTTAATGTGTCTGTAATGTTGTATATGATTTTAATTTTGTATTGATTATGAACTTGATTTTGTCTGTAAATCTATGATATCCTTGATTAGTTTCTATATTAATATTAAACTTTTCTGAACAGTTCAATAGGTTTTGATTATATGCATTAACCTAGTTTCTGTTTTGGTACGATATTGTTTCTGGAAAGTTAATGCACATATTTGCTTATGTTTTTATTTTTTGATTCAAACAATGTTTGTTAGTCCCAACACATGCGTTTCTAGCTCTTAACGATTTGTACAGTGCGTATTTTTTAATAAAAAGTGTATTATTTCCCATAATTTGAACAATGATTGTTTTTCTCTTAGAAACTGGGCCACACATTCTTTGTTGTTCTGGGCTTGGACTTGGGTCTTGAAAGGGTTTGGAAAATGACCGTGGAAGAAAAAACCTCTTCATTAACACTTTTCTTTTAATTAATAAAACAAAAATCCTTTTTAATTAAGTTTATAATATAATTTTTTAATTATAATTAATATTAGTATAATCAATAATAGTAATTATAATAGTAATGTTAATAACAATAACAATGTAATAATTAAAACAAAACATTTTATCACAAACCCAAAAAATGAAATGGGCCATACTGTTTTTTTTAAATATTTGGGCTTTAACAAAAACGTGACCCTAAATGGGCCTTCCTGATTTAAATATTGGATTTTAAATAAAATGATTTGTTTTATTCACCCTTCAGCCTAAGTGGGAGCTGGCCTCAACACTCTTAGTGGGTGTAGCGGTAGAAATGTGCAAGACTAAGCCATTGGATTGACTAGACTTTATACAAATCAAAATAAAAATCGCTACCGCGCTTTATTGTTTCCAAAGGAATGGGAAAAGAGCGAATAACCCAAAAGAGGGGAAATATTCAAGGTAAGGGGGTTGGTTATGCAAAGGGAAGGTATTAGCACCCTAAACATCTACGGTACTCCGCAGGAACCTCTTTGAAAAAATCTGTATATTTTGGCTATAAAAATGTGTTGTATATAAAATGGATGGTGGAGGTGAGAAAAGAAATATTTTTATGATTTTTGCACCCGCCGCGGTTGCGAACCTTTAGTGCCTACGTACCACCTTTCGTGCAATAGGGGATCAGGGTACACGTAGTTCATCTAGAAAAGACTTGTTTGTTGATTGTTTTTAAACAAGGAGACAAGTCGTCATTGTTAGGAGAGAAATCTCGACTAACGCCCACAAGGTGTAAGAAAGATGGACCATGCGTCAACAAGAGTGAGGGTTTGAGAACTCCTCTAGTACTCAAGTGGAAAAGTCGACACCTTTATAACCATAGGGATAGGAGAATGTTGCTCGACTATCAATGAATCATGTCTCACCTTGAAAAAAGTTTTGAATGTAAAAGGTGCTCGGGCGCACAGAAGAGTTTGAATGTGTTGAATTGTTTTGTTAATTTTGAAAGATGTCGAAGTATGATTAAATGTATTGAAGTTTGTTTAAAGAAAATAAGTTTGAAAAGAAAAGGCACTCGACAAGGTCGAGTTTTATTATGAAAGCGGTTCGAGTTTAAAAACAAAGAAGATTTTGAAAGAAGATGAGAAGGTTTTGAAAATTAAAGATGATGGGAAGAGATGAAGGGACTATCCTAAAGCATAAGGTAAAAGCTAAGGAAGAGAACCGTCTAACCAACATGAAGCCGATACTTGACATTATGAGTCAATGTAGAATTCCCATTCTTTGGATTGAAACCAAGAAAGCAAAGATACTAGACCTCTTGAGAGAATCAAACTTCAAGTGTATTAAGTCTTCGCAAAAATTGGGCAGAGTAACGGCTGTATACGGGTGAATTCCAGATTACAAACAAAGTATGTAATCACAATAACCTGCACACAAAACAAACAAACAACCCAATGTCTTGAGGTAAACCTCAAGAACTCCAGACAAAATAATGAATAAAGTCACAAAGTCTCTAATCCTAAGTCCAAGAAGTCCATCACTCCATAATGCAAAGGATAGTAACCATGTAGTCCAAGTATCATTAAAGTTTTTTTATGGTTCATGTGGATTATTAGGTGTCTTTAAAAGGAAAAGAAAAGCTCAAGTGATCAAAATAAAAATGACATAAAAGTAAATGCTCAAGTGAGCAAAGATGAAAATAGCATAAGAATAAATGCTCAAGTGAGCAAAGATGAAAATAGCATGAAATGTAAATGGTACATAAAGCATAAAAAATAAAAGGCATAAAGTAAAGTTAATTGTTAGTAATTAGTGGTTAGTAATTAGTGGTTAGTTGGATGACCATCTTGAAACTTGCATTTGGAACTCATTAGGGGATTGGTAGAACCAACGCCTCTACACAACAAGTTGCATTTGCTTTTTGTCAAGTATATCATCCATTTTGGAATTCTCAAAAGGCGACATGTAATGATCAACGATGTTTAAGTGATCCGCGTTGACCAGAGGTGTTGTAGATCCATCAGAGGATTGGTAGAACCAAAGCCTCTACACGATGAATCTCAAGGTTATTGGATCAAAGAGATCAAATTAACATACTTGGGCTTGCAATCATAAGTTTGGGCCACGAATGATCATTTATTCGAATCGGGACAAAATTTAGCGCTATGTTAAGCAATCGTAAGTGGACTTATGTAGAAGTCGCACCTATTTTGAGGCCGGTCAATAGCAATCTATGTACTTCATGTTTGGATTAATGATATAGAGATAACCATCCTTTAACATGTAGCACAATTGAAAAAGAAAGGGATAAGATGAAGAGGGAGGGAAATGATAAGCTAATTTGGATCACCATTTCAAAATTCTTTCATCTTTAAATTCAACCACTCCTCTAGATGGATTAAAGCACTAAACATATCATTAATCCAAAGCACCAAAAATGAATTAAATAATTCACTCTTAGGTAGATTTGAATTGATGAACATTTATCCAAGTTCATCTACATCACAAAGTCCATTGAGTTTAAAGATAAATTGGACATTTAAAATTGCAATCCAAACCAACAATCAAAAGGAGTGAGTAGCAAAAGCATTTTGGATCAAAGCTTCCCCAAAACAAGGCAAAAAATACATTCGGTTCTGGTGTAAATCGATTTACACTACTATGTAAATCGATTTACACAGTATAATTTTAAAAAATTTGTGCAAAATCATGCTGTGTAAATTGATTTACACATAGTGCGAATCGATTGCACACAGAACAACAACCAAAAACAGCATTTCAAAAGGCCAATTTCTTGTTCAAACTTTCCATCAAACACCTTATGATCATGGATCCAATTGAGCACGAAAATTCCATCAAATTATGAGAAAATAACACCATTGGAATCACAAAAGAATGCTCAATGAATCAATCCTAAAGATCACCAAGAGATCACATTGTGAAAGATGAATTATCCAAACTTACCAAAGGTAGATCTAGAGAATTATCAAACAACTTCAAGAATTTGCTTCAATTCAACCACAAGAATCAATTGATCAAGCTTGGATGTAGAGAATTGATGGAGAAAAGTGTTTGGATGAAGGTTTAGCTCAAAGATTAGTAAGCTTCAATGCAAAGCTTACTAACTTTTTGAAAATGGAGCTTTGAGTGAATTTGGTAGATGGAGAGATTTGAGAGATTTTTTAGCAAGGTGGATTTGGCTATCAAAAGCTTGAAATTTGAATGAGATGAGGGCTCTATTTATAGAGTTTAAGATTGGGATTAGTGGTAATTTGGTAATTGATTCTTGGAGCCAAAATTTGAATTAATGATAATTCTTTCAAATATTAGAGCCAAAATTTGAATTAATGATAATTCTTCTTAAAAATGAAAAATTGGCATTAAAATTTGAATTAATTATACATCTTTCAAAAGTGAAGGAAAATTGGAGCCAAACATTTGACAAGTTTAAAATGCTGATTTTTTTCAAATTTTCACTCTATGCAAATCGATTGCACTATATTTCAAATCGATTTGCACAGTGTATTTTTCCAAAAATTGCGCAAAATTCACTTTGTGCAATCGATTTCACTCTAGGAGCAATCGATTGTACAGTGAAAAAAAATGAAAATTTTTTTTTATTTCTTTTTCTTTGCAAATAGAGATTTTAGGGGAATAATACCGGAAAACCTTATTTTCCATATGCTTCGACTCGGTACCTACAAAACACAAATATGCAAAGACAAAGACAAATATTTTTTGTATTTTGATTAGAAGTTAGTTAACAACACAAGAGCAAACTTAAAGATAGGATGCAAATGTGATGAATGAAGCTATTTATTAATGATTGTGACTGAATGACAAAATATGATATGAAAGTGCGACTGAAAAAGTTAGGGGCAAAATTTAGGGTACAACAGCTGCCCCTATTTAATTATCTTTTAGCCAGATAGGCGGAAAGTAATTAAATACAAAGAAACTTGAATTTTGTCCCTGATGCGATGAGATGATAGCATATGTTATGAATGAATGCATGGACTCTTTTTTGACATATATTTTTTGAATGATGTATGAGATGAGACAGACTTTGTGGGAATGCAGAAAGACTTGAAACTAGAAACTTATGGTAGTTTAGATGAAATGACGCGGAAAGACACGCTGGGGAACAACAAGATACTTCTGGATATCTGTCAGGGAGACAAAGAGTAACCATCAATACTTGGAAAAAAGAGATAAAACTCGAGAAGGCAAGCAGCGACATCCAAGAATGGCATTGAATGAGGCAAGCAACTCTTTGGAAAAGGCAATCAGAAGCATCTAGAAGAACATTAGATGTGGGATGAGACCAAATCTGAAGCTACATCAGAGTCGTACAGGAAAGACGCTAGACGGAAGAGAAACACGACATCCAATACTGGCTTTGAATAAAGGGAAAACTCAACGTCTAATACTGGCTTTAGACGAGAGAAAAGATTACAACATCTAATACTGGATTTAGATGAGTGAAAGAGATCTTGACATTCAATACTGGCTTTGAATGAAGAAAAATCTCAACGTCTAATATTGGCTTTAGACGAGAGAAAAGATCACAACATCCAATACTAACTTTGAATGAGTGAAAGGGATCTTGACATTCAATACTAGCTTTGAATGAAGAAAAAGCTCAACGTCTAATACTGGCTTTAGACGAGAGAAAAGATCACAACATCCAATACTGGCTTTGAATGAGTGAAAGGGATCTTGACATTAAATACTGGCTTTGAATGAAGAAAAGCTCAACGTCTAATATTGGCTTTAGACGAGAGAAAAGATCACAACATCCAATACTGGCTTTGAATGAGTGAAAGAGATCTTGACATTCAATACTGGCTTTGAATGAAAGAAAAGCTCAATGTCTAATACTGGCTTTAGACGAGAGAAAAGATCACAACATCCAATACTAGCTTTGAATGAGTGAAAGAGATCTTGACATTCAATACTGGCTTTGAATGAAGAAAAATCTCAACGTCTAATACTGGCTTTAGACGAGAGAAAAGATCATAATATCCAATACTGGCTTTGAATGAGTGAAAGAGATCTTGACATTCAATACTGGCTTTGAATGAAGAGAAAACTCAACGTCTAATACTGGCTTTAGACGAGAGAAAAGATCACAACATCCAATACTGGATTTGAATGAGTGAAAGGGATCTTGACATTCAATACTGGCTTTGAATGAAGAAAAAGGTAACAACATCCAATACTGGCTTTGGATGAAAAAAGAGAAACAACTCAAACTGATGTTTTGCTTTGGTAGGTGCCAAGTAAGTTGGACTTCGATTTCAAGGTGACATGTCAACTGCAATAAGACCTTGGAAAATGAAAATGAGGATGAAACACTCTTGTTATGCATTATGTATGAATTTTGTTATGCATGATATGTGAATGATTTATGCATGTAATGCCGACGTTTATGACAATGGAGTTTGACTCTTTTGTGAAGGTAAGATTGGAAGTTTGATTCCTCAACACGGAGAGCTCTGCCAAACTTGCTTGGAAAGAAAATGTCTTGAACCCAAATTTGTTACACCTGTAAACTTTATTGAACTGATGATCTTATGAGGTAGGACATGGAGAGCTACTTGGGGACTTGTCCCAAATTAGATGACTGTTGAAGATAAACTGATCATGGCTTAAGTCGAAAGTTGCTGGAAATAAGCTGATCACGACTTCAGCTCCGAAATGACTATTAGAGATAAACTGATCATGGCTTCAGCTTCTGAAATGTTTGTTGGGAATAAACTGATCATGGATTTAGTTCTGAAATGATTGTTGGAGATAAACTGATCATGGCTTCAACTCTTGAAATGAATGTTGTAAAGGAATGCCTCAGTATGAGTCTTGAAAAATGATTTCCTGGCTGGCCAATTATGAGAAAACTTGCACTGAGCAGCAAATCTTGAACTGATTCACAACAGGATCTGGAAGATACTTGCCCCTGATAGGGTCACTGACCATGTTTCCCAGCTGTTTGAAATTCCTTGACAAGGAAAGCTTGTTTGCAAGCAAAATTGTTTATTCAAACATGGTATTTTTAATGCAAAGTTCATGCAAAAGTTTTGAATCCAAAATCATTTTTGAAATGATGTTATTGGTGTATAGAAAATGCATCACTGGTTAAAACACAGTGGTTTATACTTTTAAAGTGGAAGAGAAAGCAAAGGTATGATACTAAAAACAAATGATTTGCAAAAGACCATAGGAGTCAGTTTACGCAACCTTGTTGCAGTATGCTTTCAAAAGAAACCTGGCTTCAATTAGGTCTTTTAAGGGTTGTAACATGGTCGGGTTCACGGTTTAAGAAATAAAGGATAAAGGCTCAAAGTTTATTTGTACCCAACCCAATCTTCGTGATGTTCTTTAGCCCTACGTTCAGTTAATTCAGACTATGCATTCAGGTTCCAAGAGAGTTTGGAATTGCACTGATGGCAGCAATGACGATGGCTCGGAAGCTAAAGGATTCTTGAGAATGACAGTCATTACTTCTTACATATTTTTTCTGTTTTGAGGACTTTTGTCAACTCTAGTGGAGAATTTTGAGGATTTGAAGACCTCTTCTGATTGAATTTATTATTCCCAACTTTTGCTTGAACTGTTTCATTTGAGATTACAGTCAGCGGGATGCCCCAGTTTTTTTGCCTAAGTCTCCTTCATAGGTTTTGACTTAGCGGGATTTTTCTGTTGATTTTTATTTTAATTTCATTTTTCTTTTTTGGAAAGATAATGAATGCCTTGCTCAATGATTACGGGGAACCATCTTCGTCATTTTTTGTTTGAGAGCATCTTTGACACTTCTTGCTGTGTGCAAAGGAAAGCTTGATCGCGACCTTTGTTAAAAGGTGTCTTGCACGATTTCTCTTGTAATTGAATGCACAACCAAATTAACTGAGAACTACCCATCTGCGGGTTAAGATTGCGGGTTTTTCTGTATAGAAAGAAACTCCAACTTCTAGGCTCAAAGGGGTGAACGAGGGATTAACTTCCTTATTTCTCCAGTGTTTGGGAGTTGAAACAATGCCTGTATATCCTCAGCAAAGTTTTATTTGAAAGCATACCAGCAACAATTATGGGTATTTCGTTTTCATCATCCTCCCTCAAATCTTTGCATAAACAAAATCTTGATAAAGGGAGTAAACAAGAGAAATATATTTGAAAGCAGTAAATGAAAAATGATTTGAATCTAAATATTGCAATGCTCATTTCATTAGAATTAACATGAAAGCACAAACAGAATTTGAAAGCAACAATTTTAACACAAACAAGGGAAAAATGGAAATAGAAGGAAAGATGGCCTAGTGACTAATCAGTAACAAGGATGAGTTCTCCTGTCTGAAAAACTAGCTTTAGGAAGTGACTTGAGGGTATCCCGACTCAGTCTTCAACCACTTTGTTTTGGCAAAGGATTGTTGATAATATTAGGACCTGCCTCCTTGAAAGTAAGAATATTTGCTTTCACCAATTCTTGCACTTTGTTTTTCAAAGCATAACAACTTTCTAAATCATGACCGGCATCTCCCTGGTGAAATTCACAGTGAAGGTCAGATCTGAACCAGGTTGGAGGAGTATTTCGAGGAATCAAAGGCCTAGTTGTAATCAAGCCCTTCTGCACCAATGCAGGATACAATTCAGTGTACGTCATAGGGATGGGATCAAACTGAGCCCTATTCTGATTCTGATTTTGCGTAATATTCTATTGTTGAGGGACATGAACTGGTTGAGCATTGACCGCAGGAGTAATAGCCGCTACTTGTGGTTGATCAGTGTATTGAGGCCTATGGCTAGGTCCTCTTCTATCAGTTAAGACAACATTGGCTTCTACCTCTTTCTTCTTCTGGAAGCTCCCAAGGTATTTCTTTGCACCATTAGAAGATTCAGCAGCTTTAGACACTTTACCATTCTTGATTCCTTCTTCTATTCTTTGGCCGATAGTCACCAGGTCTGTGAAGCTGGAAGACACACTACCAATCATCTTCTCCCAAAAGAAAGGGGACAAAGTATCCATGAACAAACCAGTTAACTCTTTCTCTGCCAGAGGTGGTTCAACTTGAGATGCCAATTCTCTCCATCGTTGAGCATACTACTTGAAAGATTCTTTCTCATTCTGAGACATATTTTGTAGTTGGCGACGATCAGGTGCCATGTCGAGGTTGTATTTGTATTGTTTTATGAAAGCATCAACAAGATCTTGGAAGCATTGGATACAACCTTTCTCAAGTCCCATATACCATTTCAATGAAGCTCCACTCAGACTGTCTTGGAAATAATGGATAAGCAGCTTGTCATTCTTGGTGTAAGCAGACATCTTTCGAAAGTACATCACCAAATGACTTCTTGGACAAGTATGCCCCTTATATTTCTCAAACTCAGGAGTCTTGAACTTTGCAGGCATGACCAGATCAGAAACTAGGAACATGTTGTTAGCATTAACAATGAAGAACTCATTTTCTTCCATAGCTCTGAGTCTCTTCTCCAAAGTCTGATACTGTTCTTTGAACTCTTCAAACTCACCGAAGTCTCCTTGACTCACACTTCGAGGACTGGCAGCATGGTGCTCAAAGAGAGGATTCCCAAAAGCAGCTTGTGCAGCAGGTTGGCGAGAAGCAGTATGAACGATTGGCTGAGGTTCAGTGAAAACTGGAGCTTGAAAGACTGGTCGGGAAGACTGACCAACCATTGAAGTAATGGCAACAGGCGGAGAGTAGTTCTGAGGTAACCCAAACTCTAGCCATGCAGTAGATGTATGCTGGATAGGTTGAGTGTCAACAGCAGCAATTGGGATTTCAGATATCACAGTCCATTGAGGTGGCTCTCTTCTGGAAATCAGGACTTGCATCATCTCAGTAAGTTTGGCCATGCCTGACTTCAACTCATCGATTTCCATTCCGACTTCCATGTTGTGTTGTTCTTGGTTTTCCATTCTCAATCTGACAGCAGCTCTAGTCCCGTAGTTATGTTGAGGAATCAGCTTGACGGTAGATGACTAACTGGAAGGAAGAAGCAACTGGGAATAAGATCCTGAACAACCTGGGTGTATGTAGAATGATGCAGAGGATGCAAATGATATGCAATGTTATGCAATGCACTGTACAATAACAGGATCACATGGTTCAGAGTCACGAGCCTGGAGTCAAAGGTACAACCTATAAGGTATGGACTAACGGTTATCACCTGCCGAACAAGGTTCTAAGAGGTTCCCAGAGTCTACATCCTTCCTTCGGATATTACCAACGTCCCAATTAACTCAGTAATTAGCAATATTCTCAGGAAAGACTCGTCCGAGCGTAGTATCGCGTGACAACTACTTCCGGATTACTCCTTCATAGCTTCCGCACTACACCTAAAAGGCCAAGATGGGTTAGGTAATCTACGGTCCTCAGCTTCGCAGGCTCCCAGGTCGAAAGCAGTATGTCTTCCCGATTACTCGGTAAACGATACTACAGTCAAAGGGGCCTCTACTAAGTGGGGGATCTCATGCCTCCTTTTTTGGGATTACTCCCTCAAAGTTAACATGACTATACCACCTGTCCTATCTTAAAGTTTGCCCAAGTCCGGGTAGAAGACTTATAAGAAATCCCCAAGCACCCTGTAAACCAGGAAAATCTAGACAAACATATATACAAAATATAACACATAAACACAATAGCACATATACAGATATAAAAAAGATAGGCTCAACCCACTTAGGGATGAACCAGCAAGAGGTCAAACTTTCCCCAGTGAAGTCGCCATTTTTTTTGTAGCGGTAGAAATGTGCAAGACTAAGCCATTGGATTGACTAGACTTTATACAAATCAAAATAAAAATCGCTACCGCGCTTTATTGTTTCCAAAGGAATGGGAAAAGAGCGAATAACCCAAAAGAGGGGAAAGATTCAAGGTAAGGGGGTTGGTTATGCAAAGGGAAGGTTTTAGCACCCTAAACATCTACGGTACTCCACAGGAACCTCTTTGAAAAAATCTGTATATTTTGGCTATAAAAATGTGTTGTATATAAAATGGATGGTGGAGGTGAGAAAAGAAATATTTTTATGATTTTTGCACCCGCCGCGGTTGCGAACCTTTAGTGCCTACGTACCACCTTTCATGCAATAGGGGATCAGGGTACACGTAGTTCATCTAGAAAAGACTTGTTTGTTGATTATTTTTAAACAAGGAGACAAGTCGTCATTGTTAGGAGAGAAATCTCGACTAACGCCCACAAGGTGTAAGAAAGATGGACCATGCATCAACAAGAGTGAGGGTTTGAGAAAGCCTCTAGTACTCAAGTGGAAAAGTCGACACCTTTATAACCATAGGGATAGGAGAATGTTGCTCGACTATCAATGAATCATGTCTCACCTTGAAAAAAGTTTTGAATGTAAAAGGTGCTCGGGCGCACAAAAGAGTTTGAATGTGTTGAATTGTTTTGTTAATTTTGAAAGATGTCGAAGTATGATTAAATGTATTGAAGTTTGTTTAAAGAAAAGAAGTTTGAAAAGAAAAGGCACTCGACAAGGTCGAGGTTTATTATGAAAGTGGTTCGAGTTTAAAAACAAAGAAGATTTTGAAAGAAGATGAGAAGGTTTTGAAAATTAAAGATGATGGGAAGAGATGAAGGGACTATCCTAAAGCATAAGGTAAAAGCTAAGGAAGAGAACCGTCTAACCAACATGAAGCCGATACTTGACATTATGAGTCAATGTAGAATTCCCATTCTTTGGATTGAAACCAAGCAAGCAAAGATACTAGACCTCTTGAGAGAATCAAACTTCAAGTGTATTAAGTCTTCGCAAAAATTGGGCAGAGTAACGGCTGTATACGGGTGAATTCCAGATTACAAACAAAGTATGTAATCACAATAACCTGCACACAAAACAAACAAACAAACCAATGTCTTGAGGTAAACCTCAAGAACTCCAGACAAAATAATGAATAAAGTCACAAAGTCTCCAAGATTGGCCAAGGTCTCTAATCCTAAGTCCAAGAAGTCCATCACTCCATAATGCAAAGGATAGTAACCATGTAGTCCAAGTATCATTAAAGTTTTTTTATGGTTCATGTTGATTATTATGTGTCTTTAAAAGGAAAAGAAAAGCTCAAGTGAGCAAAATAAAAATGACATAAAAGTAAACGCTCAAGTGAGCAAAGATGAAAATAGCATAAGAATAAATGCTCAAGTGAGCAAAGATGAAAATAGCATGAAATGTAAATGGTACATAAAGCATAAAAAATAAAAGGCATAAAGTAAAGTTAATTGTTAGTAATTAGTGGTTAGTAATTAGTGGTTAGTTGGATGACCATCTTGAAACTTGCATTTGGAACTCATTAGGGGATTGGTAGAACCAACGCCTCTACACAACAAGTTGCATTTGCTTTTTGTCAAGTATATCATCCATTTTGGAATTCTCAAAAGGCGACAT
Source organism: Vicia faba (assembly GCA_948472305.1). NCBI lineage: Eukaryota > Viridiplantae > Streptophyta > Magnoliopsida > Fabales > Fabaceae > Vicia > Vicia faba. The sequence continues at coordinate 72,786,416 of OX451735.1, forward strand.
GTAATGATCAATAATGTTTAAGTGATCCGCGTTGACCAAAGGTGTTGTAGATCCATCAGAGGATTGGTAGAACCAAAGCCTCTACACGATGAATCTCAAGGTTATTGGATCAAAGAGATCAAATTAACATACTTGGGCTTGCAATCATAAGTTTGGGCCACGAATGATCATTTATTCGAATCGGGACAAAATTTAGCGCTATATTAAGCAATCGTAAGTGGACTTATGTAGAAGTCGCACCTATTTTGAGGCCGGTCAATAGCAATCTATGTACTTCATGTTTGGATTAATGATATAGAGATAACCATCCTTTAACATGTAGCACAATTGAAAAAGAAAGGGATAAGATGAAGAGGGAGGGAAATGATAAGCTAATTTGGATCACCATTTCAAAATTCTTTCATCTTTAAATTCAACCACTCCTCTAGATGGATTAAAGCACTAAACATATCATTAATCCAAAGCACCAAAAATGAATTAAATAATTCACTCTTAGGTAGATTTGAATTGATGAACATTTATCCAAGTTCATCTACATCACAAAGTCCATTGAGTTTAAAGATAAATTGGACATTTAAAATTGCAATCCAAACCAACAATCAAAAGGAGTGAGTAGCAAAAGCATTTTGGATCAAAGCTTCCCCAAAACAAGGCAAAAAATACATTCTGTTCTGGTGTAAATCGATTTACACTACTATGTAAATCGATTTACACAGTATAATTTTCAAAAATTTGTGCAAAATCATGCCGTGTAAATCAATTTACACATAGTGCGAATCGATTGCACACAGAACAGCAGCCAAAAACAGCATTTCAAAAGGCCAATTTCTTGTTCAAACTTTCCATCAAACACCTTATGATCATGGATCCAATTGAGCACGAAAATTCCATCAAATTATGAGAAAATAACACCATTGGAATCACAAAAGAATGCTCAATGAATCAATCCCAAAGATCACCAAGAGATCACATTGTGAAAGATGAATTATCCAAACTTACCAAAGGTAGATCTAGAGAATTATCAAACAACTTCAAGAATTTGCTTCAATTCAACCACAAGAATCAATTGATCAAGCTTGGATGTAGAGAATTGATGGAGAAAAAGTGTTTGGATGAAGGTTTAGCTCAAAGATTAGTAAACTTCAATGCAAAGCTTACTAACTTTTTGAAAATGGAGCTTTGAGTGAATTTGGTAGATGGAGAGATTTGAGAGATTTTTTAGCAAGGTGGATTTGGCTATCAAAAGCTTGAAATTTGAATGAGATGAGGGCTCTATTTATAGAGTTTAAGATTGGGATTAATGGTAATTTGGTAATTGATTCTTGGAGCCAAAATTTGAATTAATGATAATTCTTTCAAATATTAGAGCCAAAATTTGAATTAATGATAATTCTTCTTAAAAATGAAAAATTGGCACTAAAATTTGAATTAATTATACATCTTTCAAAAGTGAAGGAAAATTGGAGCCAAACATTTGACAAGTTTAAAATGCTGATTTTTTTCAAATTTTCACTCTATGCAAATCGATTGCACTATATTGCAAATCGATTTGCACAGTGTATTTTTCCAAAAATTGCACAAAATTCACTTTGTGCAATCGATTTCACTCTAGGAGCAATCGATTGTACAGTGAAAAAAAATGAAATTTTTTTTTATTTCTTTTTCTTTGCAAATAGAGATTTTAGGGGAATAATACCGGAAAACCTTATTTGCCATATGCTTCGACTCGGTACCTACAAAACACAAATATGCAAAGACAAAGACAAATATTTTTTGTATTTTGATTAGAAGTTAGTTAACAACACAAGAGAAAACTTAAAGATAGGATGCAAATGTGATGAATGAAGCTATTTATTAATGATTGTGACTGAATGACAAAATATGGTATGAAAGTGCGACTGAAAAAGTTAGGGGCAAAATTTAGGGTACAACAGCGGGCCTGTAAAAATTAATTACTACACCCCCTTAAATAATACCCCTTCTATTTATTCAACAAAATGGACTTAACTTTACATGGGCCTTTCTGATTTAGAAAGGCCGAATAATTTCTTTAGTAGTGTGAACTTCCTTCAAGGTTTGAAAATGGGCTGAAACCAAAACAAAGATCCTATTCAAAAAAGCGATGGACTTTGGGCCTTTTTCTGATTTAGAAAAAGAAATCGTTAAACCCCATTTTAAGAACTAAACCCCCATGAATTTGAATAATAATTTTAAAAATAAAAATAAAAATATTAGGAGCTAGTAGGAAATTTTTTGGGTATGACACATACCATGTCAAATATAATGCAATGCACTTTATTAAACTCTCTTGAAAGAAGTGAACCCCTAACTTTCTGTCAACAGTATCAGGTTGGAACTTCCGGACGTAAGACCTTAAATGAAGTTTAGGATAGGAAACACCGTCATATTTCTCAAAAGTAGAGACCTTGAACTTGTGAGGGATGACAACCCCCGATATAAGACCCATCTCTTCAATATCCAGCCCATGCACTTTCTGGATTTCCATGGCATTCAGACTATCTTCCAGCTGTTTGTATCTGTCATCAGCGAGAGGATACTTCTCATCAGAATAGTCTTCTTCGTCGGGAATTTTACTAGAACCAAGGTTGCTCCCCCTCTCATCTTTGATACTTCTACTGTCTTCCTCTTGATTGTCATCTTCATCTGATGGAATATCAGAAGCTTGAACCTGTTTGACAAGACCTTTGAATATTCTCCCCATGTTGAAGATACCAACCGGTTTTCGAGTCTTTTTCTTCTTGGTGATGAGCGCCACCAGCGCTTTTTTCCCCTTGGCTAAGTTCAGGAGTGTTTCTTAGAATTTAGTGTTTTGAAATTGAATTTCTTTCATAGTTTGTTCAAGAGCCATATTTTACTAAAATAAACAACAAGAAGATGAGAAAATCTGTCTCGAAAATTTGTTATGTAATGATGTGCATGATATGTGAATGAAATGGTTTCAAGGATCTCATGGGATAAACAAAAGGAAATATTAGAAGTTGAGTATGGCTGCAGCTTTGATTGTAGAACTTTGCGTCTTTGAACGTCCTTCTATGAGAATCAAGCTCACCATGTCGAGTGTGTCCTAGCTTTTGACTCAAAAGAACGTACTTTGGTCTTTGATGGCATCTAGTTAGAGGAAAATAAATCCTCTTTCCCCTTGCTAGACATCTGGTTCATGATAAACTTGTATCATAGGCCTTTGAAATCCTTGAAATGATCAGTGAAAATGAAATGGAATGATGTCATGATGTCATGTTTGAACAAATAACAAACACAAACAAAGAACACAAGATCCTTAGGTTTAAGGCTTGCATGAGGTCTATAGGTAAGTACCCTTTTGAATTTCAGTTGGCTCAACATGTCCTAACAATAGTAACTGGGTTCTAGGAGTCTCATCTCGATCTTTCTCGCATGCTTTGTTTCAGTAGAACAACTGACATGCCACCGAAATATCCTGAGAATCAAATCTCAATGAGTGTAGCACTGAGTATTAACCAACCTCGGACTACACCAAAGCCAACCATCTCACTACCTTCTAATGGCCAAGATGGGCCAATTAAGGTTCTAAAGGTCAGTTAGTGCTTATGACACCACACGGAAACCCAATGTTATCCTTGACTGACTCAAGGAACACCAGTACAAGCCAATGTGTCATACTAATGTAGCCACCACTTCAACCATATTGGTCTATGCCGTAAAATTTCCATGATCTATTGCTACATACCTAAGGTAACCCAGATTCGGGTGTAGGATCTTTGCAAGAAAATAAACCCGAGCAACCCTCAAATGTAAAGCAAACAAAACAAACAAGGAAATCATTTAAAAGTTATCTATCTCTAAGGTAACCCGTCTTTTTTTTAATTCTTTTCCCCAGCAGCATCGCCAGTTTTGTAATACTGTGGGAGAACTGACTTGTTTTGCATTTTATCGCAAATGTTGTGGATAGCAAGAGTCGTCACCTGATTTTCTTTTATCCAATAAGGAAAGGGTGAAAAGAACGGGAAAGACCTTGATATATTTTGAGTTCGGTGGGTAGGTTATGAAAAGGGAAGGTGTTAGCACCTTTTTCATCTGTAGTTATCTATAGGCTCTTAATCACTCAGCTTACTTTTTGAAAATTTCTTTGTGTCGTGTGTTTGAAAAATATTTTGAAAAGTTGCCAATGTAAGGCGAAACTTTATAATGATTCTCTTATAGATCCTTGAGAATGCGTACAAAGTGTTTGTTCAAAAATATTTAATTGAAAAGTATGATTGTGAGAAATGTTTTTTTTTTTTGTTTTTAAGAGCTTTGTGAGAAAGCGATTAGGAGTTATATCCTACTCAAGGTCGTTCTTGTATTTTCCTCCTCCTTTATATAGTGCTATCCGTACCATTAGTTAGTAGAAAGCCCTATCGTTGGATGTGACTGGACAAGTGAGGGTCATCATACAGTCATCGAAGGTAACCAGTAAGGAAACTTTAGAAATTTTCGTAAGGGACTAGATAATTTACCGAAAGGCGACGTCGAAAGGGTCATCAAGGGACTATGATCTTTGACTCGAGGGAATTTGCTAAAGTGTCCCCACGTTTGAGGGACATGACTATTTTCCAAAGGCAACAAGGGAGATTACCCTAGAGGTGTAAGTGTGCATGTGTTTTGTATTCAGTTATTTTATCTTTGCAGTTAGGGTTTTCTAATGATTCGTTTTAGCCTTTTCATGAAAACCTTAATTACTAAGCAATAAACATAAAATAATAAAAAGTAGTAAAATGCAGGAAATAAAGGCAGAAAGTAAACCTTAAACTATTACACCGCTTCAGGGCTGTTACATAATGGTAGAGTGGAAAAGCAAAATTCCTAAGCTATACAAACCGGGAAACAATTACATAATCGAGGAAAATGCGAGAAGAATAAACTACACGAAAAATGTAAGAATAAGAAAAAGGAAAAAAGTGTTTTTGGTGATTTTTGATAAAAAAAGGTTTTTGATGATTAACCTAAAAAAACCTAATTAATTTTAACTAAAAAAGGTTAATTGATGAAATTAATTAAAAAAGGTTTAATGATAGAAAACCTAAAAATACTAATTAGTTTTAAGGTTTGTAAAAAGGTTAATTAGAAAAAGAAACTAAAACCTAATTAGGGTTTGTAAAAAAGTTTTGTGGTTAAATGAATTTAGGGTTGGAAAAGACAAATTGATTAGAAACCAAAAAACAAAGAAAATGCCAGGGGTGGGTGTTGTAACCACGCCCTTAGCCTTTCCTCATGCAAGCCTTGTCACCGCGACAAGTGCACTTTGGTGTTAGAGAATGGAACTAACACGCTTAGTATGTTACAAATCTACAAAACATGAAAAATGTAAGAAAAATCCCAAAATGCCAAAAGGCAGGGATCGAACCCACGCCTTGGCATAGTAAGACCTTAACGCACGTTCGCTTTCCGCTGGGGTGACCATACATTCAATTATATTCCTGAAACAAAATAAAAATAAAATAAACAAATTGCATGGTTAATGATCCAAGGGTACCCTACCCCTCTAAATCAAAACCAATGAGTTCAATGGGACCATTGTTTTTGGCTGATTCTCATTGGTTTGTGAGATACAACGAAAATAACATGGATCAGTATGAACATGGTGGTTCATGACTCAGGTAGCATGGAGGCCATGAAATTAGTCTAACCTGCACCTTGAGATCACAGAAGCATGTTAATATCATTAGTATGCATTAAAACATGAAGGAAATAAAGATATGATTTAAAAAAAAAAAGAAACGGAGGTGCATGCATGCTGATTCTATGCCCTTTGGATTATCACATTCGATCCAATCTTACTCTATAATTTCCTGGAAGTGAATGGAACGGCTAGAATGCTTTGAAGGTGGCTGCAACTAGGGTTTCAAGTTGCCCTAGTTTTGAGATTTTTTTAAAGATTTTTGGACAAGTTTCTTGCTGCAAGGATTCGTGTCTGCCTTTGACTTAATGAGATGATTATATAGCTTAAAATTAGGTCATCCAAAAGGTGGGCTTGGACCTTTGTAAGAGGCCTTTATTTTATTTCGTTTAATTTTGACTTTAAATTAATAAAAAAATGTAAAGGGGTGCATAAATAAGATATGAGGTTCATCTTGAGGTATTAAACACGCATGGACCTTGAATTATAAGCCCAATAGCCCAACCAAGTTTGACCACTTTTGGTTTCATGCATTTGCTCAAAATTTCCCAATTTGCACCAATCATAACTCTATCAATTTTTATCATTTGAAGGTGATCTAGAACTTTTTGGAAATATCAAGATGTCCTATACAATCTCTATTTTTATCATGTTTGCATTTGAAGACTTTAACTTTATGTAAGTTGCCTTGACAAAAAGTGTCTTTTTGCTCACTTTTGAAATGACCTATAATGTACTGCACATATATCTCAAATAAATCATTTTTTGGACTTGATCTTAGAGAGACAAAGTTGTAGAGAATTGAATTTCCTTCATAATGAGCTTTGGTTGAGAAAAATATGATGAAGCATGTGGAAGTTATGCTTGGTCAAAGTTCAATTGACTTCTCCTAAAGAAAACCCTAATTTGGTAACTTTTGACTTTTGATGATTTGAGTGTTTTCTTGATGAATTATGGTCAACCCTTGATAAAATGATGAATATGAATTCAAAATGTTGATGTTGACAAAAAATATTGAAGTTTGACTGTATGTTGACCATAATTGACGTTTTGTCTAATATAATTAATTTTTGGTCATCTGAGCAATTGACTGAGCAAACTTGTGATGAAAGGCTTCAAAATTGGCATGAGCATTCTTTGAGACATATTAGAAACCATGAAATCCAATTGAGACCTTAGAAACCCAATCTTCCCTGTGAAAAGTGAAACCCTAGTTGTGGATCCATTGCTTAGGAGGAGAATTTGTCTGATCAATTTTGAGGAACATTGAGCAAATGAAAACCCTAGGAGAATGTTTGAAGAAAATGGGAGGGAAAATTGGGGTACAACAACTTCCCCTGTTTAATCTTCTTGAACCTGAAGAGTTATATTGACATGTCCGCCATTCGTGATATGAAGGTAGAAGAGGATTGAACACTTAAGTGCCTAGAAATTTGCACTCGCGTGTGCAGGAAGCAATGTCGTTGGTTAATAATATTGCTTGAATGGGCTTAATATTCCACTCAGAGAGGTGAAAGAGTGTCGCCGGAGATGGGCTTATAGATTCCATCAAAGTGATTGTTGATAGGAGTATCAACATAAGTCTATGCTTGACTATATCTGAAGATTGCTTTACAGGATGACTCTCTAGGGAAAGTGCTTAAGTAGCTACTTGTCAGATTTAGTCTCTGAGGGAAATGCTTGTCAGATATAGTCTCTGATGGAAATGCTTGTCATGTAGATAGTCGCCCCGTCCTATTTCGAGAATTGATCGATAATCTATTTTTGTTGGTAAACCCGTCCAGTTTCAGGAATTCATACCACTTTGCCATGTCGATAGTTGCCCCGTCCTGTTTCGGGAATTAATCTTTGTCTGGTTATAAAGATAGTTGCCCCGTCTTGTTTCTAGAATTAATCTTTGCCAGGTCTTATAGATAGTTGCCTCATCTTGCTTCAGGAATTAATCTAGGACTTGTTTTTTGTTAGTAAACCTATCTTATTTTGGGAATTCATACCACTTGGTCGTATAGATAGTTGATCTGTCCTGTTTCGGGAATTAATCTGTGACCTGGTCATATAGATAGTTTCCCCGTCCAGTTTTGGGAGTTAATCTTTGACCTGTTTTATAATTTTGATGATATTCGTCTGTTTATGGACTAACCTGAAAGAAACAAAGTTGGTTTCGAGCAATGTCATAATGTATGTAATTCATTACGTGATGATGCTATCACAATAAATGAGAGTGTGTTATATGTGTTTCATATGCATATGCTATAATGTTTTGTAAATGATGGATGTAAGATGTTGTTGACGACAGCGATAACTTCGTGTGACATCTTTGGTTGTGGAAAGTAAATTCCTGACCGTTACTGGGGATGAAGAACATGAATCTTTAATCTTGTTTAGAATGTCTTTGCTGGGGATTCCTGCCTTCTGTTTGAGGATACTCCGCCGAGAATGTTTGACTTCTGCTTGGGGATAGAAGAGTTCAGGAACATTGGCCGTTCATCGCTCTACTGGGGAATTTAGTTCTTATATACCTTGACTTGGGGATAAAAGAGATGGGTAACCTTCCGAGGTACTATCTGACCGAGTTTCCGATATGGATACCAACTCTTATGGGGAGGACAAAGTTAAATGATCTAGCCCAGTTTCAGGTTCTGTAGCAACTCTCTGGGGATAACAATCTTGTCTATACTTTATTGGAGAAGAGAATCTGTCAGGGATTTGCAGTAACCGGAGAAATGAACTTTGTTAGAGAAATAAACCCTATTGGGGAAATAAACCATGCTGGAGAAATAAACCCTGCTGGGAAAAAAAATCTGTAGGGGTTTTATGATGTTGGAGAAATAAACTCCACTAGAGGATTAAATTCCCGTGAACTGTGCTGATGGAATCATTTCTAATGGGAATTGATATTTCATAGCTGTGTTGAGGAAGCTTCCACCATATGTTAGGGAAATGGTCAAACTTACCTATCCACATGGGGACCCACTAGGGGAGATGATCATGTGAACTAATGCCCCAATTCATGTCTGAAGGCATATTAGACTGACTGGGGAATGTATCTCTGTTGGGGATGAGCTTTTGAAGGTAGCTCTGGCGGGGATTTCTCTGTGGGGGTTTGTGGATGACTTGAACGTTATCCCAACTCCTAGAGTCTTTAGTAAATGCTTATTCATGTTTTTATGCATATATTTGTTAACAACAATCATATTCATATGAATATGTTCATTCAAATTAGTCATTGGACGTTTTTGTGAACAAAACATAAAATATAAAAGGACTTTGAACTTTGAATTTGTATTGATATCTTGCCTATAAACAGGTTTTTTTGTACAACGAGACAAATATCATAGTAAGAGGAAATCGTCGTAAAATGAAGAAAAGTACAAAGTGAAAACAAATAAAAACAGCTAAGTGGAAACGATCCCATCGAATTTCAACTATGTTATTATCCCTATATCTTCAAGCATCTCGTCCCTTGCTGTCAGAAGAAGTTGATTGAATTGAACTATACCGTTTGAACTTGACATTGATAATAAATTTTGTTGTAGGCAGGTGATTCAACGGGACATAGTCGTACGCTTTAATCCCTAACTTTTGCCTGGACCGCCCTTTCGGGTTTTTAGTCCACCATAATACCCTTTTTTGCCCAAGCCGGCTTTTCAGGTTTTCGACTTGCCGGATGTACAATATTTATATATATCCCTGATTTTTTCCTGAATCCTTTTGGTTCGCTGGGATACCCTTATTTTTTCCCAGGCCAGTCAACCTAGCGGGTCTCTTTCATGTGTAGTATTTTTTGACTATGTCCGCGTTCATAGGGTGCGGGAAATCTTCTCCGTCCATAGTGGTAAGTATCATAGCACCGCTATAAAATATCTTCTTTATTACAAATGGCCCTTCGTAAGTGGGAGTCCATTTTCCCATGGGATCGCCATGTGGTAGGATAATGCGCTTTATCACCAACTCACCAGCCTGGTATACCCGATGTTTAACTTTCTCATTGAAGGCTTTGATCACGCGCTTCTGATGCATCTGCCCCTGACAAACAACTACAAGCCTTTTATCATTGATAAAAATTATCTGGTCCAGCCTTATTCTGAATCCACTCATCTTCATCTAAACCCGCGTCTTTCATAATTCTCAGAGAAGGAATCTAGACTTCGACAGGCAAGACAACTTCCATACTGTAGACTAGGGAGAATAAGGTTTCCCAAGTTGATGTTCGTATTGAAGTATGATAGCCATGAAGAGAAAATGGTAACATCTCATGCCAATATTTATATGTTACTGTCATCTTCTGTATGATCTTCTTGATGTTCTTGTTGGCGACTTCCACTGCGCCATTCATCTTTGGTCGATATGGAGAAGAACTGTGGTTCTTGATCTTGAGCTGCATGCAGAGTTCCGTGATCATGGTATTGTTGAGATTGGTACCATTATCCGTGATAACCCTTTTAGGGATACCACACCGATAGATGAGGTTATGGTTAATAAATCGAGCCACAACATTCTTGGTGACGGAGGCCAAGGAGGCTGCTTCAACCCACTTCGTGAAATAATCAATAGCGACTAGGATGAAGCGATGTCCGTTGGATGAAATAGGCTTAATCTTTCCAATCATATCAATTCCCCACATTGCAAATGGCCAAGGTGAAGTCAAGACAATCAGAGGGACCAGTGGCGCATGTACTTTGTCGGTGTAGATCTGGATTTATGACAGGTTATGGAGTGATGATGGCAATCAGTTTCCATGGTCGACCAATAATAACCCACTCTTAGAAATTTCTTAGCCATTGTATGCCCGCTAGAGTGAGCACCAAATATACCTTCGTGCATATCTCCCAAAATCTTCTCAGCTTCCTTCTTGTCTATACAACGAAGCAGAGTCGAATCATGGTTACACTTGTACAAAATTCCGTTGCTCAGGAAGAACTTAGCAGAGAACCTCCATAGGAATTTATTGTCATTGATAGATGCTCCTTCAAGATACTCTTGAGCCTCGAGGTACCTTTTTACTTCATGAAACCAAGTCTTCTCTTCTACTCCGTCAATATCAATTTTGTAGTAATGTGTCGGTTCATCCAGTCTCTCAATGGTAATTCGAGGAGCTTTTTTGTCCCACCTGACTTTGAACATAGATGACATGGTAGCCAATGCGTCTGCCAACTGGTTCTCTTCTTGTGGGACATGTTCAAAAGTGATTTCCTCGAAGTATGAAATTAGCGTCAGTATATGCTCCCGGTAAGAAATGAGATTTGGATGCTTCATATCCCATTCTCCTTTGATTTAACTAATTACCAGGGCTGATTTACTGTACATATCAATAATTTGATCCTCCGGTCGATAGTAGCTTTGATACCCATGATGCACACTTCAGATTCTACCATGTTGTTAGTATATTCAAAGCACAGTCTAGCAGTAAATGTCGTATGGAAACCCTTGGGAGAGATAATCACAACACCAATTCCATTTCCAAGCGTGTTAGAAGCTCCATCAAAAACCATAGTCCATTGGGATCCTGGCTCAGGTCCTTCACACGGCCCAGGTTCTTCGTAATCTGTAACTAGTATAATGTTCTCATTTGGGAACTCGAAATTCATAGACTGGTAGCCGTCTACAGCTTGATGAGCCAAATGATCGGCCAATACACTTCCTTTGATTGCCTTCTGAGTAGTGTACTGAATGTCGTATTCTGTCAAGACCATTTTCCATTTTGCTATTCATTCGGAGACAGTGGGCTTCTCGAATATATACTTTATGGAATCCATTTTAGAGATCAACAAAGTAGTAAGGGTCAACAAAAACTATCTTAGTTAGCGAGCAGCCCATGCCAAAGCGCAACAAGTTTTCTCGAGCAGTGTGTATCTTATTTCACAGTCAGTAAACTTTTTGCTAAGGTAGTACATTGCATTCTCTTTTCTACCAGACTAATCATGCTGGCCCAGTACACACCCTATTGAATTCTTTAACACTGTTAAGTACATGATCAGAGATCTTCCCTCAACTGGTGGCATCGGAATCAGAGGTTCCTAGAGGTACTCCTTGATTTTGTTGAAGACTATCTGGCAACCATCATTCCACTTCACTACATGATCTTTCTTCATCAACTTGAAGATCGACTCACAAGTAGCAGTCAAATGGAAAATGAATCTGGAAATATAGTTCAGTCGTCCCAAGAAACCTATGACTTCCTTCTCAGTACGGGGAGCTGGAATTTCTTGAATGGATTTGACCTTGGCGGGATCAACTTCAATACCTTTACCGCTGACAATGAAACCTAGGAGTTCCTAAAAGTGCACTTGTTCGGATTCAACCTCAGCTTGTACTTCTTTAGTCTCTCAAACAGCTTGTATAGGTGGTCAAGATGTTCTTCTTCAGTATGAGACCTGGCTATCATGTCGTCGACGTCGACCTCTATCTCATGGTGGATCATGTCGTGGAAGAAAGATACCATAACACGCTAGTATGTTGCGCCGACATTCTTCAATCCAAAAGGCATAACCTTGTAACAGAAAGTTCCCCACTGTGTGACGAAGGTAGTTTTCTCCATGTCTTCAGGTGCCATCTTGATCTCATTATAACTTGAGAAACCATCCATGAAGGATAATACTTTGTGTTGAGCGGTGTCGTCGACCAGAACATCAATATGTGGAAATGGGAAGTCATCCTTGGGGCTTGCCCTGTTTAGATCCCTTTAGTCTAAACACATACGCACTTTTCCATCCTACTTTGGTACTGGAACCACATTTGCAACCCAATGAGGATAGGATGTAAAAACTAAGAAACCTACATTGAATTGCTTTATAACCTCAACCTTAATCTTTTCGGACATCTCGGGACGCATACGACGAATATTCTACTTTATTAGAGAACAACCATCTTTCATCGGTAGACGGTGAACCATAATATTAGTATCGAGCCCTAGCATGTCTTCGTATGACCAAGAAAAGATCTCAACCTAGTCATGCAACATCTAGATTAATCTGTTCTTGACACTGTCCTCTAGGTTGGAACCTATCTTGACTTCTTTCCTGTCTGCTTCAGTACCCAAGTTTACAACCTCGATTGGCTCTTCATGCAATTGCATAGCCTTTTCCTCTTGCACTAACCTTATGGCAAGTTCTCCAGGTATTTCACGATCTTCCTCACCTTCGTCCTCGGCTTGGTAGATCGGATTTTTAAAGTCATAAGTGGAAATAGCAGATTTGTTATCAATGGGATCCAGAGTTGATGTGGATATGTAATTTGTTGTGTGTGTGTATGTAAGTACACATAGCTATTTTGAAAGTGATAAAAATAAAATAAAGATAAAGAGTGCAAAATTTTAATGCAAAATGTCCAATGATTTTATTGAATGAAAATATGCGAATGAAATGACAACCCTTAGCAAGTGAACCGTTATGCCCCGGGTAAGGCACAAGGATTAAAGTTATTGTTTTAAAAATTACATAACCAAGATTTTGAAATCAACAAAACAGAAAGTAGCATTTACTCTTGACTAAAGGAGATGGAGATAAGGTCTCCAGTCTTCTAGTTGTTGAGCCCGTTGCTGACGGTAGGAAAGATCCAACTGTCGAGGTCATAGTCACTGTCAGGATCTTCTAACTTGTTGACTCCATTATTAGTGATGTGGAATTATGGTCTTCCAGCACGAGCATGACACACAACCCTCTGATCCTCTGCAGTGAAACCCAAACCAAATTTGTCAAATTTGTACGGGATGTCAGGGAGTTGACCCCAAGTAGTGCATCCACCTTCTTCTACAACAGCTCTAGCATGCTTCAAAGAAGCCATTCTAGGCGGAACCCTGGTAATCTCGGGAATAGTAGAAACATCTTCAGTAGTGGTATATGGGATAACTTCAAAATTGTGGCAGGGAGTTTCAATGAATTCTCCGTCCATCTCAATATACCTGAATGAACTTAAGTGACTCACCATATACTCTTCTTCACCATAAACCGTAACCACCTTCCCTTTCACGGGATATTTTAACTTTTGATGTAAGGTTGAAGTAACAACACCTGCCCCATGGATCCAAGGGCGTCCTAGTAAATAAGAATAAGCCGGTCAAATATCCATCACATAAAAGGTAGATTTGAAGACCTGCGAACCTACCTTGATCGGAAGATTCACTTCTCCGTGTACCATCCTCTTTGAACCGTCAAAGGCTCTAACCACAATATCACTAGGTTTCAGCATTACCCCTTTGCAATCAAGTCTGTCAAGAGAACCCTTTGGTAGAACAATCAGCGAGGAACCCGTTTCGACCAATACATAAGCTAAAGTAATGCCCCTACATTCAATAGAGAGACACATGGCTTTGTTGTGGTTTCTCCCTTCAAGAGTCAAGTCAGCATCGGAAAAGCCTAACCCATTGTAGGTCGTTAGGCTAGCAACATATTTCACAAATTGGTCAGACGAAATTTCTTGTGGCATGTGAGTAGACTTTAATAACTTCACTAAAGCCTGGGCATGGGCCTTTGAACATAATAACAGGGATAACATGGAGATCTTAGAGGGAGTCTGTCCCAACTGTTCGACGATCTTGTAATCACTTTTGCAGATAATCTTTAATACCTCCTCCAACTCTTGCCTGGAGGCATCTTCAGTGGTAACTTCTTTAGGTGCCTTCGATTGGGCAGGCTTCGTCATTTTCTCTTTACCTTGATTCTTAGTAATTGATTCAGTAGTGGTAACACGAACTGGTATGGCGACGGTCTTCGGAGAGATTTCCAAAGAGAAAACCCTTCCGCTTCTAGTAACCTTACTGGTCCCAACAATATTGTCAATGTCAGGTTCAACAACTTCAGTACCTTCATTCTTAGTAGTCAATAGTTCTTGCTTGACTCCATGGTAGTAGATGTCGGCTCCATAATTCCACGGGATAACTTTGTCCGAGGAATATGGAATTGGTCTGGGTGCAATGATGATTAGAGGAGCGACTCTAGGTTCATCCGTAATCCTCACAGGGCCTTTGGCATGATTCTGATAGGAGTACAAAAAACTATAGATACCTCTTCCAGCTCCAAGTCTTGAAACAAATTCTACACAGAGAGAGTCCTCTCAATTAGTATTATGTGGTTGTCCATCAGACGCTGGATACCTTCTTTCAACAACTTGCATCCATTGGGTTGAGCTACGAAGTAGTAACATCTTTCAATACAAGTCGGAAATAAACCGGTTTGCAGTAGATTCTTCTTAATGATTAGGAGGGGAGTAGTCAAATCACTTACAATAGAAACATATGAAACATCATCAATAACACTAATTCCTTTGTCATGCTTTGCCATAGGTGCTGTAATCACATTATGGGTCTCAGGAGGATCAAACCTAATTTCTTTGTTGACAATCATATCTTGAATTTTGTTCTTCAAAGCCCAGTAACTATTAGTGTCGTGCCCGAGGCTATTGGAATGGTAGGCACGTTTCACATTAGGATTATACCGAGGAGAGGAGGTGTTGGGATTCTGAGCAGGATCCCTTAACGTTATTAATTCTGCTTTCAATAAGTGTTGTAATGCCTGAGACAATGGCATACTGATCTTTGTAAATTGTCTTATTGGCATGTCTGTCCTATGCTGATTTCCCCGTTGTTGTTGTTGCACAGGCGCATGATTAGAAATTAGCACCACCCTCACAGATTGGTTGCGATCGCTTCTAGCCCGACCCCTCTGGCCATACACAACATTGGTTTCCTTTTTATCGCTGAACGTCTTTTTTACATCACTTGAAGATGTAGGCACTTGAATCTTTCCACTTTGAATTTCGCCTTCAACCCATTCCCCTGTTAGTATCAACTCATTAAAACCAAATGAAGAGCTTTCAATAAAGTAATTAAAGAAAGGCCCTGCCAAAGTGCCTATAAACATATCAACCAGCTCCTTACCAGGCATAGGAGGTTGAACCCTTCCAGCTAAATCTCTCCACTTTTGGGCATACTCTTTAAACCCTTCATTCAAGCCCATTGTCATACTTTGTAGTTGCACACTGTAGCGGTATAAATGTTGATACTAAGCCATTGGATTGACTTGACTCGCACAAATGAAATAAAAATCGCCACCGTGATTTATTGTTTCCAAAGGAATGGGAAAAGAGTGAATAACCCAAAAAGAGGGGGAGAGAATTTAAGTTTGAGGGTTGTTTATGCAAAAGGAGGGTATTATCACCCTAAACATCTACTGTACTCTGCAGGAACCTCTTTTAAAATCTGTGTATTTTGGCTATAAATGTTGTATACAAAAATAGATTGTGGGGATGAGAAAAGAAGTATTTTTTTACAATTTTTGCATCCGCCACGATTGCGAATCTTTAGTGCCTACGTACCACCTTTCATGCAATAGGGGATCAGGGTACTCGTAGTTCACCTTTAAAAAATTTAAAACACAAGTTTGTTGGTTAATTTTAAGAGACGAGACATCATCGCCTATCTGAGTGGAAGAGCATACTTACTACCCACGATTATGAGAAAGGAGAATTTGCATCATCTCAAAGTGGAGGATTGGCTTCGATTTTAAAATAAACAAAGCCTCGGTCAACACCCAAGTGGAAAAAATCTCGCTTCACTACATATTGTAAAAGTGTAGTAGCTTGCATCACTACAAAGATTGACAAGAGTCTAATCTTTTGAGAAAAAAGTTTAAGGTAAAAAAAGCCAAAATGGAAAAAATAGTTTGAATGATATCGATTGATTTTTAGTCTTCTCACAAAAATGTCAAGGTATTATTAAGTTTATTAAGAAAATATTTTTTTAAAGTGCAAGGGCCTAAGTCCAAGTTTATTATGAAAGCGGTTCAAGTTTAGAAAACAAGAATAATTTTGAAAATGAGGGAGAAGAATTTTGAAACTAAAGAAGATGGGAGGAGATAAAGGGACTATCCTAAAGCATAAGGTAAAAGCTAGGGAAATGAACCGTCTAACCACCAAGAAGCCAACACTTGACACAATGAGTCAATCTAGAATTCCCATCCTTTGAATTGAAATCACACAAGCAAAAATATTAAACCTCTTAAGAAAACCAAGCTTTAATTGTATTAAGTCTTCACAAAAATTGGGCAGAGTAACAATTATATACAGATGAATTCCCGATCATAGATAAAGCATATAATCAAAATAACCTACACAAAAAACTAATAAACAAACAACCCAATGTCTTGGGGTAAACCCCAAGAACTCCAAACAAAATAACAGTTGAGGTCACAAGGTCTCTAAGTAGGTAACAACTTCTAATCCTAAGTCCAAGAAGTCTACAACTCCATAATGCAAATGATAGTAACCAAGTAGTCTAAATGACATTAAAGTTTTTAAGGTTCAAGTTGATAATTAGGTATCTTCAAAAAGAAAATGAAAGCTCAAATGAGAAAAACAAAAATGACATAAAAAGTAAATGCTCAAGTGAGCAAACTTGAAAATAACATGAAATGTAAATGCTAAAATAAATTTGCTTAAAGTAAAAACATAAAGTAAAAGCATAAAATAAAGTTAATTGTTAGGAATTAGTGGTTAGTTGAATGACCGTCTTGAAGCTTGCATTTGGAACTCATTAGAAGATTGATAAAACCAAAGCCTCTCAACAATAAGTTGTATTTGCTTTTTGTCAAGGTATATCATTCATTTAAATCTCAAGCAAATAATAAATAATCAATGATGTTTAAGTGATCCAATTTGACCAAAATTGATGAAAATTCATTGGAGGATTGGTAGGACCAAAGCCTCCTAACAATGAATCTCAATGTTATTGGATAAAGGGTTCAAATTAACATAATTGGGCTTACAAACACGGGTTTGGGCCACAAATGATCATTTTCTCAATATCGGGACAAATTTTAGCGCTATGTTAAGGAATCGTAAGTGGACTTATATAGAAGTCGCACCTATTTTGAGGCTGGTCAATAGCAATCTATGTACCATATGTTTTGAGAAATGATTTGGAAATCATTCTCCAATAAAATTTAGTATAATAAGAAGGGGGATAAGATGAAGAGGGATGGGGTAAGAATTAAACCATATTTCAACCAAAAATTTAATCAAACTATTATTAAAATCATTCATCCATTTTTTGTGGATTCAAACTCAACATCATGGATCCAATGATGTAAATAAAGCTTATGATCAATATTTCATAGTCCAAGATCAGCCAGAATTTAATACAAAATAAAATAGTATTATAAAATAAAGAAAAATGATTTTTAAATGAAAATAAAGGGGGAAAATATCAATTGTATTCAAAATATCCAAGAAAAATCAACTAAAACTATAGAAAAATCAGAAATGAGCTCAAATATTTATACACAATTTTTGGTAATTTTTTAAGGTCAGAAACTATTTTTAAAATTAAAAGAAATAGGCAAAACAAACCAAAATTTGTGAAAAATAGTAAAGTCAGAAATAACAATAAAATGAGGTCACCAATATTTGTCAAAAGGTCATTGGATCCTTCCATATTTTTTTCAAATATTAAAAATTAAGAAAAGTATTTTTAAACATTAAAAACAAATCAAATAAAGTGAAAAATTATAAAAAATATCAAGACACAAATTAAAATTATGAAAAAATAATAATCAGAAAGAAAAAAATCAAAAGTATTTTTTATTATTTTTTCAGATTTTTTGAAGTAAAAATAAATTTTCTATGATTTTTTGAAGTTTAAAACTATTTAAATATAAAAAATCAGAAAATAAAATAAACTCAAAAAAATATGGACCAATGGATGAGAGTCAAAACTCGTTAGTAAGCTAATCCAATGGATCAAACGCACTGTACATATCATGGTCTTTACTGAATAAAGCATGGAATGATTTAATTAAATCAGATTTTGAAAAATTCGTGGCACGCCTTCATTGGTTGATAGATAACACGTTGGTGATCTTCAACCTCTGGCCAACGAATCTGCAGGTTCCAGAAATTGTAAAATTAGGACGCGAGACTGGTACTATTAACTTTGTCTCTTCAAGAAGATTCCAGTGGTACCTTCGCGAAAAATTTATATAAACTATACCTGAGTCGTTTTTGAAAATAAGTTTTGAAAAGGGATTTGAAATTTCATGGCCAAAACGTACTTCCAATTAAAAACAAGTGTTGTGACTAGAATCAGGATGATGAGAGCTTCATAACAGTATCAAAGTTTGAGAGAATTGGTGAAGGAAACTACCTACTGAAGTTAAGTTGCAGAGCTCTGAAACTGGACTTGGCTAACACGATTTAGGAAGTCTTAGAGCTTAGTTCTTCTTCTGTTAGCTTCAGTGAGGTTCAAGGAAGGTGAATTTACAAATAAAACTGATTGAGAAAAGTTGTAAGAGCAAATTCAAAGTTACGGAAAATTGAGTTCAAGAGGAAGTTTGGCAGGGTGATTCTGGCTCTCTAAGCTTGAGAAAATGAAAGAAGGATGATCCTCTATTTATAGGGAAGCTGATTGAATGATCAAGCGTGTGAAATGATGAAGTTTGGAAGGAAATCGTGTCAAGTTGCAAACAAGAAAAGTGGGACTTGTAATTTGATCAAAACTCATCCAAACTTTGCGTTTTAATATGCTAATCACATCTGGAGGTTCACTAAACATGTTTAGAAGAAAAAGCGCGTAGAAAAAAATGTGTTTAGAAGCTAAATCAAGGATTTCAAATTCTGACTTTGGAGAAAACTTCAGTTTCAAGGTATCATATTCAAATTTGTTGTGCACGATTTAGGAAACCTTGAGACTTGATTCTTGATGCATTGGAAAGATGAGATCACAAAATTTACAATGTGAAAAGAATGGGAACAAATGGATGCTTGAGTTGAAAGTTGTGATGAGTTAAAGTTGAGAAAAGGAGGTTGACTTTTGTACTTCGAAAAATTTCATGTTTTCTCTTCAAAAATGACTTGTAATATCTTGCATCTAATCATGGCCTTCAATTTGAAATTTGCTTTTGACCAAAAAATATGGCATGAAGTAGACCTCTTGAATGACATTTTTAGACTTGAACCATTCAAAATCTCAAAAAATTGAGAAAGTTATGACTTGTTGAAATTGGCAAAAATTTATAAAATGACCTATAATATTTTGCATCGTTAGGGAATCTTCCATTCATTTTCACACTTTGCACTTAAAACATGGGTTGGAGTTCACATCTTTAAGATCAATTTGGAAAAAGAATAGGCTCAAGGTGATAAAAATTGACCAAGTTATGATCTTTTGAAGTCATGTATGGGAATTTAATGATTTGTTTAGAGGACTTGTAATCTTTCTTCATCATTAGGTATCTTCCACACAAAAGTTTCTTGAGAATTTTGAAGTGATTTGTTGATAACACTTTGAGGAGAAGCGTGTTTTTGGAATCACTCAAAAATACCAAAAGATGAGCAAGATATTGCCTTTAGAAGTTCAAAACCCTGGCTCTTAGAGCAACAAAATTCTTTGGGAAACCTCTTCAATTTTGACTATCCTTCTTGCACAAATACTTTTGTCTTGTAAATAGAAGTTGTTAAGGATGGTAATGAGAAACCATAGAAACCATAACCACCTCCAAATATTGATAATTGAGGGAGATATGCAGTTGTGATCAAGAAATCAAAGAGTTGTCCAACTAAGTCAAACTTCTTCAATTAACCCTTGTACGTTTGAACTATCTTTGACAACTTGAGGAATGATGAATCATAATAGACTTTATCATGATGTTATTTCAAAATCTCTTCAATAATGAAGCCTGAATCTTAATGAATCTTTGTTAAAGAAGGCATGGAAATAAACTCATGAACCTATGGATCAACCTGCTAGAAGGTGTTGCTTTCACCTATGATATCCACAATTAGGGCAAACATACATTGCATTTATTAGTTAAAAGTTAATCAATACAAAACATAGATGATCACAAAATACAAGCCAAGGTGCTTGGTGATTTCCCATGAGCAAAGTTAAAGATAAGGAGAAGAACCAAACCCTAGTGTGTGATCTTGTTGCATTGTGATGGTATGAGATGATAGATGAATCTTAGGGGCAAAAATTGGGGTACAACAGTTGCCCTTATTTATGTGTCTTCTATCTGGAGATGCGAAGATAAAAAAAAAATCTTCGTGTTGACGCGATTGAAGATACTTAAATATAAAACAAGCCCTATTTTTGGCCCTAAGATGCCATGCATTGCTTATGATTATGAATGCAAATGAACAACTACAAAAATGACGCAAGACCTCAATGGGGATATAGAAAATAAAAACAAAGATCAAATGGAAAACATGACCACGAAAATAAATCAATGGTGAATAAGAGAGCTGGCTTTATTGGGGTAAAGCCCAAAGAGAAGATAGAGGATAACCATGGTCGACAGGTGATTGTGAAATATCCATTCACTGAGGAGATAGCAAAAAAAAGCAATGTCGACCCACCGGGGAAAGAAATGGTAAGATAATACCGATAAATACCAATATTAGGGGGGGGGGATGATTAGCATCAGTGCTCTTGACTGGGAACAAATGGACCTCTTTAGAGAAATAGAAATTCAACGAAGAACTACCTTCCATAATGACAAGGCTACCATTCATCGGAATAACAAATCTCAACAACAAACTACCTTCCATAAGGAAAAGGCTATCATTCATTGGAATAACAAATCTTAACAACAAACTGCCTTCTATAATGACAAAGCTACCATTCATTAGAGTAACAAATCTCAGCAACAAACTACCTTTCATAATGACAAGGCTACCATTCATCGGAGTAACAAATCTCAGCAACGAACTACCTTCCATAATGATAAGGCTACCATTCACCAGAGTAACAAATCTCAACAATGAACTACCTTCCATAATGGCAAGGCTACCATTCATTGGAGTAACAAATCTCAGCAACGAAATACCTTCCATAATGAAAAGGTTACCATTCATCGGAGTAACAAATCTCAGCAAAGAACTATCTTCCATAATGGCAAGGCTAACATTCATTGGAGTAACAAAATCTAAATCTTCTCTAGAAACTGACAAATTTACTCGGTAAGTACAGGTTGCTCAAATAAAGAGACCCGCCACTTGTTGTTACGAGAAAGAATTGCAATAATGATTTCCCGGGGAAGAAATATGGCCTCCCGGGGAAAGAAATATGGCCTCTTGGGGAAAGTAATAGGACTTCCTGGGGAAAATAATATGGCTTCCTTGGGAAATGCCAATATATTCCTGTTGAGGAGATAAAGTCTTCACGTGAAAAATAAATGCACATTCTCACATAAGTGCTCAAAGCTTTCCAAAATCAAAATAATAATACTATTGGGGACCACCCATTCGAACAAGAAATAAATTAGAATGAAATAGTCACTCAAAATAACATCTCATGAGAAATAAACTCAAGAAGGAACCAAATTCCATCCAGACACAGAGTTGAATAGGAAGGCTAAAGAAAAATTCTTACACGAGAGATAACTCAGTGGGGAAAATGAAAGGATATACTTTCTGCTTAAGGTTGACAATCTATTAGAGAGAGGATAACACAACTCTGCAAAACAGGGTAATACGCCAACAAAATATTAATGAATGAAAATGATCAATTATTTGCTTAATTCAACTATGAATGTATGAATGTATGAATGTTATCATGTATATGCTGACAAAACAGACATATAACACTGGGGATATCCAAACAAAACCAACTTCGGTACAGTCAATACTGGGCTAAAACATATCCAAGATGAAAATTTCATGAGAAAGTAAGCACCGACTAAGGAAACAAATTCCTACTTCATGGCTTAAATCCACTGGAAAGGAACATAATCCGAAAATAATCAAATCATAGCAATAAATCAGTATAGATACAGGGGTATAACATCCTCCTCTAGGCTTCACCAGGGAAAATCATACAGACTTCAATGGGGAAAATAAATGTTTCACGGTCTGTACTTCTACTGGGGACTATGATACTGATTTCAATGGGGGAAACAATACCACATTGTTGAGACATCAACTGCGTATATTGTACTGACTTCATTGGGGAGGGAAATAACATATCATCAAGGGAAAACCAAGATACATTCTTCAATACTGAGAGCGATGATTGCACCAACTTCTCTAGGGAGAACTTATGAAACTTCATGGGGATATCTTTACCCAGGGATTTAAGAAGTCAAACATTATAGCAAGAAATCAAACTTATAGGGATTTTAAATCAAATCCAGCACTTGGCGGGAGAAAACCCAAAAAGTTGACAAGTATTTCAACATTTCTTAGAAGAGAAATTGCCCTTGTTTGGTTTCCTCACAGGGGGAAACGGGATAGAGACCTTAGACCCTGGAAACCTGAAATCTCAATGAACTGATACTTGACTGGAGAAAATGGGGTTACAAACCCGATACTGCATCATACATCGATTGGTATCATCTTCAATTATCTGAGAAGCACAAGAAAATTGTACTCAAACCAGCAAAAGTGGCTTGGGAGAGCCTTTCCCGGGGGATGCATACTTCCAAAATTTCAGAGTTCGTCCATCCTTGGAGTCACTATTTTTGTTCTCTTTGAATCAAAAAATCTAAAGCAAGAAGTAATTTGTAAATTCTTAAAAAAAACAATTTTTGTTACTTAATCTATTTGCTTTGAAAATTACTATAAAAAATAAACGAATTCTTCATAAACTGAAAAAAATAAGAATTGAAAAGAATTGGACAAAAGCTTAAACTTTATTAATAGAGTGGTAGTCTGCGAATCGAGAGACTCCATAAATGATTACAATGTTTGGAAAATGGTAATGTATATTGGAAAAGATACATTGAAATACAATGACCCCTATTCTCCCTAACAACTTTGAATTCCTGAGTAGCGACTTCGGTTGAAGAGTGGTGAGGATTCAACAAGATTGTTGCTTCAATGATCAAGTCTTGTCTAATGCAATTACTTGCTAATAAATCCCTAACTTTTTCCTAGGTTGCCCTTGCAGGTTTTCAACCTACCGGGAAAATTTATTCTGTTTATGTCTCTAATTTTTGCCTAGACCGCCCTTTCGGGTTTTCAGCCTACCGAGATGCTCCTTTTTTTCCTCCTAAGCTTCCCTTTCAGGTTTTCGACTTAGCGGGATTTTCTTATATTTCTTTAGGCGAAGTATTTATGAACTGCATCAGCATTCACAGATTGTGGGAACTCCTTACCATCCATAGTTTCAAGAATTAATGCACCGTCAGAGAAGGCTTTCTTGATAATGTATGGGCCTTCAAAATTGGGAGTCCACTTGCCCCTATAATTAGCATTAAAATACACGATCTTCCTGAGCACGAGGTCTCCTTTTCTAAATTCACGAGGCTTGACCTTCTTGTCAAAAGCTTTCTTCATTCTCTTATGGTATAACTGACCATGACACAAGGCCGTCATTCTTTTCTCTTCAATCAAATTCAACTGGTCAAACCTGTTCTGGACCCATTCAACCTCTGACAACTTGGTTTCCATTATCACGCGTAAAGAGGGAATCTCAACCTCAACGGGGAGCACTTCTTCCATTCCATACACAAGAGAGAACACAGTTTCACTTGTTGAAGTGAAAACATATGTTCGATACCCATGCAAAGCCAAAGGGAGCATCTCATGCCAATGTTTATAAGTGACAACCATTTTCTGGATGATCTTCTTAATATTCTTATTAGCAGCTTCAACAACACCATTCATCTTTGGCCTGTAGGGAGATGAATTGTGATGGAAAATCTTGAATTCTTCACAAAGTTCTGTCATCATCTTATTATTCAAATTTGAGCCGTTGTCGATGATAATCCTGCTTGGCACACCATACCGACATATGAGATTGTTTTTGATGAAGTGCACCACCACCTTCTTAGTGACATTAGCATATGAAGCTGCTTCCACCCATTTGGTAAAATAGTCAATTGCCACCAAGATGAAATGATGTCCATTTGACGCCTTGGGTTCAATCATTCCAATCATGTAAATACCCCACATAGAGAAGGGCCATGGGGAAGAAATAATATTGAGAAGTGTCGAAGGCACATGGATTTTGTCAGTATAAATCTGGCATTTATGGCACTTCTTTGCAAATTTATAACAGTCAGATTCCATTGTCAGCCAATACTAGCCTTCCTTAAGCATCTTCTTCGACATCAAATGTCAATTGGAATGAGTACCAAAGGAATCTTCACAGACCTCATGCATCAACATGTCTGATTCGTGTCTACCCATACATCTTAGCAAGACCATGTCATAATTTATTTTGTATATCACATCTTCATTGAGGAAAGATACCTGCCAACCTTCTCAAGGTCTTTCTATCTTTATTTGACGCACCAGCCGGGTATTCCTGAGTCTGGAGAAAATTCTTGATATCATAATAGAAAGTTTTTTCATCTACTACTCCCTCTACTACAAACACATGAGTCGGTCTCTCCAAATGCCGGACTGTGATACCACACACATCATTCCAAGTATTCACTTGATACATAGAGGCCAAAGTCGCCAAAGCATCTTCCATCTGACTTTCATCTCTGGGAATATGATGGAATTCAACTTGGTTAAAGAAGGGTAATAATCTTCTAGCATAGTCTTTGTAAGGGATCAAACTAGGGTGACGAGTATCCCATTCTCCTTTAATCTGGTTAACTACCAAAGCTGAATCACCATATACATCTAGAACTTTGATTCTGAGATCAATGGCTTCCTCGAGACCCATGATACAAGCCTCATACTCCGCCATATTATTGGTACAATCAATGTCAGCCTTGAAGTAAAAGGAATGTGTAATCCATGTGGAGTTATAATCACAATGCCAATTCCTTTTCTATAAGCATTCTCAGCTCCATCAAATACCATACCCCACCAGGATTCCGGATTAGGACCTTCCCTAGGAAAAGGTTCATCACAATCTTTCGCTTTCAAGAACATAACATCCTCATCAGGGAAATCATATTTAACAGACTGATAATCATAAACCGGATGGTGAGCAAGATAATTTGCCAACACACTGCTTTTATAGCCTTCTGAGTACGATATTCAATATCATATTCAGACAACAACATCTACCAACGGGAAATTCTTCCAATAAGAGCATGATTTTCAAAAATATACTTGATTGGATCCATTTTGGAAATCAACCAAGTTGTATGATTCAACATATATTGCCCAACCGCTTTGCTGCCCAGGCCAAAGCATAACATGTCTTTTCCAGCATAGAATACCGCGACTCACAGTCAGTAAACTTCTTGTTGAGATGATAAATGGCATATTCCTTCTTCCCTGTTTCATCTTGTTGTCCTAAAATATAGCCCAAAGAATTGTATAACACTATTAGATACATGATTAATGGTATTCCTTCAACGGGAGGGAGCAAGATAGGAGGTTTAAGAAAATATTCTTTAATACTTTCAAATGCCCTTTGATAATCATCTGTCCACACACAACCTTGATCTTTGTTTAACAACTTAAATATCGATTCAACGTTGTCGTCATATGGGAAATGAATCTGGAAATATAATTCAGACGTCCAAGGAAGCCTCTAACTTGATTTTCATTTTTTGGCACAAACATTTCTTGAATTGATTTGACTTTATCAGGGTCAACTTCAATTCCTTTTTGGTTGACAATGAAACCTAACAACTTCCCTGATCAGACACCGAAGGTGCACTTGTTTGGATTCAAACGAAGACGATACTTCCTCAAACACTGAAACAACTTCAACAAATCTTCTACATGCCCTTCTTCGGTCTGTGATTTGGAAATCATATCATCAACATATGCCTCAATTTCCTTGTGCATCAAATCATGGAATAGGATTGTCATAGCCCCCTAGTACGTTGCACCATTGTTCTTCAACCCGAAGGGCATCACTTTGTAACAGAATGTTCCCCAGGGTGTGATAAACGTTGTTTTTTCCATGTCCTCAGGAGCCATTCTTATTTGATTATATCTGAAAAATCCGTCCATGAACGAGAATACTTTGAATTTTGCTATACTATCAACCAACATATCAATATGTGGCAATGGAAAATCATCTTATGGACTAGCTTTATTTAAATCTCTATAATCAATGCACATGCGAACTTTTCTGTCTATCTTTGGTACAGGGACAATATTGGAAATCCATTGAGGATACACTGGTGTCACAAGAAAACCAACATTAATCTGCTTTAATACTTCTTCTTTAATTTTCACTGCCATATCAGGGCGAGTTCTTTGCAATTTCTGCTTGACTGGCGAGAACTCTGGCTTCAACGGCAAATGATGTTCCACAATATCAGTATCTAAACCAGGCATATCTTGGTATGACCAAGCAAAGATGTCCACATACTCTTTCAACAATTCAGTCAACCTTCTCTTCATGTCGGGATACAATAATGCTCCAATCTTGACTTCCTTTGACTCTTCCTCTGAACCCAAATTGATGGTTTTCAATGGCTCTTTATATGGATGAATGGAACTTTCCTTGTGCTCGAGCAACCGTGAAACCTCTTTTGGAATGTGTAATGCCCGTAAATTAATTTAATTATTTATTTTATTAAATTATTTTGGATTATTTGTGAAGTTGCGAGATGTTAAGAATTGCTGGTATGAGTTGTTGGATTATTATTAATTAATTAGTTGATTAATAATGATTATATTGTTGGAATTAAGGGAATTTATGTATAATGTTGAACTTAAGCTTTTGGTTGCAAGTAGTAAAGTGGGAGGTGTGTAGGTTAGGCCCAATAGGATTGATATATAAGGCTAAGCTAACACAAGGATTTGTTTTAGTTGGAGAATAAGAAGCCCTGTATGTTGACCAGAAGAGCTGAGCGGAAAAGGAGCAAGTTGCCCGATGTAGAGAAGAGTGAAGCAAATTGTCGACTGGAAGCTTTGGTTGAGCAACCATCAATCCAGGTAAGGGTGGGGTTCTGACCTTATAATGGTATTTATGATGTTTATTATGGAGAATTGGTCGTAATTATGATTGTTTCCCGTGATGTTGCTGAACCTGTTAAGGGAAGATGCCCATTCTGTTATGTTGTAGATGTTTTAAGTTGTATGACTGCCCAGTAGAGTCAGTGATTAGGTTAGTGTAGATTTTTATCCGAGGTCATGGTCATTATGTTGTTGTGGTCGGTATGATGTTGTGGTGTCCCGAGCGGTTGGCAGGGAAAAGTAGTAAGTTGTTGAAGTGGTCATTTTAGGGAGGTTTCAGCGTGATTGTCATGTATGTTTGATGAACATGTTATAAGAAATAGTTTCCCGTTGATGTGTTATTCCGAGTGGTTGGCCGGGAGTTATGAATGGTAGTGGTGTGGTTGTTAAGACGTAGTATTGTGTATGTGTTGTTGGCCGAACTAGTGGTCAAGGAGTATGCTAATGGTGTTAGGTACCGAACGACATATTAGGTCGCGAGGCGTGTCTGGGGGTATGTGTTGGATTGTCGAGCAGTACTAGGTTGCAGGAAATTTCGAGGAGCATAAGTTGGTCGTTATCCTATTTTCCCCTGTTCGTGTCGAGGAGTATGGATTATGTGTTAGACTGTCCTAGTTGTTATGCATGTCGAGGGGCACATAGTTCCCTATCCATTTTTCCCGTACATGTTGTGTTTTGATCGTTACCAGTGTTTTGTGAATTATTGTTAATTTATTGTTTGATTATGTTAATGATTGAATCTTTGATTTATGTGATAGGATTATGGCCAATGTTAATTTATGTTGAGTTGTTGTGTTGTTGTGATTGTTGTTGTGAATTCTTGTTGATAATGCAAAGTTGCAGGGAATTTTAAATGATGATGAATTACCTCTATTTACTGGTAATAATGGTGATATGGGCTTATTCCTTATGATTAATTATGATTTTTATGAGTATGTGATAGTGCATTCATATATATTTGCATACTCTGTGATGATCTGGATTGGAAAACTAGGAAGAAGGCTTATGCCTTGTTGATGCCTCTATTTATTGGAAGATTTTAAGATGGGAGTTCTGCTCCATTGGTACCACATGCATTCACATAGTATTGATTCGCATTCCAAGTTGTATAATTGAGCTATTGTGTTGACGAATTAATTGTTATATTTTGTTGATATCCTGTTGTGATTGGTGTTGTTTATAAGTCGTGAAGTGGTGATTTTGCTTGAACTAATTCTAATATAATATTTATCATACATTCTATTATAGTGTTTGATAGCTCACCCCTTCTGTTTGAATGTTACCCTTATGTTGGTAACGTGTAGGTAATCTAGAGTGAAGGCGATTTAGCTTCAGTAGTTCGAGTCAGTGTCATTGCTCTGATATGTAACACTCGGGGGGATGAACGCTTGCTGCTTTAGTATTTGTTATTTCAGTTTTTGAACTTTAAGTTGATTGTTGTTAAGTACTTGTTATTCAAAAGTTGCTTTAATGTTGGATAAATATGTTATTTTGATTCCGCTGCGTAGTCGTTCAAGTTGTTGGTTTAAAAGATTAATTTATTTTGCTGTTGGTTCATCCAAAGTTTTAAAGTGTTATGTCTCCATGTTGAATGAAATGGTTTTTAAGTTGAATTTATGGCATCCTTATTTAGTTGTATAATTTTTATAACTCTGATTTACATTTATATTTGTCGGGTAGAATTGGGGTGTTACAAAGTTGGTATTAGAGCAAAGTTGGTCCGTGCGACCAAGTTGTCGAGTTGTAGTTTTGTTTAACAATCGAGTATTGTTAATTCGAGTTCTAACTATTGTTTATGTTGTAGTGATAAGTTGAGATGGATGGAAGGAATGATGCTGCACTTGCTGCTCCTCTAGAAGCAATGGCGCATGCTATGGAGAATTAGTCGAATGCTGACGGGAATGCTGGAGCTTATAGTTTGGCGACTTTCCAGAGGGAGAATTCGCCTACCTTCAAGTGAAAGTATGATCCTGATGGAGCATTGGATTGGTTGAAAGAGATTGAGAGAAACTTCCGTGTGATGGACTGCACTCCAGCGCAGAAGGTTCGATATGGTACTCATATGCTAGCAGTCGAGGCTGATGACTAGTGGCTAGAGACGTGTCATAGGTTGGAAGCTGCAAGTGAAAATGTCACTTTGGTTGTGTTTCATAGGGAATTTCTGAGGAAGTATTTCCCTGAAGATGTTCGTGTTAAGAAGGAAATTGAATTTCTTGAACTGAAGCAAGGAAGTATGTCAGTTGTTGACTATGCTGAAAGGTTTGCTGAGTGGGTTAAGTTTTATCCGCACTATAGCGAGGAAAATGCCGAGTTTT
Organism: Vicia faba; assembly: GCA_948472305.1. Classification (NCBI taxonomy): domain Eukaryota; kingdom Viridiplantae; phylum Streptophyta; class Magnoliopsida; order Fabales; family Fabaceae; genus Vicia; species Vicia faba. The sequence goes on from OX451735.1 coordinate 72,816,197, forward strand.
CAAAGTGTGTCAAGTTTGAGAACGGGTTGCGCCCAGAAATCAAGAAGGCAGTTGGATACCAGAAGATTCGTGTCTTTGCTGATTTGATTGATAGTTGTAGAATTTATGAAGAGGATAATAATTCTCATTACAAGATTATCAGTGAGAAGAGGGGTAAGCACCAAAAGAATCATGGTAAGCCTTATGATTCCCCAGTTGATAAAGGTAAACAGAAAGTTACTCAGGGTCAGAGTAATAGTAGGGGAGATGCTCCTGCTGGTGTGGTTTGTTTCAAGTGTGGAAAACCTGGGCATAAGAGTAATGTGTGCACTGCTGAGGTAAAGAGGTGTTTTTGTTTTGGTAAGACTGGACATGTTGTATCTGAGTGCAAGCATAAGGAGGTGATTTATTTCAATTATGGTGAAGAAGGACACATTGGTAGTCAGTGTCAGAAACCAAAGAAGGCGCAAACCAATGGTAAAGTGTTTACTTTAGTTGAGGATCAGGCAGCTACTGAGGACAGACTCATCAGAGGTACACATTTCATTAATAATACTCCTTTAATTACTATTATTGATACTGGTGCTACTCATTGCTTTATTGCTACTGATTATGTTGAAAGATTGGGTCTTATGTTGTCTTCTTTGAATGGAGAGATGGTCGTCGACACTCTAGCCATGGGGTCAATGACTACTTCTTTATGTGTGTAAGTGTTTGCTTGTTGGCATTAATTTTTGGTAAAACCAGATTTGCAAATGTCATGACTGATGTCATAACATTCTGGGATAAAGACAAATTCTGCAGAAGGAATGTTCTACAGGAACAACTCAGTATGAGTGAATATCATGATGATTAAGCTATGATCATATGTACTGTATTCTACCAAAATCAGTGAGCATGATACATGATGTCATAACCAATGTTAAGACATCCTGTACTGATCAAGTTGTTGTGCATATTTATTGTTCCTGAGAATTTTCAGGAATCTGGTGTGCTATTTTGAGTTGAAGTATATTGACTAGATCAGATGCTCACGTGGATATTAAGTTAACCTTGCTTAACCCTAATCTATTATGATGAAAGCCCAAGACCAAGTCTTTAGGTTAACTTTGGTTAACCCTAGCTATTTTTATGGAAGCCCAAAATGAAGAATAAACTGCATATATATTTCTCACGAATCCTAATGGTGTGTGGCGCTTTAAAAAGAAGATCAATAAGGCATTGTGTAGTTGTGATAGTTTTAGTAACTACTGTGAGCCAAGCCATTATCACTTGATAAGTGACTTGGAGTAGGATTTGGTTGTAAGGGTTGTTTATCACTCAAAGCTTTGAAGCACGAGTGTTGTGTCTCTTGATTAAAGCTTTGAAGCAAAATCAAGCGTGTGTATTGAAGAATGTCTTCATAATCTTATTAATCAGTAGATTAGTATCACTGCTGTGATTGAGGGGGAGTGAGTAGGAACTCAGGTTTAAGTAGGACTTAGATTGAAGTTGCATTGGGTAGGTCTTAAGTGAAGGAGATAAACTGGTTGGTTTATTCCTAAATTAATACCTCTTATAGTGAATTTCCTCCCTGGCTTGGTAGCCCCCAGATGTAGGTGTTGTTATACACTGAACTGGGTTAACAATTGATTGTGTTCTTTACTGTCTTTTAAATTACTGTTTGGTTTGTGTACAATTTGTCAGATACGGTGTCATAACATTCACTGTGACATTAAGTATCTGTTGCTAGAATTTCAATTGGCATCAGAGCAGGCACCCTGCCTGTATTTCTGGGTGAGATCTAGGGATATTATTTTCTGGCGCTATGGACAAGGAAGGAGGATTTGGGAACAGACCACCTATTCTGGATGGATCAAACTATGACTACTGGAAACCTCGTATGATTTCCTTCTTGAAGTCACTGGACAATAAAGCTTGGAGAGCTGCTGACAAAGGATGGAACCATCCCACCATAACTGGGAAAGATGGGACGACTAGTCTGAAACCTGAGGAAGAATGGAGCAAAGAAGAAGAAGAGTTAGCCCTGAGTAACTCTAAAGCATTGAATGCCTTGTTCAATGAAATTGATAGAAACATATTCAAACTAGTACATCAATGTGAACTGGCCAAGGATGTTTGGGACACTCTCAAAACCACCCATGAGGGTACATCCAAAGTAAAAATGTCAAGACTTCAGATGCTCACTACCAAATTTGAGAATCTAAGGATGAAGGAAGATGAGACCATTCATGAGTTTCACATGAACATCTTGGAAATTTCCAACACCTCAGGAGCATTGGGAGAAAAGAAGTTAGAAGAAAAGCTGGTGAGAAAGATCCTCAGATCCTTTCCTAAAAGGTGTGCAATGAAAGTGACTGCTATAGAGGAAGCTCAGGATATCTGCAACTTGAAGGTTGATGAACTCATTGGGTCACTTCAGACATTTGAGATGGGGATCAGTGACAATGTTGACAAGAAAAACAAGAGCATAGCCCTTGTATCCAATACTGAAGATGAAAGCAAGGAGAGTTATGAAGAGAATATATCAGAAGCTATAACTATGCTTGGAAGGCAGTTCAACAAACTCATCAAGAGAATGGACCCAAAGTCAAGGTCAAATGTCAAGAACATTTCCTCTGACATTAGCAGATCCTATGACTCCAGCAGAAGAACTAAGTCTGAAGAAAAGGGAAATCAAAGCAGAGGAATCCAATGCCATGGATGTGAAGGATATGGGCACATTTGAGCTGAATGTCCTACCTTTCTAAAGAAACAAAAGAAAGGAATGTATGTTACTTGTTCTGATGGTGACTCAGAAAATGACTCTGAAGAAGAATCTACTAAACTAGTTACTGCACTATCTGGTATTTGTAACTCTGATAATGATTCTAGTGATGAGGAAGTGACATTTGAAGAACTTGCTGACTCCTACAAGAAGCTATGTATCAGAAGTGCTGAAGTCTGTCAGCAAAATGAGAAACAGAAAAAGATCATAGTGAAGTTAGAGGCTGAGAAGAAGGCAGACACTGCTACTATAAGCCATCTTAAAGGTGAAGTTCTAATGTTGAACTCCAAACTTGATCAGATGACTAAGTCTGTCAAGATGTTAACAACTGGAACTGACAAGTTGGAAGAAATCCTTCAGGATGGACAAAATGCAGGAAACATGTCTAGTCTAGGATTTGTGGCTACAAAGAAATATGCTGTTGACAAGAAGAAGACCAGACCTGATAAACAAATGTCAAAGAAGATGTCACAACATAGGACTCAACATCAAGAACAGAGAACTATGAAGAAAAAATATCAAAGATGGAGATGTCATTATTGTGGGAGGTTTGGTCACATAAAGCCATTCTACTTCAGATTATATGGATATCCTAATCAGACCCCATATGTCAAACCTAAGACTAACAAGGCACCATATACTCAACAGTGGAAGAAAAAGACTGCAGCCCTGATAGCTCACACCTCCCTTAGAGTTTCTGCCAAGGAAGACTGGTACTTTGACAGTGGATGCTCTAAACACATGACTGGAATCAAGAATCTGATGAATGATGTCAAAACTCATGCTACTAGATATGTCACTTTTGGAGATGGTGCTAGAGGAGAAATCAAAGGAGTTGGAAACTTGGATTGCCCTGGAGTTCCAAACCTAAATGAAGTGTTGCTGGTAAATGGTTTGACTGCTAATCTCATAAGTATCAGTCAATTATGTGATCTAGGATTCAAGGTCAACTTCACCAAGTCTGAATGTCTTGTAACTAATGAAAAATAAGAAGTTGTAATGAGAGGAGTCAAATCAAAAGACAACTGTTACTTATGGGAGTCTGAGAACACTAACTACTATTTTGTGTGCTCTATAGCCAAAGAAGAAAAGGAAGTGAAACTGTGGCACCAAAAACTTGGTCATTTACATCTTAGAGGGATGAAAAAGATCATATCCATGGAGGCTGTCAGAGGGATTCTAAGGCTTCAGATTAATGAAGGGAGAGTTTGTGGTGAATGTCAGGTTGGAAAGCAAACTAGAATGTCACATCCAAAGACAAGACATCTGACCACCTTTAAGGTGCTAGAACTTCTACATATGGATCTGATGGGTCCCATGCAGGTGGAAGTCTTGGTGGAAAGAGATATGCCTATGTTGTTGTGGATGATTTTTCCAGATTCACTTGGATAAACTTTATTAGGGAAAAGTCTGGTGTATTTGATGTATTTAAGGAATTGTGCAAAAGAATTCAAAGAGAAAAAGAAGGATGCATTGTCAGAATCAGAAGTGATCATGGTAAGGAATTTGAAAATAGTAAGTTTGATGAGTTATGTTCCTCATAAGGAATCAATCATGAGTTCTCTTCAACTATAACTCCTCAACAAAATGGAGTTGTGGAAAGGAAAAACAGGACTATACAGGAATCTGACAGAGCAATGATACATGTCAAGAAGCTTCCTATTCATTTTTGGGCTGAAGCTATGAATACAGCCTGTTATGTCCACAATAGGGTCACCTTGAGAAAGGGAACATCATCCACCCTTTATGAACTATGGAAAGGAAGAAAGCCTACAGTGAAGTACTTCCATGTCTTTGGGAGCAAATGCTATATTCTGACAGATCGTGAACAAAGGAGAAAGATGGACCCTAAAAGTGATGAAGGAATATTCCTAGGATACTCTACCAACAACAGAGCATATAGGGTGTTCAATTACAGGACCAAAGTTATGATGGAGTCTATAAATGTCATAGTTGATGATCACCATGAGGAAACAAATGTCCCATATGATGTTGAGACATTCTTTGAGACTTCAACACAAGTGTCTAAAAAGGATGATGTGCCTAATCCTACTCCATCAGAGTCTGAATCAAAGGAAGCTAACAAAGATCCTTCCATCAGAATTTAGAAAGATCATCCTAAGGAACTCATCATAGGAGATCCTAACAATGGAGTCACTACAAGATCTAGAGAAATCATCACAAACTCTTGTTTTGTATCTAAGATTGAACCAAAAAATGTTAAAGAGGCTTTGACTAATGAATACTGGATTGGAGCAATGCAAGATGAATTGAACCAGTTCAAGCAACATGAAGTATGGGAGTTAGTTCCTAGACCAGAAGGAACAAACATCATTGGCACAAAGTGGATCTACAAGAACAAGTCAGATGCTGAAGGAGTTGTCACCAGGAATAAGGCAAGGCTTGTTGCTCAAGGATACACTCAAGTTGAAGGGATTGATTTTGATGAGACTTTTGTTCCTGTAGCCAGACTGGAATCAATCATACTTCTCTTGGGAGTTGCTTGTCTCCTTAAGTTCAAGCTGTTTCAGATGGATGTGAAGAGTGCCTTCCTAAATGGGTACTTAAATGAGGAAGTGTATGTGGAACAACCTAAAGGATTTGTGGATCCAAACTGTCCTGATCATGTCTACAAAGTGAGGAAAGCATTATATGGTCTGAAACAAGCTCCTAGAGCTTGGTATGAAAGGTTGACAAAGTTCCTCACTGACAAAGGCTACAGGAAAGGAGGTTTGGATAAAACTCTTTTTGTCAAGAATGAAGGAGGAAAGATAATGGTAGCTCAATTTTATGTTGATGACATAGTGTTTGGAGGAATGTCAGATAAAATGGTTAAACATTTTGCTAACCAGATGCAAGCTGAATTTGAAATGAGCCTCATGAGAGAATTGACCTACTTTCTTGGACTACAAGTCACACAGATGGAAGACTTAATTTTTCTGTCTCAAAGCAAGTATGCAAAGAATATTGTTAAGAAGTTTGGGATGGAGAATGCAAGTCATAAAAGGACTCCTGCACCTACTCATTTAAATTTGTCCAAAGACACAAGTGGGGCAAATGTGGATCAAAGCTTGTACAGAAGCATGATAGGAAGTTTGCTATACTTAACAGCCAGCAGACCTGACATTGCCTTTGCAGTTGGAGTATGTGCAAGATACCAGGCTGAAACCAAAGTAAGTCACATCAACCAGGTGAAAAGAATTCTGAAGTATGTGAGTGGAACTTACAATTATGGCATGCTGTACTCTCATGGATGTGAACCAATTATGTCTGGTTATTGTGATGTTGATTGGGCTGGTAGTGCTGATGATAGAAAGAGCACCTCCGGAGGATGCTTCTTTTTGGGAAATAATCTTATTTCTTGGTTCAGCAAGAAACAAAACTGTGTGTCTCGATCTACTGCTGAAGCTGAATACATAGCAGCTGGTAGCAGCTGTTCTCAAATGATCTGGATGAAACAGATGCTGACTGAGTATAATGTCACACAAGATGTCATGACATTGTACTATGACAATTTGAGTACTATTAACATATCCAAGAATCCTATACAGCACAGCAGGACTAAGCATATTGACATTAGACATCACTTCATCAGAGATCTTGTGGAGGAGAAGGTGATTAAGCTGGAACATGTTGCCACTGAACTACAACTGGCTGATATTTTTACCAAGGCACTTGATGCTAGTCAATTTGAAATTTTGAGGGGCAAGCTGGGTATTTGCCAATATGAAGAGATGTAGCAATTAATTTTTCTTAATACAAGGTTTGAAAGAGATATTTTAATCAAGTTTATTCTGATTGGGCTAATCCTTTGTTTCCCTCTTTCTTTCCAAAAGTTTAAGAAGAGGAATAGACATATTTATATCTCCCTCTTCTCAGTTTGCTGCATCACTCTCCATTCACTCAAAAGAAAATTTCACACTTGCTGTCACTTGTATTCTCAATCTCTCAAGATGTCTCAACAATCTGTGTCATCATCTTCATCAAAGGCAACTGCATCTCCCTCACCCACTGACACCGAATCTAGGGCAATCATAAACCCCATGGATGCTGATGTTCTTGAGGTAACTCCACTTCGTGCAATGGCAGCTGATCCTACTAAGGTCAAGAAGCTGCGAACCAGACATGCAAGAAGATCACAAGATTCTCCCTCTGGTAAATCTTCTCAACCATCATCCTCTGTTCCTCCAGAGATAGCTAATAGGTAAGGTTCTGCTTATGTGCATCAAGCTATTGCCAGACTAGTCACTAGGATTCTTAATGAGAATCACTTTGTTCCTGGTGTATCTGTACCATTGAACCAAGAAACTGCTAGCCCTAATTTAGAATGTGATCCCAATGTCACTCAAAATGTTGAGACACCTGATGACAACATTGGGAAATCTCCAGAGAAACCTGATGATCACCAGACCCCTACTGACAAGGCTGTGGCACCTCCTGTCATTGATGTTGATGAAGAATTTTCTGACAATGATTTAATTGATAATATTAACCCTAGAATAGCAAGAAGGATGATGAGTAGAAAAGAAAAGCAGAGTGCTTCCCAAAGCCCCTCCAAAGAGAAGGCTACTGAAGTTGTTCATGAGAAAGCTAGGCCTGAGAACAAGGCTAGAGAAGAAGCTGAGAAGGATCAAAAGGCTGGAACTTCTAAAGGGAAGGGTAAGGTAAAAGCTAGGGTATCTGTTGGTAGTCTCTCAAAACCCTTGAGACAACCTATAGCCAAGAAAAGAAAGGCTTTTGAACCCTCTGAATCTGATGAGGAATCAGACTTTGATTTTGATGTTGAGAGCAATGTTCCAGACATTCCTCTCAGGAAGAAACCCTCTTCTAGAAAACTTCCTAAGGTTCATGAGGTTGCCATTGACAACATCTCCTTTCACCATCCAGAAAATGCAAGCAGGTGGAAGTATGTGTTTCTGAAAAGGATTTCCTTATAGAGGGAGCTGAACAGAAGTGCTATTGAGTGTAAGGAAGTCATGGATCTCATCATGGTTGCTGGCCTGATGAAAACAGTGGTCAAGTTTTCCAACTGCTATGAGATTCTTGTCAAAGAATTCATAGTAAATTTGTCTGGTGGATGTGCTCATGGAAAGTCAGCTGATTTTAAGAGTGTTTATGTGAGAGGAAGGAAGGTAAATTTCTCTCCTACTGTGATAAACAAATACCTAGGGAGGCCTGATGATGCTCATCCTGAGCTTGAAGTTACTGACAACCAGGTTTGTCAAATCATCACTGCCAAGCAAGTCAAGCACTGGCCCTTGAAAGGGAAGCTAACTGCAAGCAAGCTGAGTGTGAAGTTTTCCATACTGCACAAAATTGGTGCAGCTAACTGGGTTCCCACCAACCACAAATCCACCATCGCCACTGGTTTGGGAAGATTTATCTATGTTGTTGGAACCAGAACAAACTTTGATTATGGCAACTACATCTTTGATCAAACAATGAAACATGCTGAGAGTTGTGCTATTAAAGGCCCTATTGCTTTTCCCTCTCTTTTGTGTGGTATAATAATTAATCAGTATCCTGATATTCTGGTTGAAAAGGACTCTGTGTGCAAAAGAGCCCCTGCACTTGGTTTTCACTATAAGCTGTTTCAGGGAACACATGTCCCTGACATTGTTATAACATCTGCTAAGACATAAAATGTCAAAGCTCATTTCAAGAAAGCTGATGTTATAGTTGTTCTAAAAGAAACCTGTAGAGAGCTTGATGCAAGAAAAAGGACTCTTGAAGAGCTGATTACTAGTCTGGAACAGGAGGAGAATGAAGAACAAATGAGGGAAGAAGGTGATGATGAAGAACAACATGATGGTTCTGCAAGAAGCTCACCAGAAGATGCTGCTGAAAATAGTGCTTCCTTAGGGGATGATAGTACCTGAAGGTCTGTGTTTGCTGAGTTATAAAGATTGATGCTGGAACTTGATGCTGCTTTGATACCTTCTCTCTGTTTCTGTGTATTTTGGATTTCCTTTTGATGACTGTATAACTTGAAGTACTAGATCCTTTGGCCTCTTTATGGCTAAAAAGGGGGAGAAGTAATTGTGGTAATTTTGGTAGAATTGGATATTGGTAGCTGTTATTAAAAATTCTGCTGCATTCTAATCTCTGATTGTTTAGGGGGTTTAGCCAAAAAATTTCCAAAGGGGGAGTTTGTAAGTGTTTGCTTGTTGGCATTAATTTTTGGTAAAACCAAATTTGTGAATGTCATGACTGATGTCATAACATTCTGGGATAAAGACAAATTATGCAGAAGGAATGTTCTCCAGGAACAACTCAGTATGAGTGAATATCATGATGATTAAGCTATGATCATATGTACTGTATTCTACCAAAATCAGTGAGCATGATACATGATGTCATAACCAATGTTAAGACATCCTGTACTGATCAAGTTGTTGTGCATATTTATTGTTCCTGAGAATTTTCAGGAATCTGGTGTGCTATTTTGAGTTGAAGTATATTGACTAGATCAGATGCTCACGTGGATATTAAGTTAACCTTGCTTAACCCTAATCTATTATGATGAAAGCCCAAGACCAAGTCTTTAGGTTAACTTTGGTTAACCCTAGCTATTTTTATGGAAGCCCAAAATGAAGAATAAACTGCATATATATTTCTCACGAATCCTAATGGTGTGTGGCGCTTTAAAAAGAAGATCAATAAGGCATTGTGTAGTTGTGATAGTTTTAGTAACTACTGTGAGCCAAGCCATTATCACTTGATAAGTGACTTGGAGTAGGATTTGGTTGTAAGGGTTGTTTATCACTCAAAGCTTTGAAGCACGAGTGTTGTGTCTCTTGATTAAAGCTTTGAAGCAAAATCAAGCGTGTGTATTGAAGAATGTCTTCATAATCTTATTAATCAGTAGATTAGTATCACTGCTGTGATTGAGGGGGAGTGAGTAGGAACTCAGGTTTAAGTAGGACTTAGATTGAAGTTGCATTGGGTAGGTCTTAAGTGAAGGAGATAAACTGGTTGGTTTATTCCTAAATTAATACCTCTTATAGTGAATTTCCTCCCTGGCTTGGTAGCCCCCAGATGTAGGTGTTGTTATACACTGAATTGGGTTAACAATTGATTGTGTTCTTTACTGTCTTTTAAATTACTGTTTGGTTTGTGTACAATTTGTCAGATACGGTTTCATAACATTCACTGTGACATTAAGTATATGTTGCCAGAATTTCAATGTGTTTAAAGTGTCCTTTGTCGATTTTTGATAGAGACTTTGCTGTTGATTTGGTTATTTTTCCTTTAAGAGGGTTGGATGTGATTCTGGGTATGAACTGGTTAGAGTATAACTATGTTCATATTAACTTTTATAGTAAGTCTGTGAAGTTTTCTACTCCTGAAGAAAAGGAAGATAATTTATTGTCTACTAGACATTTGCGGCAGTTGATGCAAGAAGAAGCTCAGATGTTCTTGTTGATGGAGTCGTTACATGTTGAGAATCAAGCTATAAGTGAGGAATTGCAGGTGGTGTATGAATTTCCTGAAGTTTTTCCTGATGAAATTCCTGATGTACCGCCAGAGTGAGAGATGTTGAATTTGCTATTGATCTTGTACCTGGTACCAGACCAGTGTCTATGGAACCATACAGGATGTCTGCATCTGAATTGTGAAAATTAAAGAAGCAATTGGAAGAGTTACTTGAGAAGAAGTTTGTAAGACCAAGTTTATCACCGTGGGGAGCTCCAGTGTTGTTAGTAAAGAAGAAAGATGGAAGTATGAGACCTTGTATTGATTATAAACATTTAAATAAAGTGACGATTAAGAACAAGTATCCGCTTCCAAGAATAGATGACCTGATGGATTAATTGGTGGATGCTCGTGTGTTTAGTAAGATTGATTTGAGGTCGGGCTATCATCAGATTAAGGTGAAGGATGAAGATATCCAGAAGACGACTTTCCAAATGCATTATGGACATTATGAGTATTCGGTGATGCCTTTCGGTGTTACTAACACGTTGGGAGTGTTCATGGAATACATGAATCGCATCTTTCATACTTATTTGGGTCGGTTTGTAGGATGTTCATAGATGACATTTTGATTTACTCTAAGTCAGAAGAAGAGGATGTAGAACACTTAAGAGTAGTATTGCAAGTCTTGAAAGAGAAGAAGTTGTATGCAAAGTTGTCTAAGTGTGAATTTGGGTTAAAGGAGGTTAGCTTTCTTGGTCATGTGATCTCAGGTAGTGGCATTGTTGTAGACTCATCAAAGGTAGACGTTGTGTTTCAATAGGAAACTCCAAAGTCGACTACTGAGATTAGAAGCTCTTTGGGATTAGCAGGTTATTATTGAAGGCTTATCTAAGGCTTTTCTAAGTTGGCACTTCCGTTGACTAAGTTGACTTGTAAAGGTAGAGCTTTTGTGTGGGATGTCCAGTGTGAAGAAAGTTTTGCATAATTGAAGAAGAGATTGACGTCTGCTCCAATTTTGACATTACCTAATCCAAGAGAACCTTTTGTGGTATATTGTGATGCTTCTAAGATGGGTTTAGGATGCGTGCTTATGCAGAATGATAAGGTAGTTTCTTATGCATCAAGGCAGTTGAGGACTCATGAAAAGAATTATTCTACGCATGATTTAGAGCTTGATGCAGTTGATTTTGTGTTGAAAATTTGGAGATATTATATGTGTGGTTCTAGATTTGAAGTGTTTAGTGACCATAAGAGCTTAAAGAATTTATTTGATCAGAAGGAATTGAATATGAGACAACGAAGATGGTTGGAGTTGTTAAAGGATTATGATTTCGGTTTGAATTATCATCCAGGAAAAGCGAATGTGGTAGAATATGCGTTGAGTCAAAAGACTTTACATATGTTAGCAGTGGTGGTTAAAGAGTTGGAATTAATTGAGCAGTTCAGAGATATGAGCTTAGTTTGCGAAGTGACACCGCAAAGTGTTATGTTGGGAATGTTAAAGGTTAATAATGAATTTCTGGACAATATCAGAGAAGCTCAGAAGTTAAATGTGAAACTGGTATATTCGATGGTTGGGATCGATCAATTTGAGGATTGTGATTTCAAGTTAGACGCGCAAGGTGTGTTAAGGTTTTGTAATCGGATTTGTATTCCTAATGATGCAGAGATGAAGAAAGTGATTCTTGAAGAGAGCCATAGAAGCAAGTTGAGTATTCATCCAGGAGCTACTAAGATGTATCAGGTTTTGAAGAATTTTTTTTGGTGGCCTGTGATGAAGAGTGATGTGGCTCGGTTTGTGTATGCATGTTTAACTTGTCAGAAGTCGAAAGTTGAACATCAGAAGCCTGCAGGGTTGATGCAACCGTTAGAAGTTCCAGAATGGAAATGGGATATCATTTCGATGGACTTTGTGACGGGGTTACCTAATACTTTAAGAGGACATGATTCAATTTGGGGGATTATTGATAGGCTTACAAAGTCGGCTCATTTTATTCCTATTACATCAGTTTCCCAGTGTCAAAGTTGGCAGAGATTTACACTAGTGTAATTGTAAAGCTGCATGGTGTTCCTTTGTGTATTATGTCGGATAAAGATCCGAGGTTTACTTCTAATTTTTGGAAGAGTTTGCAAGAAGCGTTGGGTTCTAAGTTAAGGTTGAGTTCAGCGTATCATCCTCCGACGGATGGTCACACTGAATGGACTATTCAGTCGTTAGAAGATTTTTTTAGAGCATGTGTTCTTGAGCAGGGAGGTTCGTGGGATACTTATCTTCCGTTAATAGAGTTCACTTATAATAACAGTTACCATGCTAGTATTTAAACTGCACCTTTTGAAGCGTTGTACGGTCGAAGATGTAGAACTCCTTTATATTGGCATGAATCTGGAGAAAGTGTAGTGCTTGGGCCTGAACTTGTTCGTTAGACTACTGAGAAGGTGAAGTTTATTTGAGAAAAGATGAAAGCTTCCCAAAGTAGACAGAAGAGTTATCATGATAAGTGAAGTAAAGACTTAGAATTTCAAGCAGGTGACCATGTATTTTTTAGAGTTACACCTGTAACTGGTGTTGGGCAAGTGATGAAGTCTAAGAAGCTTACTTCTCGTTTTATTGGTCCGTATCAGATTTCAGAAAGAGTTAGAAATGTTGCTTATAGAGTGGCCTTACCACTTAATCTTTCGAATTTGCATGATGTGTTTCATGTTTCATAACTCTGGAAGTATATTTCAGATCCATCTCACGTGATTCATATGGACGATGTGCAAGTACGGGATAATCTTACTGTGGAGACGATGCCTGTACGAATTGCGGATCGTGAAATGAAGACTCTGAGAGGCAAAAAGATTGCTTTTGTGAAAGTAGTTTGGCTAGGAGCTGCCGGAGAAAGCATGACTTGGGAGTTGGAAAGTAAGATACGAGACTCCTATCTTGAGTTGTTCGAATGAGGTAAATTTTCGAGGACGGAAATATTCTAAGTGAGGGAGAGTTGTAACGCCCGTAATTTAATTTAATTATTTATTTAATTAAATTATTTTGGATTATTTGTGAAGTTGCGAGTTGTTAAGAATTACTGGTATGAGTTGTTGGATTATTATTAATTAATTAATTAGTTGATTAATAATAATTATATTGTTGGAATTAAGGGAATATATGTATAATGTTGAACTTAAGATTTTGGTTGCAAGTAGTAAAGTGGGGGGTGTGTAGGTTAGACCCAATAGGATTGATATATAAGGCTAAGTTGACATAAGGATTTGTTTTAGTTGGAGAATAAGAAGCCTTGTATGTTAATCAGAAGAGCTGAGTAGAAGAGGAGCAAGCTACCCGGTGTCAAGCAGAGCGAAGTAAGGTGTCGATTGGAAGCTTTGGTTGAGCGACCTTCAATCCAGGTAAGGTGGAGTTCTGACCTTATAATGGGATTTATGATGTTTGTTATGGAGATTAGTCATGATTGTGATTGTTGCATGTGATGTTGATGAACCTTTTAAGGGAAGATGATTGTTTTGTTATATTGTGGATGTTTTGAGTTGTATGACTTCCCGGTAGAGTCAGTGAGTAGGTTAGTGTAGATTGTCACGTTGGTCGTGGTCGTTATGTTGTTGTGGTCGGTATGATGTCGTGGTGTCCCGAGCCGTTGGCAGGGAAAAGTCGTAAGTTGTTAAAGTGGTTGATTTAGGGAGGTTTCAGCGTGACTTTCATGTTTGTTTGATGAACATGTTATAGGAAATATAGTTGCCCGTTGCTGTGTTATTCAAAGCGATTGGCCGAGAGTTATGAATGGTAGTGGTGTGGTCGTTAAGACGTAGTATTGTGTCTGTGTTGTTGGTCGAACTAGTGGTCGAGGAGGATGCTGATGGTGTTAGGTACCGAGCGACATATTTGGCTCTGAGGCGTGTCGGGGGGTATGTGTTGGATTGTCGAGAAGTACTAGGTTGCAAGATATGCCGAGGAGCATAAGTTGGTCGTTATTCTGTTTTCCCCTGTGTGTGTCGATAAGTATGGATTATTCGTTAGGCTGTCCTAGTTGTTATGCATGTTGAGGGGCACGTAGTTCCCTATCCCTTTTTCCCGTACATGTTGTGTTTTGGTCGTTACAGTGTTGTGTGAATTATTGTTAAGTTTCTGTTTGATTATGTTAATGATTGAATCGTTGATTAATGTGATAGGCTTATGGCCAATGTTGATTTATGTTGAGTTGTTGTGTTGTTGTGATTGTTGTTCTGAATTCTCGTTGATAATGCGAAGTTGCAGGGAATTTTAAATGATGATGAATTACCTTTATTTACTGGTGTGATCGGTGGATTTAGAACTGACTGTTTAACGCTGGTTCGCGAAATGTCGCGGAAGCAAGAGTCGCCACCGTCTTTTATTTTCTCCAACATGGACAGGACAAAAGCACAACAAAATTCCTTATGAGATAGTTTCTCGGTTCGGGAGGTAGATTTATAGAAAGGGAAGGTGTTAGCACCATTTCTATCCATGGTTATCCATGGGCTCTTAGATACTTTCTCATTGTGTTTTCAAAATGTTTGTTTGCTTTTCAAGTGTGAGTGGGTTTGAAAAAGTTTCGTTTAAAGTTTTCTGAATAACTCTTGTATCAGTCCTCAAGAGTGTTTGAAAAATTATTTTGAAAGCTTTTTGAAAGTGTCGGTGTGAAAAGAGTTTTGATTTGTTTTTGAATAGAGCAAGTATCCATGAGACATCTACCTACCCTAAGGAATTAGGCTGTGTAAATGTCCTTAAGGTAATTCCATCCCATCATTGAGAGGTAGGTAGCACCACCGTTGGAGGTGTTCGGGTCAATTCGATTGTAGGGACAGTGTGGTCACCGAAGCAACAGTTAGGACATCTTAGAAGATACCCTTATGTCCTTGATCCTTTTTGTTTAATTCGAGGCAACTATTCCGAGGCAACTGTTTCGAGGCAACCAGATCATGGACATAAGGACTTACTAAGACGTCCCATACTTGACGACCACGTTTCGAAGGCAACAGGTGAGGCGTACCCTAAGAGTGGTGTGTGAATTTGTGTGTTGTTTTCAGGTTAAGTTTATCTTTGATCATTGTATTGTGAGCTACGCTTCTTTTTTTAATTAGCCATACATTCTTTCATGCAATTTAGAATTTAAGAGTGCGGAAATTTAAATGCGGAAAGATAAATCCTACGCTATTACAAGGCGCGGGTCTATACATCGCCAAAATACAAAGACCCGTTTGATAAAAGATGCGGAAAGTAAAAGACCTAATTACTATTACAATCCTTGAGCAGTTACATAATATTCGAAAAGAAAAATAATGCGCGAAAAGAAATTAAAATCGAACGTCCGAGGGTTTTGACCCTTTTGAAATTAAATTGAATTAAAAGCTAATTAATTATTTAATTAAAGGAAAGAAATTGTTTTTTATGTTTTTGGTATTTATGAAAGTAAGTAAAATTAAAATTAAGAGAAACCCTAATTCTAAGTTATTTTTAATTATTAAAGAAAATATACAAGTTAACCTAATTTACACTAATTAGTTAATTTACATGTTTATTTAAAAATATATAGTAATTAATAATAATAATAATAATGAGAGAAAATTATTTATTTAAGAAAAAGATGAAAATGTCAAAAACCCTAAGTCTAGATATTTTTATTTATTAAGAAAAAAGATTAAAGTTTAAAACCTAAATTAACTAAATTAATTATTAACATTTATTTACAAAAATATTTTAGTGATGAATTAATAAGAATTAAATATTAAACATTTTTGGTTTCTGATTTTTTATTATGAAAATTATTTTAGGTGAATTAAATAAAACAATTAAAACAATTAAAACAATTAAAACAATTAAAAAGAAAAGAAAAGGAAATTAAAAATAGAATACAAACATTGGGGCTATCAGGCCCAGAATGGAGGTGTTTTTGGAGCAATTTTGGCCCATTTGCATAGAGCCTTATTGACTTTCCACGCTCGTGTGCATGCTGGTTGACTAAGGCGTACCA
Source organism: Vicia faba (assembly GCA_948472305.1). NCBI lineage: Eukaryota > Viridiplantae > Streptophyta > Magnoliopsida > Fabales > Fabaceae > Vicia > Vicia faba. Next base: position 72,832,346 of record OX451735.1, read on the forward strand.
TAGGCATTGTCTCCTGACCACTGGATTGGATCTCCTGGCCACTTGGCAGGCTCAAGCGTGAGGCTCATGGTGGAGTTCTGAATGAAGCGCTGCATAGGAAAGCATTACAACAAAAATTATGGATTAAATGGGGGGACCTAGGAATCAAACCCAGGTCCCTATACCTGCAAGACACCTCATCCCCCAACGGAGCCATGGCGTGCGTTTGTAATGTTAGTGGAAAACAAATAATATAAAAGAAACAAACGCTAATGATATGGAACAAACAAAAACGCGCCAGATTTCAAATGCTCCAGTCATCATAGGCCACGTCCATCTTCTTCCTTGCTTTCCCTGCAATTATAAAACAAATAGCGGGGGTTTTAAACCCCCACTAAATGGAACAGTGGATAATAGCGAATAGCACTATGGGTTAAATAAATTGAGCGTGAGGTGTTGGTTCGTTTCGTTTGGAGCTCCTGAATTCAATGGCATAGGTCTCAAGGTCCAATTTTTCCTCTACATGAAAGCCCTATTTTGAAGCTTTGGAAAACCTAATTTTCGTCCATGGCAGATCTGGCTACAGGCAGTGTTAGTCCAATTAAATGTTACCAATCGCTTCAGAAAGATGTTATTAGTGTAAATCAACAATCAAAACACAACAATGATGCGTGAAAATTAAAAAACGATTATGGAAATGTTTGTGAAAAAGATGATTCTGTTCTACCGATTCTTGGAGTATGGGGACTTGTTCTTGATTGCAATCGACTCCTAACAATGTCAGTAAGGCAATGGAAGTGTTTTGAAGCCTTGAATCGCCCTGCAAATGTGATTTCAGTTTCCAAGTTTTTATGGAAATTTTTCAATTTGGTTATCCCCCTTCAGCACCTTTTTCGTGTATCTTTTAATAGGGTTTCACTATGCCTTTGTATCTGAACGTGATTAGGTCAAAAAAATAAGCCCAAGGTCCATGAATTGATGATTTGAAGATTTGATTTTCAACATATCAATTTCAATCTTTTCCCATTGAAACTCTTGCCAATCATGGAAAATCTTCCCTTTTTGAATGTGAAACGATTTTCCACCTTGCCCTAGTTTGATTTGCTGCACAAAAAAAGATTTAAAAAGCATGATTTGATAATTTTCTCATATTTAAATCTAATTAAATGAATTAATATGAATAAAAATTCAATTAATTAATTAAAAATAAGAAAATAAATCCTTTTAAGCTCAATGGGTCGTGCATATGCTTTGGGTAATGATTCAAGGAAGAATTTGAGGCCCATTAGCATTTTTGAAGTGTTTTAGGAAAAGTTGACTTTTCAAAATTCCCAAAACTTTCCCAACTTCGTCAAGGCATATCTTGCTCAATATTTAAGCTATTATCATGTTCTTGGACATTTTGGAAAGGTCTTGAAGTCCTCTAAGAAATGCTTTTGGTCCCATGTCATTTTGATTTACCAATCTCAAGTTATGGTCTTTGACTTAAAGTGCCTTTTTGTTGACTTTTGAAAATGACCTATAATGTTGAAATTGATAACTTTTTGTGAGAGCATTTCTTGGACTTGGAGTGTGAATATGAGTTGTAGGAAATGTCATTCTCTTCAAAATGAGCATTGGATGGAATTTTTCTGATAAACCATGAAGAAGTTATGCCTTGGTCAATTTGCAGTTGACTTTTCAACTGTCCAAAAATAGAAACTTTTGCATCCTGAGACTTTTTGAGCCATGCTTTGAGAATCATGATCAAGAATTGATCAAATGATGTTTGTGGCTTCAAAATAAGATGTTGACCAAAAATTTTGACTTTTGACTGTCAAATGACCATTTTGCCCCTGCAGTTGACTGTGGAGCATTTAGGGCTTTTGACTGTGCAACTTGATGCTGTAAGTCTTGAAACTTGACATATGGATGCTTGACAATGTATATAGGCATTTGGGACTTGATTGGACCCTTGGAAACCTCAATTTCTTTGCAATAACCAAAACCCTAATTTTGACTGTGTTAGGAGGCAATTGGACTGTGCAATCCTTTAGAGATTTTGAATCATTTGGAGATTGATCTTGGCAAATCTTGAAGGATATGGGAGGGAAAATTTTGGGGTATAACAAATAGTAATAATGGTGATATGGGATTATGCCTTACAATGGGTGATGATTGTTGTGAGTATGTGATAGTGCATTCATATACATTTGCATACTCTGTGATGGCTTAAATTGGAAAACTGAGAAGAAGGCTTATGCCTTTTTGACGCCTCTATTTATTGGCAGATTTTAAGATGGAAGTTTTGCTCCAATGATACCACATGCATTCACATAGTATTGAGTCGCATTCCAAGTTGTATAATTGAGTTGTTGTGTTGACAAATTAATTATTGTATTTTGTTGATATCCTATTATGATTGTTGTTGTTTATAAGTCGTGAAGTGATGATTTTGCTTGAACTGATTCTAATATAATATTTATCATACGTTATATTATAGTGTTCGATATCTCACCCCTTCTGTTTGAATGTTACCCTTATGTTGGTAACGTGCAGGTAATCTAGAGTGAAGGTAGTTTACCTTCAGTAGTTCGAGTCAGTGTCATTGCTCTGATACGTAACACTCGGGGGGATGAGTGCTTGTTGCTTTAGTATTTGTTATTTCAAATTTTGAAATTTAAGTTTATTGTTGTTAAGTACTTGTTATTCAGAAGTTGCTTTAATGTTGGATAAAGATGTTATTATGATTCAGCTGCGTAGTTGTTCAAGTTGTTGGTTTAAAAGATTAATTGATTTTGCTGTTGGTTCATCCGAAGTTTTAAAGTGTTATGTATCCATGTTGAATGCAATGGTTTTTTAAGTTGAATTTGTGGCATCCTGTTTCAGTTGTATAATTTTTATTACTCTAATTTACATTTATATTTGTCGGGTAGAATTGGGGTGTTACAAAATGTCATCATATTCTTCTTCTTTGGTCCCATACACAGGATATTCAAAGTTGGGTGAGAGTGCAGTGTCATTGTATTCAACGACTTTATTAATTGATATGCACATATGATTTATGATTGCTTTTAGAAACTGACACATATATCAAGTGATTATGTAGATTTTTTCAGTTATTGTTTATTCCAAAAAGGGTTTTTTCTGATTACCATTTTCCAAGAAAAAGCAGAAAATAAAAAACACAATTTGGGAATCAAAGAAAAGTTTTATTTATGATTTTAATAAGCAAAGCAAACAGATAAGCTCGTACCATATTAACTTTCACCTTGGGCAGAGTGAAAGCTTTTTTCCAAGATTAACAAAAAATAAATTACTTTGAGACATGGATGCAAGAGGGAACATCAATAGTGACCCAGTTCTTGCCCATGACTCGATGCATCACATAATTCGGAATTTCCTGCTCTTTTTTATTCTCCGCAATAACATTGATTCCAGAAACAGTTGGATGGAGGTAACCTCTACTATGGAAAATATTCTTATAGATGCTCATAGTAGACTCTGACTTCAGGGTCTCAACTTTGCCATTGTTCACTGAGAATCCAAACCATCCCTATTCTTGTTCACCGACGGATTAACAATCTAGCCCCATACTTTACTAGGGCCGTTACGCACAACCTGCTGAGCATCTTTGAATGAAACCATAGAATTCTCATTCCCTCTCATGTTATCAACAGACAAAGCTTGGAACTGCATTCTAACAACAACTTCATCTGCTTCTACAACATTGAATGATGATAGATGAGAAATCAACAATGCCTGCTCTCCATTTATAATAACCACTTTGCCTTTGCGCACGAACTTCAGCTTTTGGTGTAGAGTTGAAGTGACAGCCCCTGCCTCATGTATCCATGGCCGTCCTAGTAAACAGCTGTATGCGGGCACAATATGCATGACTTGGAAAGTGATATGGAAAAGATATGGGCTTATGTGAATAGGCAGATCCACTTCCCCAATAATTGACTTGCTTGATCTATCGAGGGATTTTACAATAACACCACTTGATATTTCAACTTCATTAGCGTGCTCTTCGGTATAACATTTAAGGAGGACCCATTATCAATCAACACATTTGACAATGAATCATTTTTACAATTCATGGATATGTGCAGAGCTAGATTATGATTCCTCCCTTCGTCAAGAAATTCATCATCGAAAAAGCTTAGGTTATTACAAGATGTAATATTACCTACGGCACTACTGAATTTATCTAACGACATTTCATACTCCACGAAGGCTTGGTCCAACACCCACATTAAAGATTCTCTATGGCCAGCAGAATTCATCAACAATGCTAGGATAAATATCTTTGAAGGGGTCTGCAATAGCTGATCTACAATTCTGTAGTCGCTCATTTTGATAATATTTAAAATACCATCCACCTCTTTTCTAGGGTAGCACCACTGGACTCCCCTACAGCTTTCTTATTCTCAACACTTTCCACAATTTTCTTACCAGCATTATCATTTCCCCGAACAACCGGTGCAAATACACGACCACTACGGGTCACTATACCAATCTAAACAATATTCTCGATGCTATAAAATGGATGGATGAGAACTTCCACACCATCCTCTAAAATAGTAGCATTGTACTTGTACTGTACAACCTTTTTTTTTGTAAGGAACATGCCCTGGCAAGCAAATCACCATTGGGGAAACAACTGACTTGCTAGAGTATTCAATTTCAACAGGGGAAGAATCATTAAAACAAGGCACAATTACATTCACCCCCTTCTTAGAATAATTGGGCATTGCAGAATCATCGCTGGAGATCATATCTTCCTCTGAAGAAAAGAATTCATCCGCAAAAGCATATTCATCATGTGACATTGTTTCAGCCAAACAATCTTCAATTGTATTAATCACATGGTAATAATCTATTTGGCCTGACACCTTGATAGTGCCATTATCCAATAACAACTGAATACCTCTTCTGACAATGGAACAACCTCGGAAATCCCTGCAGCAAACCCGACAAGATCCATAGTGGTGCTCTACCTGACCTTTCATATGGCAGAAGGTAGCGTGCAATTTGACCAGATCATCACTCATATGGGTCAAATCAAAGATCCAGAACTCTCTTAGACATCCAAAGACCATGTTTACTTCCTCCTCATATTCTGCCCTAGGCCTGATTATATGAATGAGGCCCTCATCCATCATCTCCTACAAATCAACCTTTATCTTATCGCACCCTTTGTATCAGTACTACAGATACCACAACCAGCATGGTCACGTGTATAGTAACTAAACTCGCAAAGGTATGCATGCATCTTTACCAAGTATCCCCTGACCATGTTGATATCATAAATGCGAAAATCCCATGGACAACCAACAACCATGTTAACATCATTCATTCCTCCATGCTTTAGCAGAGGATTATCTTTTACATTCAGGCTGACATCTTTGAAGGATAAAAGGCCAAATCTCACTCTTTTTTGTACCTCGGACTTCAGAGGATAACCGTTTTCCACACAATACCCTGGTGCACCCTGATGGAAAGCGCATGTCTGATCTGCCTTGTAGTACCAAGGCAATGGTGATGGTATATCAGGGGGTGGCCTAGTCTGGACCAACTTTTTATGGATCAATCCTGGGAGTAACTCTGTATAAATCATGGTGATAGAGTCAAAAGGCTCTCTCCTCTGATTCTGCTCTTGATTTCCTTGAGGGGCTGGTCTTTGATAAGCGATTATAGTCAGAGTTGTAAGAATAACTGGAGTTACTGAGGAAACCTATTGATGGTGCTGATGATTTCTTCTAGGCAGATTAACCCTTCTTTCTTGAATAATAGCGTTTGTCTCTCCTTCTTTCTTTTTAGCAAACCCGTATGACGATTTCTTTACAACACCAAAATTTTCAACTCTTGTTAGACGAACTTATCTTACGGCTTCTTCCAAATGAACTCCCCTTCCCACCATCTCGGTAAAATGAATGGGTGCACTCTCCACCATTCTTTCATAATAGAATGCACCTAGTGTCTTCAGAAAAATCTTTGTCATCTCTTTTTCTTCCATTGGAGGAATCACCTGGGCGGCTACTTCACGCTATCTCTGCATATTCCTTAAATGACTCCTTGTACTTTTGGAACATTTCTCTGAGTTGATCACGATCGGGCGCCATATCCACATTGTATTTGTACTATCTGATAAACCCTTCTCCCAAGTCATTGAAATTATCAATGTTGGCACTATCCAGGCTCATGTACCATTTCAATGCTGCACTGGTCAAACTGTCTTGAAAGACATGAACTAACATGTGTTGATCATCTATATGAGTAGACATTGTCCTCACATACATCACTAAGTGAGCACGAGGGGAATTGTTTCCCTTGTACTTTTCAAACTCTGATACTTTGAACTTTGCAGGTATTTTCACATTCGGAACCAAACACATATCATTTACATTCTGCCCAAACAATTCTTTTCCTCTGAGGGCCTTCAAATCTTTCTGCATCCTATCAAATGGATCCTGAAAATTGTCCATTCGATCATAAACACCCAAGCTTTCACTTGGTGTAGGAATAGGACGATACACTTCATCATTAACAAATGGTACCACATTCACCGAGGGAGGTGCATCATAGTGAATCTCATTTCTAGCAGCAGGAGTAATATGCACCACAGGAGGTGCAGAAATAGCAGTAGCCAGAACAAGTGGAGAAACTTGAGGATCCTGATTATAACCTTCTGACATAAAGTTCTCTGGAATTCCCCATGGATAACCCTGAGGCAAACAATTCTGAACAACAGCAATTGGAGTAGTAGAAATAGGAACAGTCGGAGCTTGGGTAGTAACTAAAGTCTGTTGAGGCTGAGCAAGTGGTGGCTGATTCTGAGCAGCCACCAAATATTCCATTAGAGTGTGAGATTGTCCATACTGGCCTTCAGAGTAGAAGCTTCTTCGCACAGCTCGCGATTCTCTTGTTCTAGATTTTCCATTTTCCTTTTGAAATTAGCTCGAGTATTGTATTGATGAGACAACTTGCTGAACTAAGTAAAGAAGTTCAGTAAGACACCTGGTTATACTCAAAAAATTCAAGAATTATGTATAGTATGATGCATGATATTCAATGCATATGATTTATTTTATTATTGATATTTCAAGGAACTCAAAAAGTTATAGACAATTTGCAGATATTAAAGTACTAACACATTTGAAATACTGAAAATCTCTTTATAATAACTTCAAAACGGATTACAACTTTTTAGTACAAGTTTCAATAATCCCAAGTACAAGATAAGATAAAAATATAAGATCCTAAGAAAGCAAAGTAGATGAAGATCACTCAACACACTGCCGTTTCCCTATGAGTCTTGCAATTTGAGCCTTCAACCTCTGGTTCTCTTCTGCATACCTGTTGGTAACCTCTTTACAATCATCAGAGTTAGGAGGTGAGCAACTATGTTCTGACTGAGGCTTAAAGGAAAATAAATCCTATCGCCTCTCCATCGTCTCTACAACACGACTCTTAAGAATCTCAATCAAATCGTCCTTCTCCTTTTGGTTTGCTTGGTAGGACACCTCTAGAGTCTGGCACTTATTCTTCCAAGCTTCCTTTTCCCGCTGCATCTTGACTAGGGAAAGCTGAAGCTCTTCCACATCATCTAACAATGGAGGAGTGGTCTTCACAAACACATCAGGCATGGGTGCTTCTCAGGAATACAGAATCTTCAACTGAATAGCTCTTACTTGTATCCACGAGAGATAAGGCTCCAAAGAAACAACCCCTTTAGGTCCCAAGTCCTTCCTACCCTTCTTGTGAATATGACACCAAGCCTTCACAATATCCTCTTTAGCTTCCTTATGAACTTCCCCCTCTTTCAGGAAGAAACCACTAAGATGAATACTATTTGGCTTATCCCTCATCGGATATCCAAGTTGTCGTCGCACAAGAATAGAGTTGTAGTTAATTCCTCCCTTTGTACCAAGAAGAGGTACATTGGGGAAACTACCACAACTATCGATAATCACCACATCATAGTAAGCATGATGATACCAAACAATATCTAAATGAGTAACGGCCATAATCTTTGGATCCTAACGAGGTTCCTTCTTGACATCCCAGAAAGCATCAGATCAAGGTAAGTGAGAAATAAACCACTGATACAACAAAGGCGTGCAGAAAATGATCATCCCTCCATGATAAGAATCTCGAAGATGAATAGAGTAATAAGCATCACCCAATAATGTAGGGACTGGGTTCCCAATCATAAAGATCCTGGAGGCATTGATATCCACAAATTTTTCGACATTTGGAAATAAGAACAACCCATAAGCAAGTAGAGCAAAGATGGCCTGAAAAGCAACCATACTCTTCATTTTGACAAAATAGCGAGCTTTCTCTAATAAGAATTGAGTTGGTAATCCTCTAATCCTTGCTTTGATAGTCACGTGGGCTTCAACCTCGGAATTCCCCAAATGAATTAAAGTAGCAATCTCATGGGATTTTGGATCCCCTACAAACTATTAAAAGGAACACGATTGGTAATAGGTAAACCCAACAAATAAGAATACTCCTCTAATGTAGGCATCAACTGATAATCAGTGAAAGTAAAGCATCAATACATCGGATTATAGAACTGGACCAAAGTCGAGAGAATGCCCTCGTTCATCCTGAGTTTCATAAGAGAAATGATGGACCCATACTTCCTCCGAAAACCTGTAGAACTCTCGATCTAGGGTATCAGACTCATCAACTCATCTATCTTTGGATCTTTGAAATTGTACTTCTTAGTTTTTTTTTCCAAAATCCATAGTCAAAAAGTACCTCAGATATTCACAAAGAGCCAACTTTAAGTCCCTTGAAACAAAATATTTTACAGGATGCTCATGGGTGCATGAATGCATGATGCAATAATCACACACAAGATCACAAACATAGGGTTTATAGGTTCAACATCACGAGCATGAATTTGAAGCTACTACCCATAAGGTATGGTCTAAAATTTTATCACCTGCCAAACAAGGTTCTAAGAGGTTCCCTGAGTCTACATCCTTCCTTTGGATATTACCAACTTCCTGATTGACTCCGTAATTAGAAATATTCTAAAGAAAAACTCGTCAGGGGTTAGTATCACGTGAAAAATATTTCCGGATTACTCCGTCACAGCTTCCGCACTACACCTAAAAGGCCAAGATGGGTTAAAGGTTCTAAGGTCCTCAGTTTCTGTAGGCTCCCAGGTCGAAAATAGCACGTCTTCCCGATTACTCGGTAAACGATACTATAGTCAAAGGGGCCTCCACTGGGTAGGGGATCTCATGCCTCCTTTTTTGGGATTACTCCCTCAAAGTTAACATGACTATACCGCCCGTCCTATCTTAAGTTTTCCCATGTCCGGGTATAAGACTTATGAGAAATCACCAAGCACCCTGAAAAATAGTAAAATCCAGACAAACATATATATACAACATATAAGATACAACAAATGATAACACATATTCAGATAAACAAAGATAGGCTCAACCCACTTAGGGATGGACTAGCAAGAAGTCATTTTGTCCCCAGTGAAGTCGCCATTTTTCTGTAGCGGTATAAATGTTGAGACTAAGTCATTAGATTGACTTGACTTGCATAAATCAAATAAAAATCGCCATCGCGCTTTATTGTTTCCAAAGGAATGAGAAAATAGCGAATAACCCAAAAAGAGGGGGAGAGAATCTAAGTTTGGGGGTTTGTTATGCAAAGGGAAGGTATTAGCACCCTAAACATCTACAGTACTCCGCATGAACCTCTTTGAAAATCTGTGTATTTTGGATATAAATGTTGTATACAGAAATAGATTGTTGGGATGAGAAAAGAAGTAATTTTTTTACAATTTTCACACCCTCCGCGATTGCGAACCTTTGGTGCCCATGTACCACCTTCCATGTAATAGGGGATCAGGGTACTTGTAGTTCACCTTTAAAAAATTTAAAACACAAGTGTGTTGGTTAATTTTAAGAGACGAGACATCATCGTCCTATCCGAGTGGAAGAACATACTTACTACCCACGATTATGACAAAGATAATTTGTGTCATCTCAAAGTGGAGGATATGGCTTGGATTTTAAAATCAACAAAGCCTCTCTCAACACCCAAGTGTAAAATATCTTGCTTCACTATATATCGTAGAAGTATAGTAGCTCGCATCACTACAAGGATTGACAAGAGTCTAATCTTTTGAGAAAAAGTTTAAGGTAAAAAGCCAAAGTGGCAAAAATAGTTTGAATGAGATTGATTGATTTTTAGTCTTCTCCCAAAAATGTCAAGGTATTATTAAGTTGATTAAAGTTTGATTAAGAAAATATTTTTGAAAGTGCATGGACCTAAGTCCAAGTTTATTATGAAAGCTGTTCAAGTTTAGAAAACAAGAATAGTTTTGAAAAGGAGGGAGAAGATTTTTGAAATTAAAGAAGATTAGAGAAGATGAAGGGACTATCCTAAAGCATAAGGTAAAAGCTAGGGAAATGAACTGTCTAACCACCAAGAAGCCAACACTTGACACAATGAGTCAATGTAGAGTTCCCATCCTTTGGATTGAAACCACAAAATAAAATATATTAAACCTCTTAAGAAAACCAAGCTTTAATTGTATTAAGTCTTCACAAAAATTGGGCAGAGTAACGATTGTATACAGATGAATTTCTGATCACAGATAAACATGTAATTAAAATAACCTGTATACAAAACAAATAAACAAACAACCCAATGTCTTGGGGTAAACCGCTACAGAATAATAGTCGAGGTCACAAGGTCTCTAAGTAGGTCACAACTTCTAATCCTAAGTCCAAGAAGTCCACAACTGCATAATACAAAGGATATTAACCAAGTAGTCCAACTAACATTAAAGTTTTTTATGGTTCAAGTTGATTATTAGGTATCTTCAAAAAGAAAATGAAAGCTCAAATGAGCAAAACAAAAATGACATAAAAAGTAAATGCTCAAGTGAGAAAAGATGAAAATAGCATGGAATGTAAATGCTAAAATAAATGTGCTTAAAGTAAAAACATAAAGTAAAAGTATAAAATAAAGTTAATTGTTAGGAATTAGTGGTTAGTTGAATGACCATCTTGAACCTTGTATTTGGAACTCATTAGAATATTGATAAAACCAAAGCCTCTCAACAACAAGTTGCATTTGCTTTTTGTCAAGTATATCATTCATTTAAATCTCAAGGAAATAATAAATGATCAATGATGTTTAAGTGATCCAATTTGACCAAAATTGATGAAAATTCATTGGAGGATTGGTAGGACCAAAGCCTTATAACAATGAATCTCAAAGTTATTGGATCAAAGGGTTCAAATTAACATACTTGGGCTTACAAACATGGGTTTGGTCCAAGAATGATCATTTTCTCAATATCGGGACAAAATTTAGTGCTATGTTAAACAATCGTAAGTGGAATTATATAGATGTCACACCTATTTTGAGGTTGGTCTCTATGTACCATATATTTTGAGAAATGATATGGAAATCATTCTCTAATAACATTTAGTACAATAAGAATGGGATAAGATGAAGAGGGATGGGGTAAGAATTACACCACATTTGAACAAAAAATTTAATCAAACTATTATTAAAATCATTAATCCATTTTTTTGTGGAGTCAAATACAACATCATGGATCCAATGATGTTAATAAAGCTTATGATCAAAATTTCATAGTCTAAGATCAGCCATAATATAATACAAAATAAAATAGTATTTTAAAATAAAGAAAACGATTTTTAAAAAGATTTTTAAATGAAAATAAAGGGGGAAAATATCAACTGTATTCAAAACATCCAAGAAAAATCAACTAAGACTACAGAGAAATCAGAAATGAGCTCAAATATTTATACAAAATTTTTGGTAATTGTTTAAGGTCAGAAACTATTTTTTAAATTAAAAGAAATAGGCAAAACAAACTAAAATTTGTGAAAAATAGTAAAGTCAGAAATAAAAATAAAACGAGGTCACCAATATTTGTCAAAAGGTCATTTGATCATGCCATATTTTTTTCAGAAATTAAAAATTAAGAAAAGTATTTTTTAAACATTTAAAACAAATCAAATAAATTGAAAAATCATAAAAAAAATCAAAACATAAAATAAACTTGTGAAAAAATAATAATCAGAAAGAGAAAAATCAAAAGTATTTTTCATGATTTTTTTTCAGATTTTTGAAGTAAAAATGAATTTTCTATGATTTTTTGAAGTTTAAAACAATTTAAATATAAAAATCCAGAAAATAAAATAAATTCAAAAAAATATGGACCAATGGATGAGAGTTAAAATGTGTTAGTAAGCTAATCGAATGGATCAGGCGTGTTGTGCATATCATGGTCTTTACTGAATAAAGCATGAAATCATTTTTTAAATCAGATTTTGAAAAATGTGTGGCACGCCTTCATTGGTTGATAGATGACACGTTGGTCATCTTCAACCTCCGGCCAATGAATCTACAGGTTCCAGAAACTATAAAATTAGGACATGAGACAGGTACTATTCACTTCGTCTCTTCAAGACGATTCCAATGGTACCTTCGCTAAAAATTTTATATAAACTGTAGCTCAATCGTTTTTGAAAATAAATTTTGAAAAGGGATTTGAAATTTCATGCCCAAAACGTACTTTCAGTTGAAGAAAAGTGTTGCGACTAGAATCAGGATGATGAGAGCTTCATAACAGTATCAAAGTTTCAGAGAATTGGTGAAGGAATATATGTTAGATCATAGTTTGATTCTACAACCCTCATAAGAGTTTAAATGATAACAAACACAAAGAACAAATATGCACTCTAAGTTTGTGTTTTATGTTATACAAAAGTTATGACTGAAACGACATCAGAAGTTAAGCCACAAAAGCATTCAAGTTGAGTAATCAAAATATTCTGAAGTATGATGATCAAAATCTGTGCTAAAGAGAAAGATATCATGATTCTGAATGGAAGTGCAACACGCTAACTGAATCTTACGTTTCTGACTTCCAAGTTCTGAAGTAAAGCAGTATGCAAGATTCCTAAGTTCTGAAGTGTTACTTTTCCATTAAGGTAGTATCATGTGCAACGACTTCATTCAGAAAAGGATCTTCTCAGTATGGAAAGTGCATTCAGTAACCATTATCATGTTTCCATTTGGACAGATTTGTGACACCTATATAAACAAGTTCAAAGGGTAAATTGTTGAAGATTTCACACGACTGCTCCATACAATCTCAAAAAGCTGCAAAAATTCATATTCATTCTACATTCAATTTATGTAATACATCACAGTAGCGATACAATTTTTGTAACGAAAAACAAACAGTACACAGTAAACCTTTTCTTTTGATTAAGTCATTTTCCTTGAGATAAACCGATTTGTGGTTGTACTCAAGAAGACTTTGGCAGTTGTCAAAGTAGAATTGTAATCAGTTTGATTAGTGAATTAAGTCCTCGTTGGAGAGAGGCGAAATCACCTTGGTGGGTGGACTGGATTAGTTTGAGATCAAGCGAACCAGGATAAAAATGTCGTGTTCATTGCTTTTGATTTATAAAGTTTCAATTTGTGACACGGTGGCCAGAACTGGGACTTGTTTTTTAGGAATTGCTGGTTTGCATTTTGCATTTGTGTTTGCAAAATGTCGCGGTAAGCAAGAGTCGCCACCGACTTTTATTTTATCCAATAGGAAAGGAATAAAGCACAGATAAATTCCTTTTTCGAGATATTTCTGAGTACGAGGGGTAGATTATAGAAAGGGAAGGTATTAGCACCTTTTCTATTCGTAGTTATCTACGGGCTCTTAGGTACTTGCTCATCATTTTCAAAATTGATTCTTTGTGTGTTTGTGTGTTTCGAAAAGTTTTTGTTTTGACTTCGATTTAACTCTTGCTTCTGTCTTCAAGAGTTTAATGAAGTGCTTTTGAAAACTTTGTTTGAAAAGGAGTGTAAGTGTGAAATTTTTTGTTTGGATTGAGCAAGTACTTCAGAGTTAATCTACCTACTCAAAAAAAGAATCGTTCTATGTTCGTTTCCTTTAGACAACACTATCCCACTATTAGTGAGTCGGTAGCATCGTCGTTGGAGTTTGAGGGTCAACTCGAAAGGGACGTATGGTCACTAAAGCAATGTTAGGACGTCTTAGAAATAACCCTAATGTCTTAGATCAATTATCTGAGGCAGCAATATCCGAGGCAACCTTTCCGAGGCAACTTTGATCTTTGGGACAAAAGGACGACCACTAAAGCATCCTATACTCAATGACCGTTTACCGAAGGCAACCAAGTGGGAGTGTACCCTAAGAGTGTGCATGTGCGAGTGATTCAATTTCAGATTATTATCTTTGCACATTTTAGGGTTATCTAACCGTTTTAAAGTTTTACATACATTCTTGTCATGCATCCTAATATCATACATCTAACAGTTAATGTTTTGCCAAATTTAAAGTGCGGAAATTAACTACGCTATTACAAGGCTTCGGGTATTTACATAGCCAAAAACAAACCCTTTGAAAATAAAGTGATAAATGAAAATAAAAGTCCTAATTAACTATTACAACTTGTGGGTAGTTACATCAATATGGTAAATAATAAAAAATTAAGGCGCGCGCGAAGAAAATTAGATCGGGAAGAAATTAGGGTTTTGACCCTTCTAACCTAATTAAAAGAAAAAAAATGTTTTTGTTGTTTTTTTAATATAAAAAGAATTAAGTTTTAAATTAAATACAAAAATTAATTAGTTAATTAATTAATTAAATAAAATAATTAAATGGCCTTTTTTATGTTTTTTGGTTATTTTTAAAAAAAGAAAATATAATTAAGTTTAGACAAAACCCTAATTTTTTCTAATTATTTGTTAATTTATTTGCAAAAAGAATTAAAGTTACCTAAAATTAATAACCTAATTAAATTAATTAATTTTTTGTATAAAAAATAAAATCTAAACCTAATTTGTGAAAAGTATTATTTTTATGATTTTTTTGATAAAAAGAAAATAATTGATTGTTTAGTAAAATAAAATAAATAAATTAAATTAAATATAAAAGAAAAGGAAAAAGAAATTTGGGCCTGCATTCAGTAGTTTGAGGAGGTGGAAATAGCAAGCTTCTAGCCCAGGCCCAAAAGGTGTCCGCGTTGACTGGCACAACCACATGCTTTGAGTTGACTAGGCTTCATGGTGTTCTCCCCTTGATGACCCTTGGATCTGGCCATCTGGCCACTTGGCAAACCGGATCATGAGGGTGTATGGTAGCCCTTGGCCTTGGGTATGCGCTGGATTATCTGAAAGAAAAATACATGAAGAAAGTGGGGGACCTGGGATTCGAACCCAGGTCCTGAGGCATGTTCCAATGAATGGCTACCAGTTGAGCTATTCGGTTTTGTTGTACATAAAATAAGCAATAATAATAATATACAGAAAAATAATTAATGGATAAATAAAAAAAGACGCGCGCCAGAAGTTTGAATAAGCCAATGGAAAGATGCCATGCAGGTTACCCCTAACCTTGCTCCGTTGGTAAAAGTGGAAAACTTTTACCTGCGGACATATGTCAGTCGCTATATCCCTATAATTTCTCAAAATCAAGTATGAGTAAGATAAATCAAAACTAAAGCCATGGATAGCTTCGTCTGAACCTGCTGAGTTTAATGGTGGCCCTTTCATGGCCCAATTTTTCCTATACACGAAGATCCCAAATCTAAGCAAGAAACCCTAATAATGGTGAAATCCAATATAGGCCATGAAAACACAATTGAGTAATACATAAAGCTTGCAAATATGATGGTGAACAATAATATACAATTACTTTATGCTACAAGTACAAGAATGATGCAATTCGAGTTCAAGAAGGAAGCGGTATCGTGATGGACTTACAGCGTGATATGGGGCCTGGAAATGCTTGCTATTGATTGCTTTTGCTTGCTGGGGATCCCATGAAGCAATTGGAATGGTACAAGGGTCTTGAATTGGCCTGTAACTAGGAATTCGCGTTTGCACTTTTTCTTGATTTTTTCAAGTTCTGTTCTTGATGCTGCGCCTCCTTCTAACCTAGTTTTTGGTCTGCATTCCTTCTATATGTATTGCGGGAGAGATTAGGGTTGAAAGCCTGGCCTCAATCTTCCTCCATCAATGTCCTTGATCTTGATTTGATTCACCTTAAAATCTTTCCAAAAATGGCCTAATTCAATCTTTTTGTGCACCTCATGCTTTTACACGAATTTGATTTGATGCTAGCTGGATATTAAGACCTGAATCATGTAAAAAAATCTTTGAATTTCAATGTTTTGGATTTTATATGATTTGTTTTGATTTAAAATGATTTAATTCAAATAAAAATCGAAATAAATAATATAAATAAGATAATGACAAGTGGAAAAGGCTAGGGCTCGTGGACCATGTTGCCAACTCAAAACAAGTGAAAAATATTGGGCCCATTTGGCAAAAATTGAAGTTTTGGGCATAGTTGACTTTTGACAATTTTGAAAAAAAGGTCAACTTCAACAATGCATAATTTACTCAATTTTAACTCTTTGAAGGTGTTCTTTGACTTTTTAGAAAGCTTTAGATATCCTATAAGCAACCCTTTTGGTCTCATCTCAATTTGATATTCCATGCTCATGTATGAAGCTTTGACAAAAAAAGTGTTTTTGTTGACTTTTCAAAATGACCTATAATGTCCAAATTCATAACTTCTTGTGAGTGCATATTTTGAACTTTGGAGATGAATATGGATTGTATAGAATGGCATCCTATTCAAAATGCGCTTTGTATGGGTGGTTTCTCATAAAGTATGAGAAAGTTATGCTTGGTCAAAGTTGAGTTGACTTTTCCTACAAAACCCTAATTTAGCAACTTTTGATTTTTGATGAATTATGAGCAATCCTTGATGAATCATGATCAACCCTTGATAAAATGATGAAATATACTTCAAAATGAGGATGTTGACCAAAAATATTGAAGTTTGACTGTATGTGGGCCACAGTTGACTTTTGCCATAACACAGTCGATTTTCAGGCCTTTGAGCAATTGACTGAGCAAACTTTCTCTGCAAGGATTGAAACTTGACATGGATGATTTTGAGAACATATTAGGATAATGGTGATCATTTTGGATCCCTTGGACTCAAGTATCTTGATGCAACATGAAAGCCTAATTTGAGGTAGATTGCCTTAGGAGGGAGCTTGTCTGGTCAACCCTTGGACTTCCTTGAGCAACTTGAGAATTTTTCTTGAAATGTTTTGAGAAATATGGGAGGGAAAATTTTGGGGTACAACATCTGCCCCTGTTCAATCTTCTTAAACCTGAAGATTTAGATTGGCTTGTCTGCCTTTCGTGATCTGAAGGTGGAAGATGATTGAACACTAGAGTGCCAAGAAATTTGCACTCGCATGAAGTGGTATTTGTCTTGTAATGTCGAGAATGGGCTTACAGATGCCATTTGGAAATTGATGATGGGAGATGGGCTTAAACATGCCATCCAAAGGAGTGTCGATCGCATAAGAGATTCCTTAGCAAGAGCTTATATACCAGTTGTTGAGAAAGATTCCGCCGGGGAATGCTGTTCTTTGTCTTGAGAGAAAAATAGAATTTTAGGAGCTTCGGTCGTCTGTTCTTTTATTGAGGAATCATCTTTGTTGAATTTTAGGAACTTCGGTCGTCCGTTATTCTACTGAGGAACCGTTTCTTAGTCGAGGAGGTGAAAATGAACTACTATCTGGTCATGGTCCAAGCTTCATAGTGATAAGACCGACTGCTATCTGGTCGTAATTCAGGATTTAGTGACTTACTGGGGAGATGAGATTAAACTTGCTATCCGGTTGTAATCCAAGCTTTGTAATTTCTCAATTCTTATCTGGTCGTAATCCAGGCTTCAGAAGGAACTAAGTTGTTATCCGGTCGCATCTGGGCTTCAACTTGAATTTAGGGCACACTAGTATCCGGTTGAACCTGGGCTTCTTAGTAACTGTCCAAGTAAACTGGTATTTGGTCGAAATCCAAGCTTCATAGTGTCTTGTACCGCTATCTAGTCGTAATCCAGGCTTCACGATGTTTCATACCATTATCTGGTCGAATCCAGGCTTCATGGTGTCTTGTACTGTTATCTGGTCGAATACAGGCTTCACAATACCTCACTTCTTATATGGTCGAAATGCAGGCTTCAGAAGTAATCAAGTGGTTATCCGGTCGTATCTGGGCTTCCCTTTGACTGTTAGGCCTACCAATATCCGGTCGAATCCGGGCTTCATAGTAATTGGCCGAGTAAACTGCTATTTGGTCGAAATCCAAGATTCACAGTGTCTCTTACCGCTATCTAGTTGTAATCCAGGCTTCATGATGTGTTATACCACTATCTGGTCGAAATCCAGGCTTCATGGTGTTCGGAGGAATCAAGATACTATCCGGTCGAATCCGGGCTTCATAACTTGTATTAAAGATATACCACTATCTGGTCGTAATCCAGGCTTCGTAGTACTCTTGGTTGCTATCTGGTCGTAATCAAGGCTTCATAATGTCTTCTACCATTATCTGGTCATAATCCAGGCTTCATGGTCTTGTATTGCTATCTGGTCGTAATCCAGGCTTCACAATAACTTGCTGAGCTGTTATTCGGTCGTAATCTGGGCTTCACGGTTGGCTGGGGATTAAACTATTATCCAGTCGAATCCGGGCTTCATAGCTTTCTTTTAAGAGATTCCACTATATGGTCGTAATCTAGGCTTCACGGAATTCTGATACTGTTATCCGGTCGTTCTCCGGGCTTCATAATATGCTGTAGAAATCAAGATACTATCCGGTTGTACCCGGGCTTTATAGCTTGAACTTTGTGAGAATTTGATTGTATCCTTCCTGAAAGGTAAATGTTAGTCGTATGTAATGCATGATATGTATCAAGCAATGATGTTCTCAAAATAAATGAGATTGTGCTGTATGATGTGCATGCATATATCATGATGTATAGACATGCGACGTTTTTTATGATATTCTCTACCTGGGGAAAATAAATCTCGGACTGCAGCTGGAGAATATGAAGAGTTTCGCTCGCTGTGGATAATAACCGAAGGTGATTGAGAGAAGAATCCTACTGGAGAACACATTGGTGAGAGAATGACTATGTGGGGAAGAGATGCTCTGCTGGGGATTTGCTGACTTGGAGAAATACCCTCGGTTGTGGACGAATTACCGTTGTTGGCGATGATAAACTCTGTTGGGGATGAATTTCCTGTTTATGGAAGAAATGAACTCCGTTGGGGATAATCTTTTAGTCTTGACTTCACTGGGGATAATCTTCCAGACTCCACTTGGGATAATCTTCCAGACTCCGCCGGGGATGGTCTTCTAGACTCCGCTGGGGATAACCTTCCAGAATCTACTGGGGACAATCTTCCAGTGCTGGTGATAGATAAACTCTGCTTGGGGAGACTCTTACCGACTCATTCGCGGTTGCGAGCCTCATCTGGGGAGAATTAACACCACCATCCTTTTCTTACTCTCTGGGGAGTGAATGTATTTTTTAGTCATATTCTTCAGCTAGGTTTATTCTTGTACCTTGTGAATGGAGCAACTGTAAGGCTTGGACATTTCTTGTTTGCCCCTGTTTCTGATATTACGAGTAATCGTCTTTTGTTTCGCATGTAAATATTTATGAGCATCAGTTATTGTCAAATGCATATATCAAAAATGAACATTGGATGTTCTTGCAAAACAAAACAGAAAAAGGAAAAACAATTTGAAACTTCTTTGCAAAAATGAATTGTATTGATTTGGAAGTTTGGCCTGTAAATAGGCATTTTTGTACAAGAGGCTGACATCCTAGTAATGTAACGCCGCTGAAAGATGAATTATACAATTTTGTGAAAAATAAAGAAAAACAACTATGTGAACAATCCCACTGAGTTCCAACTCTGCTATTGCCTTTATGTCTTTGAGCCTCTCATCACTTTTCTACTTGGTTGAAGGTATATTAGATTGATTGGCACCATCTGTACCTGATAGTCAATACTGAAGTCTGGTTGCAAGGTGATCCAATGAGACATAGTGTTACGCTTTGATCCCTAATTTTTTCCTGGACCGCCCTTTCGGGTTATCAGTCCACCGGGATACCCTTTTTTGCCCAAGCCGCCTTTTCAGGTTTTTGACTTGCCAGGTGTACTGTTTTTTCATTTTCATCCCTTATTTTTCCCCGAACCCTTTTGGTTCGCTGGGAAGCCCTTATTTTTTCCTAGGCCAGTCGACCTAGCGGGTCTTTGATTATGTGTAGTATCTTTTAACTATGTCCGTATTGACGGGGTGAGGAAGGTCGTCACCATCCATGGTGGTTAGAATCATAGCTCCTCCTAAGAAGATGTTCTTAACCAAAAATGGCCCTTCGTACGTAGGGGTCTGTTGTACCCCAAAATTTTCCCTCCCATATTCTTTAAACTTTTGACAAGCATCATCTCAATTTGCTCAAGTCTACTCAAAGATTGCACAGTCAAACACCCTCCTAAGGCAGTCAAAATTAGGGTTTTGTTTCTTGCAAGGAAGTTGAGGTTTTCAAGGGTCCAATCAAGTCCCATATGCCTATATACATTGTCAAGCATCTACATGTTAAGTTTCAAGACTCACAACATCAAGTTGCACAGTCAAAAGCCCTAATTGCTCCACAATCAACTGTAGGGGTAAAATGGTCATTTGGCAGTCAAAAGTCAAAAATTTTGGTCAACATCTTATTTTTAAGCCACAATCATCATTTGATCAAGTCTTGATCATGATTCCACAAGCATGGCTCAAAAATCATCAAGATGTCAAAAGTTTCTATTTTTGGTCAGCTGAAAAAGTCAACTGTAAATTGACCAGGGCATAACTTTTTCATGGTTCATCAGAAAAATCCCATACAATGCTCATTTTGAAGGGGATGACATTTCCTACAACTCATCTTCACATTCCAAATCCAAGAAATTCTCTCACAAAAGTTATCAATTTCTACATTATAGGTCAATTTCAAAAGTCAACAAAAAGGCACTTTAAGTCAAAGACCATAACTTGAGATTGGTAAATCAAAATTACATGGGACCAAAGGCATTGGTTAGAGGACCTCAAGACCTTTCCAAAATATCCAAGAACATGTTCATATGATCAAAATTGAGCAAGATATGCATTGGAGAAGTTGGGAAATTTTTGGGAATTTGCAAAAGTCAACTTTGCCTAAAACACTTCATTTTTGCTAATGGGCCTCAAATTCCTTCTTGAATCTTTACCCAAGGCTTATGCACGACCCATTAAGATTAATTTGAATTATTTTCTTATTTTTATTAATTATTTGGATTTTTAATTGATTAATAATTCATTTAATTGATTTAATTGTAGGAAAATTCAAAAGATATTATTTTCAAATCTTTTGTGGAGCAAATATGATCAACACATGCTGAAGATTTCATGTAAAAATCAAGGAGACAAAATCATCCCATTTTAGCAAGTTTTATCAATCAAAAAATTGGAAAAGATTTGATTGGAAATCAAGGATGCAAAACATTATGCCATGGATCTTTTGCCCAAAGATTTAACCTAATTCATTCCATTACATATACTAAAGCTTAACCTCAAATCATTCACGTGCAAGCTGCTATCAAACACCATAAACCAAATTCCAAAAATTAAAGAAAAGTTGAAAACTGAATTCAACCCTCCAGGCCAATTCAAAGCCCTTTCTTGATTCCAATACCTTGCTGGGACATTCAGGGACGATTTGCAATCAAGAACAAGCCTTAACACTCAAATAATCACCTCAAACAGTCACACGGTTGACCATTTTTTCCATAATCGAAACTCAAGTTTTTTGCATCATTAACATGTTTTGATTATTGCTTTTCATTGCTAACATAATTCTGAAGCTTTTGGTATTGATTAATTGCCTTATGGTGCCCTGAAACGCAAAACACCATTAATGAAATCTAGGGTTTCAGAGCTCTCAATTTAGGGCTTTACAGCATAAGCAAAATCAGAACCTCTCATGGCTATGGTTAAATTCGTCAGGATGAGATGAACACATTGATACCCTCGCGCCCTATTTATATAACTCATACGTCTAATCACTATTATTGGCATTTGCAGTTTGTGGGGGTTAAAAACCCCCGCTATTTGATTGTTTTTCTGCAGATAAATGAAGAATACGAAGGACGTGGACGCATATGGTTGGAGCATTCAAACAAATGCGCGCTTTTTTTTATTCCCAACATAATTGATTTCTTTATATATTATTGTCCTTACCCATTATGTTAACAAGATGCAGCGCTTGGCTCAGTGGAGAGGGACGTGGCTGGCAATCGTTGGGACCTGGGTTCGATTCCCAGGTCCCCCCAAAACTCAATATTATTTTTTCTTATGTAATTCTATACAGGCCATCCAATGCATTCCACCATATGTCCTCACGCATCAGCTTGCCAAGTGGCCACAAGGCTCAATCCAATGGTCAGGATGAAAGAACACCATACTCCTGGTCAATCCACGCTCTAGGCCATCGAGAAAGTCAACAAGGGCTTTGTGTTAATGGGCCAACAATTCCAGATTAACCTCCCATGGGCCTAGAATACCCCCCTGGTTAATTACTTCTTTTCTTCTTATTTTTATTTTGTTTTCTTTTAATTATTTCATAACTAATTATTATTATTTATTAACTAACAAATTAATTTTCATAATAAATTCAGAGATCACAAAATTGTAAATATTTTTATTATTTATTAAATTCACTAATAATTATTTTTGTAAATAAAATACTAACCAATTGATTTAGTTTAATTAGGTAATTTTAATTTCTTTTTTACAATAAATAAAATTAGTTTAGAATTAGGGTTTTGTTTACTAACTGTTAATTTTAATTCCTTTTCTTTTATTTCCATAAAACATAAAACATAAAAACACAAAAACATTGTTCTTGTAAATAATTAATTAGTAAATTAGAGTTAATATTTAATTAATTGCAAAAAGGGTCAAAAACCCTAGGACGTTCCAATTTAATTCTTTTGCGCATTATTCTTATTTTGATTATTTATGTATCTGCTCAAGGGATGTAATAGTAATTAGGAATTTATTGCTTTATTTACCTTTCCGTATTTATTTTCCAAAACGGGTTTTTGTTTTTGGCGATGTATAGACCCGCGCCTTGTAATAGCGTAGATTCATATTTCTGCACTTTATTTTCCGCACTCTTAACTGTTAATTATGCCTGCAAGACTGTATGCCAATTAAAATTAATCCGTAGCTCACAAATGCATGATCAAAGATAAATTTAACTGAATTCAACACACATGCACATTCCACTCTTAGGGTACGCCTCACTGGTTGCCTCGAATGTGGTCGTCAAGTATAGGGTGTTTTAGAGGTCGCCCTCCTGTCTAAAGATCCAGTTGCCTCGAAACAGTTGCCTCGGATAAAAAAAAGGATCTAGGACATTAGGGTTACTTCTAAGGTGTCCTACCATTGCTTCGGTGACCACATTGTCCCTTAATCGAATTGACCCGAATAACTCCAATGACGGTGCTACCTACCTCTCAATGGTGGGATAGCACTATCTAAAGGACTCTTACACAGCCTAATTCCTTAGAGTAGGTAGATTCTCATGGGTACTTGCTCTCTCAAAAAAACAAAAACAACTTTTCACACTGACACTTTCAAAAAGTTTTCAAACAAATTTTTCATACACTCTTAAGGACAGATACAAGAGTTACTTAGAAATTTTTCAAACAAAACTTTTTCAAAACCCACACACATTTGAAAAGCAAACAACTTTTGAAAACATAAGAGCAAGTACCTAAGAGCCCATGGATAACCATGGATAGAAAGGGTGCTAACACCTTCCCTTTCTATAAATCTACCTCCCGAACCGAGAGACATCTCGAATAAGGAATTTTGTTGTGCTTTTGTCCTTTCCATGTTGGAGAACATAAAAGACGGTGGCGACTCTTGCTTACCGCGACATTTCGCGAACCAGCTTAAAAAACAGTCAGTTCTATTTCCACCGATCACAGAACTGGAGACTCTGCTGGGGATTTATAAAGTGAGGTGTACCTTAGGATTAGATCACTCTTGTGTTTTCGATTGCCTGTTTTGATTGCTTTAATATTGTGGGCCTGTTTTGGGAGTTTCATAGATCCTAACCCGGATCTGGGGGGATACCTTTTAGGTAGCAACAAACTGTGAGGGAACTGTGTGGGGTATACCGACACGGTTGAAGCAGTTGCTACGTTGATGTTGCACTTTGGTGAGTACCGGTAACCCTTGAGTCAAGTCAAGGAGAGTACGGGGCCGCCGTGTGGTGTCGTGAAGCATCAACTGACCTTAGGAACCTTACTTGACCATCCTGGCCTCTTTAGGGTAGTGAGATGACCGACTTTGGTGCAGTCCGAAGTTGGTTGATACTCGATACTACACTCATTGAGGGTTGTTTTCTTGGAATATTTTGATCGTCAGTTCAGTGGCTAAATCAAAACAATAAACACAGAAAACAACCCAATGATATTGAGATCCTTAGAACCCGGTTACTTGTGATAGGACAGGTTTTGAACCCACCAACTTCAAGAGGGTAGTACCCTAAACTTCATGCTGGCCTAAACTCTAAGGGCTGACTTGTGTGACTTGTGTGCCTTATCATATTTGTCTTTTGTGAATACTTGTGGTGTGTTTTTATCATAACATCATAACATCATACAGCATCATATGCATCCACTAACCACTTCAAGGGTTCGAATATTCATCTTTGTCCTTGTTTTGCAGGACATGGAAACTATCCGCAGAAAGACAATTCAGATCAACCTTGTAAGGATCCCTCCTCAGCTTAAGGAGCTTACATCCAGGATTCTCGAGAACTCTTCCTTCAGTGAAAGGCATGGTAGACTCATCAGCTTGGTCAACACCAACATTGAAGAAGATATGATAAAAGTCCTCTTTCAGTTCTTTGACCCTCTGCACCACTGTTTTACGTTCCCGGATTATCAATTGGTGCCCACTTTGGAAGAGTTTTCTCAGCTTCTGAAGATTCCTATCCTTAGTCAACTACCCTACAACGGTACAGAAAGGGAACCAAAACTTGAAGAGGTTGCTAAAGCATTACGCCTACAACCATCTGACATCAAGGGACATTGGGAAGTTAGAAGTGGTATCAAAGGATTCTTGGCAAAGTTTCTGTTTGAGAAGGCCCAAGAATGTTGGAACTCCCTTGACCTACAAGCCTTTGAAGATGTTGTGACACTCCTTGTCTATGGGTTGGTGTTGTTCCCGAATCGGGATCAACTTGTAGATATCAATGCTGTCAAGATCTTCATGTCCAGGAATCCTATACCTACGTTGCTTGGGGACATCCTCCACTCATGTTACACTAGAACCATGAGAAAAAGAGGTGTTCTCATGTGCTGCACTCCTCTCCTGGCAAGGTGGTTTATTTCGCACCTTCCACAAGCAGTTTTGAAGAACGAGCGGGGTTTGAGATGGTCACAACGGTTAATGACTCTTACTCATGCTGATATACATTGGTGTTCTCGGTCCAGATAAAATGTCACTATCATTGATCGTTGCGGAGAGTTTCCTAATGTTCCTTTACTTGGAATTAGAGGGGGGCATTACTTACAACCCGTGTCTGGCTTTGAGACAGTTTGGATACGCTCGGAGGGATGGCCCTCATGACATGTTGATTCCTGACATAGTTTTTGACTTCGACAACAATCCACAAGGACTTCGCCAGAGATTTATCAGAGCTTGGAGGGTGCCCAACAGGGTAGATAGCAAGACACTGGGGCACAAGAACTCCATCCCCCTGGAGCCTTATCTCAAGTGGGTACGAGCCCGCTCCCAGAAGTTGGTGATGCCATATCCTCATATTCTTCCCGTAATCAAAGAGCCTGTTTTGGAAGGAGAGGTGCCCTACACCATTCAACATCCTGACATGCCCACATCCTGGGAAGAAATGCAGAAAAGCTGGATCCAACTCAAGGAAGAGCGGAATTCTCTTGAAACCAATCTACATGCCAGTGAGAAGAAGGTCTTGGAGCTCACCCGCCTACTGCACGAGGAAAAGACTCTCAATACCTACATAGCTCTAAAGAGGATGTGCAGTGTCTTTTGGGATTAATTATTTTGTAATGTTTTGCCCATGAGGCCCTGATGTACTGAAAAGATTATTCCTTAATATAACATGTGTTCCTTTTTTGTCTATAACGAATTTGAACTTTCGAACCCTTGAATGCATTGCATAAATAGCATATCATGCATCATGTGCATAACAGGTACTCTTTTTTACAGGTTGCTTAATCTTCTTTGCTGTTTATTTCAGCAGTCATCATGAATCCTGAATCATCTACTGAACAAGCAATCAAGGCCCTCCAGGCCCAGAACGCCCAGTTTCAAGAGCTGGTCATGAGCTTAGCCCAAGGTCAAGAGGAATTGAAGGCTCTACTGGTGAAGAAGAAGAAGAAGAAGAGAACTGTACTGTTCAACACTGGACGGAGGTTTGGTAATACACTACAAAATGAGGCTGATCAAGCTGCTTCCTCTGTAGGGAAAGACAGTCCCCAAGGGGGAAGGGTTCCTAGTCCTATGGTCTCCGACAACGAGACGGATTTCAATGATGAGCCGTACCTTCTTGTTGAGGACAGGTACAAGCAACTAGAGGACCGTCTAAGTGTGATGGAAATTCAACAGGTGCCTGGGTTGGATTTTGGGGATCTAGGTTTATCTTCTGGAGTGGTGATCCCACACAAGTTCAAGGCACCTTCTTTTGCGAAGTATGACGGGGCTTCCTGCCCTAAGCTGCATCTCAGATATTATGTGAGGAAGATCCAACCATATACTGCAGACAAGAACTTATGGATCCATTTCTTCCAGGATAGCCTTTCAGGGGCTCAACTCGAATGGTTCTATCAGCTGGATGGAGCTAGTATTCGAAACTGGGAGGACTTGGCTACTGCATTTTATAAGCAGTATCAGTACAATGCCGACCTCGCTCCTACACGTACTCAACTCCAAGGTATGTCGCTAGGGACGGGAGAAGGTTTTAAGGAGTACGCGCAAAAGTGGAGAGACCTGGTTGGCAGGGTGCAGCCACCGTTGACTGACCGTGAGCTTGTGGACATGTTCTTGGGGACCTTGTCTGGTCCATTCTTTAACCACCTGATTGGTAATTCTTCTGCAGGGTTTACAGACCTCATTCTGACTAGAGAAAGGATCGAAGCTGGTATCAAGTCGGGGAAGATACAGAAAGGTGCATCCTCAAGTTCTGAAAAGAAGCCTTTCAAGAAGGAAGCTAGTGTTGTTTATGGGTCAAGGAAACAGAATAAACTGGAATGCCGCCAAGCTGTCAACGCGGTGGTAATTTCAAAGCCTGCTGCCGCTCCTCGGCAATATAACCAACCAAGTGGTGAGAGACCCAGAAGGGAGTACACTCGGCTTAGTATGACCTTGTCTCAGATCCTACCGCAACTACTGTTAACCAATCTGGTAACTATCAAGGAAGCTCCGAAGGTAGTGAACACAACCTCTCCAAAGTACAACCCCAACGCCCGCTGTGCTTATCACTCTGATAGCCCGGGGCATACTACATATGATTGCTGGGCTCTAAGGAATAAGGTTCAAGACCTTATTGATGCTAAGGAAATATAGTTCGAGGCGCCCGAAAGGTCTAATGTTGTGACTGCTCCCATGCCCCAACATGGAGTGAATGTTGTGGAAGAAGACCGGTATGTAGCCTCCGTGGAAGAAATTGTTACTCCGTTATTGACCGTCAAAAGGAACCTGTTGCTAGCCGATTTATTTCCGGGATGTAGTAAAGGTTGCCTTCTATGTTCTGTTTCACCTGCTGGTTGTCCCTTGTTGAAGTCAGGTATCCAAAGCCTGATGGATAATAAAGAGATCTTGTTCGAGAAGATTGTTGTTCCTGCTGTCCCCACTAAAGAAGTTTCTATTGTCACTATCTTCAACAACTCTCCTAAGGCTCCCTCAAAGAAGCATGTCAAAATCCCATCTGCTCAGAAAGTTGCACCTATCATCATTACTGTTCCGAGGCCCCTCCCTTATATATCTGACAAAGCTGTCCCTTGGCACTATGGGGCATATGTTTATGTTCTTGGAGTAAAGCAAGAGTTTGATACTAGTACCGACATCAGTAACATCATCGGGCCTACCAAGGTTACTCGTAGTGGTAGGCTCTTCTCACCTGATATTGCACCTCCAGCCATGCAGAGACCTCTTGTCATCACACCTGCCAGTGTGCCTGCTTCCCTTCCTGACCAAGTTCCTGTTTCTACCCCTGCTGCCGAGTCATCTGACGCTCGGGGCAAAGGGATTGCTACTGATGTGCCTGCCCGGACGGAGGCACCAAAGACAACCACTGTTGAGGCTTCCCAGCAAGAGATGGATGAGATTCTCAAAATTATCAAGAAAAGTGATTCCAACGTCGTTGAGCAGCTAGGGCACACCCCCTCTAAAATTTCTATGCTATCATTGTTGTTGTGTTCAGAGGCCCATGCCAAGGCCTTGATTACCTTCCTGAAGACTGCCCATGTGCCACAAGAAACGTCCGTTGATCAATTTACCGATTGTGTGGCCAACTTGACTGCTGATAATGGGTTGGGTTTCTCTGACCGCCAAAGGAAAGAACCATAATGACGCCCTGCATGTCTCTATTGAATGCAGGGGCACTACTCTTGCCCATGTGTTGGTTGACACCGATTCTTCATTGAATGTATTTCCCAAGAAAGCTTTAGACAGGCTGGATTGTGAGGGTTTGGAGCTAAAGCCTAGTAACATTGTTTTCCGGGCCTTTGACGGGTCGAAAAGGATGGTACATGGGGAAGTTGACATTCCAATCAGGGTTGGTTCTTAAGTTTTTGATTCTACTTTCTATGTGATGGACATCCGACCATCCTACTCTGTTTTGCTGGGTCTTCCATGGATCCACAAGGCTGGAGCCGTGACCTCCACATTACATCAGAAGCTTAAGTACCCGGTCAGAGGGAAGATTGTTACAGTTCAAGGGGAAGAAGAGTATATGGTCAGCCATCTTAACTCATTCCGATACATAGAAATGGATGGGGAATTCATTGAGACCCCCTTTCAACACTTTGAAGAAGTTCCTCCAACATTGGCGTCAGCAGAGACTGTGACTGAAGAAGACTCTCCTTTGAAGATGGCTTCCTTGAAGGATGCCAGGGCTGTGGTTGAGAAGGGTGAGTGCGCAAACTGGGGCCGACTTCCTGATTTCACTCCGAAGACTGACAAGTTTGGTTTGGGTTTCACTGCAGAGGCTCAGAGGGCTGTTCGCAAGGCAAGGATTGGAAGACCTCCCGTATTCATCACCAACCCGGGAGTGAATGCTATTGAAGAAGAAGCGGAGGAATCTGAATTCGACAGCTGGATCTACCCAACAACCAACGGTGGACTAAACAATTGGACTGCCTAAGACTACATACCTATTACTTTTGTCACTCAGTAATTAACTCCTTTGTTTTGAATTTGTAACGAACAATAATTTGAACTTTATGGCCCGGTGTCTTACCCGGGGCACCGCGGCTTCATTTGTGAGGGCTTATTACTTGTCATTTCCATATATCATGAATAAAAGCATTGGACGTTTTTCGCATTTCAAATCTTGCGCTCCTTTTCTTTCTTTTTATATTGCAAAACAACTATATTTACACACACTCACCTATACAGGTTCCCATCCACTCTGGATCTCACTGGTAACGACTCTGCTACTGCCAGTTATGACTTCGAAAATCCGATCAACTTAGCTGAAGACGAAGGTGAAGATGATTATGAAGTGCCTGGCGAGCTTGCAAGACTGCTACTCTAGGAAGAGAGGGCTATTCATCCACATGAAGAGCCAGTGGAAACGGTAAATCTGGGTACTGAGACAGACAGGAAGGAAGTCAAGATTGGTGCCAACCTGGAGCTCAGTGTGAAATAGCGTTTGATTTAGATGCTGCATGATTATGTGGAAATCTTTGCCTGGTCCTACGAAGACATGCCTGGTTTGGATACCGACATTGTGGTTCATCACCTGCCTACCAAGGAAGACTACCCTCCGGTAAAACAGAAGGTCCGCCGTATGCGTCCAGAGATGTCTGAGAAAATCAAGGCTGAGGTTATGAAACAATTTGATGCCGGGTTTCTAGCAGTGACTTCTTACCCTCAGTGGGTTGCCAACGTGGTTCCAGTGCCGAAAAAGGATGGTAAGGTCCGAATGTGTGTTGATTACAGGGATTTGAACAGGGCGAGCCCCAAGGATGATTTCCCTCTACCGCATATCGACGTTCTGGTTGACAATACTGCTCAGCATAATGTATTCTCCTTCATGGATGGTTTTTCAGGTTACAATCAGATCAAGATGGCTCCTGAAGACATGGAGAAGACCACTTTTGTCACTCAGTGGGGCACCTTTTGCTACAAGGTCATGCCTTTTGGATTGAAAAATGTTGGGGCAACCTACCAACGTGCCATGGTTGCCTTATTTCATGATATGATCCATCACGAGATCGAAGTGTATGTCGATGATATGATTGCAAGGTCCCAAACTGGGGAGGAACACCTTGACCATCTACAGAAGCTGTTTGACCGTCTGAAGTTGTACAAGCTGAGGTTGAACCCAAACAAGTGCACCTTTGGGGTAAGATCTGGAAAACTACTAGGTTTCGTCGTGAGCGACAAAGGTATTCAAGTGGACCCTGCCAAAGTGAAAGCCATACAAGATATGCCAACTCCCAAAACAGAGAAAGAAGTCAGAGGCTTTCTAGGACGTCTGAACTATATTGCCCGATTCATCTCGCACCTAACTGCTACCTGTGAACCAATCTTCAAGCTACTGAAGAAAGATCAAGTAGTACGTTGGAACGATGAATTTCAGGCCGCTTTCGACAGAATCAAAGAGTATCTCCAAGAACCACCCATTCTTATACCACCGGTTGAAGGGAGACCTCTAATCTTATACTTGACAGTACTTGACAGCTCAATGGGGTGTGTGCTGGGGCAGCATGACGAGTCTGGCCGAAAAGAGCATGCCATTTATTACCTTAGTAAAAAGTTTACCGACTGTGAGACCCGATACTCACTGCTCGAGAAAACTGGCTGCGCTTTGGTATGGGCTGCTCGCCGGCTGAGACAGTATATGTTGACTCACACTACTCTGTTGATTTAAAAAATGGATCCAATAAAGTATATCTTTGAAAAGCCTGCCCTGTCCGGAAGAATAGCAAGATGGCATATGATCTTGACATAATACGACATCCATTACACGACTCAGAAGGCAATCAAGGGAAGTGTATTGGCAGACCACTTGGCACACCAGGCAGTGGATGACTACCAATCTATGAACTTTGAATTTCCAGACGAGAATATCATGGTAGTGACTGATTGTGAAGTACCTGGACCGGATGAAGGACCTGAGGAAGGATCCCGATGGTCTATGCACTTTGATGGAGCCTCAAACGCTTTGGGTAATGGTATTGGCGCTGTGATCATATCCCCAAAAGGCACTCATACTCCACTCACTGTTGGGCTATGTTTCAACTGCACCAACACCATGGCAGAGTATGAGGCATGCATCATGGTTCTTCAAGCTGAAATTGACTTAAGGATCAAGTTTCTGAGTGTCTTCGGAGATTCCAATCTCGTGATCAATCAGATCAAAGGCGAGTGGGATACGAAACACCCAAATCTTATTCCTTACAAAGAGTGTGTGTTGACATTGATCCCCTATTTCACGGAGATAACTTTTGAACACTTCCCGAGATAGGAGAATCAGTTGGCGGACGCGCTGGCTACGATGTCTTCTATGTTCAAAGTCAAATGGGACAACGAGGCTCCCCGGATCATTATCTTGAAACTGGACGAACCTGCATATTGCTGTGATCTTGAGGCTGAAGGGGTAACGGAAAAACCCTGGTATCACGAAGTGAAGAGGTACTTGGAAGCTCAAGAATACCCCGAGGGTGCATCCGTTAATGACAAGAAGTTCCTGAGAAGGTTTGCGGCAAAGTTCTTCCTCAACAATGGCATTCTCTACAAGCGAAACCATGATTCGACCTTACCGCGTTGTGTGGATAAGACTGAAGTAGAAAAGATCATGGCAGAGCTGCATGAAGGTACCTTCGGAACACATTCCAGTGGGCATACTATGGCAAAGAAAATCCTTCGGGCAGGATATTTCTGGTCCACAATGGAGGCCGATTGTTACCAACATTCTCGGACGTGTCACAAATGCCAGATCTACGCTGATAAGGTGCATGTTCCTCCAGTACCTCTGAACGTCTTGACAACACCTTGGCCTTTTGCAATGTGGGGCATTGATATGATCGGCGAGATCAGACCTACGGCATCCAACGGGCATCGTTTCATTCTAGTAGCAATTGATTACTTCACGAAGTGGGTCGAAGCAGCCTCCTATGCTACCGTAACCAAGAACGTCGTAGCACGGTTCATTCGGCATAACCTGATCTGTCGATACGGTGTACCTGAGAGGATCATTACGGATAATGGTACCAATCTCAACAACAAGATGATCACTGAGCTCCGCGATCAATTCAAGATACAGCACCACAACTCTTCTCCCTACCGGCCGAAGATGAATGGGTCTGTAGAAGCAGCTAATAAGAATATCAAGAAGATTGTGCAGAAGATGACAGTGACCTACAAAGATTGGCACGAGATGTTACCGTTTGCTCTTCATGGGTACCGTACCTCAGCAAGGACGTCAACAGGGGGCAACACCCTTTTCCTTGGTCTATGGCATGGAGGCAGTCTTGCCTATTGAAGTCCAGATACCCTCTCTCCGGATAATGAAGGATGCAGGTTTGAGCGAAGATGACTGGATCCAGACTCGACTTAATCAATTAAATCTAATCGATGAAAAGAGACTCACTGCTATGTGTCACGGTCAGACGTATCAAAAACGGATGATCAGGGCATTTAACAAGAAGGTCAGACCACAAGAGTATCAAGTCGGAGACCTGGTAATCAAGCGCATCATTCTTCCTCAAAGTGATCCCAGGGGCAAATGGACCCCTACGTACGAAGGGCCATTTGTGGTTAAACATATCTTCTCAGGAGGAGCTATGATTCTAACCACCATGGATGGTGACGACCTTCCTCACCCCGCCAATACAGACAAAGTAAAAAGATACTACGCATAAATAAAAGACCCGCTAGGTTGACACACCTAGGAAAAAATAAGGGCTTCCCGGCGAACCAAAAGGGTTCGGGCAAAAATAAGGGATGAAATGAAAAAATCTGTACACCCGGCAAGTCGAAAACCTGAAAAGGAGGCTTGGGCAAAAATGGGTATCCCGGTGGACCGAAAACCCGAAAGGGCGGTCCAGGCAAAAGTTAGGGATTAAAGCGTAATACTATGTCTCATTGGATCACTTTGCATCCAGAATTCGGTATCAACTATCAGGTTCAAACGACATCGATCAGTCAGATTCATCTTCAACTGAGCAGCAAAGTGATGAGACGCTTGAAGACATAAAGGCGATAGCAGAGTTGAAACCCAGTGGGATTATTTTTCGCATAGCTGTTTTGTTTTCCTTTTCACAAAATGTATAAACTCTGTTGTTCGGCGGCGTTCTCTTACTAGGACGTCAGCCTCTTGCACATAAACGCCTATTTACAGGCAAATTCAAAAATCAATACAAATTCACTTTTCCAGACAAATTGCCAATTATTTTTCCTTTTTTTCTGTTTTGTCTTGCAAAGAACGTCCAATGTTCATTTTTGATATATGCATTTGACACTAATTGCTAATTCATAAATACTTGCATGCGAAACAAAGGAATAATTACAAGTGACATTAGAAACAGGGGCAATAATGAGTTGTCTAAGCGATCTAGTTGCTCTGTCCACCAAGGTACCAAGGTAAGTTCGGCTGAAGAATGTAACCCAGATACCTCCACTCCCCAGAGTAAAATAAGACTCAGCAATACTCTCCCAAGCAGAGTTGGTCTCCCATCAGCCCCGAGAAGGCACAATATCTCTAGCAAGTCAACAACACTCTCCCCAAGCAGAGTTAGCCAACAGTCAGCCTTAAGGAAGTTGGGTATCCCCAGAAGATCTCAATATTCCCCAGCGGAGTATACAGATGTTCCCAAGCAAGCATCCCCGGCAGTCTTGATCTAAGATTGTTCCCCGGCGGAATACCAGGCACCCCAGTGGAGCCACTTCCCCAGTACAGTTCAAAAGTTTCCCCAGGAAAGTTTAATCAATCTCCCCAGTAGATTTCTGGAAGCTTATCCCCAGTAGATTCTGGAAGCTTGCCCCCGTAGAGTACGAAAGCTTCTCCCTGGCTTTATTCAAAGGTTATTCCCCACCAGAGCTTATAACTGGGTTATCCTCAGCTAATTACCACGGAAAGATCGTCCTCGGCGAAGTTCTTCTTATCCCCCAGCGGAGTTCATCAAATTCCCCAACATAACTCACCAACGGTATCCCCAGCGGAGTTATCATCAACATCTCAGCGAAGTACCTCTCTTCCCACAGAGTAATTTCCCGCAGAGTAATCTCTTCAACAAGCTTATTCCCCAACGGAGTCATCTTCTCCTACCGGTTTATTCTTGCAACCATCATCCCCAGCGGAAATGAAGAACTCTACTCTTCAACATCAGCCCAGGATTAAACAATTTCCCGGCATTCGTCAAGGATTTATTTTCCCAGACGAAAATACATTCATAAACATTTCATACATACTGCTTACATACATATACGCATCATAACGACACGATCTCATTTTGAACATCATGACATCATGCGTTTCATACATCATGACATTGCATACAACTGATGTTTTGCCTTTTCAGGAAAAGGTCAATCCAAAGATGATTACTATCAACTTTCGCAGTTCCAGATTCGATACCTGTATCTAGCCAGGGCATATATGTGAGCGATTAAATTTATATTCGATACTTGTATCTAGCCAAGGCATATCTGCATGAAGAGTTTAGAGATTCGATTCCTGTATCCAGCCAGGACATATCTGTAGACGACTAATTCCGGATTCGATACCTGTATCTAGCCAGGGCATATCTGTGAGTGATTTGATTGTGGATTCGATACCTGTATCTAGCCAGGGCATATCTGCATGAAAAGTTTAGAGATTTGATACCTGTATCCAGCCATGGCATATTTGTAGACGACTAATTCCGGATTCGATACCTGTATCTAGCCAGGGCATATCTATGAGTGATTTGATTGTGGATTCGATACCTGTATCTAGCCAGGGCATATCTGCATGAAGAGTTTAGAGATTTGATACCTGTATCCAGCCAGGGCATATCTGTAGACGACTAATTCCGGATTCAATACCTGTATCTAGCCAGGGCATATCTGTAACTGAGTGTAGATTTGATTCATGTATCCAGCCAGGGCATGTCTGCATGAAGAGTTTAGAGTTTAGACTCATGTATCCATCCAGGGCATATCTGTAGACGACCAATTCCAGATTCGATACCTGTATCTAGCCAGGGCATATCTGTGAGTAACAGATTGTAGATTCGACACCTGTATCCAGCCAGGGCATGTCTGCATGAAGAGTTTAGAGATTCGATTCATGTATCCAGCCAGGGCATATCTGTAGACGACCAATTCTAGATTCGATTCCTGTATCTAGCCAAGGCATATCTGTAACTGAGTGTAGATTCGATTCCTGTATCCATCCAGGGCATGTCTGCATGAAGAGTTTAGAGATTCGACTCCTATATCCAGCCAGGGCATATCTGTAGACGACCAATTCCAGATTCGATACCTGTATCTAGCTAGGGTATATCTGTGAGTAACAGATTGTAGATTCGACACCTGGGCATGTCTGCATGAAGAGTTTAGAGATTCGAATCCTGTATCCAGCCAGGGCATATCTATAGACGACCAATTCCAGATTCGATACTTGTATCCAGCCAGGGCATATCTGTGAGTAACGGATTGTAGATTCGACACCTGTATCCAGCCAGGGCATGTCTGCATGAAGAGTTTAGAGATTCGATTCCTGTATCCAGCCAGGGCACGTCTGTAAGCAACCTTTTGAAGTTCCGGATTCGATTCCTGTATCTAGCCAGGGCACATTTGTGAGCAACTGATTGTAGATTCGACACCTGTATCCAGCCAGGGCATATCTTCATGAAGAGTTTGAAGATCAACACTTGTAACAGGCCAGGAAACCATCTTCCTTTCTCAAGTACACAAGTTCTCGCTAAGGGATCTCTTACGCGATCGACACCCCGGATGGCATCTATAAGCCCATCCTCCTACCCATCATATCTCCAAATGGCATCTATAAGCCCATTCCCGACAAAGTTCTGTCACATATCCAGATGGCATCTATAAGCCCATCCCCCTATCCACCATCTTTCCAAATGGCATCTATAAGCCCATTCCCGACATCACAGTGCTGATATTCTACTATGTGAGTGCAAATTTCTGGGTACTCTAGTGTTCAATCATCTTCCACCTTCGGATCACGAAAGGCACACAAGCCAATCTACATCCTCAGGTCTAAGAAGATTGAACAGGGGCAACTGTTGTACCCCAAAATTTTCCCTCCCATATTCTTTAAAATTTTGACAAGCATCATCTCAATTTGCTCAAGTCTACTCAAAGATTGCACAGTCAAACACCCTCCTAAGCCAGTCAAAATTAGGGTTTTGTTTCTTGCAAGGAAGTTGAGGTTTTCAAGGGTCCAATCAAGTCCCATATGCCTATATACATTGTCAAGCATCTACATGTCAAGTTTCAAGACTCACAACATCAAGTTGCACAGTCAAAAGCCCTAATTGCTCCACAATCAACTTTAGGGGTAAAATAGTCATTTGGCAGTCAAAAGTCAAATTTTTTGGTCAACATCTTATTTTGAAGCCACAATCATCATTTGATCAAGTCTTGATCATGATTCCACAAGCATGGCTCAAAAATCATCAAGATGTCAAAAGTTTCTATTTTTGGACATTTGAAAAAGTCAACTGTAAATTGACCAGGGCATAACTTTTTCATGGTTCATCATAAAAATCCCATCCAATGCTCATTATGAAGGGGGTGAAATTTCCTACAACTCATCTTCACATTCAAAATCCAAGAAATGCTCTCACAAAAAGTTATCAATTTCTACATTATAGGTCAATTTCAAAAGTCAACAAAAAGGCACTTTAAGTCAAAGACCATAACTTGAGATTGGTAAATCAAAATGACATGGGACCAAAGGCATTGGTTAGAGGACCTCAATACCTTTCCAAAATATCCAAGAACATGTTCATAGGATCAAAATTGAGCAAGATATGCATTGGAGAAGTTGGGAAATTTTTGGGAATTTGCAAAAGTCAACTTTGCCTAAAACACTTCATTTTTGCTAATGGGCCTCAAATTCCTTCTTGAATCTTTACCCAAGGCTTATACACGACCCATTAAGATTAATTTGAATTATTTTCTTATTTTTATTAATTATTTGGATTTTTAATTGATTAATAATTCATTTAATTGATTTAATTGTAGGAAAATTCAAAAGATATTATTTTCAAATCTTTTGTGGAGAAAATATGATCAAAACATGCTGAAGATTTCATGTATCAATCAAGGAGACAAAATAATCCCATTTTAGCAAGTTTTATCAATCAAAAAATTGGAAAAGATTTGATTGGAAATCAAGGATGCAAAACATTATGCCATGGATCTTTTGCCCAAAGATTTAACCTAATTCATTCCATTACATATACTAAAGCTTAACCTAAAATCATTCACGTGCAAGCTGCTATCAAACACCATAAACCAAATTCCAAAAATTGAAGAAAATTTGAAAACTCAATTCAACCCTCCAGGCCAATTCAAAGCCCTTTCTTGATTCCAATACCTTGTTGGGACATTCAGGGACGATTTGCAATCAAGAACAAGCCTTAACACTCAAAGAATCACCTCAAACAGTCACACGGTTTACCATTTTTTTCCATAATCGAAACTCAAGTTTTATGCATCATTAACATGTTTTGATTATTGCTTTGCATTGCTAACATCATTCTGAAGCTTTTGGTATTGATTAATTGCCTTATGGTGCCCTGAAACGCAAAACACCATTAATGAAATCTAGGGTTTCAGAGCTCTCAATTTAGGGCTTTACAGCATAAGCAAAATCAGAACCTCTCATGGCTATGGTTAAATTCGTCAGGATGAGACGAACACATTGATACCCCCGCGCCCTATTTATATAACTCATACGTCTAATCGCTATTATTGGCATTTGCAGTTTGTGGGGGTTAAAAACCCCCGCTATTTGATTATTTTTCTGCAGATAAATGAAGAAGACGAAGGACGTGGACGCATATGGTTGGAGCATTCAAACAAATGCGCGCTTTTTTTTATTCCCAGCATAATTGATTTCTTTATATATTATTGTCCTTACCCATTATGTTAACAAGATGCAGCGCTTGGCTCAGTGGAGAGGGACGTGGCTGGCAATCGTTGGGACCTGGGTTCGATTCCCAGGTCCCCCCAAAACTCAATAGTATTTTTCTTATGTAATTCTATATAGGCCATCCAATGCATTCCACCATATGTCCTCACGCATCAGCTTGCCAAGTGGCCACAAGGCTCAATCCAATGGTCAGGATGAAAGAACACCATACTCCTGGTCAATCCACGCTCTAGGCCATCCAGAAAGTCAACAAGGGCTTTGTGTTAATGGGCCAACAGTTCCAGATTAACCTCCCATGGGCCCAGAATACCCCCTGGTTAATTACTTCTTTTCTTCTTATTTTTATTTTGTTTTCTTTTAATTATTTCATAACTAATTATTATTATTTATTAACTAACAAATTAATTTTCATAATAAATTCAGAGATCACAAAATTGTAAATATTTTTATTATTTATTAAATTCACTAATAATTATTTTTGTAAATAAAATACTAACCAATTGATTTAGTTTAATTAGGTAATTTTAATTTCTTTTTTACAATAAATAAAATTAGTTTAGAATTAGGGTTTTGTTTACTAACTTTTAATTTTAATTCCTTTTCTTTTATTTCCATAAAACATAAAACATAAAAACACAAAAACATTTTTCTTGTAAATAATTAATTAGAAAATTAGAGTTAATATTTAATTAATTGCAAAAAGGGTCAAAAACCCTAGGACGTTCCAATTTAATTCTTTTGCACATTATTCTTATTTTGATTATTTATGTATCTGCTCAAGGGATGTAATAGTAATTAGGAATTTATTGCTTTATTTACCTTTCCGTATTTATTTTCCAAAACGGGTTTTTGTTTTTGGCGATGTATAGACCCGCGCCTTGTAATAGCGTAGATTCATATTTCCGCACTTTATTTTCCGCACTCTTAACTGTTAATTATGCCTGCAAGACTGTATGCCAATTAAAATTAATCCGTAGCTCACAAATGCATGATCAAAGATAAATTTAACTGAATTCAACACACATGCACATGCCACTCTTAGGGTACGCCTCACTGGTTGCCTCGAACGTGGTCGTCAAGTATAGGGTGTTTTAGAGGTCGCCCTCCTGTCTAAAGATCCAGTTGCCTCGAAACGGTTGCCTCGGATAAAAAAAAGGATCTAGGACATTAGGGTTACTTCTAAGGTGTCCTACCATTGCTTCGGTGACCACATTGTCTCTTAATCGAATTGACCCGAATAACTCCAATGACAGTGCTACCTACCTCTCAATGGTGGGATAGCACTCTCTAAAGGACTCTTACACAGCCTAATTCCTTAGAGTAGGTAGATTCTCATGGGTACTTGCTCTCTCAAAAAAACAAAAACAACTTTTCACACTGACACTTTCAAAAAGTTTTCAAACAAATTTTTCATACACTCTTAAGGACATATACAAGAGTTACTTAGAAATTTTTCAAACAAAACTTTTTCAAAACCCACACACATTTGAAAAGCAAACAAATTTTGAAAACATAAGAGCAAGTACCTAAGAGCCCATGGATAACCATGGATAGAAAGGGTGCTAACACCTTCCCTTTCTATAAATCTACCTCCCGAACCGAGAGACATCTCGAATAAGGAATTTTGCTGTGCTTTTGTCCTTTCCATGTTGGAGAACATAAAAGACGGTGGCGACTCTTGCTTACCGCGACATTTCGCGAACCAGCTTAAAAAACAGTCAGTTCTATTTCCACCGATATCAGGGTCCATTTGCCCCTGGGATCACCTTGCGGCAGTATGATGCGCTTGATTACTAGATCCACAACTTGATATTCTTGTCATCTAACTTTCTTGTTAAATGCCTTAATCATTCTCTTTTGATACGCCTGACCATGACAAATAGCAGTAAGTATTTTCTCGTCGATTAAGTTCAGCTGGTCAAGTTGGGTCTGGATCCAGTCGTCTTTGCTCAAACCTACGTCTTTCATAATTCGAAGAGAGGGTATCTGGACTTCAATGGGCAAGACTGCTTCCATACCATATACCAAAGAATAGGGTGTTTCCCCTATTGACGTCCGCGCTGAGGTGCGATACCCATGAAGAACGAATGGTAACATCTCATGCCAGTCTTTGTATGTCACCGTCATTTTCTGCACAATCTTCTTGATGTTCTTATTAGCCGCTTCAACATCCCCATTCATCTTCGGCCAGTAAGGAGAAGAGTTGTGATGTTGTATCTTGAACTGTTTGCAGATCTCGGTGATCATTGTATTGTTGAGATTTGTACCATTGTCAGCGATGATCCTCTCTGGTACACCGTATCGACAGATCAGATTGTGTCGAATGAATCGTGCCACGACGTTTTTGGTTACCGTAGCAAAGGAAGATGCCTCAACCCACTTCGTGAAATAGTCAATAGCGACCAGGATGAAATGATGCCCGTTAGACGTAGTAGGTCTGATCTCACCAATCATATCGATGCCCCATATTGCAAAAGGCCAAGGTGCCGTCAAGACGTTCAGAGGAACTGGAGGTATATGCACTTTATCAGCATAGATTTGGCACTTATGACAGGTCCGAGAATGCTGATAACAGTCGGCTTCCATAGTGGACCAATAATATCCTGCCCGTAGGATTTTCTTCGCCATGGTGTGTCCACTGGAATGAGTTCCGAAAGTACCTTTATGTAACTCTGCCATGATCTTTTCTGCCTCGTTCATATCCATACATCACAGTAAGGTTGAATCATGATTACACTTGTAAAGGATACCATTACTGATGAAGAACTTCGCATCGAACCTCCTCAGAAACTTCTTATCATTAACAGATGCACCCTTGGGGTATTCCTGAGCATCAAGATACCTCTTTACCTCATGAAACCAGGGTTTATCTGTTACCTCTTTAGTCTCGATGTCACAACAAGGTGCAGGTTCATCCAACCTCTCGATGGTAATCCAAGGAGCCTCATTGTCCCACCTAACCTTGAACATAGAAGACATGGTAGCTAGCGCATATGCTAACTGGTTCTTCTCTCCGGGGAAGTGTTCAAAGGTTATCTCCTCGAAGTGTGGGAGCAACGTCATTACATACTCTTTGTAGGGAATAAGATTTGGGTGTTTCGTATCCCACTCGCCTTTGATCTGACTGATTACGAGAGTGGAATCTCTGAATACCCTCAAGAACTTAATCCTTAGGTCAATAGCTGCTCGAAGGCCCATGATGCACGCTTCATACTCTGCCATATTGTTGGTGCAGTTTAAACATAATCGGGCAGTGAGCGGAGTATGACAGCCTTCAAGAGATATGATCACGGTGCCAATGCCATTACCCAAAGCATTTGAAGCTCCATCAAAGTACATAGACCATTGGGATCCCTCCTCGGGTCCTTCATCTGGTCCAGGTTTCTCACAGTCGGTCACCAACATGATGTTCTCATCTGGAAACTCGAAATTCATGGATTGGTAATCATCCACTGCCTGATGCCCAAATGATCTTCCAACAAAATTCCATTGATTGCCTTTTGGATCGTGTATTGGATGTCATACTCAGTCAAGATCATCTGTCATCTTGCTATTCTTCCGGACAAGGCAGGCTTTTCGAAGATATACTTGATTGGGTCCATCTTTGATATCAATAAGGTGGTGTGAGTCAGCATATACTGTCTCAGCCGGCGAGGAGCCCATGCCAAAGTGCAGCAAGTTTTATCGAGAAACGAGTATCGAGTCTCGCAGTCGGTAAACTTTTTGCTAAGGTAGTAAGTAACATGCTCTTTTCGGCCAGACTCGTCATGCTGCCCCAACACGCACCCCATCGAATTGTCAAGTATTGTCAAGTATAAGATCAAAGGTCTCCCTTCCACTGGAGGCATCAGAATAGGTGGCTCTTGAATATATTCTTTAATTCTTTCGAAGGCGGCTTGACATTCATCATTCCACTTTACCACTTGATCTTTCTTTAGCAGCTTGAAGATCGACTCACAAGTAGCAGTCAAATGTGAAATGAACCGGGCAATGTAGTTCAAACGTCCCAAAAAGCCTCTGACTTCTTTTTCTGTTCGGGGAGTTGGCATTTCCTGTATATCCTTTACCTTTGTCGGATCCACTTGAATACCTTTATCACTAACGAAGAAACCTAGCAGCTTACAAGACCTCACTCCGAAGGTGCACTTGTTCGAGTTTAACCTCAACTTGTACAACTTCAACCTGTCAAATAGCTTATGAAGATGGTCGAGATGTTCTTCCTCAGTATGGGACCTTGCAATCATGTCATCAACGTATACTACAATCTCATGATGAATCATGTTGTGGAACAAAGCGACCATGGCGCGCTGATATGTTGCCCTAGAATTCTTCAACCTGAAAGGCATGACTTTGTAGAAAAAGGTACCCCACCGTGTAACGAATATTGTCTTCTCGATGTGTTCGGGAGCCATCTTAATCTGATTGTAACTGGAAAAACAATCCATAAAGGAGAAGACCTTATGCTGTGCAGTGTTGTCAACCAGAACATCGATATGAGGCAGAGGGAAATCATCTTTGGGGCTCGCCCTATTCAGATCCCTATAGTCTACGCACATACGGACTTTACCATCTTTCTTCGGCACTGGAACCACGTTGGCAACCCACTATGGGTAAGAAGTAACTTCTATAAAACCGGCATCAAACTGTTTCATAACCTCAGCCTTGATTTTCTCAGACATTTCTGGGCGCATTCGGCGAACTTTCTGTTTCACTGGAGGACAGTCTTCTTTTGTTGGCAAGCGGTGAACCACAATATTGGTATCCAACCCAGGCATATCTTCATAAGACCAGGCGAAGATCTCAACATAGTCACGCAGCATCTGTATTAACTGTTGCTTGACACTAGATTCCAGATTTGCACCGATCTTGACCTCTTTCTTGTCTTCCTCGGTACCCAGATTTACTGTTTCCACTGGCTCTTCATGCGGCTGTATGGGCCCTCTCTTCCTGAAGTAACAGTCTAGCAAGTTCCCCAGGAACTTTACAATCATCCTCACCTTCGTCCTCGGCTTGGTTGATCGGACTTTCGAAGTCATAACTGGCAGTAGCAGAGTCGTTATCAGTGGGATCTAGAGTGGATGTGGACCTGTATTATGTGAGTGTGTGTAAGACAAATAGCTATTTTGATAAAGTGCAAGATAGAAAGGAAAAACAAGGAGCACAAAATTTGTAATGCAAGAAAACATCCAATGCTTTTATTGATGATATATGGAAATGACAAATATAAAGCCCTCACAAACAAAACCACAATGCCTCGGGCAAGGCACCGGGCAGTAAAAGTTTCAAATTATCTGTTACAAGTCTCAAAACAAAAGTCTATTACTGTGTAATAAAAGAAACTGACACGAAGTCCTTCGCCGTCCAATTGCTCAGGCCACCGTTGGTAGTCGAGTAAATCCAGCTGTCGAAATCTGACTCTTCATCATCATCTTCAATCGCATTCACTCCCGGATTACTGATATGCAGGGGAGGTCTTCCAATCCGCGCATGCCGAACAGCCCTTTGAGCTTCTGCAGTAAAACCCAAACCAAACTTGTCAGTCTTGTGTGTAAAGTCAGGGAGTTGGCCCCAATTCGCACACCCACCTTTTTCAATAACAGCCCTGGCATCCTTGAGGGAAGCCATCTTCATTAGAGGTTCGTCAGCAGCAACTTCAGTCGACGCTAGAGTCTGGGGGACTTCTTCAAAGTTCTGACATGGGGTTTCAATGAACTCCCCATC
Organism: Vicia faba; assembly: GCA_948472305.1. Taxonomy (NCBI): domain Eukaryota; kingdom Viridiplantae; phylum Streptophyta; class Magnoliopsida; order Fabales; family Fabaceae; genus Vicia; species Vicia faba. The sequence continues at coordinate 72,876,369 of OX451735.1, forward strand.
CATCTCCATATACCGGAAGGAATTAAGATGGCTTACCATATATTCCTTCTCTCCCTGCACCGTAACAATCTTACCCTTTACTGTATACTTTAACATTTGATGGAGCGTAAAAGTCACTGCCCCTGCCTTATGAATCCATGGGCGACCCAACAAACAAGAATAAGATGGACGAATGTCCATCACATAGAACATAGACGCAAAAGTCTAGGAACCAACCTTAACAGGGACATCCACCTCTACATGTACCATCCTTTTGGACCCGTCAAAGGCCCTAACCACAATATTACTTGGCTTCAGAACCAACCCCTCACAATCCAACCGATCCAATGCTTTCTTGGGTAAAAAATTTAAGGAAGACCCAGTGTCCACCAGCACGTGAGCCAAGGTAGTGCCCCTGCACTCGATTGAGACATGAAGCGCATCATTGTGATTTCTTCCTTTGGTAGCCAGATCTGCATCGGAGAAACCCAACCCGTTGTCAGCGATCAAACTAGCCACACAGTCTTTGAATTGATCAGCAAATGTTTCCTGCGGCACATGCGCAGTTTTAAGGAAAGCAATTAAAGCCTTAGCATGGGCTTCTGAGCACAACAATAAAGACAACATAGAGATCTTTGACGGGGTTTTCCCCAGATATTCGACTACGTTGTAGTCACTTTTCTTGATAATTTTCAAAATTTCCTCTATCTCCTGTCTAGATGTTTCAACAATGACTTTCTTAGGCGCCTCCATTCGGGCAGGCCCACCTGTAACTTCTTTGCCCCGAGTGTCAGATGACTCGGCGAAAGGGGTGATAACCGGAGTAAGAATTGGAACAGCAGCTGACATACTGGAAAACGGAATGACAACAGGCTTTTGAACAGTTGGAGGAGAAATCTCAGGAGAGAGAAGTCTTCCGCTTCGGGTGACCTTGCTAGACCCGACAATGTTGCTGACATCACTATCAGCCTCTTCAACCTTCAAGTCTTGTTTGATCCCATGATAATACACATCAGCCCCATAGTGCCACGGGACAACCTTATCTAAGGTGTAAGGGATAGGCCCAGGAATAGTAATGATCAATGGAGCAACTCTCAGAACAGATGTAATCCTAACAGGCTTTCTCGAGGAAGCCTTGGAAGAATTCGAGGAAATGGTGATTATGGAAACATCTTCAACAGGAATCAACGAAACCAAAGTTTTCTCGAACAAGATGTCTTTGTTATCCATTAGGCGCTGAACACCTGACTTCAATAAATGGCAACCAGTAGGTAGGATGGAACATAAGTGGCAACCTTCGCCACAACCCAGAAATAAACCGGCCGATAATAAGTTCTTCTTAATGGTAAATAATGGAGTAAAAACATCTTTCACGGAGGTCACAAATGAATCATTGTCCACAACATTCACTCCATGCTTGGGCATAGGAGCAGTCATGACATTAGGCTTTTCTGGTGCGTCAAAATCAATTTCTTTAGCTTCAATCAAATCTTGCACCTCATTCCTCAAGGCCCAACAGTTATTAGTATCATGCCCTGGACTATCAGAGTGATAAGCACAACAGGCGTTTGGATTATACAGCAGAGAGGTGGTATTGGGATTCTTCGGAGCCTCCCTCAGAGTTACCAGGTTTGTCTTCAATAACTGCGGCAGAATTTGAGACAGGGTCATACTGAGCCGAGTATATTGTCTTTGGGGTCTCTCTACTCTTTGTTGATTGTTGCGTTGTGGGGCAACAGTAGATCTTGATATTACCACCGCATTTACTGCTTGGCGGCGCTCAGGTCGGTTTTGGCTCCTCGAGCTGTAAACTGCACTAGACTCCTTCTTGAAAGGCTTCTTTTCGGTATTCGACGAAGCACCTTTCTGTATCTTTCCACTTCTGATACCAGCCTCTACTCTCTCCCCAGTCATAATCAATTCAGTGAACCCAGACGATGAACTACTGATCAAATGGTTGAAATATGGACCAGACAAAGTCCCAAGAAACATATCCACCAACTCCCTATCAGACAGAGGGGGTCATACTCTTCCAGCCAGATCTCTCCACTTCTGAGCGTAGTCCTTAAAACCTTCGCTCGCACCCATAGACATACCCTGAAGTTGAGTATGCGTGGGAGCAAGGTCGGCATTATACTGGTATTGCTTGTAAAAAGCAGCAGCAAGGTCCTCCCAGTTGCGGACATTAGCTCCTTCCAGTTGATAGAACCATTCAAGTTGGGTCCCTGACAGACTTCTTGAAAGAAATGAACCCAGAGGTTCCTATCAGCAGTATATGGTTGAATCTTTCTGACGTATGAACGGAGGTGTAGCTTCGGACAGGAGACCTCATCATACTTAGAAAAGACAAGAGCCTTAAACTTGTGAGGAATCACCACCCCAGATGCTAAACCCAGGTCTCTGAAGTCCAAAAACCGGGAACCTTCTGAATCTCCACGGCACTCAGACGATCTTTAAGTTGTTTGTACCTATCCTCAGCAGGAGGGTACTGGTCTTCATCAAAATCAGTGTCATTGTCAGAAACCACAAGGCTATGACCCTTCCTTTCCTCTTGATTCTCTCCTCCTCCAGATGAATGAGACAAATCAACTTCCTGTCGCAAATTGTTCCCGAATCTGTGACCCATATTCAGCAGAACCACCCTCTTCTTCTTCTTTTTCTTGTCCTTCAAGATGAGAGTCTTTAAATCTTGCTAACTCTTGGCCAAATTTAAGAACATTTCCTGGAACTGAGCATTCTGAGCTTGAAGAGCCTTAATGGCTTGATCAGTAGGTGTTTCAGAAGACATGTTGTGCTGAAATAAACAGCAAAGAAGATAAGAAACCTGAAAGGGTACCTGTAATGAGGTGCATGGTAATGGAATGCGTATGAAATAATTTCAAAGACTTAGGGAGATTCAAATTTGTAAACCAAAATAAAACACTCTTTATTAGATTAAAACTTGAAACAATGTTTAACAAATGCCTTTAAGGCGTTACAAAAGAAATACTGAAAAGAAAATCTAAACTAGAAATAATAAAAAACATCAGAAGTCCCATGGTCGTTTTTCTTTCGTGCTGACATAATCGTTGATTGTCCTTTCATTCTCAAGCTGCCTTGTAAGCTTTAAGATCTTCCATTCCTGCTCATGATACTTCTCTCTGTAAGTATCCCTTTCTTCCTTTAATTGGATCCAAGATCTCTTCAATTCCCCTAGATCAGTAGGCATATAGGGATGGAGGATTGTATAAGGAACCCCTTCTTCATCAGTATGCTCTATAATCACCGGCAAAACAGCTTCATATGGCATTCCCAGCTTTTGAGCACGGGCTCGAACCCACTGGAGGTAAGGTTGCATCAGGAGATAAGTCTTCAATCCTAGCTCGTGTGGGTTAGACCTGTTCACCCTGCCCCAGGCTCGTATAAATCTGCGGCGATGTCCCTCAACATCCCCCTTGAAGTCAAAGACAATGTCTGTAAGCAGCAGCTCATGAGGACCGTCCTTTCGAGCTCGTCCAAACTGTCGTAAGGCCAAACAAGGATTATAGGTTATTCCTCCTCTAATTCCAAGCAATGGAACATTGGGGTATTCCCCACACCGACCAATGACAGCTACCCTTTCCAGATCTTTAGAACTCCAAAGGATGTCCGTATGAGCCAGGGACATGATTCTATAAGCCCAACCTACACCTTCCTTATTCTTCAATACAGATTTGGGGAAGTGAGAAATAAACCACCTCGCCAGCAGCGGTGTATAGCACATGAGAGTTCCCCTTATCCGCACGGTACGGGTATAGAGAGCATGCAGGATGTCACCTAGAAGAGTGGGCACCGGTTTACGATACATGAAAATCTTGACTGTGTTCACATCGACGAAAGAATCTGGATTCGGGAACAGAACCAAGCCATAGATGAGGAGAGCCAAGATGTCTTCAAATGCTTCAAAGTCCAAACTATCCTAGAACTGTTGAGCTTGATCAATCAAAAACTTAGCCAAGAAACCTTTAACCCCGCTCCGAGTCTCCCAGTTAGATACTACATCAGCCATTTTTAGATGTAGGGTTGAAGCAATATCCTCTGGCCTAGGAGCTATCTCCAAACCTGCAAAGGGTGTCTGCTCTAGAATAGATATGCCAAGTAAATTATAAAACTTCTCCAAAGTAGGGACCAACTTATAGTCCTGGAAGGTGAAACAGTGATGCAACGGGTCAAAGAACTGGAACAACACGCTCATCATTTGCTCATCCAAATTGGAATTTACCTGGCTAAGGAGATGACCATGTCTTCTAACAAAGGAAGAAGTATCAGGAACTTTTGAAACCAACTCTCTGAGTTGAGCAGGTATCTGCACGAAGTTGACCCGGATGGTATTTCTGCGCATAGAAGCCATAATCTGCAAAACAGAACAAAGATGAATCCCCTCTGTCTTTGAAATGGTTAGTCTAATGAAATATGCATGCAATGTCATGATGCATGATGTCATGATAAAAACACACCATAGGTATCACAGATAGCAAACATGGTAAGGGCAAACAAGTCACACAATAGCCCTTAAATTTTAGGCTGGCATGGAGTTTAGGTATTACCTTCTTGCAGTTTAGTTGGTTCAACCTATCCTAATAATAGTAACTGGGTTCTAGAGGTTCTCAATATCACTGACCATCCTCCATCGGTCATAGTTTCAGCTCACGCAATCTTTTCTTGCGGCCAGAACCATCGCGAGAGTATGGTCTCAATGAGTGTAGCATCCTGCTACTTTCTATGGCCAAGTTGGTCAATTATAGGTTCTAAGGTCAGTTGATGCTTAATGACCCATATAACAGCCCCATACTCTCCTTGTTCCTCCACAAGGGATATCGGTACCAACTAATGTGCCACATCAACGTAGCTACTGCTTCAACCGTATCGGTCTACGTCGTACAGTTCCCTCACAGTCTATTGCTACTTACCTAAAAGGTATCCCCAGATCCGGGTTAGGATCTATAGTAACTCTGATACTAAGCCCGCAAATTTAAAGCAAACAATTGAAAACAATATGATGAACTAATCCTAAGGTACACCCCACTTATTATTTCCCCAGCAGAGTCGCTGATAATGAGAAATCGTATCATATAATTACTACATTTTTTATCGATTTTCATAATACATTAACTCGTTTAACTCCCGATTGTTCCGAGTTTTTATGTCTTTTCACAGGTACAACATGTTTCAAATCAAATTAGTGAAAAAGGATCACATGAAGAAAGTTAACCAAAAATCAGAAGAAAAAGAACTAAATCTGCAAAGTCTGCAGATTTTGTTGCTGTAACGACCGTCACACCCCCATTACGAGCGTAACGCGCTCACAACTTGAAGGACACTCGTTACACATCATTGATGAACGTAACGCGCTATTTAAGAGCGTTACGACCGTCACCTCCTCATGACGACCGTCACACGCTTAATTCAACGTTATGCATAACAGGAGACGTGGGCAACGTAATGGACGGTTCTCTTCTTCTACAATTCCTCAACTTCCAACAACGTACCGTCTGAGTCTTCCTCCACTCAAGCAGTTCCTAAATTCTCTTAACTTCAAAAATCCTCTTCTATAAATAGGAGGCATTTTAATGGAACAGGGTCGGAGATTTCTCTACAGAGCCAAACTTTTGACTTTCTGCATTATTTTATTTTTATTTGCTTTTGAACCATTTACACCTACTGTAACGTTTAGTTTCCAAAATTCGTTCCAAAAGTGTTAGTTCTTCATCTAAGGATTAACACGGTCGTATATTTCAATTAATCGCAAGGATATTGTACGCACTCAAGATTACCACATCAACATTATTTACCGGTTTTTATGCAATTGGTTTTTATTATTCTTATGCTATGTTAGTTATTTTTATGAATTGTATTTTAAGTTGTATGGTTACTAAATATATTATGTCTGGCTAATTTCGTTTGTACCGGTATGTGACTCCTAAGCACCGAAGGAATTCGGTGATAACTTGGATAAAAACTTTTATAAATAATTTCTGGTTTCCAATTTCCATATTTAATTTAACTACCCTTGTCACGAGAGTGAAAGGATATTTAACACGATTTTGCCACGAGAGTGGGAAATTAATTAAGGCAAGAACTTGCATGCGAGAGCTGGGGTTTGACCCAGATAGTGGTAACGAAACATTAATTTTTAAATACACGAGAGTGTTTTAACAAATTAATTAAACTCAAGTTGTTTTCAAAAAGTGTTATTAAATTTAAATTGCATCCACTAGGTTTAGTAGCATGACTTATTTCATGAACACGAGAGTGTATGTCTCAGGTTTCTAAACAATTCATTTTTACCAAAATACCTTATATGCCAAGCGATTCACCGAGTTCCTGAAGTCCGACTATCACATACCGATATAGTTATTACTATTGTTTTTAATTAAACTCTTTTTCCCCCTAAAACCAAATATTCATCGCTTAGTTAAACAATTGTGACATTAGATCGTATGCGATTGATCCTCAGTCTCTGTGGGTTCGATAATCATTTAAAACTAGAACGAGTAAACTGTATACTTGCAGTTAGTATCTCAATAGACTCATAAAGTCCCGATCAAGTTTTTGGCGCCATTGCGGGGACTGATTAGTCAATTAAGTACGATTCTTCTGTTGCGTGTTTAGACTAGGCAACAGAAACCCTTTTTCGATTTGTATGCCAAGGACTCGTTCACAAGGCGAGCCACTTGACAAATCGATGGACGAACCTGAACGCATCCTTTCCATAAGATGAACAGTCAGGGATTAATGTTTAAATCACGCTATTCCTTTACCCAAACCCAAAATCAAGATTGATTCCGAAACAGATTCTAATTCTTCCTCTGAAACCGAAACTAATCCAGAAGTAGACATGGCCGAAGAACGAAGGACCCGTCCACTGAAGGAGTACGCAGCTCCATCACAACAAGAACCCCACAATAGCATTGCTGCTCTAGCAATTAATCGAAACGATTTTGAGTTGAAACCGTCATTGATATCAGCTATCCAACAATGCCAATTCTCTGGAAATCCTACCGAGGATCCAAATTAACATCTTACAAAATTCGTTCAATTTGCCGACACAGTTATAGAAAATGGTGTTAGTAAAGATGCAATAAGATTACGTCTTTTTCCTTTTTCGCTAAGAGATAGAGCTTGGGCTTGGTTGCAATCCTTGCCGTCAAATTCCGTCACTACGTGGGAAGGACTTAAGACTGTATTTTTAGCATGATACTTTCCCCCAAGCAAGACTGTTGCATTAAGAGCTCAAATCAACGGATTTAGGCAGAAGGATACTGAATCGCTATTCGATGCATGGGAACGCTACAAAGATATGATATGAATGTTCCCACATCACGGATTAGAAAACTGGATGATCATCCACAAATTTTTACAATGGACTCTTGTACAACACAAGACTTTCTATAGATGCCGCCACAGGTGGTACACTGATGGACAAGCCTTACGACGAAGCTAACCTACTCATTGAAAATATGGCTCAAAACCACTATCAGTGGGGAGGAGAAAGAACACCTGTGGAGAAAACTCAAACCAAAAGTGGGATGTACGAGATTAGTAGCCTAGATAAAGTTAATGCTAAGGTAGATGCTCTTACCCAAAAGATAGAAAGCTTGACCTTACCTCCTGCAGCCACCGTGGCTGCAGTAACCCTAAACTGTGAAGTTTGTGGAGTTCCTGGTCATGTTGGAACCGAATGTCAAATCTTAGCAGGAATATCAATTGATCAGGTGAATTACGCTCAAGGTAATCCTTATGCTAATACCTATAACCCTGGTTGGAAGAACCATCCTAACTTCTTGTACAAGAACAATAACGCTTTATATGCACCGGGCCAAGCACCCGCTGTACCTCCAGGCTATCAAAAATCCGCTGCTAATGTTCCTAACATTCCTAAGAAGTCTAACATTGAAATCCTAATGGAAAATTTTATCTCTAATCAAGCTCAACAAAACAAAGAATTCCTCAATCAAAACGTTCACACCGGTGAACAATTGAAGTTATTAGTAAATAAGGTAGATACCCTAGCGACTCACAATAAAATGTTAGAAACCCAAATCTCCCAAGTAGCACAACACCAAGATAGTTCTGCCGCACCTGCTGGTACGTTTCCTGGACAGACACAACCCAATCCTAAAGGACATGCTAATGCTATCACATTACAAAGTGGGACAGCACTTGATGGACCGGTAGATCCTAGACTCCAAAACCCGACCATGTATCAAAAACCTGAAAAGGAAGCAGAGAAATTGAAAGAACAATATGAGAATGTAGAGGAAGACGCGAATGAGAACATAGAGGATTCAGAAAAACCTTACGTACCTCCACCTCCATATAAACCACCAATTCCATACCCTCAAAGACTTGCAAAATCCAAAAACGAGGGGCAATTCAAGAAATTTGTAGAACTTCTGAAACAATTAAACGTTACTATTCCGTTTACAGAAGCTATAACTCAAATGTCGTCATATGCAAAATTCCTAAAAGAAATATTGTCTAATAAGAAAAAAATTGTTGAAAATGAAACTGTTATGCTAACTGCCGAATGTAGCGCCATAATTCAAAATAACATGCCTCTAAAGCTAAAGGATCCTGGTAGTTTCTCCATACCATGTGTAATTGGAAAATCTGTCATAGACAAAGCTCTATGCGATTTAGGAGCAAGTGTTAGTCTAATGCCCTTATCTATTTGCGAGAAGCTCAAACTAGGTGACATGAGACCTACCAAGATGTCCCTACAACTAGCCGACAGATCAGTCAAATTCCCTGTTGGTATGCTAGAAAACATTCATGTCCGAATAGGACAATTTTACATACCTACTGACTTTATAATAATGGACATAAAGGAAGATTCAAACATTCCCATCATATTAGGAAGGCCATTTTTAGCCACCGCAGGAGCCATTATTGACGTTAAGAAAGGAAAGCTTACCTTCGAGGTAGGAGAAGAAAAAGTAGAATTCATTCTTTCCCAATTCTTCAAAGCCCCTGCTATAGATGACTCATGCTGTTTCCTAGATATTATTGATGAATGTGTCAAAGAACTAGAAAGCCAAGAAGACACCTATTCTGGGATGTTGAAAATTCTGACACCAACTATCTTCAAGGACGATGACTGGAAACGAGAATATCAAGATGCCAATCTAAGCGAATGTTTTGCCTTAACACCCGATCCTACCCCAACTGATAAGAAGACTGGTATAGAACTTAAAATGTTACCCAAAGATCTAAGGTATGAATTTTTAGATAAAGAACTCGAACGGCCAGTTATAGTCAATTCCAATTTAAGGAAGATCGAAACTGAAAAATTTCTTAATGTGTTAAGGAAGTATCCAACCGCGTTAGGATATAATATATCAGATCTAAAAGGAATAAGTCCTTCTCTCTGTATGCACTGCATTATGCTAGAGGAGGACTGCAAGACTTCTAGAGAACATCAAAGACGAATAAATCATATCCTAAGTGAATTCGTAAAGAAAGAAGTGCATAAACTACTAGAGGCAGACATCATATACCCAATATCATATAGCAACTGGGTCAGTCCAGTTCACGTAGTACCTAAGAAAGGAGGTGTCACAGTTATAACAAACACAAAAGGAGAATCGGTGGCACAACGTACCCAAACAGGATGGAGAATGTGTATTGATTACATAAAACTAAATAAAGCTATGCGCAAGGACCATTTCCCATTACCATTCATAGATCAAATGCTCGAGCGCTTAGCCAAACATTCCCATTTTTGCTATCTTGACGGATACTCAGGATTCTTCCAAATTCCCATTCATCCTGATGATCAAGAGAAAACTACGTTCACATGCCCCTATGGTACCTTTGCATACCAAAGAATGCCATTTGGACTATGTAACGCACCTGCAACTTTCCAATGATGCATGATGGCGATTTTCACAAACTTTTTGGACGGAATTATGGAAGTATTCATGGATGATTTTTCTGTCTGCGGAGAAAGTTTTGACGAATGTTTATCAAATCTTGAGCTAGTACTGAAACGCTGTGTCAATGTCAACCTAGTGCTCAACTGGGAAAAATGTCACTTCATGGTGAGACAAGGCACTGTGTTGGGTCACATTGTATCAAACAGAGGAATTGAAGTCGATAAAGCAAAAATCGAAATTATCAAAAACCTTCAACCACCCAAAACAGTTAGAGAAATAAGAAGTTTTCTAGGACACGTTGGTTTTTACCGACGTTTTATAAAAGATTTCTCTAAAATCACTAAGCCACTAACTGAATTATTAATGAAAGAAGCCGAGTTTATTTTCGACGATAAATGCTTAAACGTGTTTGAGATGCTTAAAGAAGCCTTAATTTAAACACCTATAATGCAACCTCGTGATTGGAACCTACCATTTGAAATAATGTGCGATGCGAGTGATTATGTTGTAGGCGCAATCCTAGGACAACGCAAGGATAAAAAGCTTCACGCTATCTACTACGCAAGCAAAACACTCGATCCCGCACAAATGAATTACGCCACTACGGAGAAGGAACTCTTAGCTGTTGTATTCGCATTGGACAAATTTCTTTCCTACTTAGTAGGCGCCAAAATCGTTATTTACACGGATCATGCTGCGATCCGATACTTGCTAAGTAAGAAAGACGCCAAACCACGACTACTCAGATGGATCTTACTCCTACAAGAGTTTGACTTGGAAATAAAATACAAAAGGGGGACTGAAAACGTGGTAGCAGACCATTTATCAAGATTGGATGGAATCCAAACCGAGAGTGTTCCCATAAACGAATATTTCCCATATGAACGCCTTATTGCTAAACTAGAGATAGCTCCTACCGACAATTTATATCAATATGATGAACATTTAACAACTGCGGTAGTAAAAGCCATTTGTACCAACACCACATTACCATGGTACGCTGATTTTGTTAACTACTTAGTCGCCGGTGTTCTACCGCCCGATTTAACATACCAACGGCGGAAGAAATTCTTCCATGATCTTAAACACTACTTTTGGGATGAACCACTACTCTTTAAAAGAGGCGTCGATGGTATCTACCATCGCTGTGTTCCTAACGATGAAGTGGACGACGTCATTGCTCATTGCCATTCTGCCCCTTATGGTGGACACGCTAGTACTTCGAAAACTTGTGCAAAAATACTTCAAGCTGGTTTCTTTTGGCCTACTTTATGGAAAGACATCCACGTAGCAATTATGAACTGCGACAGATATCAGCGCACAGGAAATATATCTAGACGTGACGAGATGCCGCAAAAAGGTATTCTCGAAGTCGAAATCTTCGATGTGTGGGGAATTGATTTCATGGGACCATTCCCCACATCCTTTGGAAATAAGTATATATTGGTAGCTGTTGACTACGTATCAAAATGGATTGAAGTTGTCGCTGCACCCACAAATGATACACGAGTAGTACTTAAATTATTCAAGCATGTTATCTTCCCATGATTCGGTACACCAAGACTAGTAATTAGTGATGGAGGTTCCCATTTTATCTCTAGAATTTTCGAAAAACTACTTTCAAAATATGGCGTTAAACATCGCATAGTCACACCATACCATCCTCAAACGAGTAGACAAGTGGAAGTGTCAAATAGGGAAATTAAACAAATCCTTGAGAAAACCGTAGCCACATCCCGAAAGGATTGGTCCTCCAAGCTAAATGATGCTCTTTAGGCATATAGGACAACTTTTAAAACCCCTATCGGAACAACGCCATTTAAATTAGTTTATGGAAAATCTTGTCATTTGCCAGTAGAATTAGAACATAAAGCTTATTGGGCCATTAAAACTCTTAACTTAAATTAGAAGACTGCTGGCGAGAAACGAATATTAGATATCAATGAATTAGAAGAATTGTGTTTAGACGCTTATGAAAATGCTAGAATCTATAAGGAGAGAACCAAAAAATGGCATGATAAGCGTATCTCGCGGAAAGAATTTAAGGAAGGAGACATCGTACTCCTATTCAACTCTAGACTGAAACTCTTCCCAGGTGTTGTACCCCAAAATTTGCCCTCCCATATTTCTCAAGACATTATCCTCAATTGGTCAAGATTGCTCAAAGGATTGCACAGTCAAATTACCTCCTAAGCCAGCTGAAATTAGGGTTTTGGTTCTCTCAAGGAATTTGGGGTTCTCAATGGCTCAATCAAGTCTCAAGGGCCTATATACATTCTCAAGCACCTACATGCCAAGTTTCAAGACTCACAGTGCCAATTTGCACAGTCAAAAGCTTCATTTGACCTACAGTCAACTGCAAGGGCAAAATGGTCATTTTGCAGTCAAAAGTCAGAATTTTTGGTCAACATCTTATTTTGAGTCCACAATCATCATTTGATCAAGTCTTGATCATGATTCCACAAGAATGGCTCAAAAATCATCAAGATGCAAAAAGTTACTATTTTTGGACAGTAGAAAAGTCAACTGTATCTTGACTAGGGCATAACTTTTTCATGGTTTGTCAGAAAAATTCCATCCAATGCTCATTTTTAAGGGGATGACATTTCCTACAATCCATCTTCACATTCCAAGTCCAAGAAATTCTCTCACAAAAAGTTATTAATTTCTACATTATAGGTCAAATTCAAAAGTCAACAAAAATGCACTTTAGGTCAAAGGCCATAACTTGAGATTGGTAAATCCAAATGACATGGGACCAAAGGCATTGATTAGAGGACTTCAAGACCTTTCCAAAATGTCCAAGAACATGTTCATATGGTCAAAATTGAGCAAGATATGCATTGGAGAAGTTGGGAAATTTTTGTGAATTTGCAAAAGTCAACTTTGCTCAAAACACCTTATTTTTGCTAATGGGCCTCAAATCTCTTCTTGAAACTTCATCCATGGCCTATGCACGACCCATCAAGCTTAATTGAATTTATTTTCTTATTTTTTATTGATTAATTGGATTTTTAATTAATATTAATTCATTTAATTAATTTAAATTGTAGGAAAATACAAGATTTGGTTTTTCAATCTTTTTGTGAAGCAAATATGGTCAAGATATGCTGGCAATTTTGTGTACAAATCAAAGATGCAAAAATCTCCAGAATTGGCAACTTTATTCAATCATGAAAATGCAAAAAGATTTGATTTTCAATCAAATATTCAATCATCATTGCAAGGGATTTTTGCTCAAGATTCTGACCTAATTCCATTCCTCTATAAATATGCAAGCCAACCCTGATGCATACACGTGAGAAAACTGCAGAAAAAAGGCCATAGCATATTGAGAAAATTCAAGAAAATTGCAAAACTGTTTTCTGCATTCTAGGGCGATTCAAGGCAATTTGTTGATTCTAATACACTAGAGGTTCCCAGAACGTGTGGCAATCAAATTCCAGCTTCATAGCTCAAGGAATCATCACGCACAGAACCACAGTTTGAAGCTTTTTTTTAAAATCGTATTGTTGAATTCATGTGCATTTAACATATTTTGTTGGCTGTTTTGTGTTAATAGGAATCATATGAAGCTATTGGTATAGGTTAATTGAATTATAATGTCCTGAATCCAAAGATGCCATGGTTGAATTTTAGGGTTTATGAGCTTTGAAATTGGGGATTCCTAAACCAGGAAAAATTGAGACCACTAAGGCACATGGTTAGAATCCTGAGAATCGGACGAATCCAAATCACCCATCGCGAAATATTTATGTAGGCTTTAGCTCTAATTGTTATTTTTCGTCGCTGTAGTTTGTGGGGGTTAAAAACCCCCACTATCTAATGTTTGTTTTACAGGGCAAAGGAAGAAGATGAGTACGTGTTAGTACATGGTTGGACCATTCGAAAAGAAGCGCGTGTTTTTTATAATTACAGCATATTGAGTAAATTCTTAATATAATAATTGTTTGTTATTTTGCTAACGATTGAAGCGTGATGGTGAAGTGGTTAGCGTGCTGACTTGGAAATGTTCGGACCTGGGTTCGAATCCCAGGTCCCCCAAAATCTTTATTTCTTTTTCCTTTGAATATTCACGTGCAGGTTGCATAATGTTGTCCACCATATACCTCAATCATCAACGCGCCAGGTGGCCTCCAACTCAGATCCCATGGCCAGGTTGAAAGACTACCATGCTCCTCAGTCAACAAACGCCTAGCCAATCTCAATGGTCAAACAGGCTTGCAGCTTAATGGGCCACAATTTCAAAACGTACCTCCATATTGGGCCATCACCCCCACAAGTTTATTTATTTTCCTTTTTATTTTCTTTTATTAATTATTATTATTATTATTATTTAATTAACATAATTAATTATTTTCATAATAAAAAATAGAAAACTAAAAATGTAATATTTTTATTATTATTGTTATTATTTATTAATTTCACCCTTTATTATTTTTGTAAATAAATACTAACAAATTAATTTAGTCTTTTTAATTAGGTTAATTTTTTATATTTTCACAATAATTTAAAATAAATTAGAATTAGGGTTTTTACTAACTTTTGACTATTTTTTATTTATTTCCTTAAAACATAAAAACTCAAAAAAAAACATTTCTTTTTTATTAATTAATTCATTAGGTTTAATTTAATTCATATAACCAAAACTTCTTTCTTTCTCAAAAAAGGGTCAAAACCCTAAGGACTTCTCCGATCCAATTTCTCTTGCGCGCATATTAATTTTTGATCCATATTCATGTAATTGCTCCGAGGATGTAATAGATAATTAGGACATTTTTATCGCTTTTATTTAATTTCTCGCATTTACTTTTCAAGGGTTTCTTTTGGCGATGTAAATACCCGACGCCTTGTAATAGCGTAGATTTATTTCCCGCAAACTATTAACTGTTAGATGTATGTTAATTAGGCTATGCATGACAAGACTTGTTCTCAAAATAAAATCAAAACGTAGCTCACCATAACATGTACAAAGATAACTTAACATGAAACTTGACACACTCGCACATGCCACTCTTAGGGTACACCTCACTTGGTTGCCTCGACGTGGTCATTGAGTATAAGGTGTTTTAGAGGTCGCCCTCCTGTCTAAAGATCCAAGTTGCCTCAAAACGGTTGCCTCGGATAAAAAGGATCTAGGACATTAGGGTTACCGCTAAGGCGTCCTACTATTGCTTTGGAGATCACATGTCCCTATAATCGAATTGACCCGAAAAACTCCAACGACGGTGCTACCTACTTCTCAATAGTGGGATAATATTGTCTAAAGGACATTTACACAGCTTAATTTCTTTTGAGTAGGTAGAGATTCTCAGGTATTTTCTCTTTCAAAACAAAAAAATACTTTTCGCACCTACACTTTTCTGACAAAAGTTTTCAAACAAACACTTCATACACTCTTGAGGACAGATACAAGAGTTAAATCGAAGTTTTCAAACAAAACTTTTTTTTCAAAACCCACAAACACAAGAAAAGCAAAACATTTTTGAAAACATAGTGAGCAAGTACCTAAGAGCCCGTGGATAACCACGGATAGAAAGGGTGCTAACACCTTCCCTTTCTATAATCTACCTCCCGAACCCGAGAAACATCTCGAAAAGGAATTTTGCTGTGCTTTTGTCCTTTCCTTGTTGGAGAAAATAAAATACGGTGGCGACTCTTGCTTACCGCGACATTTTGCGAAATGCAAACGCGAACCAGCATTCCAAAAACAGTCAGTTCTATTCCCACCGATCACAGAACTGGCGACTCTGCTGGGGAATACTAAATAAGTGAAGTGTACCTTAGGATTAGATCATTCATGTTTTCAATTGTATGCCTTGAATGCTTTAATATTGTGAGCTTGTATCAGAGTTTTATAGATCCTAACCCGGATCTGGGGATACCCTTTAGAAGTAGCAACAACCTGTGAGGGAACTGTGTGGGGTATACCGACATGGTTGAAGCAGTTGCTACGTTGATGTGGCACTTTGGTGAGTACCGGTAATCCTTGAGTCAAGTCAAGGAGAGTACGGGGCCGCCGTGTGGTGTCGTGAAGCATCAACCGACCTGAGAACCTTACTTGACCATCCTGGCCTTTTTAGGGGTAGTGAGATGACCGACTTTGGTGCAGTCCGAAGTTGGTAGATACTCGATACTACACTCATTGAGGGTTGTTTTATTGGAATATTTTGGTCGCCAGTTAAGTGGCTAAATCAAAACAATGAACATAGAAAACAATCCAATGATATTGAGCTCCTTAGAACCCGGTTACTATTTGTAGGACAGGTTTTGAGCCAACTAACTTCAAGAGGGTAATACCTAAACTCCGTGCTAGCCTAAAATCTAAGGGCTCTTTGTGTGACTTGTGTGCTTCCAAACTTGAACTACTTGCACATTCTTGTTATCTGACAGCATGAGTTCCTTGCAGTTTTTGTTTACAGTCCTTAATCTGGACTTATTACAGGGCTTACTTACGTCACCTCACACTTTTGCATACCTGTACATAACATCATAACATCATAACATCATACCATAGCATTTTCCTTAACCATTTTAAGGATCTCAAGGGTCTGTAATGCAGGTCATGATGAATCAAATGTCTAGCAAGGGGCAAAGGGGATTTATTTTCCTCTAGCCAAGGTTGCTTGGAGATCAAAACATGATAACTTGAGTCAGGGGCTATGACCCACTCGATATGGTCAGCTTGACTCTTGAAAAAGGACACCTAACAACATGAAGTTCCTTCAATCAAGCTACCAGATTCAAATTCTAACAAGTTTCTCTGTTTACCCCGCGAGATCCTTGAAAACATTGCATACATAAATCATACGCATTTCATGCCGTCATATGCATAACAGGTACCCTTTACAAATCACTTATCTTCTTCGCTGTTTATTTCAGCAATCATCATGTCTTCTGAACCTACCACTGAACAAGCTATCAAGGCCCTCCAGGCCCAGAACGCCCAGTTCCAAGAGTTGGTTATGAGCCTAGCCCAGGGTCAATAGGATTTGAAGACTCTGATTCTGAAAGAAAGGAAGAAGAAGAAGAAGAGGACTGTATTGTTCAACACTGGACGCAGATTTGGGAATGGATTACAGAATGAGGTTGAGCTGACTACCTCATTTGTAGGAAAAGACAGTCCACAAGAGAGAAGGGTTCCTAGCCCCGTGGTCTCCGACAACGAGACTGATTATGATGAGGAACAGCATCCTCCTACTGAGGATAGGTATAAGCAGCTGGAGGATCGCTTAAGTGCTATGGAGATACAGAATGTGCCCGGGTTGGACTTTGAAGATCTAGGCTTATCCTCTGGGGTGGTGATTCCACATAAGTTCAAGGCACCTGCCTTTGCCAAATATGACGGAGCTTCCTGTCCAAAGCTGCACCTCCGGTCATATGTAAGGAAGATCCAACCTTACACAGCTGACAAGAATTTGTGGATCCATTTCTTCCAGGATAGTCTTTCAGGGACTCAACTCGAATGGTTCTATCAGCTGGATGGAGCCAGTATTCGTAACTGGGAAGGTTTGGCTACTGCATTCTATAAGCAGTATCAGTATAATTCCGACCTTACTCCTACGCGTACCCAACTCCAGGGTATGTCACTAGGGACGGGTGGAGGATTTAAAGAATATGCTCAAAAGTAGAGATACCTTGCTGGAAGGGTGCAGCCACCTTTAACTGACCGTGAGCTTGTAGATATGTTCTTGGGGACCCTGTCTGGTCCGTTCTTCAACCATTTGATTGGAAATTCTTCTGTCGGGTTTACAGACCTTATCTTGACTGGGGAAAGAATTGAAGCTGGCATCAAAAGCGGGAAGATTCAAGAGGCTACACCTCCTGATACTCATAAAAAGCCCTAGAATGGAAAAAAAGAGTCCAATGTTGTGTCTGGTAAAAAGAGTCGTCATGATCAACATGTAGGGGCAACCCAGATCTCCGATCCCACGCCTGTTCAACAAAGACAGAGCAATAGGTGTAAGGTAAGATATTAAGATAGGAAGTATACTGACATCAACATGCCTTTTTCTCAAGCATTACAACAATTGCTGAAGGTGAAACTGATCACACTAAAGGATCCTCCTCAAAATCCTGATACTTCCTCTTCCAAGTATAACCTGAGTGTGAGGTATGCCTACCATTATGACAGTCCTGGACATGACACCGACGACTGTTGGAGTTTGAAGAACAAGATCCAAGACCTGATTGATGCCAAGGAGATCAAGTTTGATCATTGATCCTACACCAAATCATTGAGAATGTCTTTTGTTCATTTGAATTTTCAAGTTGTATTTTTATTTGCTTATTCAAACAATTATCATGTCAAACTCTCTTATTTCATTAATGCATCACACGTGTCTGTTTTGAATTAATTGTTTTCACTATGCTTAAAATTGCTTCCACTTTTTGATGATTCAACTCTTGATTAAAAAATGCTAAGCCTTTTGAGGGAGGATGACGAAAATGATATCAAAATCTCTACAGTATGCTTTTGAACAGACCCCGTTGATGAGGTACAGGCATTGTTTCAAATCCTAAACAGTGGAGTTATAAGGAAGATAATCCCTCGTCAACCCCTTTGAGCCAAAGAAGTTGGAGTTTTTCTTTTTAAAAATTAAAACCCTTAATCATAATCTGGGGCAGGGTAGTTCTCTCAGTTGATCCAGGTGCACAACGAATGGCATCAAAGGAGTCCTTCCGAAACAAAAGACAGTGATGGTTCCGAATAATCATAAAGACAGGCACTTGTTATCTTTCAAAAACAAAAGCCCAATAAGTCAAAACCTATGAAGGAGACTTACAAAAAACTGGGGCGTCCCGCTGACTGTAATTACAAAAGAAATAGTTCAGGCAAAAAACAGGGATAATAAAAACCAAAAAGAAAGAGGTCCTACTAACCCTCGACAAAAAAGAAATGACTGCCTATTCAAAATAAATTGTCAATATCCGAACCATCACTGGAATATCAGAGCAAAGATTTAAACAGGATCTAAGTGCATGATTAATTGAGTTTAGGATCGAAGAACATCACGAAGAACGGGTGGGTACAAATAAATTTTGAGCCTTTATCCTTTGTTTCTTAAACCGTGAACCAGGCCACGTTATAACCCTTAAAAAGTCCTAGCTGAAGCATGGGTTAGTTCGAAAGCATACTGTTACAAAAGGTATCCTGACTCCTGTAGGGCTCGCTATAAAATCCTGAGTTGACATCACATTTTGCAAAAAAATTCGCTTGTTTTATTGAAAATGCACTTTCAAATTTTTTTTTTTCAAAACAGACATAAGCTTTGCATTCTTAAAATAACATTGTTTGCATATGGCTATTTGTTCAAACAGCAGAGAAATTCGCACGACGAATATCTAGTGAACAAACGCCTTCTCAACAAAAGGGTCACATCAAGTGGAAGAAACACTTCCAACCAAGGGGCAGACGTGATCATTGTCCATAATCTGGGGCAGTCAAGTCAAGATTCAAGGAATCTCTCAAAATGCCAAATAGCCAGGGGCAAATCTCCCTCTGAGTCATTTGGGGCAGTAGACATGAATTCCAGCAACGAATCTTGCATGATCAAACGTCTTCTGGTAGTATGGCAACACAACATTACTGACAGTGACAACTCCCTACACTCTGAGAGCGTGGACATAGTCAAAAAAGTACTACGCATAATCAAAGACCCGCTAGGTCGACTGGCCTAGGCAAAAAAAAGGGCTTCCCGGTGAACCAAAAGGGTTCGGTCAAAAATAAGGGATGAAAATAAAAAAATCTGTACACCCGGCAAGTCGAAAACCTGAAAAGGCGGCTTGGGCAAAAATGGGCATCTCGGTGGACTGAAAACCCGAAAGGGCAGTCCAGGCAAAAGTTAGGGATCAAAGAGTAAGACTATGTCCCGTCATCTCATCACTTGCCTACCAGAAGAAGATTTGTCAATTGGCAGTTATCAAACACCTCCACAGGTACCTTCTCCCACAGAAGCTGGGGCAATAAGAATTGTCCGAACTGTACAAGTTGCTCTGTCCACTAGGTACCAAGGTATAAATTCAGCTGAAGAATATGACCAAGATACTTTCACTCCCCAAGAGTAAGACAATAAGGGTAGCTCTCCCACTGAGACTTGCAACCATGAGTAAATCAGCAATACTCTCCCCAAGCATAGTTAGTTTACCACCAGTCCTGAAAAAGTTGGGTATCCCCAATAGATCTTAATATTCCCCAGTGGAGTATACAGATATTCCTCAGCAAGCATCCCTGGCAGTCCTAATATTCCTCGACAGAATATAAGAATGTTCCCCGGTGGAACACAAGATACCCTCAGTGGAGCCATTTCCCAGCGCAGTCTAAAAAGCTTCCCCGACCAGAGTTGAATCATTTTCCCCAGTAGATTCTGGAAGTTCATCCCCTGCATAGTACAAATATCTCTCCCTAGCCATATTCATAGGTTATCCCCACCAGAGTCTAACTGGGTTATCCTCAGCAACTTGCAACTGAAAGATTCTCCCCAATGGAGTTCTTCCTATCCCCAGCGGAGTTCATCAAATTCCTCAACAGAGCTTATCAACGGAATCCCTAGCGGAGTTTATCGTTCAAAATCTCAACGAAGCATCTCTTCCCACAGAGTAATTCCCCGCAGAGTAATCTCTTCACCAGGTTTATCCCCAATGGAGTCATCTTCTCCTACCGGTTATTCTTGCAATCATCTTTGTTCATCATCCCCAGCGGAAACGGAGAACTCTACTCTTCAACATCAGCCCAGGATTTAACAAACTCCCAGCACTCATCAAGGATTTATTTTCCCAGATGAAAATACATTCATAAAACATATCACATCTCATACCTCCTATTTACATACATGACAAAGTGGATACGACACAATCTCATTTATTTTTGAGAACATCATGACATCATGCATTTCATACATCATGACATTGCATACAACTAATGTTTTGCCTTTTCAGGAAAAGGTCAATCAAAAAATGATTACCATCAACCTTTAAAGTTCCAGATCAACACCTGTAACTAGCCAGGAAATATCTGTGAACGATTGATTGTAGATCTATACCTGTAACTAGCCAGGAAAGTATCTACATGAAGAGATTGAAGATCAACACCTGTAACAGGCCAGGAAACCATCTCTCTTTCTCAGGTCAGAGATTAATACCTGAAACCAAACAGGAAAACTATCTCATCGGCCAACCTTTTTAAGTTCCAGATTAATACCTGTAACTAGCCAGGAAATATCTGTGGACGACCGATTATAGGTTAACACCTGAAACCAGACAGGAAAACCACCTATATGAATTGATTATAGATTAACACCTGAAACCAGACAGGAAAGCCACCTATATGAAGAGATTGAAGATTAACACCTGTAACAGGCCAGGAAAACTATCTTTCTTTCTCAGGTCAGAGATTAATACCTGAAACCAGCCAGGATAACTATCTCCCCGACCACCTTTTTTCCAAGTTCCAGATCAACACCTGTAACTAGCCAGGAAATATCTGTGGACGACTGATTGTAGATCTATACCTGAAACCAGACAGGAAAGTTATCTATATTGAAGAGATTGAAGATTAATACTTGTAGCAAGCCAGGAAAACTATCTTTCTTTCTCAAAGTCAGAGATTAATACCTGAAACCAGACAGGACAACTATCTCATTGACCCACCTCTCTTAAGTTCCAGATCAACACCTGTAACTAGCCAGGAAATATCTGTGGACGACGGATTGTAGATTAATACCTGAAACCAGACAGGACAACTATCTACTTGACCATCATGAGGCAACCCTACAAAGGTTCCTTCTTTCAACATACCAAGTTACAATTCAACAAACATTTCCAGATGGCATCTTTAAGCCCATCTCCGCAATTATCCATTACATCTCCGGATGGCATCTATAAGCCCATCCTCCTATCCATCATCTTACCAAATGGCATCTGTAAGCCCATTCCCGACATCACACTGCTGATACTACACCATGCGAGTGCAAATTTCTGGGCACTTTAGTGTTCAATCATCTTCCACCTTCGGATCACGAAAGGCCCGAAAGCCAATCTACATCCTCAGGTTTAAGAAGATTGAACAGTGGAAATTGTTGTACCCCAAAATTTGCCCTCCCATATTTCTCAAGACATGATCCTCAATTGGTCAAGATTGCTCAAAGGATTGCACAGTCAAATCACCTCCTAAGCCAGCTGAAATTAGGGTTTTAGTTCTCTCAAGGAATTTTGGGTTCTCAATGGTTCAATCAAGTCTCAAGGGCATATATACATTCTCAAGCACCTACATGCCAAGTTTCAAGACTCACAGTGCCAATTTGCACAGTCAAAAGCTTCATTTGACCTACAGTCAACTGCAAGGGAAAAATGGTCATTTTGCAGTCAAAAGTCAGAATTTTTGGTCAACATCTTATTTTGAGTCCACAATCATCATTTGATCAAGTCTTGATCATTATTCCACAAGAATGGCTCAAAAATCATCAAGATGCAAAAAGTTACTATTTTTGGACAGTAGAAAAGTCAACTGTATCTTGACCAGGGCATAACTTTTTCATGGTTTGTCAGAAAAATTCCATCCAATGCTCATTTTGAAGGGGATGACATTTCCTACAATCCATATTCACATTCCAAGTCCAAGAAATTCTCTCACAAAAAGTTATCAATTTCTACATTATAGGTCAAATTCAAAAGTCAACAAAAATGCACTTTAAGTCAAAGGCCATAACTTGAGATTGGTAAATCCAAATGACATGGGACCAAAGGCATTGGTTAGAGGACTTCAAGACCTTTCCAAAATGTCCAAGAACATGTTTATATGGTCAAAATTGAGCAAGATATGCATTGGATAAGTTGGGAAATATTTGTGAATTTGCAAAAGTCAACTTTGCTCAAAACACCTTATTTTTGCTAATGGGCCTCAAATCTCTTCATGAAACTTCATCCATGGCCTATGCACGACCCATCAAGCTAAATTGAATTTATTTTCTTATTTTTTATTGATTAATTGGATTTTTAATTAATATTAATTCATTTAATTAATTTAAAATCTCCAAAATTGGCAACTTTATTCAATCATGAAAATGCAAAAAGATTTGATTTTCAATCAAATATTCAATCATCATTGCAAGGGATTTTTGCTCAAGATTCTGACCTAATTCCATTCCTCTATAAATATGCAAGCCAACCCTGATGCATACACGTGAGAAAACTGCAGAAAAAAGGCCATAGCATATTGAGAAAATTCAAGAAAATTGCAAAACTGTTTTCTGCATTCTAGGGAGATTCAAGGTAATTTGTTGATTCTAATACACTGCAGGAGGTTCCCAGAACGTGTGGCAATCAAATTCCAGCTTCATAGCTCAAGGAATCATCACGCACAGAACCACAGTTTGAAGCTTTTTTTTTAAATCGTATTGTTGAATTCATGTGCATTTAACATATTTTCTTGGCTGTTTTGTGTTAATAGGAATCATATGAAGCTATTGGTATAGGTTAATTGAATTATAATGTCCTGAATCCAAAGATACCATGGTTGAATTTTAGGGTTCATGAGCTTTGAAATTGGGGATTCCTAAACCAGGAAAAATTGAGACCACTAAGGCACATGGTTAGAATCCTGAGAATCGGACGAATCCAAATCACCCATCGCGAAATATTTATGTAAGCTGTAGCTCTAATCGCTATTTTTCGTCGCTGTAGTTTATGGGGGTTAAAAACCCCCGTCATCTAATGTTTGTTTTACAGGGCAAAGGAAGAAGATGAGTACGTGTTAGTACATGGTTGGACCATTTGAAAAGAAGCGCGCGTTTTTTATAATTACAGCATATTGAATAAATTCTTAATATAATAATTGTTTGTTATTCTGCTAACGATTGAAGCGTGATGCTGGAGTGGTTAGCGTGCTGGCTTAGAAACGTTGGGACCTGGGTTCGAATCCCAGGTCCCCCAAAATCTTTATTTCTTTTTCCTTTGAATATTCACGTGCAGGTTGCATAATGTTGTCCATCATATACCTCAATCATCAACGCGCCAAGTGGCCTCCAACTCAGATCCCATGGCCCAGGTTGAAAGACTACCATGCTCCTCAGTCAACAAACGCCTAGCCAATCTCAATGGTCAAACAGGCTTGCAGCTTAATGGGCCACAATTTCCAAACGTACCTCCATATTGGGCCATCACCCCCACAAGTTTATTTCTTTTCCTTTTTATTTTCTTTTATTAATTATTATTATTATTATTATTTAATTAACATAATTAATTATTTTCATAATAAAAAATAGAAAACTAAAAATGTAATATTTTTATTATTATTATTGTTATTATTTATTAATTTCACCCTTTATTATTTTTGTAAATAAATACTAACAAATTAATTTAGTCTTTTTAATTAGGTTAATTTTTGATATTTTCACAATAATTTAAAATAAATTAGAATTAGGGTTTTTACTAACTTTTGACTATTTTTTATTTATTTCCTTAAAACATAAAAACTTAAAAAAAACATTTCTTTTTTATTAATTAATTCATTAGGTTTAATTTAATTCATATAACCAAAACTTCTTTCTTTCTCAAAAAAGGGTTAAAACCCTAAGGACTTCTCCAATCCAATTTCTCTCGCGCGCATATTAATTTTTGATCCATATTCATGTAGTTGCTCCGAGGATGTAATAGATAATTAGGACCTTTTTATCGCTTTTATTTAATTTCTTGCATTTACTTTTCAAGGGTTGCTTTTGGCGATGTAAATACCTGACGCCTTGTAATAGCGTAGATTTATTTCCCGCAAACTATTAACTGTTAGATGTATGTTAGTTAGGCCATGCATGACAAGACTTGTTCTCAAAATAAAATCAAAACGTAGCTCACCATAACATGTACAAAGATAACTTAACATGAAACCTGACACACTCGCACATGCCACTCTTAGGGTACGCCTCACTTGGTTGCCTCGACGTGGTCATTGAGTATAGGGTGTTTTAGAGGTCGCCCTCCTGTCTAAAGATCCAAGTTGCCTCGAAACAGTTGCCTCAGATAAAAAGGATCTAGGACATTAGGGTTACCGCTAAGGCGTCCTACTATTGCTTTGGTGATCACATGTCCCTATAATCGAATTGACCCGAAAAACTCCAACGAAGGTGCTACCTACTTCTCAATAGTGGGATAGTACTGTCTATTGGACATTTACACAGCTTAATTTCTTTTGAGTAGGTAGAGATTCTCAGGTACTTGCTCTTTTAAAACAAAAAATACTTTTCGCACCTACACTTTTCTGACAAAAGTTTTCAAACAAACACTTCATACACTCTTGAGGACAGATACAAGAGTTAAATCGAAGTTTTCAAACAAAACTTTTTTTTCAAAACCCACAAACACAAGAGAAGCAAAACATTTTTGAAAACATAGTGAGCAAGTACCTAAGAGCCCGTGGATAACCACGGATAGAAAGGGTGCTAACACCTTCCCTTTCTATAATCTACCTCCCGAACCCGAGAAACATCTCGAAAAGGAATTTTGCTTTGCTTTTGTCCTTTCCTTGTTGGAGAAAATAAAAGACGGTGGCGACTCTTGCTTACCGCGACATTTTGCGAAACGCAAACGCGAACCAGCATTCCAAAAACAGTCAGTTCTATTTCCACCGATCACACCAGGTAAATTACGTTCCAGATGGTCAGGACCATTCGAAATTAATAATGTTTTCCCAAGTGGTGCAATAAAAATTAAAGGAAATTTCATCAAACCATTTATAGTCAATGGCCAGTGCTTAAAGCATTATTTTAACGTTGAAAATCTAAACTATTCGGCTTATTTGCAGTTAAGTGAGCCACCTACCCCGATACCTAACTGAATAGGTACTGTCTGTCGAGCCATCGACATAAATCAAAAGCGCTTCATGGGAGGCAACCCATGTTTACTTTTAATTATTTTTGTTGTTTTGATATGTTTTTATTTTTATTTTTTTCTTAATCTTTAAAATTTTCATGTTGCATCCCTTACTCCTTTTTATTTTTTATTTTTTATTTTTTTATTTAAACTTCTTTTTCTTTTGATTAACTTCGGCATTTTAACTTGAAAATACTAACTTAGTTTTTCATACATTTATTAAACATTTTCAGGGTAATTCATTAGCTTTAATATTTAGCTCCATGGAACGCATGAACTACATGAACATAACCCTGAGAGGTAGTCATCAGAAAAGGCGCTTTGAGGATCTAGTTGAGTGTGAGATGTGTCCAACCATTTATGCTGACGACCATGCTATGACTGCTTTAGGCATTCGTGAGAGTGTTATGTATCTGCTACACCAAATAGGTTGGGATGTTGCTCCAATTCGGAGACGCTATTGTACCTACCGTAAGTTGACCCTTGAGTTCTTGAGCACACTGAGCTATCTACCAAATCATGGGTTAGGTTTCAACTGCGGGCTGATCACCTTCAGACTGTTTAATATGGACTACTGCTACAATCATACGGAGTTTGCCAACCTGTTAGGATTCTCTAATGGCCCTGATGTTATCACCATGACCCAAGAAGACCTATTGCTAGATACTGACCTTGATTTCTTCTGGGGTAGCATTGCTGGAAAAAACCATCCCGAGCCAAATGACCTTTACTTGGAGTCCATCCATAACCATGCTATTAGGTACTTCCATAAGATCATTGCCCATACCCTTTTTGGAAAAGAGCAGAATGTTACATCTGTGTCACGTGATGAGCTTTTCATCATGTACTATGCTTCTCAGAATCTTCCAGTAAATGGTGCCACCTATATGCTTGCTAGTATGGAACGTATTATCCAAACACCAAATGCCCCAATCCTCATAGGTGGGTTAGTCACTATGATCTCCAATGCCATTGGACTCCGAAGGCCTATGTTAGGATCTAATCCGCACTATGGAATTAAGCCAATGAATATTGAATTTTGCTTCAACACTAGTTTTATAGGAAACCTTTGGCCGAATGAATTTGAGCTGCTGATTAACCATGAAACTATTCACCAGTTTGTACTCCTAAATCCTATTACTAGTGTCCACAATAGAGCAAATTGGCTTTTTGATCTCCATTATCCTCCTACACGGCCTTCGTCTCCTTCCACTATTGACATCTATGAAGTCCCAAATACCTCTCCAGATGCTGAAGATCCTAAAACACCACCTGGATACTACCAGTTTCCTGACCCATGGGAGCAGCATGTAGTTTCCACTGAGTCAACCTTCCAGGTTCCCGAGATACCACAACCACCTCCACCTACTGTCACCCTCGACTCTTTGAATGCAGAAATAACCGGAATGCGGGGTGAGCTTACATCTTTACGTGTGGATTTCATTGCTTTTATGGATTTGGTAACTGACCAACTGGATTTCATTCACCAACATATGTCATCTACTCATCGTGGCTAGGAGTTGCCGTCGTTATGCTGATTTGTTCCGCTCTTGCATTTATGTACACAGTGAGGTCATTGTTTAGTTTAAGTGTGGGCGAGGAACCTAGTTTTAGTATTTTATTATTATTCTGTGCATTTAAGTTATTATTTGTTTCAAATTCCAAACAATTTTACTAGTTAATGAAATTTCAATTATTCATCAAGTTTCAATTCTATTGTCGTTACTGCTATTATTTCATTTTTAACAAAGTTTACTCTTTACAATTTTTTAGAAACATACATTTTCTTTCCATTTCAGTTTATTTTTCATTTTCATTAATTTTACTGTGTGTTACATCAGATATTAAATTTACTGTTCATATTTTTTGCAAAATTTTATCATACGATGTGTGTTGGAAATATTGTGCATGTTTACTGTGTTAGGATACTGTGTTATAATGTTGGAAATTAAAGTGTTTCGTTCATTCCATGAATATAATTATTTGGATCTGTAACGCTCGTAATGTCCCCATGACGAGCGTAACACACGTTTCACCGTGTTACGCCCGTCAGCCCAATGTGACAACCGTCACGCATGGCCAATAGCAGATTCTGCTATTACAGAAGCCGTTCTGATAACGAGAAATCATATCATATATTTACTATGAAATTAAACCGCTTTATATCGTATTGACCCGATTAACTCCCGAATACTCCGAGTTTTATATGATTTTATGCAGGTACAACATATCTTAGCTCAAACTAGAAAGAAACATGAAATGTACAAGATTGCGGCCAAGACCAGAAGAGAAAAGATAAATCTGTCAAAAATCCAAAATTTGCTACTATTACGGTCGTCACACCCTTGCCATGACCGTAAGACACTTCAGAAGCGTGTTACGACCGTCATGCATTGGCCACGACCGTAACACACTATTTCATGGAATCTGCACGTAACACACCAGCCACGACCGTAACAAGCATTTTATTAGTTATTTTGAACGTGCAGTACGTGGTCAAGTAACGAAGCATGCATGTGTGCCTTATTTTTCTCCAACGACCAAGACCACCTTCTCCTTATTTTTCTCAGCAAGCCAAGAATCTAGCAACGTGAAATATAATCCTAACTGTATTCATTCTCTATAAATAGCTTGGACTTCAAAGAAGAAATGACAGAGTTCAGTTCAGAAAATTCTTGCGGAAGCTCTGCCGATTTAAAACCCGATTCTATTTTCCGATTTTATTTTGTTCTTGTTATTCCCTTTCCTTTCAGAACCTATAATAGCATTTCCAACATTAGGAAATTGCTATTGTAGTTAGGATTTATTTCAAGCCTCAACATTTTGTTTATTTAATTTTCATTCTGACGTTCCGATCTTACCGGCTTGTGGAAGAAGGATCTAGGATACTATTGCTTTTCAGGTTTTTATCGTATTCAATATAATTGCAATTTATTAATGTTAAATTTCTGTTCTTTATTTATAATGCATGTGTTATTGTTTTCTTATTTTATTTCCCGCATTTTAATTCCGAGCATTATGAGTAGCTAAATACTCGTAGTCGGGGTGTGATGAAATAACCGAATGAATTAATGTATTTCTAAGCTAAAACCTTAATTAACTTAATTTCTGGCCGTGACTTTTTATAATTAAAAATTAAGCTTTTTGTTATGAGAGTAAGGAAAGTAAAATAGGGAGAAATCAAGACCACGAGAGTGTGAGGTTTTAACCGGATAGCTAAAGTTAGGCATTCGATTTAAATACAGCGAGAGCGCTTTAAAACGAATTAGATTTATTTAGTTTTCAAAAAGATGCTTTCTAAACACTTATGGGCTAGCGAGAGCAGACATTTGGCTTTAGGAGTATGATCCGAGGTAAGACCACGAGAGTGTGAATCGAGGGTTTTTAAACTGATAAGTACTACAGAACAATTTAAGTTAAATATTTTTTTTTGCTTAGGTACAATTTAATTCGCATAGGTTCAAAACATTACACTCTGACCACTTTAATATTATAATTCTTTTAATTGAATTTAGTTTCTCCTTTAGTTTTAAACTTCTAAAAACCAAACGTGACAATTTCCGCCTTAGCTAAACAAACTTGTTTCATAACACTAGAGTGATTACGAACTCCCTGTGGGTTCGACATCTTTTTATTACTACCGCGATAGACTGTGCACTTGCAGTTAAGATACCGTTAGACATATTAGGTCAATCGCACATCACGTTCCACTTTCCATTCATTCTTCCCATTTTTCCCAAAACCTTAACGGTACCCATTCAAAAAAATTTCTCAAATTCCCACTCCAACACTTAAACTCCATCAACCCACTACTCAATCCACATTCCAAACCATTTTCACGATTCAATCTTTTGCATGCACTATGGCCAACAATCAGCAAGTCCCTAATCTCACTTTCAGATCCGGCGAGCAAGGTGAAACCCAACGAATCAAATTCCAGAAGTTCCAACGCCGTGGTCTTCAACCTACTCGGTATGTTGACCTTGATTGTTTGAGGAATTTGGGACTGCTAGACAGCGTCCGACAACTTTTGCAGAACGTGAACTTATGGAACCTGTGCCGCGAACTGCAGCCCATTTACGAAACTCTCACCTTTGAGTTTCTATGTTCCTTTGCATACATCACTCCCTCTGGTGCTAGAACCAACTCTCAGGCGTAGCCAAATTCCGTATGTTTGGCACTGAGCATCAGCTACCCCAAACTGACATCGCACGGCTGTTCAGTTTCTGTTCTGACGAAGGTGTCCACCTCCGGGTGCCAGATAATTTCGATGAGGAAGCTTTTAACTTATGGCACAGTATGACGAAAATTCGTGCCGGATCTTACGACCACCTCAACGCCACACATATTCATAATCCGGCTATCCGATACTTTCACTGCATCCTCTACAACACCATCTTCGCCCTAGACAACAATCACAAGCTCAACTCCAAGGAGCTCTTCTTCATGCATTGCATATTCACCGGCCAGAAGATCAACGCCGCCCCATTTTTACTGGCCCATATTCACTCTATTTGTGCTAGAGGCAGAAAACCCTTCTATTTCAGAGGGCTTGTCACTTCTCTTGCCATAGCCCTGAATTATGGTGCCGCTCTCGCAGATATGCCTTCTATGGAACTGACTTTGCTGACTCTGGACCACTGCAAGGCCGCACACCTCATTTATGAGCGGGAGGATGGCAGATTCCGTCCTGTGATCAGAAACATTGTTTATCATAACATTACTTTTCCTTGTAGGGACCAAATCGATCCACAAAACAGAGCTAACTGGTTATTCGATCCTGCAGCTCCCGAGAGGCGTGTTCCTACTCATGAAGACCAACCTAATTCCCCCGTAGACGAAATGCAAGAGATGGACAGTGTTTCCCCCGTCCACAACACTCCAGGACCTTCATCTGCACCACCTCCTTTTACTCTTGAAGACGTTCTCCGCGCCATCCATCAGCAAAACCAAATGAGTGTCGCACTTGAAAGAAGACAACAGGAACAATATGAGTATTTATGCACACAAAACACTCAGATTCTAACTGGCCAGTGGAGCATGAATGAGAGGTTGGACGAGGCCCTGTCGGAACTCAACGCCTTAAGGTTAGACGTCAGCACCCTTGGCTATCAGGACACTGACACCGAAGCCACTCCTACCAGGCGATCACGCACCAGGAGTAGAGGACGTGGCCATCAGTAGCTTTCTTTATTTTCTAAGTAGTTTACTTTTTCTGTTTCATTTCCTTTCTGTTTGTTTTTGTATTTTTATTTCCCCGCCTATATACCGCAACATTGAGGACAATGTTGGATTTAGTGTGGGAGAGGTACCTTTCCATCTTCCATAAACAAGTAAATTTTTATGATATTTCTCAATTCAAATTCTTCGCTTTATTTAGCCATACCGAAAATTTTTACTTTATCTTTGCATTAGCCCGACATACCTATTTTAACGAAATCCCAGTTGAGGAAGCCGAAAACGATTCAACAAGATCGATACGGTTATGACACCGTAGACTTCCTACTTACGCGATCCGTTTCAATAACTATTATACCTATATCTTGAGTTTTAGTTCTAAAGTAACCCCTAGTAGTTTATACTAGCACTCAACACCGTCTTGATACAAACCACGTGGAGAATCGATGAATATAAGTGTTTGATGCCTGATCAATGAAATATCCTTCTTATCTCGCTGCTAAAAGAAAAGAAAATTTTGTGCACCAAAATACAAGGTCACATATAAGAGTTAAGCAAATAATGAAGGAATCCACTGTTGGTTGGTTCAGAGGTATCTGGTTCTGAACTTGGTAGGGCGTGCTACGGCTCGATCCCCCACAACCTCAAATTTGGATAACATATATAGGGTTTCCACATTCGTGTACCAGACCCCGTGCTAAAAGGATCAAAGTCACTAACCGGTTACTCCACTACGTGCGTGCTAAGACAAAGGGCTTAATGTGATTGCGCCAGAACAAAACCGGGTGAAATAGATACGAGAAACTCTGGGCAGAATTATAACGGAACTGTTAGACAGTTCGTTTGAAATGGAAGTCCACGACTTAGCTTACTGCTTGTGTCATTAGCGTATCGTTAGTGTTTCACTTAAGTATCGGTCAAACTGACGAGGATTTCTCGTAATTGCTTTAAAAACCAAAGGTATGTCATGCATGTGCGCTTGATAAAACTTGTCTGATCTTTCTAAACGACTATTTGCTTGAGGACAAGCAAAGGTTTAAGTATGGGGGAATTTGATAACGAGAAATCGTATCATATAATTACTACATTTTTTTATCGATTTTCATAATACATTAACTCGTTTAACTCTCGATTGTTCCGCGTTTTTATGTCTTTTCACAGGTACAACATGTTTCAAATCAAATCAGTGAAAAAGGATCACATGAAGAAAGTTAACCAAAAATAAGAAGAAAAAGAACTAAATCTACAAAGTCTGCAGATTTTGTTGCTGTGACGACCGTCACACCCCCATTACGAGCGTAACACGCTCACAACTTGAAGGACGCTCGTTACACATCATTGACGAACGTAACGCGCTATTTAAGAGCGTTACGACCATCACCTCCTCATGACGACCGTCACACGCTTAATTCAACGTTATGCATAACAGGAGACGTGGGCAACGTAATGGACGGTTCTCTTCTCCTACAATTCCCCAACTTCCAGCAACGTACCGTCCGAGTCTTTCTCCACTCAAGCAGTTCCTAAATTCTCTTAACTGCAAAAATCCTCTTCTATAAATAGGAGGCATTTTAATGGAACAGGGTCGGAGATTTCTCTACAGAGCCAAACTTTTGACTTTCTGCATTATTTTATTTTCATTTGCTTTTGAACCATTTACACCTACTGTAATGTTTAGTTTCCAAAATTAGTTCCAAAAGTGTTAGTTCTTCATCTAAGGATTAACATGGTCGTATATTTTAATTAATCGCAAGGATATTGTACACACTCAAGATTACCACAGCAACATTATTTACAGGTTTTTATGCAATTGGTTTTTATTATTCTTATGCTATGTTAGTTATTTTTATGAATTGTATTTTAAGTTGCATGGTTACTAAATATATTATGTCTGGCTAATTTCGTTTGTACCGGTATGTGACTCCTAAGAACCGAAGGAATTCGGTGATAACTTGGCTAAAAACTTTTATAAATAATTTTTGGTTTCCAATTTCCATATTTAATTTAACTACCTTTGTCATGAGAGTGAAAGGATATTTAACACGATTTTGCCACGAGAGTGGGAAATTAATTAAGGCAAGAACCTGCATGCGAGAGTTGGGGTTTGACCCAGATAGTGGTAATGAAACATTAATTTTTAAATACACGAGAGTGTTTTAACAAATTAATTAAACTCAAATTGTTTTCAAAAAGTGTTATTAAATTTAAAGTGCATCCACTAGGTTTAGTAGCATGACTTATTTCATGAACACGAGAGTGTATGTCTCAGGTTTTTAAACAATTCGTTTTTACCGAAATACCTTATATGCCAAGCGATTCACCGGGTTCCTGAAGTCCGACTATCACATACCGGTATAGCTATTACTATTGTTTTTAATTAAACTCTTTTTGCCCCTAAAACCAAATATTCATCGCTTAGTTAAACAATTGTAACATTAGATCGTATGCGACTGATCCTCAATCTCTGTGGGTTCGATAATCATTTAAAACTAGAACGACTAAACTGTATACTTGCAGTTAGTATCCCAATAGACTCATAAAGTCCCGATCAGTCGCCAGTTCTGTGACATGGTGGCCAGAACCGGGACTTGTTTTTTAGGAATTGTTGGTTTGCGTTTTGCGTTTGTGTTTGCAAAATGTCGCGGTAAGCAAGAGTCGCCACCGAATTTTATTTTATCCAACAGGAAAGGAAAAAAGCACAGAAAAATTCCTTTTTCGAGATATTTCTGAGTACGGGGGTGTGATACGGTCGGAAGAACTGACTATTTTTTGGAATGCTGGTTTGCGTTTTGCGTTTGTATTCGCAAAATGTCGCGGTAAGCAAGAGTCGCCACTGACTTTTATTTTATGCAACAAGGAAAGGAAAAAATCACAGAAAAATTCCTTTTTCGAGATATTTCTGAGTACGGGGGGGGGGGGGGGGGGTAGATTATAGAAAGGGAAGGTATTAGCACCCTTTCTATCCGTGGTTATCCACGGGCTCTTAGGTACTTGCTAAATTGTTTTCAAAATTATTTTCTTTGTGCTTGTGGGTTTGAAAAAGTTTTTGTTTGAAACTTCGATTTAACTCTTGCTTCTATCCTCAAGAGCGTATGAAGTGTTTTTGAAAACTTTGTTTCGAAAAGGAGTGTAAGTGTGAAAAAAAGTTTTGTTTTGGATCAACAAGTATCTAAGAACTAATCTACCTACTCGAAAAAAGAATTGTTTTATGCTTATTTCCTTTAGACAAAGCTATCCCACTATTAGTGAGTAGGTAGCACTGTCGTTGGAGTTTGAGGGTCAATTCGAAAGAGGGACATACGGTCACTAAAGCAATGTTAGGACGCCTTAGCGGTAACCCTAATGTCTTAGATCATTTGTTTGAGGCAACAATATCCGAGGCAACCGTTTCGAGGCAACTATGATCTTTTAGACAAGAGTGCGACCTCTAAAGTGATCTATACTCAATGACCGCGTACGAAGGCAACCAAGTGGGGTGTACCCTAAGAGTGCGCATGTGCGACTGTGTCGTTTTCAGTTATTTTTATCTTTGCACATGTTAAGGGTGATCTAATTCGATTTTAAGATTAGACATTCATTCTTGTCATGCAAACCCTATTATCAAACATCTAGCAGTTGTATAATTTGCAGAATTAAAATGCGGAAATTTAACTAACTATTACAAGGCGTCGGGTATTTACATCGCCAAAGACAAACCCTTTAAAAATAAATAAAGCGATAAATAAATAAAAGTCCTATTAAGCTATTACAATCCGGAATCAGATACATAAATGGATGAAAGAAAATAAATCGCGTGCGGGAAATTAAATCGAGCGCAAATTAGGGTTTTGACATTTTTTTGGTTAAAGTTTCTTTTTGTTGTTTTTATTTTAAGAAAGAAACAAATTCTAAATTAATTACTAAATTGAATTAAATAAATTAATTAATAAAAAATAAATTATTTTTGGGTTTTTGTTATTTTGAGAAAGAAAATAAAGATTAATTGAATTAGTAAAAATCTAATTAAATCTAAATTATTTTAATTATTTACAAAAATATGTTAGAGTTATTCTAATTAAAACCTAATTTAATTTAATTAGTGTTTATTAATAAAATTAAAATTAAAATTTAATTTGACAAAGAAAATATTTTTGTGGTTTTTATTTTATAAAGAAAAGAAATTTTTTTTGATTGGTTAGAATTTAAACAAAAATAACAAAACAATTAAAGTAAACAAAATAAATAAAATAGAAAGAGAGAGAGAGAGGTTTGGGCCTGAAATGGGGGCATGAATAGCAATGATGAGGCCCAAAACACGCTAGCCTTGTTTGACTTTTTTTATTTGGTGTGCATGCGCTGACTTGGACCATGGTAGACCTTCAGATCTTGGCCACCAGATTTGGCCTTTGGCCATCTGGCCATTGGATGCTTGATGGTGTATGGTATGCTGCATGCTTGGATATGTACATGATCACCTGAAGGACAAAATCAAAAAGAAATTGGGGGACCTGGGATTCGAACCCAGGTCCTGATGGATATTGGACGCTTGCCTTGCCACTATGCTGAATTGATTTGTTTGTTAATAATATACAAATAATATATAATACAAGAAAACAAGTCAATGGCCAGAAAAATTATAAAAAAGCGAGCGCCATTTGAACGGACCAATGGGCAGGGGACACTTCATCATCCCTGTCCTGAAATCTGTAAAACATTTACCTGCGGATTTGAATCTGTAGCTAAATGCGCAAGCCTATTCTAAAATCTCCCCTAGGTCACATAAATCAATTCCCAGAGCATGGTTGGGTTCGTCTTGGCTCCCTGGTCAACATTATGCCCTTCTTGAGTCCTGATTTTACTTGAAATAGGAAACCCAAAAAAACAAACAAAGAACCCTAGCTATGGTGGTTCTTCGTTCAGGCCAGATAAAAGCAATTGGATAATGCCAAATGTTTGCAAATGTCATGTAGATTCAAAATATGGTGCTAATTCATGAAAAAGATGCATAAATTCTGAATTGGGAAATCAAGAATATAGGTGTATTTCGTGATACTTACAGCGCGTTGTGGTGTGTGAGGAAGCTTGCTTTGGATTGGTTTAGCTTCAGTGAACGTCCATGAAGCAATTGGAATAGGTCTTGGCTTCTGAAAACACCTCTAAGCACGATTTTGATCTCAAGCTTATTACCACTTTTTTCAAACTTTGTTCTGCCTATGCTTGCACTTTTCAACCCTTGTTTCGATTGCCTTGCTTCCTTATGTATCATGCTTTTCATTAGGGTAGAAATTATGGACAGAATCTTCTCATATCAATGCCTTGGGATTTTATTTGATCTCCTCTTTACAACTTTCCAAATTTGCCCAAATCTCAATCTTTTTGCACATGAATTGCTTGATTCGATTTTGATGATGATAATAAGGATAATCGAATCCTGAAATAGCAAAAAATCTCATGTTATCAAGGTTTTAGATTTTATATGATTTAATTTTGATTTAAAATGAATAAATTCAATAAAAATCAAATTAAATGATAAAAATAAAATATGGGCTCATGGCTGAAGCTAGGACACGTGGGAAATGATGCAAGCTCAAATAAAATGGAAAAGAATGGGCCCATTTGACAAATTTGAAGTTTTGGGGATAATTGACTTTTGGCAATTTTGCAAAAATGCCCAACTTCAACAATGCATAACTTCTTTGGCAATTTGGACTTTTTATAAAGCTTGAGATGTCCTATAACCAACCCTTTTGGTCTCATCTCATTTTGATATTCCATGCTCAAGTTATAAGCTTTTGAAAAAGGTGTTTTTGTTGACTTTCAAAAATGACCTATAATGTCCAAATTTGTAACTTCTTGTGAGTGAATTTTTTGATCTTTGGGTATGCATATGGATTGTAGTAAATTTCATCCTCTTCAAAATGAGCTTTGGATGGGTCATTTCTCATAAAGTATGAGAAAGTTACGCTTGGTCAAAGTTGAGTTGACTTTTCCTACAAAACCCTAATTTAGCAACTTTTGAATCTTGATGAATTTTGAGCAATC
This sequence comes from Vicia faba, assembly GCA_948472305.1. Classification (NCBI taxonomy): domain Eukaryota; kingdom Viridiplantae; phylum Streptophyta; class Magnoliopsida; order Fabales; family Fabaceae; genus Vicia; species Vicia faba. The sequence continues at coordinate 72,913,304 of OX451735.1, forward strand.
CTTGATGAATCATGATAAACCCTTGATAAAATGATGAAATATCCTCCAAAATGATAATTTTTACAAAAAATCTTGAAGTTTGACTATTTGTAGGTCACAGTTGACTTTTGCCCTAACATAGTCGATTTTTGGACCCTTGAGCAATTGACTGAGCAAACTTCCTCTGCGAGGCTTGAAATTTGACATGGATGACCTTGAGAACATATTAGGACATTGGGGAGAAGTTGAGGTCATTTGGACTCAAGGATCTTTATGCAACACAAAACCCTAATTTTGGGTTGAGTGCCTTAGGAGATAGCTTGTCTGTCCAACTCTTGAGCAACCTTGAGCCACTTGGAGATTTTTCATGAAATGCCTTGAGAAATATGAGAGGGAAAGTTTTGGGGTACAACAGCTGCCCCTGTTTAATCTTCTTAAACCCGAGGATGTAGTTTGGCTTTCGTACCTTTCGTGATCCAAAGGTGGAAGATGATTGAACACTAGAGTGCCCGGAAATTTGCACTCGCATGAAGGGGTATCAACCTTGTGATGTCGGGAATGGGCTTACAGATGCCATTCGGAGATTGCTGGCGGGAGGATGGGCTTAAAGATGCCATCAACAGGAATGTCGATCGCATAAGAGATTCCTTAGTGAGAACTTGCATACCTGTTGTTGTGGAAGATTTCGCTGGGGAAGCCTGATCTTTGTTGAGATTTAGGAACTTGCTTGTACCTTAGCTGAGAGAACATCTCTGGTGACTTTTAAGAACTTGTCTGTAATTCAACTGGGGGAAATCTGTCAACATTTAGAACCTAATCTGTAATTCAACCGAGACTAATTCAGTTGAGATTTAAGAACCGGTCAGTACTTCGACTGAGGAGAATTGCCGAGATTTAGAACCTTATCTGTAATTCAACCGAGACTAATTCAGTTGAGGTTTAAGAACAGGTCAGTACTTCGACTGAGGGAAACATCTTCATCGAGATCTAGGAACTGTCTGTACTTCAACGGAGAATAATTCTGTTGAGATTTAAGAACTCGTCCATACTTCGACGGAGGAACTTTGTCGAGATTTATAACCTTATCTGTAATTCAACCGAGACTAATTCAGTTGAGATTTAAGAACCAGTCAGTACTTCGACTGAGGGAAACATCTTCATCGAGATCTAGGAACTGTCTGTACTTCAATGGAGGATAATTTTGTTGAGATTTAAGCACTCGTCCACACTTCGACGGAGGAAAATTGTAGAGATTTAGAACCTTATTTGTAATTAAACCGAGACTAATTCAATTGAGGTTTAAGAAACGGTCAGTACTTCGACTGAGGGAAACATCTTCATCGAGATCTAGGAACTGTCTGTACTTCAACGGGGGATAATTCTGTTGAGATTTAAGAACTCGTCCACACTTCGACGGAGGAAAATTGTCAAGATTTAGAACCTTATCTGTAATTCAACCAAGACTAATTCAGTTGAGATTTAAGAACCGGTCAGTACTTCGACTGAGGGAAACATCTTCGTCGAGATCTAGGAACTGTCTGTACTTCAACGAGGGATAATTCTATTGAGATTTAAGAACTCGTCCACACTTCGACAGAGGAAAATTGTCGAGATTTAGAACTTTATCTGTAATTCAACTGAGACTAATTCAGTTGAGATTTAGGAACCGGGTAGTACTTCGACTGAGGGAAACATCATCATCGAGATCTAGGAACTGTCTGTACTTCAATGGAGGATAATTCTGTTGAGATTTAAGAACTCGTCCACACTTTGACGGAGGAAAATTATCTAGATTTAGAACCTTATCTGTAATTCAACCGAGATTAATTCAGTTGAGATTTAAGAACCGGTCAGTACTTCGACTGAGCAAACATCTTCATCGAGATCTAGGAACTATTTGTACTTCAACGGAGGATAATTCTGTTGAGATTTAGGAACTCGTCCACACTACGACAGAGGAAAACTGTTGAGATTTAGAACCTTATCTGTAATTCAACCGAGACTAATTCAATTAAGATTTAAGAACCGGTCAGTACTATGACTGATGGAAACATCTTCATCGAGATCTAGGAATTGTCTGTAATTCAACGGAGAATAATTCTGTTGAGATTTAAGAACTTGTCCACACTTCGACGGAGGAAAATTGTCGAGATTTAGAACTTTATCTGTAATTCAACCGAGACTAATTCAGTTGAGATTTAAGAAATGGTCAGTACTTCGACTGAGGAAACATCTTCAACGAGATCTAGGAACTGTCTGTACTTCAACGGAGGATAATTCTGTTGAGATTTAAGAACTCGTCCACACTACGACGGAGGAAAATTGTCGAGATTTAGAACCTTATCTGTAATTCAACCGAGACTAATTCAGTTGAGATTTAAGAGCCGGTCAGTACTTCGACTGAGGAAACATCTTCATTGAGATCTAGAAACTGTCTGTATTTCAACGGAGGATAATTCTGTTGAGATTTAAGAACTCGTCCACACTACGACGGAGGAAAACTGTCGAGATTTAGAACCTTATCTGTAATTCAACCGAGACTAATTCAATTAAGATTTAAGAACCGGTCAGTACTATGACTGATGGAAACATCTTCATCGAGATCTAGGAATTGTCTGTACTTCAACGGAGAATAATTCTGTTGAGATTTAAGAACTTGTCCACACTTCGACGGAGGAAAATTGTCGAGATTTAGAACTTTATCTGTAATTCAACCGAGACTAATTCAGTTGAGATTTAAGAAATGGTCAGTACTTCGACTGAGGAAACATCTTCAACGAGATCTAGGAACTGTCTGTACTTCAACAGAGAATAATTCTGTTGAGATTTAAGAACTCGTCCACACTACGACAGAGGAAAATTGTCGAGATTTAGAACCTTATCTGTAATTCAACCGAGACTAATTCAGTTGAGATTTAAGAGCCGGTCAGTACTTTGACTGAGGAAACATCTTCATCGAGATCTAGAAACTGTCTGTACTTCAACGGAGGATAATTCTGTTGAGATTTAAGAACTCGTCCACACTACGACGGAGGAAAACTATCGAGATTTAGAACCTTATCTGTAATTCAACCGAGACTAATTCAGTTGAGATTTAAGAACCGGTCAGTAGTTTGACATAGCTAAGAACTTAACTGCATCTTTCCTGAAAGGTAAAGGTCAGTCGCATGCAATGCATGATATATATCAAGCAATGATATTCTCAAAATAAATGAGATTGTGTTGCATGATGCGTATATGCATATGTCCTGATGTATGGAAATGTAATGCTTTAGCTGGGGAAAATAAGTCTCGGATAGCTGCTGGAGAAAAGAGTTGACTTCTTCATTTCCGCTGGGGATAGCGAACAAAGATGAATGCGAGAATAAACCTGCAGGAGAGGATAACTCTGTTGGGGCATAAATTGATGAGTAGATTGCTCTGTGGAGAAGAGATGCTCTGCTGAGGATTCACCCGATAAATTCCGCTGGGGATGAATTACCGTTGCTGGTGATACTGAATCCTGTTGGGGATAGACTACTTGTTTTTTAAAGGAAAGAACTTTGTTGGGGATGATCTTCAGTTGCGACTTCGCTGGGGATAACCTTTTAGACTCCTATGGGGATAATCCTTTGAACTTTGCTGGGGATAATCTTCCAAACTCTACTGGGGATGATTCTCCAAACTCCACTGGGGAAGCTTCTTCAGACTGCGCTGGGAAAAGTTTTAAACTCCACTAGGGATATTCTGTACTCTACTGGGGAATATTCTTATACTCCTTCGGGGAATATTAAGACTTTTCAGTGCTGGTAGTAGATAAACTCTGCTTGGGGAGAATATTACCGACCCATTCGTGGTTGCGAGCCTCAGCTGGGGAGAATTATCACCACTGTCTTTTTCTTACTCTGCGGGGAGTGTAGATGTTACTGGGACGCGGGCTGAGGATATGACAATGACTTTGCATCGAGACTTTTCTGCCCCTGTATCTGCGGGAGAAGGTGCCTGCGGAGGCCTTGTGGATCGAGTATTATTCCAACCTATGAGGTACTTGGTAACTACCGATTGAAATGACAAATCTTCTTCTGGTAGGCAAGTGACGAGATGACATGACATAGTCGTACGCTTTGATCCCTAATTTTTTCCTGGACCTCCCTTTCGGGTTTTCAGTCCACCGGGATACCCTTTTTTGCCCAAGCCTCCTTTTCAGGTTTTCGACTTGCCGGGTGTATAGATTTTTTCATTTTCATCCCTTATTTTTGCCCGAACCCTTTTGGTTCACCGTGAAGCCCTTATTTTTTCCTAGGCCAGTCAACCTAGCGGGTCTTTGATTATGCGTAGTACTTTTTTGACTATGTCCACGCTCTCAGAGTGTAGGGAGTTGTCACTATCAATAGTGTCGTGTTTCCATACTACCAGAAGATGTTTGATCATGCAAGATTCGTTGCTGGAATTCATGTCCAATGCCCCAATTGATTCAGATGGAGATTTTCCCCTGGCTATTTGGCATTTTGAGAGATTCCTTGAATCTTGACTTGACTTCCCCAGATGATGGACAATGATCATTCCGTGCCCCTTGATTGGAAGTGTTTTTCCACTTGAGGTGATCCTTTTTATTGAGAAGGTTTTTGTTCACTAAATATTCTTCGTGCGAACTTCTCTGCTGTTTGAACAAATAGTCATATGCAAACAATGTTATTTTAAGAATGCAAAGCTTATGTCTGTTTTGAAGTTCTTTGAAAATGCAGTTTTCAATAAAACAAGCGATTTTTTGTAAAATGTGATGTCAACTTAGGATTTTACAGCAAGCCCTACAGGAGTCAGGATACCTTTTGTAGCAGTATGCTTTCGAACTAACCCATGCTTCAGCTAGGACTTTTAGGGGTTATAACATGGTCTGGTTCACGGTTTAAGAAACAAAGGATAAAGGCTCAAAATTTATTTGTACCCACCCGCTCTTCGTAATGTTCTTCGATCCTAAACTCAGCTAATTATGCATTAGATCCCGTTTGAGTCTTTGCTCTGATATTCCAGTGATGGTTCGGATACTAACAATTTATTTTGAACAGGAAGTCATTTTGTTGAGAGTTTGCAGGATCTCTTTCCTTTTGATTTTTATTATCCCTGTCTTTTGCTTGAACTGTGTCTTTTTGTGATACAGTCAGCGGGATGCTCCAGTTTTTTGTAAGTCTCCTTTATAGGTTTTGACTTAATGGGCTTTTATTTTTGAGAGATAATGACTGCCTGTCCTTACGATTATACGGAACCATCACCGTCTTTTGTTTCGGAAGGACTTCTTTGATGCCATTCATTGTGCACCTAGATCAACTGAGAAAACTACCCTGCCCCAGGTTGTGATTAAGGTTTTTAATTTATGTGAAAAGAAAAACTCCTACTTCTTTGGCTAAAAGGGGTGTACTAGGGATTATCTTCTTTATAACTCCACTGTTTAGGATTTGAAACAACGCTTGTACCTCGTCAGCGAGGTCTGTTCAAAAGCATACTGTAGAGATTTTTGATATCATTTTCGTCATCCTCCCTCTAAAGGCTTAGAATTTTTTAATCGAGAGTTGAACATCACAAAAAAATGATAGCAATTTGAATATAGTGAATACGAATGGATTGATTCAAAACAGACATATGCAATGCATTGATGAAGTAACAAAATTTTACATGAATAAATGTTTGAACAATCAAAAGAAAATTACATATTGAAAATTCTAATGAACAAAAAGTCTTCTCGTCTCGGGACTTGTCACTTCAAATGGTGAGCCTTGGAGGGATGGTAGAAGAACTCAGCCTGACCATCTTGTGTGAATTCCAATTCTCCTTCATCAATCAGGTTTTAAATTTTGTACTTCAACTTCCAACAGTCGTCAGTATCATGCCGTGGGCTGTTAGAATGGTATGCACACCTTGCATCAGGATTGTAGTTGGGTGAAGAAGTCTTAGGATTCGGATGAGGTCCTACCAATGTCACCAGATTCAATCTCAACAGGTGTTGTAAAGCTTGAGACAGCGGCATGTTGAGCTTGGTAAATTTCCTTTGATAAACCCGTTGTTTATGGCAGGGTTATTGTTGGACCCGTGAGGTAGTAGAAACTTGGAGAGGTCCATTCTTTACTAAACCAAATCCTTGTCTTCTTGGAGGCTGATCAATGACTTGGTCCCTGGCCTTAACTGTTTGCTTCATGCTGTTGTATCTGTCTTGACGAAGCTGGCTGATAATGGTTCTCAGCTCTTCTTGTTCCCGAGCTAAGCTTTGGATAAAAACCATCTACCCCAGCATATGGGTTCTCATTGCATCTACCTCAGCTTGCAATTGTTCTAGCCGTTCGTCCTTATTGTCTTCGGGACTTTTCTTGACCAAGTTCCCAACAAGGAGTGTTTTCAACTCTTCCTGCCCCTTGGATAGGTTTAGGAAGATTTCCCTGAACTGAGTCTCTTGAGTATGAAGATCTTGATTGTCTTGTTGGAGAGCCATTGCTTTAAATAAACAGCAATAACATGAGAGACCTGTACTGGGAGACCTGTTATGCAATGATATGTATGATATATGTATGCAACGTTTTCAAGGATCTCACGGGGTAAACAAGAAACTGTTAGAATTTGATTGCAAATTGATTGAAGAACTTCGTGTCGTTGAGAATCTTCCTTCAAGAGTCAAGCTCGCCATATCGAGTGGGTCATAGCCATCGACTCAAATCATCGTGTTTTGATCTCTAGACGACATTGGTTAGAGGAAAATAAATCCCCTTTTCCCCTTGCTAGATATTTGATTTGCCAAAACCTGCATCACAAACCCTTGAGATCCTTGAAATGGTTAAGGAAATGTTAAGGCATGATGTTATGATGTGTATGCTATGCGTTTAAGCAAAAGTGCGAGGTGATGTAAGTGAACCCTGCAATAAATCTAGATTATTGGATAAGGACTGTAAACAAAACCTGCAAGGAACTCATGTTGTTAGATAACAAGAATGTGCAAGTAGTTCAAGTTTGAAAGCACACAAGTCACACAATAGCCCTTAAATTTCAGGCTGGCATGGAGTTTAGGTATTACCCTCTTTCAGTTTAGTTAGTTCAACCTGTCCTAGTAATAGTAACCGGGTTCTAGAGGATCTTAATATCACTGACTACACTCGATCGGTCATAATTCTAGTTTAGCAACCTTTTCTTGCGGCAGGAGTCATCGCGAGAGTTTAGTCTCAATGAGTGTAGCATACTGCTACTGTTCTATGGCCAAGTTAGTCAATTTAAAGGTTCTACGGTAAGTTGGTGCTTAATGACCCCTTAGCAGACCCATATTCTCCTCGTTGAGCCACAAGGGATATCGGTACATACTAAAGTGCCACACCAACGTAGCTACTACTTCAACTGTATCGGTCTACGCCGTAGAGTTCCCTCACAGTTTATTGCTACTTACCTAAAGGGTATCCCCCAGATCTGGGTTAGGATCTATAGTAACTCCGATTCAAGCCCACAAAGATAAAGCATACAAATCAAGCAATTGAAAACAATATGAACTATTCCTAAGGTACACCCCACTTATAAGCGTCTCCAGCAGAGTCACCAGTTCTGTGATACGGTGGAAAGAATTGACTGTTTTTTGGAATGCTGGTTTGTGTTTTGCATTTGTTTTCGCAAAATGTCGCGGTAAGAAAGATTCGCCACCGACTTTTATTTTATCCAACAAGGAAAGGAAAAAAGCACAGAAAAATTCCTTTTTCGAGATATTTCTGAGTACGGGGGGTAGATTATAGAAAGGGAAGGTATTAGCACCCTTTCTATCCGTGGTTATCCACGGGCTCTTAGGTACTTGCTCAATTGTTTTCAAAATTGTTTTCTTTGTACTTGTGGGTTTGAAAAAGTTTTTGTTTGAAACTTCAATTTAACTCTTGCTTTTGTCCTCAAGAGCGTATGAAGTGTTTTTGAAAACTTTGTTTCGAAAAGGAGTGTAAGTGTGAAAAAAGTTTTGTTTTGGATGAGCAAGTATCTAAGAACTAATCTACCTACTCGAAAAAAGAATCGTTCTATGCTTATTTCCTTTAGACAATGATATCCCACTATTAGTGAGTAGGTAGCACCGTCGTTGGAGTTTGAGGGTCAATTCGAAAGAGGGACACACGGTCACTAAAGCAATGTTAGGACGCCTTAGCGGTAACCCTAATGTCTTAGATCATTTGTTTGAGGCAACAATATCCGAGGAAACCATTTCGAGGCAACTATGATCATTTAGACAAGAGGGCGACCTCTAAAGTGACCTATACTCAATGACCGCGTACGAAGGCAACCAAGTGGGGTGTACCCTAAGAGTGCGCATGTGCGACTGTGTCGTTTTCAGTTATTTTTATCTTTGCACATGTTAAGGGTGATCTAATTCGATTTTAAGATTAGACATTCATTCTTGTCATGCAAACCCTATTATCAAACATCTAGCAGTTGTATAATTTGCGGAATTAAAATGCGGAAATTTAACTAACTATTACAAGGCGTCGGGTATTTACATCGCCAAAGACAAACCCTTTAAAAATAAATAAAGCGATAAATAAATAAAAGTCCTATTAAGCTATTACAATCCGGAATCAGATACATAAATGGATGAAAGAAAATAAATCGCGTGCGGGAAATTAAATTGAGCGCAAATTAGGGTTTTGACCCTTTTTGGTTAAAGTTTCTTTTTGTTGTTTTTATTTTAAGAAAGAAACAAATTCTAAATTAATTACTAAATTGAATTAAATTAATTAATTAATAAAAAATAAATTATTTTTGGGTTTTTGTTATTTTAAGAAAGAAAATAAGGATTAATTGAATTAGTAAAAACCTAATTAAATCTAATTTATTTTAATTATTTACAAAAATATGTTAGAGTTATTCTATTTAAAACCTAAGTTAATTTAATTAGTGTTTATTAATAAAATTAAAATTAAAATTTAATTTGATAAAGAAAATATTTTTGTGGTTTTTATTTTATAAAGAAAAGAATTTTTTTTTATTGGTTAGAATTTAAACAAAAATAATAAAACAATTAAAGTAAACAAAATAAATAAAATAGAAAGAGAGAGAGGTTTGGGCCTGAAATGAGGGCATGAATAGCAAGGATGAGGCCCAAAACACGCTAGCCTTGTTTGACTTTTTTTATTTGGGTTGCATGCGCTGACTTGGACCATGGTAGACCTTCAGATCTTGGCCACCAAGTTTGGCCTTTGGCCATCTGGCCATTCGATGCTTGATGGTGTATGGTATGCTGCATGCTTGGATATGTACATGATCACCTGAAGGACAAAATCAAAAAGAAATTGGGGGACCTGGGATTCGAACCCAGGTCCTGATGGATATTGGACGCTTGCCTTGACACTATGCTGAATTGATTTGTTTGTTAATAATATACAAATAATATATAATAAAAGAAAATAAGTCAATGGCCAGAAAAATTATAAAAAAGCGCGCGCCATTTGAACGGGCCAATGGGCAGGGGACACTTCATCGTCCCTGTCCTGAAATATGTAAAACATTTACCTGCAGAATTGAATCCGCAGCTAAATGCGCAAGCCTGTTCTAAAATCTACCCTAGGTCACATAAATCAATTCCCGGAGCATGGTTAGGTTCGTCTTGGCTCCCTGATCAACACTATGCCCTTCTTGAGTCCTGATTTTACCTGAAATAGGAAACCCCAAAAAACAAGCGAAGAACCCTAGCTATGGTGGTTCTTCGTTCAGGCCAGATAAAAGCAATTGGATAATGCCAAACGTTTGCAAATGTCATGTAGATTCAAAATATGGTGCTAATTCATGAAAAAGATGCATAAATTCTGAATTGTGAAATCAAGAACAGAGGTGTATTTCATGATACTTATAGCGCATTGTGGTGTGTGAGGAAGCTTGCTTTGGATTGGTTTAGCTTCAGTGAACGTCCAGGAAGCGATTGGAATAGGTCTTGGCTTCTGAAAACACCTCTAAGCACAATTTCGATCTCAAGCTTTTTACCACTTTTTTCAAACTTTGTTCTGCCTATGCTTGCACTTTTCAACCCTTGTTTCGATTGCCTTTGCTTCCTTATGTATCATGCTTTGCATTAGGGTAGAAATTATGGACTGAATCTTCTCATATCAATGCCTTGGGATTTGATTTCATCTCCTCTTAACAACTTGCCAAATTTAACCAAATCTCAATCTTTTTGCACATGAATTGCTTGATTCGATTTTGATGATGATAATGAGGATAATCAAATCATGAAATAGCAAAAAATCTCATGTTATCAAGGTTTTAGATTTTATATGATTTAATTTTGATTTAAAATGAATAAATTCAATAAAAATCAAATTAAATGATAAAAATAAAATATGGGCTCATGGCTGAAGCTAGGACACGTGGGAAATGATGCAAGATCAAATAAAATGGAAAAGAATGGGCCCATTTGATAAAATTTGAAGTTTTGTTGATAGTTGACTTTTGGCAATTTTGCAAAAATGCCCAACTTCAACAATGCATAACTTCTTCAATTTTGAAATTTTGGAGGTGTTCTTGGACTTTTTAGAAAGCTTGCGATGTCCTATAACCAACACTTTTGGTCTCATCTCATTTTTATATTCCATGCTCAAGGTATAAGCTTTGGCAAAAAAGGTGTTTTTGTTGACTTTCAAAAATGACCTATAATGTCCAAATTTGTAACTTCTTGTGATTGCAATTTTTGTTCTTGGGATATGAATATGGATTGTAGGAAATTTCATCCTATTCAAAATGAGCTTTGGATGGGTCATTTATCATAAAGTATAAGAAAGTTATGCTTGGTCAAAGTTGAGTTGACTTTTCCTACAAAACCCTAATTTAGCAACTTTTGAATCTTGATGAATTTTGAGCAATCCTTGATGAATCATGATCAACCCTTGATTAAATGATGAAATATCCTTCAAAATGATAATTTTGACAAAAAATCTTGAAGTTTGACTCTTTGTAGGTCACAGTTGACTTTTGCCCTAGCATAGTCGATTTTTGGACCCTTGAGCAATTGACTGAGCAAACATCCTCTGCAAGGCTTAAAATTTGACATGGATGACCTTGAGAACATATTAGGACATTGGGGAAAACTTGAGGTCATTTGGACTCAAGGATATTGATGCAACACAAAACACTAATTTGGGGTTGACTGCCTTAGGAGATAGCTTGTCTGTCCAACTCTTGAGCAACCTTGAGCCACTTGGAGATTTTTCTTGCAATGTCTTGGGAAATATGAGAGGGAAAATTTTTGGGTACAACAGGGGGGGTAGATCATAGAAAGGGAAGGTATTAGCACCCTTTCTATCCGTAGTTATCTACGGGCTCTTAGGTACTTGCTCATCATTTTCAAAATTGCTTCTTTGTGTGTTTGTGTGTTTCGAAAAGTTTTTTTTTTACTTCGATTTAACTCTTGCTTCTGTCTTCAAGAGTGTAATGAAGTGATTTTGAAAACTTTGTTTGAAAAAGAGTGTAAGTGTGAAAATTTTTATTTGGATTGAGCAAGTACTTAAGAGTTAATCTACCTACTCGAAAAAATAATCATTCTATGTTCGTTTCCTTTAGACAGAGCTATCCCACTATTAGTGAGTAGGTAGCACCGTCGTTGGAGTTTGAGGGTCAATTAGAAAGGGACGTACAATCACTAAAGCAATGTTAGGACGTCTTAGTAATAACCCTAATGTCTTAGATCAATTATCCGAGGCAACAATATCCGAGGCAACCTTTCCGAGGAAACTTTGATCTTTGGGACAAAAGGACGACCACTAAAGCATCTTATACTCAATGACCATTTACCAAAGGCAACCAAGTGAGAGTGTACCCTAAGAGTGTGCATGTGCGAGTGATTCAATTTCAGATTATTATCTTTGCACATTTTAGGGTTATTTAACCGTTTGAAAGTTTTACATACATTCTTGTCATGCATCCTAATATCATACATCTAACAGTTAATGTTTTGCAGAATTTAAAGTGCGGAAACTAACTACGCTATTACAAGGCTTCGGGTATTTACATAGCCAAAAACAAACCCTTTGAAAATAAAGCGATAAATGAAAATAAAAGTCCTAATTAACTATTACAACTTCTGGGTAGTTACATCAATATGGTAAATAATAAAAAATAAAGGCGCGCGCGAAGAAAATTAGATCGGGAAGAAATTAGGGTTTTGACCCTTCTAACCTAATTAAAAGAAAAAATTGTTTTTGTTGTTTTTTTAATATAAAAAGAATTAAGTTTTAAATTAAATACAAAAATTAATTAGTTAATTAATTAATTAAAGAAAATAATTAAGTGGCGTATTTTTTTTTATGTTTTTTGGTTATTTTTAAGAAAAGAAAATATAATTAAGTTTAGACAAAACCCTGATTTTTTCTAATTATTTGTTAATTTATTTGCAAAAAGAATTAAAGTTACCTAAAATTAATAACCTAATTAAATTAATTAATTTTTTGTATAAAAAATAAAATCTAAACCTAATTTGTGAAAAGTATTATTTTTATGATTTTTTTGATAAAAAGAAAATAATTGATTGGTTAGTAAAATAAAATAAATAAATTAAATTAAATTAAATATAAAAGAAAGGGAAAAAGAAATTTGGGCCTGCATTCAGTAGTTTGAGGAGGTGAAAATAGTAAGCTTCTAGCCCAGCCCCAAAAGGGTAATGGTGAACATTTTGGATCCCTTGGACTCAAGTATCTTGATGCAACATGAAACCCTAATTTGAGGTAGACTGCCTTATGAGGGAGCTTGTCTGGTCAACCCTTGGACTTCCTTGAGCAACTTGAGAATTTTTCTTGAAATGTTTTGAGAAATATGGGAGGGCAAATTTTGGGGTACAACACAATTCAACCCCCTTCTTATGTTTTTTCACTTCTTCAATTGATATCAGAGCACCTGGTTCTGAGTTCATACACTTAACCGTGTTAGTACAAGATCCTAGCTTTAGAAAAACTCTATGGTGGGACCAAGCCAAAACATCAGCAATGACTATCACGATGACAAGGACAGAATCAGCGGTAAACCTCCAGTCTTCGATGGAAAATTTTTTGACTACTGGAAAGACAGAATTGAGAGCTTCTTTCTGGCTCATGATGCTGACTTATGGGATATGGTAATTGATGGATACATGCATCTAGTGGATGAAAATGGTCAGAAGATAGATAGAAAAAGAATGTCTGACCAACAAAAGCGTGACTTCAGAAACCATCATAAGGCCAGAACAATTCTTCTCAGTCCCATCTCATACTCAGAGTATGAGAAGACCTCAAACAAGGAGACAGCCAAAAACATGTTTGACTCTCTGAGAATGACGCATGAAGGCAACATACAAGTTAAATAAACCAAGGCCTTTGCGCTCATTCATAAGTAAGAAGCTTTCAAGATGGAAGATAGTGAATCAATAAAAGCGATGTTCTAAAGATTCCAGATTCTAGTTGCTGGGATGAGAGTTCTTGACAAAGGGTATTCTACTACTGATCACGTAAAGAAGATCATCAAAAGTTTACCAAATCAATGGAGACCAATGGTCATTGCTCTTAAGCTGGATAATGATCTCAACAAGATATCTCTGGAGGAACTTGTTAGCTCCCTCAGAAGCCATGAGATAGAGCTAGAAGATGACGAGCCTCAGAAGCAAGGTAAGCCTTTAGCATTAAAATATAACAAAAAACCTGATTCTAAGGTTTTTCAGGCTATGTGTGATATGGTGGCCAGAACCGGGACGTGTTTCCCTATTTGTTTAAGGAATTTGCTGGTTTGCGTTTTGTGTTTGTGTTTGCAAAATGTCGCGGTAAGTAAGAGTCGCCACCGCCTTTTATTTTATCCAACAAGGAAAGGAAAAAAGCACCGAAAAATTCCTTTTTCGAGATATTTCTGAGTACGGGGGGTAGATTATAGAAAGGGAAGGTATTAGCATCCTTTCTATCCGTAGTTATCTACGGGCTCTTAGGTACTTGCTCATCATTTTCAAAATTGTTTTCTTTATGGTTGTGGGCTTTGAAAAGTTTTTGTTTTGACTTCGATTTAACCCTTGCTTCTGTCTTCAAGAGTGTAATGAAGTGTTTTTGAAAACTTTGTTTGTAAAGGAGTGTAAGTGTGAAAAATTTGTTTGGAATGAGCAAGTATCTAAGAACTAATCTACCTACTCGAAAAAAGAATCGTTCTATGCTTGTTTCCTTTAGACAACGCCATCCCACTATTAGTGAGTAGGTAGCATCATCATTGGAGTTTTGAGGGTCAATTCGAAAGGGACGCACAATCACTAAAGCAATGTTAGGACGTCTTAGTAATAACCCTAATGTCTTAGATCAATTATTCGAGGCAACAATTCTGAGGCAACTTTTCTGAGGCAACTTTTCCGAATCGGGACTTTGATCTTTGTTTAGACAAAAGGAGGACCACTAAAGCATCCTATGCTCAATGACCATTTACCGAAGGCAACCAAGTGGGAGTGTACCTTAGGAGTGCGCATGTGTGAATGATTCAATTTCAGTTTATTTATCTTTGCACATTTAGGGTGATCTAACTGTTTTAAAATTAATCATACATTCTTGTCATTCATCCCTATATCTACATCTAACAGTTAATAATTTGTGGAATTTAAAGTGTGGAATTTAAACTACGCTATTACAAGGCTTTGGGTATTTACATAGCCAAAAACAAACCCTTTGAAAATAAAGCGATACATGTAAATAAACGTCCTAATTAAATTATTACAAATTGTAGGCAGTTATATCAATATGGTAAATAATAAAAATAAAACGCGCGAGAAGAATTAAGATCGACGAGAATTTAAGATTTTGACCCTTCTAACCTAATTAAAAGAAAAAAATTTTGTTGTTGTTTTTAATAAAAGAAATAAGTTTTCTAAATTAAATATGCAATTAATTAGTTAATTAAATTAATTAATAAAAATAATTACATGACCTATTTTGGTTTCTTTGGTTATTTTAGGAAAAAATAAAATATAATTAAGTTAGTAATAAAACCTATTTATTCTAATTATTTTTAAGTTATTTACAAAAAGAAATTAAAGTTATACTTAAAATTAAAATTTAATTAAGAAAAAAAATCCTAAATCTATTTTTATGTGATTTTTATATTTGTTTATTGATAAAAAAAAGGATTAAAAGAAATAAATAAAACGAATAAAACATGAAAATAAAGATGGGCCTAGTAGCAAAAGTAAACAGGGGGTGCAATCATCAGAAATCCCTAGGCCCGAATCTTCGAAAGCTTCATGCTCTAACTATGGTGTTATTTGATTCTTGCGTGGAACCTATGATTCAACCATCCATAACTGTTCTATATAAACTCAAATAAATGTTAGCATACCATAAAATATGATTAAAATTAGAGATTCAAAGTTTAAAATTTTACTAAACCGGTGTTGTCAAATGGGGGGCGTGCTAGGCGTGTGATGGATTGCTCTTGGGCCTTGTAAGACTCTTGAGGACTTCAAGAGGATGGTTTGAGGCTTGATGTCAATTGAGAGAGACCGGAACCTCGAGATATGACTTGCACCAATTCTTTGATTTCTGGAGAGCTTTTTGAAGAGCTTTAGAGAGCTTTTTAAAGAGATTTTTGAGAGCTTTTTAGAGAGGATTTTTGTCCCTTTCAAGCTTGTATGGCTCTATATTTATAGAGGAGAATGAGGAGACAAGAAAGCATGGAAAGAATCTCCCTCATAATGTTGTGTTTTAAGACCATGATCAAAATTTGAAAAAAATGCCATATTTGATGATTTTATGTCATTTTCACATGTGGATGAACCTGGACATATTTGAAGAGTTATTGCACGAAATCAATTGACATAAACCAGCATAAAACTTTCCCAAAATGGATTCACATCAAAATTTACATTATTTCTATTATTTATTTATTTAATTCTGAATTTTAATGAATAAAATATCAAAATAAATAGCATAAATAGTAGAAAAATGTATGGGTGAACTTAGAGGTCGTGGACCATGTTAGGGATGAGTTTCAAACTTGAAAAGATAGGCCCATTTCGAAAAAATCCAAGTTTGGTCAATATTTGCTTCATGCATTTTATTCAAAAATTGTCCAACTTTGACAATGCATATCTCTCTCAATTTTAACCTTATGAGGGTGTTTGTTGACTTTTTAGAAATCTTAGGATGTCTCCTAAGAAACCTATTTGGTTTCATCTCAATTGGATCTTCCATGTTCATGTAAGAAGCTTTGAAAAAAAAGGTATTTTTGTTGACTTTTCAAAATGACCTATAATGTCCAAATTCATAACTTCTGGTGAATGCATATTTTGAACTTGGGAGATGAAAATGTATTGTATTTAATTGCATCCTCTTCAAAATGAGATTTGTATGGGTCATTTCTCATAAAGTATGAGAAAGTTATGCTTGGTCAAAGTTGAGTTGACTTTTCCTACAAAACCCTAATTTAGCAATTTTTGGTTTTTGATGAATTATGAGCATTCCTTGATGAATCATGATCAAACCATGATCAAATGATGAAATATACTTCAAAATGAGGATGTTGACCAAAAATGTTGAATTTTGACTGTATGTAACCCACAGTTGACTTTTGCCCTAGCACAGTCGATTTTCAGGCTTTTGAGCAATTGACTGAGCAAACTTCCTCTGCAAGGCTTGAAACTTGACATGGATGATATTGAGAACATATTAGGACAATGTTTAGAATTTGGGGTCCCTTGGACTCAAGTATCTTGATGCAACATGAAACCCTAATTTGAGGTAGACTGCCTTAGGAGAGAGCTTGTCTGGCCAACCCTTGGACTACCTTGAGCAACTTGGTGATCTTTCTTGAAATGTTTTGAGAAATATGGGAGGGAAAATTTTAGGGTACAACAGCTGCCCCTACTCAATATTCTTAAACCTGAGGATATAGATTGGCTTTCGTGCCTTTCGTGATCCGAAGGTGGAAGAGGATTGAACACTAGAGTGCCCAGAAATTTTCACTCGTATGAAGTGGTAATTGTCTTGTGATGTCGGGAATGGGCTTACAGATGCCATTTGGGGATATTTCTTGAAATGTTTTGAGAAATGTGGTAGGGCAAATTTTGGGGTACAACACTATGTAAGAAACCTCTGATGGATCCTCATCAGAAGAAGACAAATTGTCTCTTCTCTCTAGAAGGGTCAATCAATTGTGGAAGCAGAGGCAAAGAAAATTCAGAAACTCCAGAAGATCAAGGAATCAGAATGAATCCTCCTCCAGATACAGAAAGTTTGAGCCCTCCTTTGGACACAAAAGGTCTGGAGCTTCTTCTTCTCATAGAAAGTCAAACAACAGAGACATCATCTGCTATGAGTGCAATGAATAGGGGCACTACAAAAGTGATTGTCCAAGGCTTCAGAAGGAGAATCCCAAAGAGAAGTTCTTCAAGGAGAAGAAGAAAGGTCTCATGGCAACATGAGATGATTCAGATACCTCTAACGCAAACTCAGAACCAGATGATGAAAGAGCCAACATTTCTCTTATGGAAAATGTGACAAAAGACAACGAAGCATCTAGGTCAGACTCAGAATCAGACACAAGAGGTATTTCCTGACTTCACTGTTAATTTTACCAAAGCTGAACTAGGAGAAAGTCTGAGTGAAATTCCGGAAAGGTATCAGCAGCTCAGAGTCAAATTCAAGAACCTGAAAAAGGATCTTGCTTCTGTCTCTAAAGAAACTGAGAGTCTTAGATTAGAAAATTCTAAGTTAAAAGAAAAGATTTTAAAACTAGAAAATGATTTACAAAACTCTCAGAAAGAAATAATCTCAGAGGCTCCCAGTAGTGCTGATAAAATCATAAAAGAATATGATCACAGCTTTTAGAAGTTTCTGGCTAAAAAACAGATAGAAGCAAGATGGCTTTAATTATCTATGGAGTTAGAAGAAATGGTGGAAAAGGAATAGGATACAAAGTTAAGGTATATCCACCTAACAAAGTGATGGACCTAGTAATTAAACGCACACCACTAAAATCTCACTTCACTTATGGGAACACACATGATCTGAAATACACTAGCAATGATTATTCTTCCAAACTAAAATTCAAACAGAATTTTGGTAAAACTAACAAACCAGGACCCAAAAAGATATGGGTACCTAAGGACAAAATTATATATGTAGCAGATATCTTTAGCAGCAAGGCTAAAACACCATTCATGGTACGTGGACTCTGGATGCGCTCGACACATAATGGGAAGAAAGCATATGTTCCAAAGCCTGAAACTTAAACCTGGAGGCTACGTGGGTTTTGGAGGCAATCAAAGAGGGATGATCATTGGCTCTGGAACAGTAGGTAATGGTAATCTTCCTTCTATTAATAATGTGTTTTTAGTTGATGGATTGATGCATAACCTGTTACGCGTAAGTCAATTAAGTGATAACGGTTATGATATAATCTTTAATCAAAATTCATGCAAAGTTGTTAGTCAAAAAGATGGAACTATCTGGTTTAATGGAAAGAGGAAAAACAACATTTATAAGATAAAACTTTCTGAACTTAAGAGTCAGAATATAAAATGCCTTCTTTCTGTTAACAACGAGCAATGGGTCTGGCACAGAAGATTGGGGCATGTTAGTATGAGAAGAATATCTCAGATTAACAAACTCAATTTGGTCAGAGGACTTCCTAATCTTAAGTTCAGCTCAGATGCTCTGTGTGAAGCATGTCAGAAAGGCAAATTTGCAAAACCTGCTTTTAAAGCTAAAAATGTTGTTTCCACCTCTAGGCCATTAGAACTTCTGCACATAGATTTATTTGGACCAGTAAAGACTGCGTCTGTCAGTGGCCAGAAGTATGGGTTAGTGATCGTAGATGACTTTAGTAGATGGACATGGGTAAAGTTCTTAAGACACAAGGATGAGTCACATTCTGTGTTTGTTGCTTTCTGTAACCAAGTTCAGAATGAAAAGGATCTTAGAATTGTCAAAGTCACAAGTGATCATGGTGTGGAGTTTGAAAACAAAAAATTTGAATTAATTTTTAATGAAAAAGGAATTTTGCATGATTTCTCTTGTCCTAGAACTCCCCAACCAAATGGAGTTGTAGAACGAAAGAATATAACATTACAAGAAATGGCCAGAACCATGATCAATGAGACTAACATTGCTAAGATCTTTTGGGCAGAAGCAATTAACACAGCGTGTTACATTCATAATAGAATCTATATAAGACCTATTCTGGAAAAGACTCCTTATGAATTGTGGAAGAACAGAAAGCCCAACATTTCCCATTTCCATCCTTTTGGATGTACATGTTTTATTCTGAATACTAAAGATCATTTGAACAAGTTTGACTCCAAAGCACAGAAGTGTATTATGTTAGGATACTCTGAATGCTCAAGAGGGTACAGAGTATACAATACAGAAACACATATTGTTGAAGAGTCAATCAGTGTTATATTTGATGATAAGCTTGGCCCTTAAAAGTCAAAGTAGAATGAATCCTTTGCAGATATAGAAGTTGAATTCACAGGTGCTGAAGGCAACTCATCAGAAGTCCCAAACAGAGATGCTCCAACAACGTCAAAAGGAAATGCACAAGCATTCCAGTAACTTCTGTTGAACAACTTTAGAAAAAGTTATCCAGAAGCAGCATAGCTCACCCTGGAGATAAGATTCTGGGAAAGAAGGATAATCCAATTAGAACAAGATCAACATTCAGAAATTCTGAAGAATCCCTCATGGGATTGGTATCTCTGATTGAACCAAAAACAATTGATGAAGCTCTTCTAGATAATGACTTGATTCTGGTAATGCAGGAGGAGTTAAACCAATTCAACAAAAATGACGTATGGGATCTGGTTCCCAAACCAAAAGGATTCAACGTTATTGGAACAAAGTCGGTGTTCAGAAACAAACTGAATGAGCAAGGAGAAGTCATCAGAAACAAGGCACGACTAGTTGCACAAGGTTATAATCAGCAAGAGGGGATAGACTATACAGAAACCTTTGCTCCAGTCGCCAGGTTAGAATCTATCAGACTCTTAATCTCTTTTGCTGTAAACAATGGCATCACTCTGTATCAGATGGATGTCAAAAGTGCATTCTTAAATGGTTACATTGACAAAGAGGTATATGTACTCTAACCTCCCGGGTTTGAAAATTCAAAACACCCAGAATACATTTTCAAACTAAAAAAGTGACTTTATGGTCTGAAACAAGTTCCCAGAGCTTGGTATGAAAGAATAAGGAACTTTCTATTAGAAAAGGAATTTACCAGAGGGAAAGTGGATACAACCCTGTTTTATAAGACATTTAAGAATGACATTTTAGTTTGTCAGATTTACGTAGATGATATATTTGGATCTACTAAACCTTCTCTGGGAAGAGAATTTACTAAGTGCATGCAGGCAGAGTTTGAGATGAGCTTGATGGGAGAACTTAAATTCTTTTTGGGCATTCAAATCAATCAAACTCCAGAAGGAACTTAAATTCACCAGAGCAAATACGTCAGAGAACTTCTGATGAAATTTGACCTCTCAAAATGTAAGCCATCAAAGACTCCAATGCATCCCACGTGCATTCTGGAAAAGGAAGAGGTAAGTAAAAAGGTAGAGCAGAAAATCTATAGAGGTATGATTGGTTCTCTCATTTATATAACAGCTTCAAGACCTAACATTTTATTCAGCGTCTATTTATGTGCAAGATTCCAATCAGATCCTAGAGAATCTCACTTAACAGCAGTTAAGCGAATTTTCAAGTATCTGAAAGGTACTACTAACCTGGGCTTGTCTTATAGAAAATCCAATGAATACAGCTTAGTAGGATATTGTGATGCTGACTTTGCTGGAGACAAAGTATAACTTAAAAGTACTTATGGAAGCTTCCAGTTTCTGGGAGACAATCTGATCTCATGGACCAACAAGAGGCAGACCACAATTGTATTGTCAACAGCAGAAGTTGAATACATTGCAGCTGCTGGATGTAGCACACAGATGCTCTAGATGAAAAGTCAGCTTGAAGACTTCAACATATTTGAGAGTAACATACCTATTTTCTGTGATAATACTTCTGCTATCTGTTTATCCAGAAATCCTATCTCGCATTCTAGGGATAAGCATATAGAAATAAAACATCATTTTATTAGGGACTATATTCAGAAAGGAATTCTCTCTTTAAAATTTATTGACACAGACCATCAATGGGCTGATGTGTTTACAAAACCCCTTTCTGAAGATAGATTTAATTTCATTCTGAAACATCTCAGCATGAAATTATGTCCAGAATAAGAAGTTTTATTTGCATATTCTAACCCTCAGAATTTTGTTTTTGTGAACATCTGATCAACTTGTCTTTAGAAGTTAGGACTACAGTTGCTTCAGAATCTATGTATGAAGATCTGAACCCTTCATTTTCAAAGATATAGGCTGGCAGTTCACACCATCAAACATCTGTCATCCTCTCACAAGCTACCTTCTGAGGCTGAACACGTGTTCAAATTCTGAAGGGTTTAAGGCTCTGATTGGATGCATTGAGACACTTGCTAATGGTAAATGTTCAGTATCTACACGTTATCCCCTAATTTCAAGTTTTATAATATCAGTATAATCATTACTTATTTTCTCTTTCTTACTGATTAAGTCTTCAAAAGTGTTTATAAATTCAATTTCACTATTTCATTCACTTCTTACTGCATCCATTATTTTCTCTCGCTCTCGTTTTTGCAAAATAACCCTTTTCTCGGTTTTCTTCAACAAATCCGTGTGTACAATGGCATCCTCATCAAGCATCAAAAATCTCAACAGTGCTCCTGGTTCTTCTTTAACAAAACAGTATGAGGAACCTATAAGAACGTTGCTCACACCAGTAGATAATCTTGAAGTTCTATGTGAGTTGATCGTTGATTTTGAGAGTTTAAAGGAAAATGGGTTTGATTTGTATGAAGATGTGACGACTCAGGGATGGAACAGATACTTTGATCGTCTGTTGGGACCAGTATTTCCTATTCTCGTTAAGGAATTATGGATTCATGCTACTTCATCCAACCATCAGGTTACGTCATATGTTATGGGGAAGGAGATAATGATTACAGAAGACTTGATTGGGAAACTTATTGGGTACAATGGTGGCGGAGTCAGATGCATTGACATGGCTGATAAGTTTTCTGATCTAAAATATATTGCTAGGGTCATTTTCACTTTTGGATAGCCATCCATCAAGATAAGAGACTTGAAAGATTAATACAGAATCTGGGCCAGGATCATTCTAGGGTGCATAAATCACAGGAAGCCTACAAGCTCTCTCGATTACATCAACACTGATCAGCACTTTCTGTTGTACTTCATTGCAAAGAAGACCAAAATAAACCTTCCACACCTGCTCTTCAATCATCTGAGAACAAGTGTGAAGGAAACAAGGGAAGAAGAGAGAACAAAGAGGGATTGGATTCCTCTGGGAAGATTGATTTCAGACATTCTGACGGAAAACAGGCTGATAGAACATCTGACAAAGGCTCAGGAGATCAACACTCTAGAAGCAAGTGATGGGAAACCACTAAATGCCAAGAATCTGAAGAAAATGAATATTATTGAAAGCATTAAGAAGGAACCAACAATTGCTTCTCATGAAGTCATCACGTCTAGGAGAATCCCTCTGAACGATTTTCCACTATTTTTTGAGATAGATGTTTCTCTAGAGATTGTGGTCAGATACCTTGAAGCTTGCAAGGAAGATGGAACTATTCTAGAGCTCAACATCCGTGACCTGCACAAGCCAGCTCCAGATGTTGTGCTGAAGAAATCTAGAAAAAGGAAGGAAGCAGGAGAAAGATCCTCTCAGAGGACACCCAAAGCTGCGAAAAATAAAGGTAACACATCTTTTGTTTCTGTTGTAGAATCTATAGTTTTCCTAACATATGAAACAGTTCCCCCTCAACCAATAGAAAATCCCTCACCACAAACATTTGAGGATTTTGAAATAGAGTTTGATCCATCTGTAACTCTTGGCAGTTTCTTAAATGAACCTCACTCCCCTAATCCAAATCCATAACAAAATCAACTAGAACTTGCAAGAGTTCTATCTGATATTGAACTTTTTGACCAAGACTTTCAATCACCAATCCCAGAAAATCCAAACCTCCACTCTCAACAACTAGAAACTCCACACCCTCATTCCCCACAACCAAAACATCCAAATACCAACTCTCCTCAACCATAAAATGAAAACCCTTTCACCCCTCAAACTGAAAATCCAAATTCTGAAACCCCTGAACCAGAAAATCAACACACTACTGCAAACCAATCAGAAGACTCTTTTACAGACTCTGATACCACTACCCCAATTCCTAGAATAACTGAACCTATTATGGTTAGTTTACCTCTATCCATCCATGACATTCCAGAAATACCTTCACCATATGATTCGACACCATAAAACACTCCTCACTCACCAATCCTGATTTATGATTCTCCTACTCCTTCACCAATTAACCGTCCAGCTGATCATCTTAGAACTGTCATTGATCTAGAAGTGATAGACCATATAGCTTAAACCTCAAAAAAAATTGCCATTCCCAAACCCAAACCAACCTTAACCAAAACAAATGTTGGTAAGAACTTGTTGAGTTTTGAAACAGAAATACAAGAATGGGTTACTTCTTTAAAGAAAGCAAGTCAAGAGAATTCTAATCCTGCTGCTTCTGATTCTCTTTGGGATAGATTCAGAAAATGGTTCAACTCTGAATCTCAGAGGCTTAAAAAATTGAGTTATGAGATGGCTTAGCAGAACTTCAGTGATCAACTAAAAGCCTTCAAAGACCAAGTTCTGAGTCACTGAGACAAGAAAGAAATTCTTCTGCTGGAAAATACTCTGTAGAAAGAGCACCAACCTTCAGAAGCCACTGAACCAGGTTCTGACAGTCACCCTCTGACTACTGCTCTAAAAAAGGAAATTGCAACAGAATAGTTGAATCAGAAGATGCTGCAGAGTGTTCTGAACGACATATAACCTCTGAGGAAACACCAGCTACGTCTCTTGTCATGCAAACTCTGGAAGAGTTGAAGAAGGAGAATGCTTTAATCCACACAAGGTTGGATAAGCAAGAAGACACAAAGAAAGAAATAAGGGATATATTGGATAAACAAGAAGACTCTACAAAAGAAATCAAGGATATACTAGGAAAGCAGGAAGAATCAAGCACTCAGATTAAGAGCTTGTTGAAAGCATTTTTCAAACGACTTCCCCCTCCATCTTAGATTTTCTTTAACTTGTTTTCTGTATTCTTCATATTATCTTTTTTGTTTCTGAAGAAGTCACGGCAATCTGTGTTCAATATAAATCATCATTTTTTTTACTATGATAATTTTTTTTTATATTGCTCTTTGATACTTGATAAAAAGGGGGAGAACGTAAGATATTTTCAATAACAGTTACCGGGACTAAGTCTCAAACATTCTGAATATCTTAACTTCTTATTTGTTTTCTGAAAGCTTAAACAGGAACAAAATATGAAGGAGATGCATCAAAACCTCTGGAACGAAGGAACTTCAGGGAAGTATCTCATCTCTATCTGAGTACTCAACTCAGGGGGGGACTCTCTTAAGCTTTTGTTCTGTAAATTTTTATTGAAAAATCCTAGTTTTTGTCATCATCAAAAAGGGGGAGATTGTTAGAACATAGTTTAATGCTACAACCCTCATAAGAGTTTTGATGATAACAAACACAAAGAACAAATATGCATTCTAAATTTGTGTTTTATGTTGTTCAGAAGTTCTGACTGAAACAACATCAGAAGTGTAGCCACAAAAGCATTCAAGCTGAGTAATCAGAATGTTCTGAAGTATGATTATCAGAATCTGCGCTAAAGAGAAAGATATCATGATTCTGAACGGAAGTCCAACACGCTAACTGAATCTTAAGTTTCTGACTTCCAAGTTCTGAAGTAAAGCAGCATGCGAGATTCCTAAGTTCTGAAGAGTTAGTTTTCCATTAAGGAAATATCATGTGCAACGAATTCATTCAGACAAGGACCTTCTCAGTATGGAAAGTGCATTAAGTAACCATTATCATGTTTCTGTTTGGACAGATTTGTCACACCTATATAAACAAGTTCAAAGGGTAAATCGTTGACGATTTCACACGACTGGTCCTTACAATCTCAAAAAGCTGCAAAAATTCATATTCATTCTACATTTAATTTGTGTAATACATCACAGTAGTGATACAGTTTTTGTAACGAAAAACAAATAGTACACAGTAAACCTTTTCTTTTGGTTAAGTCATTTTCCTTGAGATAAACCGGTTTGTGGTTGTACTCAAGAAGACTTTGGCAGTTGTCAAAGTAGAATTGTAATAAGTTTTATTAGTGAATTAAGTCCTTGTTGGAGATAGGAGAAATCACCTTGGTGGGTGGACTGGAGTAGTTTGAGATCAAGCAAATCAGGATAAAAATCTCGTGTCCATTGCTTTTGATTTATAAAGTTTCAATTCAACCCCCCTTCTTGTGTTTTTCACTTCTTCAATATACCTATTGAAGTTAAGTTGCAGAGCTCTGAAACTGGACTTAACTAGCACGATTTAGGAAGTCTTAGAGCTTAGTTCTTCTTTTGTTAGCTTTAGTGAGGTTCAAGGAAGGTGAATTGATAAAGAAAACTGATTGAGAAAAGTTGTAAGAGCAAAATCGAAGTTGCAGAAAACTGAGTTCAAGAGAAAGTTTGGCAAGGTGATTCTGGCTGTCTAAGCTTGAGAAAATGAATGAGGGATGATCCTCTATTTATAGGGAAGCTGATTGAATGCTCAAGTGTGTGAAATGATGAAGTTTGGAGGTAAATCATGTGAAGTTACAAACAAGAAAAGTGTGACTTATAATTTGATCAAAACGCATACAAACCTTGCGTTTTAATATGATAATCACTTATGGAGGTTCACTAATGATGTTTAGAAGCAAAAGCGCGTAGAAAAATGTGTTTAGAAGCTAAATCAAGGATTTCAAATTCTTACTTTAGAGAAAACTTCAGTTTCAAGGTACGATATTCAAATCAATGGTGTGCACGATTTAGGAAACCTTGAGACTTGATTCTTGATGCATTAGAAAGATGAGATCACAGAATTTACAATGTGCAAAGAATGGGATCAAATGGATGCTTGATATGAAAGTTGTGATGAGTCAAAGTTGAGAAAAAGAAGTTGAGTTTTGTACTTAGAAAATTTTCAAGTTTTCTCTTCAAAAATGACTTGTAATGTCTTGCATTCAATCATGGTCTTCCATTTGAAATTTTCTCTTGACCAAAAAAGATGGCATGAAGTAGATCTCTTGAATGAAACTTTGAGACTTGAACCATTCAAACTCTCCAAAAATTGAGAAAGTTATGACTTGTTGAAATTGGCAAAGATTCATACAATGACCTATAATCTTTTGCATCGTTAGGGAATCTTCCATTCATTTTCACACTTTGCACTTAAAAGAAGGGTTGAAGTTCACATATTTTAGATCAATGTGGAAAAATAATGGGTTCAAGGTGATAAAAATTGACCAAGTTATTATCTTTTGAAGTCATGTATGGGAATTTGATGGTTTGTTTAGAGGACTTGTAATATTTCTTCATCATTAGGTATCTTCCACATAAAATTTTCTTGATAATTTTAAAGTGATTTGCTGATAACCCTTTGAAGAGAAGCATGTTTTTTGAATCACTCAAAAATACCAAAAGATGAGCAAGATATGGCCTTTAGGGTTCAAAACCCTAGCTCCTAGAGCAATAAAATGCCTTGGGAAACCTCTTCCATTTTGACAATCCTTCTTGCACAAATACTTTTCTCTTGTAAATAGAAGTTGTTAAGGATGGTAATGAGAAGCCATAGCAACCATAACCACTTCCAAATATTGAGAATTGAGGGAGATATGCACTTGTGATCAAGAAATCAAAGACTTTCCCAACTAGGTCAAACTTCTTCAATCAACCCTTATACCTTTGAACTATTTTTGACAACTTGAGGCATGATGAATCATAATATACTTTGTCATGATGTTCTTTAAAAATATCTTCAATAATGAAGCTTGAATCTCAATGAATCTTTGTTAAAGAAGGCATGGAAATAAACCCATAAACCTATGGATCAACCTGCTATAAGGTGTTGCTTTCACCTATGATATCCATAATTAGGGCAAACATACATTGTATTTATTATTTAAAAGTTAATCAATACAAAACATAGATTATCACAAAATACAAGCCAAGGTGCTTGGTGATTCCCCATGAGCAAAGTTAAAGATAAGGAGAAGAACCAAACCCTAGTGTGTGATCTTGTTGCATTGCGATGGTATGAGATGATAGATGAATCTTAGGGGGAAAATTAGGGTACAACACGCATGGGTTATTGCAAGATCAACATTAGATTGATATTGCTTGTAAAAATAAGCAACCAGGTCTTCCCAAGTACGTATATTGGTTCTTTCCAGCTAGTAGAACCATTCCAGATGTGTCCCAGATATGCTATCTTGAAATAAGTGAACCCATAGCTTCCAATCAGTAGTATGAGGTTGGATCTTCCAGATGTAAGACCTTATATGTAGTTTAGGATATGAAACACTGTCGTATTTCGCAAAAGTAGGGACCTTGAACTTGTGAGGGATGTCAACCCCCGAGATAAGACCTAACTCTTTGAAATCCAGCCCAGGCACTTTCTAGATTTCCATGGCATTCAGATGATCCTCCAATTATTTGTATTTGTCATCCACAGGAGGATAATGCTCATCAGAATAGTCTTTTTCATCAGGAATTTTACCAGAACCATGGTTGCTTCCCCCCTCAGCTTTGGTACTTCTACCGTCTTCCTCTTGTTTATCATCTTCATCTGATGGAATGTCAGAAGCTTGAACCTGTTTAGTTGGACCTTTGAATCTTCTCCCTATGTTAAAGATACCAACCGGTTTCCGAGTCTTTTTCTTCTTGGCGATGAGCGCCATCAGCTCTTTCTGCCCCTTGGCTAAGTTCAGGAGTGTCTCTTGTAATTAAGCATTTTGAGCTTGAAGTTCTTTCACAGTTTGTATGAGATCTATCTTT
This sequence comes from Vicia faba, assembly GCA_948472305.1. Taxonomy (NCBI): domain Eukaryota; kingdom Viridiplantae; phylum Streptophyta; class Magnoliopsida; order Fabales; family Fabaceae; genus Vicia; species Vicia faba. The sequence continues at coordinate 72,941,247 of OX451735.1, forward strand.
TACTGAAATAAACAACAAGAAGATAAGAAAACTTGTCTCAGAAATCTGTCATGTAATGATGTGCATGATATATGAACGCAATGTTTTTAAGGATCTCGTGGGATAAACAAAAGGAAATGTTAGAAGTTAAGTATGGCTGTAGTTTGGTTGAAGAATTTTGCGTCTTTGAACGTCCTTCTATTAGAATCAAGCTCACCATATCGAGTGGGTCCTAGCTTTTGACTTAAAAGAACGTACTTCGGTCTTTTATGACATCTGGTTAGAGGAAAATAAATCCTCTTGCCCCTTGCTAGACATTTGGTTCATGATAAACCTGCATCACAAGCCTTTAAGATCCTTGAAATGATTAATGAAAAGGATATGGCATGATGTCATGATGTCATGTTTAAACATATAATAAACACAAACAAAGCACACAATAGCCTTAGGTTTAAGGCTTGCAAGTGGTCTATAGATAAGTACCCTTTTGAAGTTCAGTTGGCTTAACCTGTCCTAAGAATAGTAACCAGGTTCTAGGAGTCTCATATCACCAATCTTTCTCGCAGGCTTTGTTTCAGTAGAGCAACTGACTTGCCACTGAAATATCCCAAGAGTTGAATCTCAATGAGTGTAGCATCGAGTATCAATCAACCTTCGAATGTACCAAATTCTGTCATCTCACTACCTTCTAATGGACAAGATGGGTCAATTAAGGTCTAAAGGTCAGTTAATTCTTATGACACGACGCGACAGCCCAATGTTATCCTCTACTGACTCAAGGAACACCAATACAAACCAATGTGTCACACTAACGTAGCCATCACCTTAACCATATCGGTCTATGTCGTACAGTTTCCATGATCTATTGCTACTTACCTAAGGTATCCCCAAATCCGGGTGTAGGATCTTTGCAAGAAAATAAAACCGAGCAACCCTCAAATGTAAAGCAAATAAAACAAACAAGGAAAGAATTTAAAAGTGATCTAACTCTAAGGTAACCCCTCTTTTGTTTTAATTCTTTTCCCCAATAGAGTCTCCAGTTCCGTAATACGGTGGGAGAACTGACTTGTTTTTCTTTTTATCGCAAATGTTGCGGATAGCAAGAGTCGCCACCTAACTTTCTTTTATCCAATAAGGAAAGGGTGAAAAGAACAAGAAAGAACTTGATAGATTTTGAGTTCGGGGGGTAGGTTATGAAAAGGGAAGGTGTTAGCACCCTTTTCATCTGTAGTTATCTACAAGCTCTTTATCGCTTAGCTCACTTTCTGAAAATTTCTTTTGTCATGTGTTTGAAAAATATTTTTAAAAGTTACCAATGTAAGGGGAAACTTTGTAATGATTCTCGTATCGGTCCTCGAGAATGCGTTCAAAGTGTTTGTTCAAAAATATTTATTGAAAAGTATGATTGTGAGAAATGTTTTTTTTTGTTTTGAAGAGATTTATGAGCAAGCGATTAGGATTTCTACCCTACTCAAGTTCGCTCTTGTATTTTCCTCCTCCTTTAGATAGTGTTATCCATACCATTAGTTAGTAGGAATCCCTATCGTTGGATGTGACTGGACAAGCGAGGGTCATCATACAGTTATCGAAGGCAACTAGTAAGGATACTTTAGCAATTTTCTAAAGGGACTAGATCATTTACCGAAAAGCGACGTCGAAAGGGTCACAGAGGGACTATGATCTTTTAATCAAGGGACTTTGCTAAAGCTTCCCCACGTTCGAGGGACATGACTGTTTTCCAAAGGCAACAAGGGAGGTTACCCTAGAGGTGTAAGTGTGCATGTGTTTTGTATTCAGTTATTTTATCTTTGAAGATAGGGTTTTCTAACGATTCATTTTAGCCTTTTCATGCAAACCCTAATTAATAAGCAGTAAACATAAAATAATAAAAAGCAGTAAAATACAGAAAATAAAGGCAGAAAGCAAACCCTAAGCTATTACACCGCTTCGGGGCTGTTACATAATGGTAAAGTGGAAAAATAAAATTCCTAAGCTATTAAAACAGAGAAACAATTACATACTCGAGGAAAATGCGAGAAGAATAAACTACGCGAAAAATGTAAGAATGAGAAAAAGGAAAACGAAAGTGTTTTTTGATAAAAAAAAGGTTTTTGATGATTAACCTAAAAAAACTTAATTAATTTTAATTAAAAAAGGTTAATTAATGAAATTAATTAAAAAAGGTTAATTAATGAAATTAATTAAAAAAGGTTTAATGATATAAAACCTAAAAATACTAATTAGTTTTAGGGTTTGTAAAATGGTTAATTAAAAAAAAGAAACTGGAACCTAATTAGGGTTTGTGAAAAAATTTTATGGTTAAATGAATTTTGGGTTGGAAATGACAAATTGGTTAGAAACCAAAAAAATCATGAAAATTCCAAGGGTGGGTGTTGAACCTACGCCCTTAGCCTTTCATCCTGCAAGCCTTGCCATTGCGCCAAGCGCGCTTTGGTGTTAGAGAATGGAATCAACGCGTTTAGTATGTTACAAATCTGCAAAACATGAGAAATGTAAGAAAAATCCCAAACTTCCAAAAGGCAGGGGTCGAACCCACGCCTTGGCATAGTAAGACCTTAACTTGCGCTCGCTTTCCACTGTGGTGATCATACATCTGGTTATATTCCTGAAACAAAATAAGTATAAAATAAAGAAATTGCATGGACCGGAGAGGCGTCGAAGCCCTAGCTCCAGTCGTCTTCTCCGGTCGTTCTCTTTCTCATTCTTGGAAAATAGATATGGTTAATGATCCAAGGGTACCTTACCCCCCTAAATCAAACCCTGTGAGTTCAATAAGACCATTGTTTTTGGCAGATTTGTGTTGGTTTATGAGCTACATTGAAAATAGCATGGATCAGTATAAACATGGTGGTTCGTGATTCCGGTAGCATGGAGGCCATGCGATTAGTCTAACATGTACCTTGAGATCTCAGAAGCATGTTAATATCATTAGTATGCATTGAAACATGAAGGAAATAAAGATATGGATTTGCAAAAATAAATAAATGGAGTTGCATGCATGCTGATTCTATGCCCTTTGGATCATCACATTCGATCCCATCTTACTCTATAGTTCTCCTGGAAGTTAATGGAACGACTAGAATACTTTGAAGGTGGCTGCAACTAGGGTTTCGAGTTGCCCTAGTTTTAAGATTTTTTTAAATATTTTTGGACAAGTTTCTTGCTGCAAGGATTCATGTCTGCCTTTGTCTGAATGAGGAGATTATATAGCTTGAAATTAGGTCAACTAAAGGGTGGGCTTGGACCTTTGTAAGAAGCCTTTGTTTTATTTCATTTAATTCTGACTTTAAATTAATAAAAATCAAAATAAATAAAATAAAAGTTCAAGGGGTGCATAAATAAGATTCGAGGTTAATCTTGAGGTATTAAACACGCATGGACCTTGAATCATAATCCCAATATCCCAAAATTCCAAGTTTGAGCACTTTTGCTTTCATGCATTTGCTCAAAATTTCCCAACTTGCACCAATCATAACTCTCTCAATTTTTATCATTTGAAGGTGATTTTTAATTTTTTGGAAATATCGATATATCCTCTACAATCTCTATTTATATAATTTTTGCATTTGAAGACTTTATCTTGATATAAGTTGCCTTGACAAAAAGTGTCTTTTTGTTGACTTTTGAAATGACCTATATTGTATTGGCCCATATCTCTCAAATGAAACATTTTTTGGAAATGAGGTTAGAGAGACAAAGTTGTAACACACTCGGCAATGCAACACGCTCGCCCAACGAGCCTGCACGAAAATGACTTCCTTGTTGCGATCTATGCACTACACCAATCCAATTTAACACGATTTTCTTCACATTACAGGTCTAAATTCATCATAGATTCACTTAGTTTCATCATATAAAAACAACACATCTTATTACACATCAATGACATCAAATCATTGCAAAATAAACTCATAATTTCATCAATTTTCATCAAATCATCATATTAACAACATCAAACAAAACCATAACACAAACCTACAATTATTTAAACCTTAGATTACTTATAATAACAATGATAAACTCCCTTTACATTAGGTTCTTCCTAATAATTGATTCATCTTCGTGTTCTACCAAATTCCCTATGAGTTCTTCTGTGCCCTAGCTCTCTTCACAGTGTTCCTCTTATTTTCACGATTGTGTAGAATGAGACTCTTTTCCTTTTATTCCTTGTTTAACCCTTGGATCCTTTCTATGGTCTTCCCATATTACCCTCACTTACATCACAATATTATGGCCTTTTCCTCATAGCCTCTACCTCTTATTATTATGTTATTTAACTAATTAGAATATTCTAACTAATTATTCTAATTATCCTAATTATTCTAAAAATACTCAATATCATCTTAATTCTCATTACCCCTGTCATACACCACATAAAACATCATATCAAACATCATGTTCATCAAGATATCACATAAACATCACAAATACTCATCTTAAATCGACCAAATAATTAATTAAATAATCTAATCATTTTCGGGTGTTACAACTCCCTCCCACTTAAAAGAATTTCCCCCCCCCCCCTCGAAAATTACCTGGTGGAAACAATATCAGATAAGACTATCTCATATGATCCTCGCATTCCCAAGTCCTACTTTCAGCAGCTGGTCCATCCCACAATACCTTCACTAAGGTGATGTCTTTACCCTATAATTGCTTCACCTCTCGTCCTTCTATCCGCACGAGTGATTCTACAACAGTTAGGTTATCTCTCACCTGTACATCATCCATTTGAATCACATGCGCAAGATCCATAATGCATTTTCTCAACTGAGACACATGAAACACATCATGAAAATTCGCAAGCGACATAGCTAAAGTAATTCGATGGGCCACTTCATCTATTTTCTCTGATATCTGATATGGACCAACAAAATATGGCGTAATTTTTCTCGACATCAAAGCTCTACCAACACCAGTCACTGAAGTAACTCTCAAAAACAAATGATCATATTTTTGGAATTCAAGTGCTTTCCTCCTCTTATCATGATAACTATTATGATGACTCTGAGAAGCTTTCATCCTCTCTTGAATCATCTTAATATGTTCAGTCGTCTTCTGCATAATCTCAGGTTCAAGCACAACACTCTCGCCTAACTCATACCAACACAATGGAGTCCTACACCTCCTACCATACAACACTTCATACAGTTCCATACCAATACTCGCATGAAAACTATTATGGTACGTAAACTTAATCAATGGAAAGTGGCTATCCCAAGCACCTCCTTGTTCGAACACACAAGCCCTTAACAAATCCTCCAAAGACTGAATAGTCCTCTCTGTCTAACCGTCCATCCGTGGATGATACGTGGAACTCAACCTCAACTTAGTTCGGAAAGCATTATATAACCCTTCTAAAAGCATTCTAATAATTGATCAACTAACTTCAAGTCGAACTTCTGAGCTTCTCGAATTTCTTCTATAATACCACTAGTCAGTTTCAACATTCCTAACTTCACACTATCATGAGTTTCTTCATACACCCAACTCATTTCTTTGAATTGTTCTATCATTTCTAACTCTCGAACCATAAGCATCGACATATGTAGCTACTTTCTACTCAATGCATCAATAACTACATTTGCTTTACCAGGATGGTAACTCAAATCAAAGTCATAATACTTTAACAATCCAAGCCACCTTCTTTGCCTCATATTTAATTCTTTCTGATCAAACAAGTACTTCAGACTCTAGTGATCACTAAATACTTCAAATTTAGATCCAAAAAGATAATGTCTCCAAATCTTCAACACAAACACCATAACTGCTAACACTAAGTCATGTGTAGGATAATTCCTTTCATGAACTTTCAGTTGCCTAGAAGCGTAAGAAACAACATGTCCATTTTCCATTAGCACACCACTTAGACCCATCTTTGACGCATCACAATATACCATAAAAGACTCACTCAGATTAGGAAAAACCAATATTGGAGCGATCATAAATTTCTTCTTCAATTCTATAAAACTTTCTTCATATGCAACATCCCACACATAAGCTTGAACCTTTCGAGTCAACTGAGTTAATTATAACATAAAATTACAATATCCTTCAATGAACCTTCGATAATAACCTGCTAAACCAAGAAAACTTTGAATCTCATTCGCAGACTTCAGAGTCTCCCATTGCAACACTGCATCAACTTTAGACGGATCTACCACAATTCCATCACTAGAAATCACATGGCCAAGGAAATTCACTTCCTTCAATCAAAACTCACACTTTGGTAGCTTTGCGTACAACTTCTTCTCTTTCAACATTTGCAACACAACTTGCAATTTTCAGCATGTTCTTCTTTTGATTTAGAATATATCAGAATATCATCAATGAAGACCATACCAAACTTATCAAAATATGAATGAAATGTTTGATTCATATATTCCATAAAACACCTATCACATTAGATACACCAAACGACATCACAGTGTACTCGTAATGACCATACCTCATTCTAAAAGCCGTCTTTGGAATATCATCTGGTTTAAAATGAATCTGATGATAACCTGACCTTAAATATATCTTATTGAAGACGCGAGTACCCACTAATTGATCCATCAAATCATAAATCCTCGGAAGCAGATACTTATTCTTAATAATTACCTTATTCAACTTCCTGTAGTCCATACACAATATAATACTTCCATATTTCTTCTTAACTAACAACACAGGTGCACCCCATGGTGAAACACTCGGTTGAACGAACTTCTTCTCGCGCATCTCTTCCAATTGTTTCTTCAAATTATTCAACTTGAAAGCTGACAATCTATAAGGATCGGTTGACACTGGACTCGTACCTGGCACCAACTCTATAGAAAACTCTACTTCATGTTCCAGAGGTAAATCACTGATGTCGGCTGGAAACCGTTCTGAAAATTCACAGACAACTGGTAATTCTACACTCGCAGCTTCACTATCAACTTGCAGCAATACAATCATTGAAAACATCAAGTCTTGGTCCTCCATAAGTTCATTCACTTGCTTAGCATACAACAACATCAATTCTCCATTATTACTAAACTTAGGGAACCTCAAAGTCTTATTATAACAATTGATGTGAACGTAGTTGAACTCCAAGCAGTTCATCCCAAGAATAACATCAATTTGGTGTAAGGGTAGACACACCAAATCCATCACAAAACTGTTACAGTAAATGGTCAAAGGACGTCTCAAACAAACAAAAGCAGTAGTAACAAAACCACTAGCAGGAGTATCTATTACCATACTACCATTCATATCAAACAACTTCAACCCCAACATGTTAGCATATCCACGAGAAAGAAACAAATGAGTAACACCAATATCAATAATAGCAACCAATTCAACATCATTAACAAAACAAGTACCTCGAATCAAGTTGTCCTTCTTGGAATCCTCCGACCCAGTCAGAGCGAATACTCTACCATTGGTCTGGGCGGCAGCATTCTTCCTCGGCTTCTGACACTAAGTACTGATATGACCCTGCTCTCCACAATTGAAAAAGGTCAGACCATTGTTCTTGCATTCAGGAGCACAATGACACATCTTACCACATTTGTAACATCTCAGGACCTTATACTCACATTCATTAGAATAGTGACCTTGTTCACCACACCTATAACACTTGACAAGAGCGGGAGCTCCTCTTCCACTTGTCTTCTTCCCATCATAAACCTTATGTTTCCTTTTATCATCCAGGGCATCATAAGTCTTCTTATGGCCTTGATAATGTTTTCTTGTTTTCTCATCCACACTATTTTAATGCGCCAAATGAGCTTTGCTATCTTCTTCATAAATTCTACAGTTGTTCACTAAATATGGAAACATATGGATCTGTTGATTTACAATTGATCGCTTGATTTCCGGATGCAATCCATTCTCAAACTTAATATATTTCGAGAACTTAGTTGTCACTTCACTGTAATGTGGATAATGCTTTTCTAGTTCCATAAACCTTGATGCATACTCAGTCACAGTCAAATTCCCTTGTTTCAGCTCTAGAAACTTAATCTCTTTCTTCAAGCGCATATGCTTTGGGAAGTACTTCCTCAGAAACTTCCTGCTAAACACAACCCAAGTAATGACTTCTTCCACTACCGTCAGTCTCTGATGGGTACAAACCCACCAGTCATCAGCTTCTTCTGTGAGTTGATGCATACCAAACCACACCTTCTGCACCTCTGAGCAATCCATGACTTGAAAGATCCTTTCAATCTCCTTGAGCCAAGTCTGCGCTCCATCGGGATTGTACCTACCTTTGAAAATAGGCGGGTGGTTCCCCTGAAACGTCTCCAAGACATGGGACCCATCATTCGCGCCAGCATTAGGCTGATGTTGCACAGACTGGGCAACAACCTACAAAGCAGCAGCAATCGCAAAATTGTTTCTTCCAACCACTATACATACATAAAACTAATGTCAGAAACATGTATCGATAGTGTACACATACTAATCGACTGATAGGACATGCACATCATAATAAAACCTGGTCAGACAGACCGACCTGCTTTGATACCACTAATGTAACACGCTTCTAAAACCCAAGGAATATTCACAAATAACATAATAATTAAATAAGAGTAATTCACCAAAAGTGTGTCACATGCTTTATACATACATCCTAGTAAAACACATCATGTTCTGTGACAGGGGTTCTTAAATTAAAACATCTATCTCTTTGAAATCATCGTGGTAAAAATTCAACACATTGCAACAAAATTATTGTCTCAAAACATCTTTATTAAATACCACAAATGAAAAGGCCATCACACTTCATATTACACAAGTTAAACTAAAACATCGTAAAACATAATAAACATCTCAAATGCATCAAGTCAGCAAATAACACATAGTTTTCTCCAAACGATCCCAAAGACCCCGATGTTACATATCAGAGTAAGACCCTCTTTGTTAAAATTAAAGCAACTAAAAGACTCCATAAACTATCCTCTAAGCTTCGATGGGCTATTCCTGATCACCTATAAATTACCCATGTATAAAGGAAACATTTCCAAGTAGAAAAGGTGAGTAAATAATAATCATTATAAAAGACATAAGGACTAAATATAGTAGTTATAACACGACAATAAGAAACTGCACATCATTAAAACCTCATGTCATACTCACACCTTTGCAAATATCATCAGTACACATTAAGCACATCATCATATCATCACATCAACACATATCATCAAACACCAATAAATCACCACATTATCATTATCATATAACCAATCATCATACCATGTCACATATAATGAAATTCACTTCATTAGACTTATGCACGTGGTACCAAAACAATACTTCACTATGACATAATCATCGTTTCTCCAAAGATCCTCACCAATACGATCGATTCCCGCTTGGAACCAAAACACATCATAGAATTGCACTCAATCCACACTATGGGCTTGAATCCAACACTAGACTAAAGTGCTATCTGTTAGAACATAGTTTGATTCTACAACCCTTAATTAGAGTTTTGATGATAACAAACACAAAGAACAAATATGCACTCTAAATTTGTGTTTTTTCTTATACAGAAGTTCTGACTGAAACATCATCAGAAGTTAAGCCATGGAGGCTTTCAAGCTGAGCTAATCAGAATATTCTGAAGAATGATGATCAGAAGCTGCACTAAAGTAAAAGATACTCTGACTCTAAGCAGAAGTCTAATATACCATTAGATCTTCACATCTCTGAGTCATCAAAGTTCTGAAGTAAAAGTAACATGCAAGATTCTAGTTCTGGAGCGTTACTTTACAATTAAGACAATATCATATGCAACGGCTTCATTCAGACAAGAATCTTCTCAATATGGAAATTGCATTGAAGTGTCCATTATCACGCTTTATGTTGGACAAGATTTCCAGGCCTATATAAACAAGCTTAAAGGACAAATCGTTCACGATTTTTCAACCATGACTGCTCATACATCTTAAACGCTTCAAACATTCATATTCTCTTATACGCTCAAATTGTGTAATATATCACAGTAGTGATACAGTTTTTGTAACTTAAAACAATAGTACACAGTAAATCATTTTCTTTTGATTAAGCTAGTTTTCCTTGAGATAAACCGGGTTATGGTTGTACTCCAGAAGACTTTGGTAGTTGTCAAAGTAGTATTATAATCAGTTTTGATTAGTGAATTAAGTCCTCGTTGGAGAGAGGCGAAATCACCTTGGCGGGTGGACTGGAGTAGTTTGAGATCAAATGAACCAGGATAAAAGTATCGTGTCTACTGCTTTTAATTTTAAGTTTCAATTCAACCCCCTTCTTGTGTTTTTCACTTCTTCAATTGGCATCAGAGCGCCTGGTTCTGAGTTCATACACTTAACCATGTCAGTACAAGATCCAAGTTTTAGAAAAACACTATGGGTGGGACCAATCCAAAACATCAGCAATAACTGTCATGAGGACAAGGACATAATAAGCGGCAAACCTCCAGTCTTTGATGGAGAAAATTTTGACTACTGGAAAGACAAAATTGAGAGCTTCTTTCTGGCTCATGATGTTGATCTATGAGACATGGTAATTGATGGATACACACATCCAGTGGATGAAAGTGGTCAGAAGATAGATGAAAAAAGGATGTCTGACCATCAAAAGTGTGATTTCAGAAACCATCCTAAAGCCAGAACAATACTTCTCAGTGCCACATACTCAAAATATGAGAAGATCTCAAACAGAGAGATAGCCAAAAACATGTTTGACTCTTTGAGAATGATGCATGAAGGTAACATACAAGTTAAAGAAACCAAGGCTCTTGAGCTAATTCAGAAATATGAAGCACTCAAGATGGAAGACGGTGAATCCCTAGAAGCAATGTTCTCAAGATTCCAGATTCTAGTTGTTGGGCTGAAAGTTCTTGACAAAGGATATTCTGCTGATGATCACGTAAAGAATATCATCAGAAGTCTACCAAAGCAATGGAGGCCAATGGTCACTGCACTTAAGCTGGCTAAAGATCTCAACAAGATATCTCTGGAGGAACTTGTTAGCTCCCTCAGAAGTCATGAGATAGAGCTAGAAGAAGACGATCCTCAAAAGCAAGGTAAGCCTCTAGCATTAAAATCTAACAAAAACTCTGATTCTAAGGTTTTGCAGGCTATGGAAGAAACTTCTGATGGATCCTCATCAGAAGAAGACGAATTGTCTCTTCTCTCCAGAAGGGTCAATCAGCTGTGGAAGCAGAGACAAAGAAAATTCAGAAACCCGAGAAGATCAGAGAATCAGAATGAATCCTCCTCCAGATACAGAAAGTCTGAGTCCTCCTCTGGACACAAAAGATCTGAAGCTTCCTCCGGTCATAGAAAGTCAAATAACAAAGACATCATCTGTTATGAGTGCAATGAACAAGGGAACTACAAAAGTGATTGTCCAAGGCTTCAGAAGGAGAAGCCCAAAAAGAAGTTCTTCAAGGAGAAGAAGAAGATCCTCATGGAAACATGGGACGATTCAGACACTTCTGATGCTGACTCAGAGTCAGATGATGAAAGAGCCAACATCGCTCTTATGGAAAATGTGACAGAAGACAGTGAAGCCTCTAGTTCAGATTCAGAATCAGACACAGAAGAGATATTCCCTGATTTCACTGTTAATTTTACTAAAGCTGAACTTGCAGAAAGTCTGAATGAAATTCTGGAAAGGTATCAGCAGATCAGAGTCAAATTCAAGAACCCTGAAGAAACTGAGAGTCTTAGATTAGAAAATTCTGAGTTAAAAGAAAATATTTTAAAATTAGAAAATGATTTACAAAACTCTTAGAAGGAAGTGATCTCAGAGACTCCCAGTAATGCTGATATGATCATCAAAGAGTATGATCACAGCTTTCAGAAGTTTCTGGCTAAAAACATAGATAGAAGCAAGATGGCTTCAATGATCTATGGGGTTAGCAGGAATGGCAGAAAAGGAATAGCATACCAAGGTAAGGTATCTCCACCTAAGAAAGTCATGGACCTAGTTATAAAATGCACACCACTAAAATCACACTTCACATATGGGCACACACATGAACTTAAATACACTAGTAATGATTATTCTGTCAAACCAAAATTCAAACAAAATTTTGGTAAAACTAACAAACCAGGACCCAAAAAGATATGGGTACCTAAGGACAAAATTATATATGTAGCAGATATCTTTAGCAGCAAGGTTCCCTTCATTTAGCTACAAATCTGGTTTTCACAAAAGAACAAAACACCTTGAAATTGATTTCCATGTTGTTAGATAAATGTTTCTTGCAGGTGTTATGAAACTCATTCTCGTGTCATCCAACAATCAGTTAGCTAACTTCTTCACCAAACCCTTACTTCCAAACCATTCAATACACTCTTGTCCAAGTTAAATTTGATAAATATTTACCAAAGTTCAACTTGTGGGAGGCTATTAACTTATTCAAAAGTTGGTTAGAGGTAGTTAGAGTTAGTTACAATTAAATTTATAGTTAGTTAGGTAGCTTACTTATATCCTAAGTAACTAGTGCATAACTAATTCCTCTTGTATATAAATAACACAATCTCTTTATAAATACATGAGGATTTAATCTACTCTCATCTTCTTCTTCATGTTTAATATCATGAACATATATGAGATTTCATATCATAATAAAGTGAACCTAAACATATTAACATACAAAGGTTCTTGCACCTTTGATATTAAGAATTGAGGTTGTTCACAACCCCCTAACCATCCTTCCATAAATTCTTTAACATTTCTTCAAAAGATTTCTCTACCTTTCTTCTCAGTAACATAACAATTTCAATTAAGTCTCCACCGAGAATTTATATTATGTTGTAAAATAATTTAAAAAAATTATTGAACATTAGAACTATTATGACTCAGGTTTTTGAGTGGACAGATCTCTTAAAATATTTTCATACTATAGTCATCTACCTAGATCCTTCATGATTGTTTGCATCCTTAAAATATTGAATCTCTGCCTGGCCAGAATCTGGTGTCATAATATTACTTGAAACCAATGCATTTTTTAATCAAAATTTGGGGGTCTTGGAGGGTGTGGAAAGTATCTACTACCTAAGGTTATTATTGTTTTGGAAAAAGCAATACCCATTTTTGCCATAGGCCCACCTGCCCTGCCCACCCACAATTTGAGTATGGATTTCTCCCACTAGAACTCTGAGATTTTATATGGACACCCCCAGGCTTTTCATGCCACCCCATGTTACCAACAATTTTACCATAATACTTGTACATCAATAAAATAAAAAATTCTCATTTATAAAAAAACTAGGTTATTATATTTGATTCAAAATACCATATTTTTACAAATAATCCCTATTGACTAGTAAAGTTTTGAGTTTTTTACCAGATACTTTTCTAAAATACAGAGTTTTCTGATAATCCATGAATTTTCATTGGTTTTTATAAATTTTCGATTAAAAAGTTATGGGGTTATAATGGATTATTAAAAAAAATCTGATGTAAACTCATTTTTTAGATACCTTTTTATCTCACTTTTCAAAAATTAGATATAGAAAAATGAAGTTGTTTCAGATATTTAAAAAATATAGTAAGACTCTTAACTAGATTATCAAATATGTTTAAATGTTCACTATATGCGAGGTGTTACCAAGTTTTTCAAAAAACTCTGGAGGCAGGAGAGTGTTTTATTTTGTCTTTTTTACTATGTTTTTGACATAATATAAATAACATCACAATACTATAATATAAACATATCTTAACACATATTATCATGAACACAACATAATATAACATGACATAAAATATATGTGTCAGTACAATCACAACCTGACAAAATATATACATATAATCACAACTATACTACAATGTTAATATAAATCAAATTATTTTGACTTTCTAACTTCTTATTCCCAATGTCTTATACGTCCCACATATGTAATTTTCCATGCTTTCAACTTCACTTGAACCCAATGACAATGTTACCAAAACTAATTGCAATCATTTTATGCATACTCGAAGGCATAAATAAAGAAACAAAGTGGAAAGAAAGTGATGTTAAGGTTACTGGTAAATATCACACTATATCTAGTTTCAATATTCGAATTTATATTAGGAATCATCGTCCATTTCTCATGATCTTGAGCTCCCAAGCTATATATTCGCAATGAATGCCTAACTTCTGAGATTGTGTCATAGAACACCTTAGAATAAAAGTAATTGTTTAGATAAACTTCACCATCAAGCTACATCTGAATCAAGGACCATGACTCTTCACCCAATCCAAGTAAACCTCTACTAGAATATAAACCATAATTTCTATCAGCCTCCACATCTACAATATCTTCAATGTAGTCATGTAAGAAAATAAGAAACTGAGATAGGTAAAGATGTCTCAAAGACTTGCTAGACAATTGATTTAATGGAGCTTTACTATATAGTCTCTTTAACAAATAAAGGGATATCAACACATACTACCTCAAGTAATAGGAGACTGGAGAATGGAAAAACACAAGAAGGGGGGTTGAATTGGAATCTTAAAATTCAAAGAAAAGAACACGTTGATTTTTATCCTAGTTCGTTTGAACTCAAACTACTCCAGTCCATCTGTTAAGGTGATTTCGCCTCTCTCCAACGAGGTCTTAATCTACTAATCAATCTTGATTACAAGTCTACTTTGACAACTGCCAAAGTCTTCTTGAGTATAACCATAATCCGATTTTTCTCAAGGAAATGCACTAAATAATATAATAATAAACAATGTACAGTATTGTTTCTTACAAAATAGTATCACAATATAGTGATGTTTTAAATAGTTGAAAATCTTGAATGCTTGAGGATTAGAGATGATTGTAGCGTTGTTGAGTATGTGTGAAAAATCGTAAATGATTTATCCTCAAGGCTTGTTTAATGACAGCTAAGGTGCTTTCCAAAAATAAAGATCCTTGTTCCCTTCCAGCCGTTACTCTTGAAATGGAAATATTTGATTTGTAACTCTTCAGAACATTGAAGTATTCATTGTTGCTTTCTTCAGAACTTTTGAAGATCAGAGCCATAAGATCCTGTTTGCAGCGTTAGACTTTCTTTCCCAGAGTTTTATAATCAGAGTTAAAACATCTTTTTAGCACACCTTCTGATCTCCTTTCATCAGAGCTTTTTGAGAGTTGTCTACAATCACAGCAGGAACAACCTTGTAGCTTATCTTATGATCTTCTTCCATCAGAACTTCTCTACAAAACAAAATATAATTTTAGAGTGCATAATTTTTCTCTGTGTTTGTTATCATCAAAACTCTTACAAGGATTGTAGAATCAAACTATATTCTAAAAAAGACGATACTTATTAGTTTTATACGTATAGTCAAAGATCAAAACCAAATGAAACATGTTCAACAACTTCATATAATCAAGATGTGTTGAGGATATATCAGCAATAACATCATATTTTTATTTATTTATGGTCTAGCAACTGTATTTTTTATCATGAATTTGTTTCAACAGATGTTGCATTTATGTAAACGGACCTCTGATGGTTGACTGATATATAGATCTTACCATATCCGCCTGTGTTATACTCGTCAGGTTATCGTGATCACTATCTTTTAAAGCAGTCACTAATTATCTTGGTGCCATGTGGTATTTTATAACATCATTCAAAAACAATTTTTCAACGGGTTTCAGACGATCTAATATGTGATGACCTACTAAATTCTTAGCTAGATCATGATTATGAGTATCTGTTGCACCCCAAAATTTACCCTCTTGATTTAGGCTTATGTTTCATCATGAATATCATATTGCATTGCATTCATACATTGTGATGGGATCAAAGTACTTTGGTTATCATGTCTTCCTCAAGCTTTGAAGGTTGATTTCATTGACAAGTTGCTCAAGTAGAATCTTTATCATCTAAACCTCTGGATCTTTCAAGCTCAAAAGTTATTGCATATCTCAAGGTATTCTATCCATCTCTTTGGATCATCAGAGGATTGAAGTTTGTGTTTGATTATAAGAAGGAATCACTCCTTTGATTCACCAGTCAAATTAGGGTTTTGCTTGATCAAGGCTATTGATCAATGTGCAAGTATTGATTTGGAAGCTACAGCATCTCATTGGCATTTGAAAGGTCTCTGTACAAGAAATTGGTCAAGATGCCCAGAGGATTTGAAGTTTTGGAGATGACTCATCAGTCTCTTAATGTGTTGAACAAAACTAGGGATTGGGATTTCATCAAGATTTCTTGAGAATTTTGAAGTGAAACTTTGCACATGGCCTCTATATGTTTGTAAGATCATATGTTTGGAGTTTTGATCATCAATTTTGAAGGGAAGTGGATCAATTGATTCAGAGGGGCAAAATGGTCATTTTGGTCAAAATCAGTCAAAGTCAAGGTTGACCCAGGGAACTTTTGGTCAACCATCAATTCAAGGATGTACTTTTCATATTTAAAGTCCATTTTGATCATTGGATCAAAGAGATTGAGGTTTGGGTTGAAACTTGTTCATGAAGAAACCCTAAAAGTTTCTAATTTTGGAAAATGATGACTTAATTTCAAAATTTCACATTTTATTCACCTTTGAACAAAAAAATGCAAATGAAACATGCTGGGAAAGATAAGAGGATGATATTTCATTTCCTATTGGTCTCATGTCCAAATTAGCAAGGAATCAAGAATTATGGTCTTTGGAAGTCACAAAATTATAGGTCATTTTCCAAATTTAGTGAATTTCAAGCTCAATTTTGAGAAACTTAATGGATTCAATTGTAAAAACTCAAAACTAAGGGATTGTATATCTTTTCAATACCTTTCCAAATTGTACTCATTTGTGTCAAAATTCAGAAGTATGAGCAAGTTATGGACCTTGGAATTTGGAGGTATTTCATTGAATTCATGCATACCATGCAAATTGCAAATTCTTGATAACTTGATTTGTGGCCATTTGTTTCACTTAAAACTTGTCCCATGACTAATACGGAATGTACCAAGGCCCATCATTCCAAATTTTGAGCTGCACATGGGCAAATGCAAGGGCAACTCGTGATTTTGCAAAAAGTAGCATGAAAATGCCTAATTACCAACACTTGCTTAATACAAGGATTTAAGTCTTAATGCTTTTGCTAATCTCTTCCTAAGATAAAATGGATTGAAATGCACGTAAAATGCAAGCGCATGAGGGATTTGAGGGCTGCATGTGCACACTTGATTTTGGCAAAAAGAAGATTTCATTCTTTCTAACAGTTTTCAGTATGAAAAACCTATCCTACCCTCCTCTTCATGCTCTATATATTGAGAAGCAAGCCTCATTGAGAGGGGTTCGTGCTTCATTTCATCCCTGAATTAAAAAAGCTCCATAACCACTTGTTCTGCACTTTTCTTCGATTCTCTCAATTCCCTTGCGCGTTTTGGTTGATTCTTCTTGCATTCTCTTCTCCAAGTGATAAGGATTGTAGATCAAGGCTTGGTCTGCAACTGGAGTCAAGGAGAAAATAGATTCGTTTTTGCCTCAAAGGTTTGAATTCTTAACTTCGGATCTTGATTTCTAGTCGTGCATTGTGTGATTTGAGTATATAATCATGTTGTATGAAGTTCTTAAAGTGTTTTTGTAGCTTCAGAGCTTTTAATTTGATGAGATGTGCATGAATGATGCATCTGAAATTTTATGTTCAGTGAGTTTTTGACATTTTTGCACGATCTGTTCTTGATCCATGGTTAATTATATGATGTGATTCGAATTGCATGTTGAAGTATGATATGCTGGCTTTAAGTTGCACAAGATTTCATGAAAAATGGTGTAGAATTGAGCATGTTATGCTGACTGGAACATGAGATGATGAACCTGATCACGCGCGCATTTTTTCTCCTAGCTAGAGGTTGAAGATGATTGTGTGGCCTCCTCTGGTTGGCTGGCTTGTTTCTTTAATTCATTTAAATTTTATTTCATAAATTGATTTTCATGATTTTATTTCTTGCTCAAAAATGGTTGAAAAATTCTGAAAACATTATCACAAATTCAAAATAATATTCCTGACCTTGTGCATTTTTTTTGAAAATGTTTTGATTGGTTTAAAAATTAATGAGTTTAATTAATTGTTTGATTAGTGTTTATTTTTATTTTAATTTTTCTTTGATTTGAAAAATTCCACAAAATATATTTTGGACTCATAAAATAATGTAGAATTTGATTCTGAAATTTGTTTAGCATTTTTCTATTTTTTTATTATGAATTTAATTTGAGAAGTTTATTTTGAATTTTTGCTTTATAATTTTTATTTTAATACTTTCATTAATTCAAAAATCCTCAAAAAAATCATGCAAGCTTGTTTTTAATCATAGAATCTGAATATATTTTTATTTTGACCTTTTTGTGACTTTTGGCTAGGGTTTGCATTTTTGCCCTTAAATAATAGTTTAAATGTTAATTGTTTGTTTAATTTTTATTTTAATATTTCCTTTAATTCAAAAATTTCAAATAAAATCAGAGATATGTGTTTTTAGTTCTAATATTTGAATATAATTTTGGTTGGACATTTTTATGACTTTTGTTTAGAATTTCATTTTGAGATAAGATTATTGGATTAATTGATTAAGTGTTTGGATTTAATTTTATTTTTGACTTTTCTTTAATTCAAAAATGTGAAAAAATATGTATTCTGACATTTAGGGTTTCCTTGAATCTTGCATGATCTTGGTTTGAATTTTTTGAATTTTGATCTTACTTAATCAATATTTAAGATTAAAAGTCAAAAATTAGGGTTTTGTTGCTTATTGTGCAAGTTTCTTTTTTAAAACCATTATGCCCTGAATTTTCAATAGAATTCAAGTCTTGATTAGGGTTCATGAATGTGTTGAGGATATGAAAACCATTTTTATCGAATTATTTGACTTGGTTTGACATTTTTCCATAAATTATTTTGAAAACTTGTCTAGTTTGGTAGTTTTTGCCAACTAGTTTTGAACTTTGGGCCTCATTTGATCCCCTCCTCAATCATTCATGAACTCAAGGCTTGCTTTATGACTTCTACACACTTCAAATATGCTAAGAAGTTTTTGGTTTGATTTATGGATCCTTTTTTTCTATTTTTGATGTATTTTTGAAGTGAAGGTACCCAATTAATGTTGCATGTCTTGTTGCAATTTGTTTGATGGCCAATGAACTTGAGTGAGGCCTATAATTGGGCATATAATGATCATGTTGATTCTGATTATCCACAATAAACTCAATTCATTTCACTTATTGCCCCATGTTTGAATGATTGAACCTTTTTTGATGTATTATGTGGGCTTCATCTTCTATTGTGCTTATGTGTTGTGGTGGAATTAATTGAGTATGATTGAAATGTGTTTGCTCATGACCTTCATGATCTTTGATTATATTCTTCTCAATCTCCCATGATCCTTGATTGATATTCAATTGTCAATTCAATATGGTAATAGAAAGGAGCAACATTCCTCTTATTCTTTTGACCAATTTGTGCACATACTTGTTTCTTTCTGTCTATCATGACTAATGTTTGTTAATTGCTATCATGTTTTATCATTTCATTTTGGTGACATCATCCATCCCTTGTGTGAATCATCATCCTATTTATGGGAATACTAACTTGGTTGTTGAATGTGCGAGGTACTTTGAGAAACGTTTTCCATTTTTTGAGGCTATTGTGTTTCACTTTATTTGTGGAACACAATTTGTTATGTTTGCACTACTCTTGTGCTTGGCATATTTGATAGTTTATGCAGGATATACACATGTGATTATGAATGCTATACATTGCCCATGGGATCTGTTCGTATCTTAAAATCTCAATACTTATATCTTGATGGCGTAGTTTCTGACTTGATTTGTCTACTGATGCCAGCTTGCTTGAAGTTCTCTGGGTTTCTTTTATTCTTGCTCAGTTGCTACGGATAGTTATCCGTTTGGTATTGCACTATTTCCTTTCATCCATTTTTATTTTTCATAGTTCTCTGATTGCATGATGGGATCTCTGTTGCTAATATATGTCAGGAGGCCCTCTGGTTTTTGTCTGATAGATGTGTTGTGTTTGTTTTTGATTTACGAGTCACTCAATTTAGAAATTGAGATCATGACTTCGCTCTCAGTGCATGTTCCCTATAGGATGTTTATTGCTTTCCTCTTTAATTTTTGATCGATGAGTCACTCAATTTAGAAATTGAGATCACGACTTCGCTCTCATTGCATGTTCCCTATAGGATGTTTATTGATTTTTCTTCTTTAATTGTTGATCGATGAGTCACTCAATTTAGAGATTGAGATCACGACTTCTCTCTCATTGCATGTTCCCTATAGGATAGTTTTTTTAAGCTTCCTTTAACATGTTAATTAAGGTAGGGTTTTCCTTTATCCTCAACCTTAGGGTCAACCATTGTATGATAACACTAGGGGTAGTACTAGGCTAGTTTCCCTTAGTTGTTTTTCCTTTCTATGCACTTTGCATCTTAAAACAAAAATTGTTTTCTTGGCAAATCATAAAACACTTCTAATAAACTCAAACCCTTCTTTAAGGTAAAAGCTACAAACCAATCCTATTTTGTTTATGCGCCTCTTGGTTTTATCTTTAAACCTGTTTAGCCAATGTTTCGCCATCGCACATTTGTTTGAAGCTGATGTTTCGCCATCGCACATGTTTGTTATCCTACTTTGATTCTCAATATCATTGTTAGGTGTGATGTTTCGTCATCCGTTTTATTGATGTTTCGCCATCTTAACCATGATATCTTGTTATCTTCTATCCGATGTTTCTCCATCACACATTTTTTTGAAGCTGATGTTTCGCCATCGCACATGTTTGTTATCCTACTTTGATTCTTAATATCATTGTTAGGTGTGATGTTTCGTCATCTGTTTTATTGATGTGCTGCCATTTTTTCCATGATATCTTGTATCTTTTAGCCGATGTTTCGCCATCACACATTTGTTTGAAGCTGATGTTTCGCCATCGCACGTATTTGTTATCTTACTTTGATTCTCAATATCATTGTTAGGTGTGATGTTTTCTCATTTGTTTTATCATTTGATGTTTCGCCATCTGTGACATGTTACTATGTTATTATTTAGTCGATGTTTGACCATTGTTTCATTCGATGTTTTTCCATCTTGACTGTTTGTTGTCTTAACTAAAAAACACAAACCAACCAAAATACATGAGCCGAACTACGGCTGCTCTGATTCCTAAAAAGGGATACGTGGGCATTGGGGTAGGGCCCAATCGAGCACAACTTTTATTTTCCCTAAATTGTTTTCTTTTTTCTTTCGCATGCATTCCCTTTTTTAGCTTTAAGTCATAGACATAGATTTTGACCAAACCCATTAGATTAGACAACAAGAGTGGATACCGTAGAGTACTACGGGTGTGTGGGGTGCTAATACCTTCCCCTCGCATAATAGACTCCCTTACCCGATCTCTTGGTCGAAAGACCGTGATTTCTCCCTCTTCAGGTTTTCTCGATGTTTACCTTTCCCTTTTGGCGGGATAAAAGACGTCCGGTGGCGACTTCATTGATTTTTCATTACATCCAGATGACGGGTTCCGGTCGGGTGGTTTCAGCTGGTGACTTCACTAGGGACAGGTTGACCTCTTGCTGGTCCATCCCGGAGTCGATCCTAGCTCTTGTTTATTTTCTTTTTTGGATTTTTATTTTTACCGCTTTGCATATTTATCTGTTTGCATTGCATCCTATGTGCGCTTTACTTTCTACATACTGGATTTGGCTGGACTGTTTGGATTCTGGATTTCTTGGTGGGTGGGCTGTTCCATGAGATAAAAGGCCTCGTACCCAGGCTATGAGTGAATTCCATAGGAACTAGGAATAGAATGGCCATGACAGCTATGAGGCGGATGCTTTGTAGACCTGACCATGAGACCCATGACTTCAGAGGTAGTTCGGATAGGTGTTACCGTATGATGATATCGACATTCGAGCTCCTGTACTCTGATTTGGCTTATAACCTTACCTTGACCTAGACTACACCCGTGAGAGGGGCGGGAAAACTTTTCTTACAGGTACAGGTACTGTTGGTGACTTTGTGTTGTGAAGGTGACTCAGGTTCCCATAATAGTGTTGAAGCTTTGGGATTTTCTTT
Source organism: Vicia faba (assembly GCA_948472305.1). Lineage (NCBI taxonomy): Eukaryota > Viridiplantae > Streptophyta > Magnoliopsida > Fabales > Fabaceae > Vicia > Vicia faba. Next base: position 72,963,271 of record OX451735.1, read on the forward strand.
TGATCTTGAGTGGTGATGTTCTGTAATGGTCCAGCCATGATCCAGTGTGAAACTTTGATCATGTCATGTTGCATCATAGCATATTTATTTCTATAAAAAAAATGATGTATAAAAAAATAACTAGCATGCGCATGTCATCTTCCAGGGACATTCGAGAGTCTTCTGTCCATCAGAAATGGCTAGCCTCCCGTCAGTTGAGTTTGATTCAGTTTGTGTTAAAAAACCCACCAGGCATACATTCGCTTATCAGATTACAACTATTGATGTGTCCGAATTGAAGAGGTTGAGTTCTTATCTGAAGGGTGATGTTCTGAATAATTTCAACAAAACTTATGGAAATTTGTTGCTAATCCTTAACACTCTAGTTGACCTAATGCCTTTGATCACCCTCTTCCAATTCTATGACAAGGAATTACGGTGTTTTACTTTTCAAGATTATCAACTGGTTCCCACACTATAAGAGTACGCGTACCTACTTAATATCAAGTTGTCCGATGAAGTTCCTTTTGTCCAAGTACCGGAGAAGCCAAAGTTCGAAGTTATTGCTGAAATTCTTCATTTGAGTTGGAAAGAGGTGAAAGACAATTGGAAATCAAGTGAGGATACTATAGGGTTTTATTTGGATTTCTTAGTGAAGAAAGTTGAAGACTGGGCAAAGAAAGGGAATTGGAGTAACTTCAGCTCTCTGTTTGCTCTCATGATATACGGGATCATCCTCTTCCCTCGCAAGAGAAATTTTGTGGATTTGACGACTATTTGTGTTTTTAGAAATGAGAACCCGGTACCGACACTCTTGGCAGATACTCTTTACACCATTCATTTCAGGCATGGAAAAGGAGGTAATGTAAGTTTATGTCATTCGATGTTGTATCAATGGTTTAAGTTGCACCTACTGACAAGTGGCCCTTTCGTGGATACCAGGCATTCTCTCTGATGGTCATCAAGACTTGTCAACCTTACTTCATTTGATATCCGGTGAAATTATGACATGGGGGAAGTACAAAGTATTATCACTAGCTGGGGAGATTTTCCTAATATTCCCCTCATAGGAACTAAGGGGTGTATAAACTATAATCATGTGCTTTCTTATCGTCAATTGGGATATGCAATGGATGGACCGCCAAAGGTTAAGGAGGTGTCTGAATTAGTATATTTTGTTGGAGGAAGTGATGTTGAAAAGAGTGACAAGTGCTTGGAAGAGAGTTCACAGGAAGAATAAAACTACTTTGGGCAAAAAGGTTCCTATTGCTAAAGTTCCTTACCTGGAATGGATTAGAGCCAGGGTTAAGATTTTATGGTTACCATTTGCAAGGTCGGCTCCTATATGTAAGCAACCTCCTACTGTTCTGAGTAACATGGTGCCTACCAAGGTGTTCACCCAGGTTCATGTTGAGAAAATTCAACTTCGTGCAAAAGGCCGTGAGGCAGGGATGAAACTTTATTGGGTAGATCAAGAAAGCGCCGACTTAGCTCGCAAACTCAAAGAAGCTCAAGGGGAAACTTCTGATGCAACCAGTTTCAGGAAGAGGTCTCATGCTGAAATGGAAGAAGAGTTGAGTAAGACCCAGCAAGAGTACCAGAAGCTTCAGACATTTGAGAATAGCTACAGGAAGAAGATTCAAAACTTGGAGAAATAGCTCAAAGACAAAGATGCTCAGCTTAAGAAGGAAGTAGCCCAGAGGCGTGTCGTAGAGGATCGTTTTCAAGAAATTAAAGTATTCACATCACAACTTTTGAAAGAGAAAGCCAGGTTAAGGAGTATTGTCAACACCTTGAAGCGTGTCTTGTTCCGGAGATTTAGTTTTGTTATCTACCTTTGGTGTATTTGGTCACCCCCAGGATTGTTAGAAGGGACCGTTTTTTGTTTTTATTATTCATTTTTTGTTAAGTTTTCTTTGAAACATGTATTTTGTTGTTTATCTCTACACTCTTAAATGTCCGAAGTCACTCGAACATCGTTTCTTTTGTTTGTAAATAATTGAAGTGTTTGTCTTATTGTCCTTTTTTCCATTGATTGTAGGTTTTATCTTTGGTTGCATGCCGTAATTGATGAATAAAAGGACTCTTGAATACCGGGAAATGACAAACATATCATGCACATCATGCATTTCATAACATTACAGGTTATCTCAAGACGGTATTCTTATTCTTCTACTTTTCTTATTCAGAATTCAAGACGACTACTCATCGGTATTCCACCAGAAACAATTTTCCAAGACAGATGGAATAAGTTCAAGCTGAACTCGCTGAAATGAGGGCCCAGATGGTTACTCAGATGACCCAGTTCATGGAGGTCATTACCAACATGAATTGCTGACAGGAGGAACTGGCTTCCATTGTCAACAACCAGCGCCGCTATCCTGGGATGGCGGAAATCAAGGGCTCTATCAGGATATTTGTGTAGGATTGGGGGATGTGCAATATCATCCTTGTGATACGGTGAGAGAACTGACTTGAGGTTTTGCGTTTTGTGTTCGTAAATGTCGCGGTTTAGCAAGAGTCGCCACCGACTTTTATTTTATCCAAAAGGAAAGGTTAAAAAGCACAGGAAAGACCTTTAAGACGTTTTCTTGAGTTCGGGGGGTAGATTATGAAAAGGGAAGGTGCTAGCACCCTTTTCATCCATGGTTTTCCATGGGCTCTTAGTTACTTGCTTAGATCACTTGCTTTGCTTTTACAATTGTTTGAAATGGTGCTTTGTGTGGTTTTGAAAGTATTTTGAAAAGAGGCCATCGTTTAGGCAATCTTTGTAATGATTCTCGTTCGTAAGAATGTATACAAAGATGTTTGTCTTTTGAAAAATGTTTCAATATTTTGAAAGGTGTTTAGAAATGTTTTGAAATGTGTGTGTGATTGTTTTGAAAATAGCAAGGATTGTTTAGAAGTGGAGCAAGTAACTAGGAGTTATCTACCCTACTCAAATGTCTTTCCTATACATTTTTATTCCTTTAACATTGTTGATCTACCATTGTTTTGGTAGACAACCCTATCTTTAGATGTTAAACGGGACGGGCGTGGGTCATCGTATGACCATGATAGCAATGTTGCCAAGTATCTTAGCATGTTTGGAGGGACCAAGATCATTTTGTTTAGGCAACCTTTTGATAGCGTCATCGAGGGACTATGATCTTTTGTTTTGTTTTGTTTTGCCAAGATACTTTGCATGCATACCATGGCCATTTTTAAGGCAACCAAGTGGGTGAAACCCTAAGGAGTGCTTGTGTGCAATGTGTGTCATATTACATGCTTTTGTTTGTCTTGTATTAGGTCATTGCTATTTGTTTGATTTTTGTCTTATCATGCAAAACCCTAGTTTTACTAAACATGGTATAATGCGATAAAATTGCGTAAAATAAATCTAAGCTATTACAACAATTATTATAGAAGGGGAGATACAAGTTTTTGAATGGGGATATTTGCACAAAATAAAACCCTAAAATACTATTACAACCCAATTGAATTATTGTACAAGATAAATAAATATACAAATATTTAAATATGCAAATAAAATGTATTTATGCAAAAATGTCTTGTATTTGTTTTATGTATGAGAAAATGATTTATTAAACCCTAGAAAAAGAGAAAAAATAATATAGTTATTTTTGAAAGGGGAAACCCTAGTTTTTGGTTTAAAAGAAAATATATATTCTATATTTATTTTATTTTGTCTATTTTTGTACAAGAAATAATAAATAATATAAACAAATATTAAAAATTAAAAATATGTATGAAAATAATATTTTATGTGTAAAATAATAAAATAAAAATATTAATATTTATTAAATGTATTTACAATTTATTTGAGAAAATAAGGTTCTATTTATTAATAAGACTATTTTTATATGTGAGAAAATAATAATAAAAATAAAATAAAATTGCAAAAAATTAAGAAAATTATTTTTGTGATTTTTTTTAATGTTCAGAAAAAACTATTAAAATCAATAAACATAAAAATATGAGAAAATACAAAAAATAAACAAAATAAGCAAAGGGGGTGTGGATATCAGGTCAGGGGGGTGTGGAAAGTAGAAAAAACAAGGCCAAGGCGCGCCAGGCCCAGGACAGTCGTCCCTGTCCTCCAGCTTCTCCCATTTGCGCGCGTATCTACTTCAACCTGTAACTCTCTATTCTTTGCACAAAAAGAAAAACTTATAACAGAAAAAATGTAGCTTGTGATCTCACGATTCCAGTGATATAAAGTTTGTGACCTAACTCTAAAAGACTAGGGAGAATTTTGTAACCCCTAATTTCTGAACTAATTTTTTCATGAACTTCAAGCTTCAAATTCTCACTACTCAGTTAATATAAATGACAACTATGCATATATACAGTATCACCATGTTAAGGACTACATCTTTGCTTCACAAATCATAGCTTAAGGATTCCTAAATAGAGAGATAGAGTTTTGAAAACTACCTTGTCCAGCTGGATTTGGATATGGCAATATGGGGACTTTGAGTGAGGCCTGAGGATCGTGAGAGCTTCCTTGAAGTTCCCTCAACCTATTCCAATGCTTAGTTGGCCTTGTGGATGGCTGAAACTTCATGCACGAGTCAACCTGCAACCTTCAAGTTTGAAAATGGTGATGTCTGAAATAGAGGTTATAGCAACAGGACAAGGGCTTGGATAGTTTGGATGTGATGTAGGGAAGATGTTTCAAGTGTTAAAGGGAGAAACGCACGAGCCAATATTGAGCTTGCAAGAGTTTTGCAGAAACTGCAAGTTTGGGCAGAAAAATCGTGTTTTGGTGTTTGGAAGAGTTTCAGATCATGAGCATTCGTGTTCTAGCTTGAGATAAGTTTGTGAAGTTGTGTAGAATGATGCCAAGTCTTGCCTTTATCAGATGTACAAGTTCTCTTGACTTTTGCAACTTTTCTTGCTTTTGAAGAAAAATGACAAGACTTATGCCAACATGCTTGTCCATGTTTGCTTGCTAGCTGCAGAGGGTTTGTATGCTTTGCCTGATATTTGTGGACATTGCTTGTCACAAAAGATCAGGTCCATGGCTCAAGAATTGTAAAGTTGCAAAAGGCTAGCTTTATGAAAATGGCAATGTGCCCTTTATGCCATTTATGGATTTATTCTTTGTACAATGCTCCAAAGGTCAAAATAAAGCCATTAACCATTGAGCTACCATTTAATTATGGAGTGTAGAAGGTATTTAGGACCTGTAATGCAAGGTACAAGCATGCTTGATCAGATTTGCAACTTGGTGCATTGTAAAAATGGCTTGAACAAAAGTGACAAAATGCCATTTTCTCTTCTTCGATTCTCCCTAACCACAAATGATCTTGGAGAGTTCTTGGATATTTTGGAAAACTTGCAACATGATATACAATCCATATTTGAAATGCATTTTGAGATACCTCTTTGAACTAGGTGAAAAATGTCCATGAAGTTGGGTCAAAAACCTGCCTAAATTAGGGCAAATTTTCACTAAGTCTTTTAGTTCATGGACCCCTATTCATAAATTCATAACTTGAGATCCAAGAATCTTTTGGGAATAGTTTGTGAGGAAAAGTAATAGATTTCATGGAGGACTACAACTTTCATGTTGAAAGTTTTCTTTGAATCCAACTGCATCATGGTGAAAAAGTTGTGGAAAGTTGGGAAAAAATAAGAAATTTTCCACACTTAGAAAAATTCTAAGTTATGAAAAATTTCAAATTAAAACCCTAATTTTCAATTTTAGGTTTATTGGTCAAAAAGTTTCACATTTTGACATATCTTGATGAATTATGACCTTGGGCACTTGATTTTGACCAAAAAGTCAAAGTTTGACTTTTCAATGTACAGTTGACTTTTGATCAGTTGACTGCAAAATTCATCTGTCAATCCAATGCATTTGAGATCCTTTGAACTATGTGATTAGGTAAATATGATGCTATTGAGTCCTTGAAATCATGCTTGAACCCAATTGGTCATTGGCTAGGTTAAAAATCAGAAATTGCCCCTTTCTCAGTCAAAACCCTAATTTTGACCATTTTGCCCTTTTGGTGATTTGATCAAATTTCTTGAGGAGTTGTGATCCAAACTTGATAAAATGGTTCATATGAGTCTAAAATGTTATTGTGGATCAAAATTTTATGAAGTTTGACTGTAAATTGGCCATGGTTGACTTTTTCCCCAATACAGCTGATTTTTAGGTCAACTGTCCAATTGACTGAGCAAAAAAGTGATTCAAGGCTTGAAACTTGGTATGAGAAATATTAGGGGTCCAAGATGGTGTATGAAAGTCACATTAAGCATTGGTGGTCCAAAAATCCTTGTGCAAACTCAAACCCTAATTTTAGGTTATCAGTGCAAGATGATGTCTTGAGCTGAGCAAACCCTAAATTGGTCTTGAGTCCAAGCAGTCTTGTGAGAAAAATCTTGATAAAATGAGAGGGCAAATTTTGGGGTACAACAGCTGCCCCTGTTCAATCTTCTTGAACCTGAAGAGTTAGATTGGCGAGTTTTTCCGTTCGTGACTCGAAGGTAAAAGATGATTGGACACTAGAGTGCCCATAAATTTGCACTTGATGAAGTAGTTGAGGGAATGGGCTTAAAGATGCCATTTGGAGAGGTGATAGAATCTTGTTGGAGATGGGATTGTAGATGCCATCCAAAAATGTTTGTTGTAAGTCAAGAGGATAAGTATCAGAATGGTGTCTGTTTCTGGAACGTATCTGAACTGTATCTGGAGACTGAATCTACATGAGCAAGGGAATAGCAGCCTTGTCTGGAGCGTATCCAAGCTGTAACTAAACTTGAATCTAAATGAATGAATAACAGAATGACTTCCATTTCTGGAGTGTATCTGTATTGTATCTGAATCTGAAATCTGAATAAGCGACAGAATGGCATCCGTGTCTGGAGCGTATCTAAGCTAGGGAAAATCAAAATAAGTGACAGAATGGCAACCGTGTCTGGAACGTATCTGGATTGGAATCTGAATAAGTAATGGAATGACTTCCGTGTCTGGAGTGTATCTGTATTTTAATCTGAATAAGTAACAGAATAACTTCCGTGTCTGGAGTGTATTTGTACTGTATCTGAGGGTTGAGATTTGCATGAGTAGCAGAATGACTTCCGTGTCTGGAGTGTATCTGTATTGTATCTGAAATCTTTGAACATTGTTAATGGTAGTTGTTAATCTTATCCTGAAAAGGGTAAAATGTTAGCTAAGACACAAAGTTATGTTGCATGAAATGTATGATGCAATATATGTGCCTTATCATTGTTTATGATATATGAATGTAATGTATGCGCATGTAAGCTGATTAGCTGTTTTTCTGAGGAAAATAAATCCTTGACTATTGAGGAAAGAAACCCTTGGCGACTGGGGATAATAACTCCTTGACTGTTGCCGGGGAAAATAAATCCTTGATTGCTGCTGGAGATTAAAAATCCTTGATTGCTGAGGATGAGAAATCCCTAGCGATTGTTGGGGAATAAAAATCCTTGATGACTTTCCTTGGGATACAGGGATCCTTCAAGTCTTAGAGTTGGAGTATTGACAAAAATTCTGCTGTGAGAGTAATGCCATGTACTGCCTAAGAAATCTGCTTGGGGAAATCCAGAGAACTTTCTTGATGTCTACCGGGGATTACACAATGGGAAACCTTGTTCCGCTGGGGAATAGAGAAAACTCTGATGACTTCTGTGGGGAATTAAGAATTAGAATCTTCATTCTGGCGACCTCACTGGGGAACAATAAGAACTTTGTGGGGAAGAAGGTTTACTGCTGGGGAGTAAGTCCAGGATTTTGGATTATCTGCCACTTTACTGGGGAATTATCCTAGGTTGGGGAGAGACAAAAGTTAACTGTTATTTGGTTGATTCTCAGACTTCAAGACAACTTGCTGGGGAATTTGGAGAAAACTCCATGGTCTCCATTGGGGATTGATAGTTTTTGGCTCCGCTGGGGATTGAAGGTCTCAGCTCTGCTGGGGATCTAGGAGTTTGAAGTTTTAACTCTGATGGGTATTAAGGGTTTGAAATTTTTAGTTCCGCTGGGGATCTAGATGATGTACTGTAGGGATTGCTCATGGAATAGACGAAAGACGTTTTCCTATCCTTTCAACCTGTCAGTAATTGTTCTTTTTCATCCTGTTTATTTATAAACAGTAATTATGTTCAAATGCATATGTTCATTAATGAATCATTGGACGTTTTTGCAAATAAAACACAAGTGTAAAAGAAAAAGACAAATGGTTTTCTGCACTTTAAAGAGATATCTTTGTATTTACTTTGAATAAGTATTTTGTACTAAGGAAACAGACATCCTAGTATTTTGATACGTCTGACCGTGGCAAACAGCAGTAAGTCTCTTTTTGTCAATTAAGTTTTTAATTGATCAAGTCGGGTTTGAATCCAATCGTCTTCACTCAGACCTGCATCCTTCATGATTCTCAAAGAGGGGATCTGAACCTCAATGGGTAAAATAGCCTCCATGCCATAAACTAAAGAATAGGGTGTTGCCCCAGTTGATGTGAGAGTCGTGGCACGATACCCGTGGAGAGCAAACTGTAGCATCTCATGCCAGTCCTTATAGGCGACTGTCATTTTTTGTATGATCTTTTTGATGTTTTTGTTCGCAGCTTCGACAGCACCATTCATCTTTGGCCGATAGGGTGATGAATTGTGATGTTGAATCTTGAACTGCTCGCACAGGGCGGTGATCATAGTATTGTTAAGGTTTGTACCATTGTCAGTAATGATCCTTTTGGGGATACCGTACCGAAAAATAAGATTCTGCTTGATGAAGCAGGCAACAATATTCTTAGTAACGGATGCAAAGGAAGCTGCTTCGACCCACTTTGTGAAATAATCAATGGCCACTAGAATAAAGCAGTGTCCATTGGAGGCTGTAGGCTTGATCTCTCCAATCATGTCGATTCCCCACATAGCAAACAGCCAAGGAGCTATTAAGACATTTATGGGAACTGGAGGCACGTGTACCTTGTCTACATAGATTTGACATTTATGGCAGGTCCAGAAGTGTTGATAGCAGTCAGCTTCCATGGTAGACCAGTAATAGCCTGCCCTTAGAATCTTCTTAGCCATCGTATGCCCGTTAGAGTGAGTGCCAAAGGTACCTTCATGCAATTCAGCCATAATCCTTTCAGCTTCAAGCTTGTCCACACAACGGAGCAGAATAGAATCATGATTGCGTTTGTACAGGATGCCATTACTTAGGAAGAACTTAGCCGAGAATCTCCTTAAGAACTTTTTGTCATTGACTGAAGCTCCTTCAGGATATTCTTGAGCCTCGAGATACCTTTTGACTTCATGAAACCAAGGTCGGTCCACTACTTCTTCGGTATTAATCTCGTGACAGTGTGCAGGTTCGTCCATCCGTTCAATGGTGATCTGGGGAGCTTCATTATCCCAATTAACTTTAAACATGGATGACATTGTAGCTAGAGCATCTGCTAGCTGATTTTCTTCTCATAAGAAGTGCTCGAAGGTAATCTGCTCAAAATGTGGTAGCAATGTCAAGACATGTTCTTTGTAAGGGATGAGGTTAGGATGCTTAGTGTCCCACTCTCATTTGATCTGATTGATGACCAAAGTTGAATCCCCAAACACAACTAAAGATTTGATTCCCAAGTTTATGGCATCCTTGAGACCAAAGATGCATGCTTCATACTCTGCCATGTTGTTCGTACAGTTGAAGCAGAGTCTGGTTGTAAAAGGAGTATGGCATCCTTCTGGAGATATAAGCACAGTGCCGATACCGTTGCCAAGTGCATTGGATGCCCCATAAAAGTACAGGGTCCATCGGGATCCTTGTTCAGGTCTGTCATATGGTCTGAAGTTTTCAATGTTTTCCAATGTCATGATGTCTTCGTCAGGGAAGTCAAACTTCATGGATTGATAATCTTCTACAGCTTGATGAGCCAGATGATCAGCTAGCACACTGCCCTTTATAGCTTTTTGGGTCGTGTATTGTATGTCATACTCTGTTAGGATCATCTGCCATCTAGCTATCCTTCCAGACAAAGCAGGCTTCTCAAAGATGTATTTTATCGGATCCATCTTAGATATCAGTAAGGTGGTATGAGTCAACATATACTGCCTTAGTTGGCGAGCAGACCATACCAAAGTGCAACAAGTTTTCTCGAGCAGTGAATATCTGGTTTCACAATCGGTAAACTTTTTGCTAAGGTAATAAATGGCATGCTCTTTTTGGCCAGACTCGTCATGCTACCCTAATATGCACCCCATTGAATTCTCTAAGACGATCAGATACACGATTAGCGGTCTTCCTTTGACGAGCGACATCAAGACAGGAGGCTCTTGTAAATACTCCTTGATTTTATCGAAAGCAATTTGACAGTCATCATTCCATCTAACTACTTGATCTTTCTTCAACAGCTTGAATATTGGTTCACAAGTAGATGTTAGGTGAGAAATGAACCTAGCAATGTAGTTTAGGCGTCCCAAGAAACCTCTGACCTCCTTCTCAGTGCGAGGAGCAGGCATTTCTTTTATAGCTTTGACTTTGGCAGGATCAACCTTGATGCCTTTATTGCTGACAATGAAACCCAAGAGTTTACCGGACCGGACTCCAAATGTGCAATTGTTAGGGTTTAACCTTAGCTTGTATTCCTTTAACCTGACAAACAGCTTTTGCAAGTGATCCAGGTGTTATTCTTCAGTTTGTGATCGAGCTATCATGTCATCTACGTAGACCTCTATCTCATGATGTATCATATCATGAAACAAAGCTACCATGGCGCGTTGATAGGTTGCCCCGGCATTCTTCAGTCCGAATGGCATCACTTTGTAGAAGAACGTACCCCACTATGTAACAAATGTAGTTTTCTCCATGTCCTCAGGTGCCATTTTGATCTGGTTATAGCCTGAGAATCCGTCCATGAAAGAAAATACTTTGTGTTGAGCTGTGTTGTCGACTAGGATGTCAATATGCGGAAGTGGAAAGTCATCTTTAGGGCTGGCCCTGTTTAAGTCTCTATAATCCACGCACATTCTCACTTTTCCATCCTTTTTAGGCACGAGCACAATGTTAGCAACCCATTATGGATAGGAAGTAACAGCTAGAAATCCAGCATTGAACTGTTTCATAACTTCTGCTTTGATCTTTTATGACATGTCAGGTCTCATGCGGCAGACTTTTTGGTTCACTGGTGGACAGTCTTCTCTGGTGGGTAGACGGTGTACCACAATGTCTGTATCAAGTCCCGACATGTCTTTGTATGACCAGGAAAATATCTCAACATAATCATGCAACAGCTGAATTAGGCGCTCTTTGACACTCGGCTCTAGGTTGGCACCCACTCTGATTTCCTTCTTGTCTTCCTCAGTACCCAAGTTGATTATGTCTAACAACTCCTCATGAGGCAGAATTGCTCTTTCCTCTTATTGTAGAAGTCTGGCCAATTCCCATGGCACCTCACAGTCTTCCTCACCTTCATATTTGGCTTGGTAGACCAGATCTTCAGAGTCATTAAAGGCTATAGCAGTATCGTTACCCATGGGTTCCGGAGTGGAAGGGTACTTGCATTTGTGAGTGTGGGTATGTGTGAGGGCATAACCATCTTTAAAACAACAAAATGTAAAAGAAAGACAATGAGCAAAAAGGTTTATATATGAAAAGCGTCCATGATTCATTAAAATGACATATGAAAATGAAATAAGAACCCTTACAAATGGACCTATGTGCCTCGGGTAAGACACAAGGTTAAAAAAGTACGAATTGTTTGTGAATCATTACACATCAAACAAAAATGGAAAAGATAAATTATTGCGGTATGAAAGTAATCAGAACAAAGTCTTTTGCTTCCCAGTTGCACAGTCCTCCGCCGACAGTAGGAAAAATCCAGTCTTCCAGGCTTCCCTCTTCATCACTGTCCTCTAGTGCATTAACCCATTAGTGGCTGATCTTTACAGGTGGCCCTCCGGCACGGGTGCGGAGTACGGCCTTCTGAGCAGTCGAGGTAAATCCCAAGCCGAATTTGTCTGATTTGAAAGGAAAGTCTAGAAGCTAACCCATGATAGTGGATCCGCCTTCTTCCACCATTGCCCTTGCATCTTTTAGAGAAGACATCCTAGGTACAGGTCTTGTGATCACTGGAATTGAGGACACCGCTTTGATCGCTGCTATTTCCTGAGAGACTTCTTCAAAATGTTGGAAAGGGGTCTCAATGAATTCGCCATCCAATTCTACATAGCGGAAAGAATTCAGATGACTAATCATGTATTCCTCTTCACCATGGACAGTTATGATTTTCCCTTGGACAAGGTACTTCAACATCTGATGCAAAGTCGAGGTGACAGCACCAGCATTATGAATCCAGGGGCGTCCCAACAGGAAAGAGTAAGAAGGACGGATGTCCATCACATAGAATTTTGAATTGAACGTTTGGGTACCCACCTTGATTGGGATGTCCACCTCCCCATGGACCATCCTTTTAGAGCCATCAAATGCTCTCACAATGATATTACTGGGTTTTAAAGTCAGCCCCTCACAATCTAATCTATCCAAGGCTTTCTTTGGAAAGACGTTCAAGGATGATCCAGTATCAACCAAAACATGGGCTAGGGTGGTTCCCCTACACTCCACTGAGACATGTAGTGCATCATTGTGTTTTCTCCCTTTGGAGGTCAAGTCAGCATCGGAGAAACTCAGGCCATTATCGGCTGTCAGACTGGCCATGCACTCTTGGAATTGATTTGCGGACATCTCTTGCGGAACATGAGCCGTCTTCAGAAATTTTACCAAAGCTTTAGCATGTGCCTCAGAGTACAGCAGCAGGGCTAACATAGAGATTTTGGAGGGGGTCTGCCCCAGTTGTTCTACCACATCATAATCACTTTTCTTAATGATCCTTAGGATTTCTTCCATCTCCTTCTTGGATGTCTCAGGAATAACTAGTGACTGAGCCTTCGTCAAGACAGGCTCCTCTTGAACATTCTTTCCTTTATTCTCAGCAGCGGAAGTAGGGATAGGAATTTTATTGTCATTGTTGGCGGGTACACTTGCTGGTGTAATCACTGGCACAACTGTAATCTTTGGAATGGCCACGGGTCCAGAGACTTCCTTTGGAGGCGCAATCTCTGGAGAGAAAATTCTCCCACTGCGGGTAATTTTGCTTGTTCCGGCAATGTTACTGATGTCGGAATTGTCCTCCTCTGAGCTCTCTTCATCGGCAGTCTGTTCAATCTGTTTGACAGCATGGTAGTAGATTTCTCCACCATAGTTTCATGGTACCATTTTATCTGATTTGTATGGGGCAGGCCCGGGCATTGTTATCTTCAACGGAGTAGTCATTAGAGCGGATGTAATCCTAACAGGTTTTTTAGGAACCCTGGAAGGATTGGCGTATATGGTTATTATTGAAACTTCTGGAACTGGAATGGGTGAAACAGGAGCTTTCTCAAACAAAATTTATTGATTATCGATCAATTGTTGGACACCTTTCTTCAACAGAGGACAGTCAAATGATGAGGACAGGCAAGTATGGCAATCTTGGTCACAACCTGGGAACACCTCAGCTTTCAACAAATTCAACTTGATGGTTAGGAGAGGAGTTAACAGTTCATCTACAGTAGAAACAAACAGATCTTCTTCCACAGCACTAGCATTGTGTCCATGCCTAGGCATTGGAGCGGAGATAACATTCGGCTTCTCAGGAGCTTCAAATTCAACTTCCTTAGCGTCTATCAGATCTTGAATCTTGTTCTTTAGAGCCCAACAGTTGTTGGTGTCATGCCCTGGACTTTCTGAATGGTAAGCGCACCTGGCATTCGGATGGTAATGTAGAGATGTAGTATTGGGATTTTTAGGGGCCTCTTTTAACATGGCAAGGTTCAACTTCAGAAGATGTGGTAGGACTTGAGCTGGAGTCATGTTTATCTTGGTGAATTTCCTTACAGGCCTTTCCACCCTTTGCTGGTTACTTCTCGGCTGATCATTTCTCGGCTGGTTGTTTCTTGGTTGGTCTGATGCAGACTTTTGAATCATAATGGCCCCCATTGTTGGTCGTCGTTCGGTTCTTCCCTAATTTCTCTGTGCATAAACAGCAGACACTTCCTTCTTTCCAGTGAATGGCTTCTTTGCAACACCAGAGGCAGACGCGTCTTTTTGAATTTTCCCGCTTCTAATACTGGCTTCCACCCTTTCGCCAGTTAAAATAAACTCAGTGAAGCCTGCAGAGGAGCTTTCAATCAGGTGATTAAAGAAAGGACCTGACAGAGTCCCCAAGAACATGTCCACTAGCTCTCTTTTAGATAAAGGTGGTTGCACCCTTCCGGCCAAATCCCTCCATTTTTTGGCGTAGTCTTTGAAGCCCTCATTGGACACTATAGCCATACTCTGGAGCTGAGTACGGGTTGGTGCCAAGTCGGCATTGTATTGATATTGTTTATAGAAGTCTGCTGCCAAGTCCTCCCAATTATGCACATCAGACCTTTCCAACTGGTAGAACCAATCCAGCTGTGTTCCCGATAAATTGTCCTGGAAAAAGTGAACTCATAAGTCTTTGTCTGCTGAATGTGGTTGCATCTTCCTGACATAAGAGCGAAGGTGCATCTTGGGACAAGACACCCCGTCATACTTAGCAAACAAAGGTACTTTAAACTTAGGAGGGATTACTATTCCAGACACCAGCCCTAGTTCCTCAAAATCCAGCCCAGGTACTCTCTGTACTTCCATAGCGGCTAGACGCTCTTCCAAGTTTTTGTATTTGTCATCGGCCGGAGGGTATTGTTATTCTGAGTAGTCTTCTTCTTCCTCTTCTTCGGCTTCAGAATCAGATGGTACTGCCATCTCTTTACCTTTTCTCTCTCCTTCCTCAGAGGTTGATGGAAATTCCAAAGTCCGTCTGACTTATCCTTGGAACCTTCTGCCCATAAGAACCACCCCAACTGGTTTCTTCTTTGTTTTATCTATTTCTTTTTCTAGCATAGTCTTGAGCTCCTCCTGCCCCTTGGCCAGATTCAGGAGTAACTGTTGGAATTGTGAATTTTGAGCTTGCAAGTCTTTAACCGTTTGTTCAAGATCCATTTTGCTGAAATAAACAGCATAGGGATGAGGAAACTTCTTGCAAAGACATGTTTATGCATATGATGAATGATATGTATTCATGTAATGCTTTCAAGGATTTAAAAAATTCAAATTTATGTTAAACAAAAAAGGAACAAACGTTATATTAATAAAATAGAATTTGTTTACATCAATGCCCCTAGGGAAAAATAATACAAAATTCTAAGATAAAAAGACGTTGCGCATCCTCTTTGGTGCAATGTAGGTGTTGAGAGTCTGCTCTTCGTGAAGTAACCGAGTAAGTTCTAAAACCTTCTTCTCGCTTGCGTAGAATTGGGCTTCAAAAGTATCGCGTTCTCCCTTGAGCTGTATCCAACTCCTTTATAGATCTTTGAGTGATGTTAGCATGTCAGGATGTAGGATGGTGTATGGAACCTCTCGTTCCTTAACAGGATCTATAATCACTGGGAGAATGGAGGGGTAGGGCATCATAAGACTTTGGGCATGGGTTCGTACCCACTTGAGGTAAGGCTCAAGGGGGATGGAATTCTTGTGTCCCAAGGTCTTACTGTCTACCTTGTTTGGCATCCTCCAAGCTCGGATGAACCTTCGACGGAGTCCTTGATTGTTGTTGTCGAAGTCAAACACCAAGCCTTGAACCAGCATGTCATGTGGGCCATCCCTTTGGGGAATAACCAAACTGTCTTAGAGCCAAGAAGGGGTTGCAGGTGATGCCTCCCCTAATTCCAAGTAGAGGGACATTAGGGAATTCCCCACAACGGTCGACGATGATAACATTCTCTTTGGATCGAGAACACCAATGAACATCTGAATGTGTAAGAGTCATCAATCGTTGTGACCACCTCAAACCTTGCTCATTCTTCAAGACTGATTGGGGAAGATGAGAAATAAACCATCTTTCCAGTAGAGGAGTGCAACACATGAGAACACCTCTTTTCCTCATTGTTCGAGTGTGAAAAGAGTGCAAGATATCTCCAAGAAATGTAGGCACAGGGTTGCGAGCCATGAAGATTTTGACAGCACTCACATCTATGAGTTGGTCAGGATTAGGGAACAAAACCATCCCATAGATGAGAAGAGCTAGAATCTCCTCAAAAGCTTGTAAGTCCAAGGAATTCCAACAACTTTAGGCCTTCTCAAACAAGAACTTTTCCAAGAAGCCTTTGACACCACTTCTAGTTTCCCAATGGGTTGTGACATCAGATGAGTGCAAGTGCAGGGCTTGAGCAATCTCTTCTGGCTTTGGATCTCTTTCCGTACCGTTGAAAGGTAGTTGATTGAGAATAGGAATTCTCAAGAGTTGAGAAAATTCCTCTAAAGTAGGCACAAGCTGGTAGTCAGGAAATGTGAAGCAGTGATGTAAAGGGTCAAAGAACTGGAAAAGAACTTTCATAATGTCTTCCTCTGTGTTGGAAGTGACTAAGTTGAGAAGACGAACATGCCTCTTGGAGAATGGAGAGTTCTCGGGAATCCTTGAAGCTAGCTCCTTGAGTTGTGGAGGAATTCTTACAAGGTTGACTTGGATAGTTTTCCTACGAAGTGAATCCATAACCTACAAAACAGGAACAAAGATGAATTTCCAAAATTCTTGAAATGGTTAGTGGATGCATATGATGTTCATGATGTCCATGATGTTATGTACAAGTATATATGTACAAGCAAATCACACAAGATCCTAGTTTAGGCTTGCATGGGGTTTCATAGGTAAGTACCCTCTTGAAGTTTAGTTGGCTCAACCTATCCTAGTAAATAGTAACCGGGTTCTAAGGAGCTCAATATCACTGGATTGTTTCCTTGTTCATTGTTTCAATTCAAGCCTCTTACCGGAGACCAAAATATTCCAAGGAACCAACCCTCAATGAGTGTAGTATCGAGTATCTACCAACTTCAGACTGCACCAAAGTCGGTCATCTCACTACATCCTAAAAGGCCAAGTTGGTCAAGTAAAGGTTCTAGAAGTTCGTTAGTGTTTGATGACATCACTCAGCGGCCCCGTATTCTCTTTGATTGACTCAAAGGCTACCGATACCTATAAATATGTCACACTAACATAGCTATTTCTTAGACCGTGTCGGTATACCCCGCACAGTTTCCACAACGTATTGCTATTTACCTATGAATGTTTCCCAAATTCGGGTAGAGGATTCAAACCCAAACAATAGAACTAAAGTGTAAAGCAATCAAGTCAAACAAGGTAAGCAATTAAAGGTGATCTAAACCCTAAGGTAAACCCACTTTATTTTTATCCCCAGCAGAGTCTCCAGTTCTGTGATACAGTGGGAGAATTGACTTGAGGTTTTGCGTTTTGTGTTCGCAAATGTCGCGGTTTAGCAAGAGTCGCCACCGACTTTTATTTTATCCAAAAGTAAAGGTCAAAAAGCACAGGAAAGACCTTTGAGATGTTTTCTTGAGTTCGGGGGGTAGATTATGAAAAGGGAAGGTGCTAACACCCTTTTCATCCATGGTTTTCCATGGGCTCTTAGTTACTTGCTTAGATCACTTGCTTTGCTTTTACAAGTGTTTGAAATGGAGCTTTGTGTGGTTTTGAAAGTATTTTGAAAATAGGCCATCGTTTAGGCAATCTTTGTAATGATTCTCGTTCGTAAGAATGTATACAAAGATGTTTGTCTTTTGAAAAATGTTTCAATGTTTTGAAAGGTGTTTAGAAATGTTTTGAAATGTGTGTGCGATTGTTTTGAAAATAGAAAAGATTGTTTAGAAGTGGAGCAAGTAACTAGGAGTTATCTACCCTTCTCAAATGTCTTTCCTATACATTTTTATTCCTTTGACATTGTTGATCTACCATTGTTTTGGTAGACAACCCTATCTTTGGATGTTAAACGGGACAGGCGTGGGTCATCGTATGACCATGATAGCAATGTTGCCAGTATCTTAGCATGTTTAGAGGGACCAAGATCATTTTGTTTAGGCAACCTTTTGATAGCGTCATCGAGGGACTATGATCTTTTGTTTTGTTTTGTTTTGCCAAGATACTTTGCATGCATACCATGGCCATTTTTAAGGCAACCAAGTGGGTGAAACCCTAAGGAGTGCTTGTGTGCAATGTGTGTCATATTACATGCTTTTGTTTGTCTTGTATTAGGTCATTGCTATTTGTTTGATTTTTGTCTTATCATGCAAAACCCTAGTTTTACTAAACATGGTATAATGCGATAAAATTGCAAAAAATAAATCTAAGCTATTATAACAATTATTATGGGAGGGGGGATACAAGTTTTTGAATGGGGATATTTTCACAAAATAAAACCCTAAAATACTATTACAACCCAATTGAATTATTGTACAAGATAAATAAATATACAAATATTTAAATATGCAAATAAAATGTATTTATGCAAAAATGTCTTGTATTTGTTTTATGTATGAGAAAATGATTTATTAAACCCTAGAAAAAGAGAAAAAATAATATAGTTATTTTTGAAAGGGGAAACCCTAGTTTTTGATTTAAAAGAAAATATATATTCTATATTTAGTTTATTTTGTCTATTTTTGTACAAGAAATAATAAATAATATTAACAAATATTAAAAATTAAAAATATGTATGAAAATAATATTTTATGTGTAAAATAATAAAATAAAAATATTAAGTATTTATTAAATGTATTTACAATTTATTTGAGAAAATAAGGTTCTATTTATTAATAAGACTATTTTTATATGTGAGAAAAAAAAATTGCAAAATATTAAGAAAATTATTTTTGTGATTTTTTTTAATGTTCAGAAAAAACTATTAAAATCAATAAACATAAAAATATGAGAAAATACAAAAAAATAAACAAAATAAGCAAATGGGATGTGCATATCAGGTCAGGGGGTGTGGAAAGTAGAAAAAACAAGGCCCAGGCGCGCCAGGCCCAGGACATTCGTCCCTGTTCTCCAGCTTCTCCCATTTGCACGCGTATCTGCTTCAACCTGTAACTCTCTATTCTTTGCACAAAAACAAAAACTTATAACACAAAAAATGTAGCTTGTGATCTCATGATTCCAATGATATAAAGTTTTTGACCTAACTCTAAAAGACTAGGGAGAATTTTGTAACCCCTAATTTCTGACCTAATTTTTTCATGAACTTCAAGCTTCAAATTCTCACTACTCAGTTAATATAAATGATAACTATGCATATGTACAGTTTCACCATGTTAAGGACTACATCTTTGCTTCACAAATCATAGCTTGAGGATTCCTAAATAGAGAGATAGAGTTTTGAAAAATACCTTGTCCAGCTAGATTTGGATATGGCAATGTGGGGACTTTGAGTGAGGCCTAAGGATTGTGAGAGCTTCCTTGAAGTTCCCTCAACCTATTCCAATGCTTAGCTGGCCTTGTGGATGGCTGAAACTTCCTGCACGAGTCAACCTTCAAGTTTGAAAATGGTGATGTCGGAAATATAGGTTACAGCAACAGGACAAGGGCTTGGATAGTTTGGATGTGATGTAGGGAAGATGTTTCAAGTGTTAAAGCGAGAAACGCACGAGCCAATATTGAGCTTGCAAGAGTTTTGTAGAAACTGCTAGTTTGGGAAGAAAAATCGTGTTTTGGTGTTTGGAAGAGTTTCAGATCATGAGCATTCTTGTTCTAGCTTGAGATAAGTTTGTGAAGTTGTGTAGAATTATGCCAAGTCTTTCCTTTATCAGATGTACAAGTTCTCTTGACTTTTGCAACTTTTCTTGCTTTTGAAGAAAAGTGACAAGACTTATGCCAACATGCTTGTCCTTGTTTGCTTGCTAGATGCAGAGGGTTGGTATGCTTTGCCTGATATTTATGGACATTGCTTGTCAAAAAAGATCAGGTCCATGTCTCAAGAATTGTAAAGTTGCAAAAGGCTTGCTTTATGAAAATGGCAATGTGCCCTTTATGCCATTTATGGATTTATTCTTTGTACAATGCTCCAAAGGTCAAAATAAAGCCATTAACCACTGAGCTAGCATTTAATTATGGAGTGTAGAAGGGATTTAGGACCTGTAATTCAAGTTACAAACATGCTTGATCAGTTTTGTAACTCGGTGCATTGTAAAAATGGCTTAAACAAAAGTGACAAAATGTCATTTTCTCTTCTTCGATTCTCCCTAACCACAAATGATCTTGGAGAGTTTTTTGACATTTTGGAAAGCTTGCAACATGCTCTACAATCCATATTTGAAATGAATTTAGAGATAACGCTTGGAACTAGGTGAAAAATGTCCATGAAGTTGGGTCAAAAACCTGCCTAAATTAGGGCAAATTTTCACTGTCTTTTAGTTCATGGACCCCTATTCACAAATTCATAACTTGAGATCCAAGAATCTTTTGGGAATACTTTGTGAAGAAAAGTTGTAGATTTCATGGAGGACTATAACTTTTATTTTCTAAGTTTTCTTTGAATCCAAACGCATCATGGTGAAAAAGTTGTGGAAAGTTGGGAAAAAATAAGAAATTTTCCACACTTAGAAAAATTCTAAGTTACGAAAAATTTCAAATTAAAACCCTAATTTGCAATTTTAGTTTTCTTGGTCAACAAGTTTCACATTTTGACATATCTTGATGAATTATGACCTTGGACACTTGATTTTGACCAAAAAGTCAAAGTTTGACTTTTCAGTGTACAGTTGACTTTTGATCAGTTGACTGCAAAATTCATTTGTCAATCCAATGCATTTGAGATCCTTTGAACTATGTGATTAGGTCAAGATGATTCTATTGAGTTCTTTAAATCATGATTGAACCCAATTGGTCATTGGCTAGGTTAAAAATCAGAAATTGCCCCTTTCTCAGTCAAAACCCTAATTTTGACCATTTTGCCGTTTTGGTGATTTGATCAAATTTCTTGAGGAGTTGTGATCCAAACTTGATCAAATGGTTCATATGAGTCTAAAATGTTGTTGTGGATCAAAACTTTATGAAGTTTGACTGTAAATTGGCCATGGTTGACTTTTTCCCTAATACGGCTGATTTTTAGGTCAATTGTCCAATTGACTGAGCAAAAAAGTGATTCAAGGCTTGAAACTTGGTATGAGAAATCTTAGGGGTCTAAGATGGTGTATGAAAGTCACATGAATCATTGGTGGTCCAAAAATACTTGTGCAAACTCAAACCCTAATTTCAGGTTATTAGTGCAAGATAATGTCTTGAGCTGAGCAAACCCTAAATTGGTCTTGAGTCCAAGCAGTCTTGTGAGAAAAATCTTGATAAAATGAGAGGGAAAATTTTGGGTACAACAATCCTGCTGGAAATTTTCACGGGATGCCTGGAAACCCTTTTGTGCGCAACGTAGGGCAGTTTCCCTTATCTCCGGGACCTCGTCTTATGGGAAACAGAAGAGATAATCAGGGCGGTGTAAGGAACTATCAGGAGCAAGATTATGACTTTGACCAGGATGAAGATCAGTTTTCTATTCAGCATTCAAAGCCGGAGGTTCAGATTGAGGATAGGAAGTATCGGTTGTTGGAAGAACGTTTGAAGGCTGTGGAAGGGCAAGGAGTCATTGGTATGGATGCTAATGATCTCGGGTTGGTGTCTAGGGTGAAGGTTCCTCCAAAGTTCAAGCCTCCTATATTTGAAAAGTACAACAGAACGACATGTCCTGTTACTCATGCAACTGCTTATTTCCGAAAGATGTCGGTGCATACTGAGGATCAAGGGCTTTTGATTCACTTTTTCCAGGATAGCCTATTTGGGGCATCCCTGGTGTGGTACTTGAAGTTGGAGAAAAATCATATTCGTTGCTGGAATGATCTTGCTCGGGATTTTGTCAAACATTATCAGTACAGTGTGGATATGGTGCCTAATCGCACTCAGTTACAGAATATGTCACAGGGACCAAAAGAATCTTTCAAGGAATACGCTCAGAAGTGGCGTGAGTTAGCTGCAAGGGTTCAACCTCCACTCATGGAGAGAGAACTCATTGATATGTTTATGAGTACCCTACAAGGGCCATTCTATGAGCACATGATAGGAAGTACTTCGGCAGGATTTCCAGATTTGGTTATGGCTGGTGAAAGAATTGAGGTAGGTTTGAAATTGGGGAAAATTCAGATTAGAGGTTCTAGTGGCTCATCAGGGGGCAGTAAGAAACCATTCAACACTTACCCTAAGAAGAGGGAAGGCGACGCAGGTGAGGTTTACTCTCATAGAGGAAGAAGAGAGGATCATCGTCACCAACAAATCAATGTTGTTTCTATTCCTGTTAATGCTCCTCCGCAGCAGAGAACGAATGCAGTGCCTCAACAACAGACACAGCAAGATGCTCCTCGTCAATATAATAATCAACAGCAGAGACATCCCAGAAAATTTGATCCCTTGCCAGTATCTCTTAATGAAGCACTCCACCATTTGCTTGATTTGAAGTTGATCGGTTTGAGAAATATGCCACCACCACCCGCAAGACTTCCCCCTAACTATGATGCTAACGCAAGATGTGAATTCCATTCAGGCGGAGTTGGTCATTCTACTGACAATTGTTTTATGTTGAAGTGCAAGGTACAAGACTTATTGGATGCTAAGGCAATTGAGTTTACTCCAGTGACTGGTCCGAATGTTACTCAAAACACAATGCCTAGGCATGGAGGGGGTGTTGCTAATATGATTGATGATAATGGTGAAGTGTTGAATTTGATCATGAATGTGGAACAAGTAACTACTCCGTTGTGGTATGTTAAGAGGTATTTTCTTAACAATTCTATTTTCTCGGGTTGTACTTCAGAGTGTGCCAAGTGTAGAGAGAAATCGAAGGGTTGCGATGATCTAAAAGTCGGTATCCAGTTGATGATAAAGGAAGGTTCCCTGCAGTTTGATATAAAATCGAGTTATAGTAAGGTTACTGGAGAAGATGTTGTTGTGGTATCTATTCCTTACACCCCTGTGCGTATTCCTACCCCATCTAGGGCTCCACCTTTTATGATTACGTTACCTGGTCCCATGCCGTATACCAGTGAGAAGGCCATCCCATGGCATTATGGTGCCGATGTTTATTATCATGGGGTGAAGCTGGAAGTAAGTAATCATTTGTCTGAGGAAGAATATGCTGAAGGTAATGAAGAGGAAGTTCATAATTTTTCTGGTGTGGGTCGAATGACTAGAAACAGGAGAGTATTTGGTCCTTCCAATGTGCAAGATGCAGCAGATGCTTCTGCAAGAGAAAAAGGAAAACAACAGGCGATGATTGGTAATCTGAGGGTCACGCCAGCCAATGTGACTCAACCAATTCCGATACCCGAAGCTTCTTCAGTTCCCGATGAGGTTGAAGAGTTAATGTGGATTATCAGAAAGAGTGATTATAGTATAATTGATCATCTGAGCCATACTCCTTCTAATATGTATATCTTGTCTCTGTTGATTTATTCAGAACCTCACAGAAATTCTTTGATGAAGTTGCTAAAGAATGAGTTTGTGCCACATGAGATAACAGTCAATCAGTTTGAGAATGTTTATGCTAACATATCTGTCGGGAATGGTCTGGGCTTCACAGATTTTGATCTTCCTCCGGAGGGGAAATACTATAACAAAGCGTTGCATATTTCAATGGAGTGTAGGGGCACTACTTTATCCCGGGTTTTGGTGGACACAGGATCGTCTTTGAATGTATTTCCTAAGTCAGCATTGATGAAGATTGATTATTCTGGATTGGAGCCGCGCCCTAGTGATTTGATGGTGAAGGCGTTTGATGGGTCTCAAAGGTCAGTGTTTGGGGAAGTAGAGTTACCAATCAAGGTTGGTCCTTGCACCTTCACGGCTACATTTTTTATGATGGATATACAGCCAGTGTATTGTTGTTTGTTGGGGAGGTCGTGGATTCATAGAGCAGGGGCAGTCACTTCTACTTTTCATCAGAAGCTCAAGTATCCTGCAGAGGGAAAGGTGATAACTGTGTGCGGCGAGGAAGAGTACATCGTGAGTCATTTTACATCATTCTGCTATGTTGAAGTTGAAGGCGAGATACATGAGACTCTGTTTCAGGCGTTTGAGACAGTTCACGCTGTCAATTTTTCTCCTCCAGAGAAGAAAAGGAAACTGGGAACTGTTATGTCTTCTCTCAAAGATGTGAGAGTTGTGGTGGAAAATGGTAACCCTGAAGGTTGGGGTCAGGTGCTGGATGTTACCCCAAAATTTGATAAATTTGGTCTTTGTTTTAGCCCAGGTCAGCAGAGTACAACTTCCAGAGCATCTAGTTTATCTACTCCTGTGAAGTTTTCCCGTCCTTGTGCTGCTCAAGAAGGACACGTCAATGCAGTTGGCGATGATAGGGCTGATGGCTACAATGTCGAAGATTGGATTCGTCTGAGTATTCCGGGCCAGACACTCAACAATTGGACTTCTGTGGATGTTATCCAAGTTTCAAGCGCTGAGGAGTAATTTTCTTGTTTTCTTTTATTATAATGTCATAATTCCTACGCTTTTCCCAAGGCGTAGTGGATCATTTGTGTAGGGCCACGATGTTTATT
Organism: Vicia faba; assembly: GCA_948472305.1. Taxonomy (NCBI): domain Eukaryota; kingdom Viridiplantae; phylum Streptophyta; class Magnoliopsida; order Fabales; family Fabaceae; genus Vicia; species Vicia faba. The sequence goes on from OX451735.1 coordinate 72,987,722, forward strand.
TTCAATTTTATCATGAAATAAAGGACGTTTTTGCATTCAAGATTTTTCTTCATTTCTTTTTTATTTAAATGGAAATGTTTCTCTTTTCATACACTGTCACTAAAAAATGCCAAAATGTCATTCATGCAGATGCACTTCCACCACCGATCCTATTGATAACGACTCTGCTATGGCTTATTATGACTTTGATACTCCTATTTATCAAGATGAAGAAGAAGCATATGAGGATTGTGATCTTCCTGAGGAATTATGACATCTTCAAGATAGGGGCAGATCTCGAAGAAAGTATAAAGGTCATATTGATTGAACTACTCCGTGAGTATTCTGACATCTTCGCTTGGTCTTATAAGGATATGCCTGGGTTGGATACAGATATTGTGGTGCATCGACTACCTCTCAAAGAAGGTTGTTCCCCAATCAAGCAAAAGCTCTGAAGAACTCATCCTGAGATGTCCTAGAAGATCAAGGAGGAAGTCCAGAAGCAGTTGGACGCGAATTTCTTAAAGGTCATCAATTATCCGCCATGGATTGCAAATATTGCGCCTGTGCCCAAGGAGGATGGTAAGGTCAGGATGTGCATGGATTATAGGGATTTGAACAGAGCCAGCCCTAAAGATGATTTCCCTCTTCCACATATTGATGTGTTGGTCGATAATACTGCTCATTCCAAAGTGTTCTCGTTCATGGATGGTTTTTCGGGTTACAATCAAATTAAGATGGCTCCGGAGGATATGGAGAAGACAACATTTATCACGCCATGGGGAACTTTCTGTTATAAAGTGATGCCATTTGGTTTGAAAAATGTCGGGGCAACATATCAGCGCGCCATGGTGTTGTACCCCAAAATTTTCCCTCTCATTTTATCAATATTTCTCCTCACAAGACTCTTTGAACTCAAGACCAAGCTAGGGTTTGCTCTGCTCAAGATATCTCCTTGCACTGTTGACCTAAATTAGGGTTTGAGTTTACATAAGGAATTTTGGACTTCTAATGCTCAATGTGACTTTCATGCTTCATGTTAGACTTATAAGTTTTCTCATACCAAGTTTCAAGCCTTGAATCACATTTTTGACCAGTCAATTGGACAGTTGACCTAAAAATCAACTGTATTGAGGAAAAAGTCAATTGTGGCCAATTTACAGTCAAACCTCATAAATTTTGATCCACATCAATATTATAAGCTCATATGAACCATTTGATCAAGTTTGTACCACAACTCCTCAAGAAATTTGATCAGATCATCAAAAGGGCAAAATGGTCATTTTTAGGGTTTTAACTACAGAAGGGCAATTTCTGACTTTTCACCTTGCCAATGGAAAATTGGGTTCAAGCATGGATTCAAGGACTCAATGGCATCATCTTGACCTATTCACAAGGTTCAAAAGATCTCAATTGCATTGGATTGACAGATGAATTTTCCAATCAACTGATCAAAAATCAACTGTACATTGAAAAGTCAAACTTTGACTTTTTGGTCAAAATCAAGTGCCAAGGGTCATTTTTCATCAAGATCAAAACATAAAACTTGTTCATCAAGAAACCTAATTTTGCAAATTAGGGTTTAAGATTGAAAAATTTCATAACTTAGAATTTTTCTATGTTATGAAATTTCTTTAATTTTTCCCAAATTTGCCCAACATTTTCACCTTGATGAAATTGGATTCAAACAAAACTTCTAACATGAAAGTTGTAGTCCTCCACAAAATCTACAACTTTTATTCACAAAGTTTTCTCAAAAGAAGCTTGGATCTCAAGTTATGATTTTTGGAACAAGGGTCCATGAAACTTTTAACAGTGAAATTTTGCCCTAGTTTAGGCAGGATTTTGACCTATCTTCATGGCAATTTTTCACCTAGTTCCACTTAGAATATCAAAATTTATTTCAAATATGGATTGTAGAGAATGTTACAAGCTTTCCAAAATGTCAAAGAAATCTCCAAAATAATTTATGGTTAGGGAGAACCGAAGGTTTGAATTTGGCAAAAACTCATTTTGATCCATGGCATGTTTCATGTTGCTACAAGTTGCAATTTCCATCTAGCATTGTTTATACTTGATTACAGGTCCCTAAACCCTTCCACACTCAAGAATTAAATGCAAACCCATTGGATTGAAGCTTTGTTCTGATCATTAGAGGATTACACAAGAGATTAATCCAAAAATAGCAAAAAGGCAACATTGCCATTTTTGTCAAAACTTGCTTTATGTCAAATTGCTTCCCTTGAGCCTTGAACCAAATCTTGGACAGAAAACAATACCCACAAACTTGGGGGGCCAAGATAACCAAGTGCATGCTGGAAGATAGCCTGTACAGGCCTGTCTTGTATCATTTTCTTACTTTTGCTTAAAATACAAGTAAATTTGCCAAAGAGCCACAACTTGAGTATTTGTTATAACCAACTCTTGTAAGCATTTGAAACATGTTTTCACATTTCCTTGAGCCAGAAACACGAATTATTGAACCCTAAAACCTTCCAAAACACAAAATCACATCCCTCTTACAAAACATGGAAGCTTCTGCCCTTTGAGTTCCATAACAAAAACTACTTGTGCATTTTGCCCCAAACCTGTTCCAATACCTTCCATATAACCCACCTGAGCTATCCCAACCATTGACCATTGACTGTAACTCCATTTGCAAGCTTCACCATTTCTGTTTTCAGCTTGTGCAGGTTGACTTCTACAAGCTTGTTTAAGAAAATCCAAAGCAAACTAAGCATTGGGGAAGGTCAGAAGAAGTTCAGACAAGCTCCCAAGCATCTCAGGCCTCATTGAAAACCTCCACATTGCCATACACAAGTTCAACTGAAACAGGTATTTTCCAACTTTCTATCTCTCTATTTAGGAATCATTAGGCTTAGGTTTGTGAATAAAAAATGTAGTACTCATAGCCCTTAAGTTTTACATATGCATAGATTTCATTTAAGTTAAGTGTGCTAAGAGAATTTGATTGATGAACATTCTGAAAAAGTTAGGTTAGAAATTAGGGCCAGAGAAATTCTCTCTGGTCTTTGAGAATTAGATTAAGTTCTTTATATGGTTGGAATCATCTTGAAAAATGCTATAACTTTGGTGTTATGAGTTTTTGCTTTATAGCACGTATGCAGGAGTTAGACATTTGTATAGGGCGTGCGTTTTTTCTGATTCAAAGGTTGAAGACGAAGCTGGAACTGGGTTGGGCTTGGCTTGGCATGGCTTTTTGCACCTCCTCAGCCCATTTGATTTATATTTTTATATTTTTCTATTTCTTTTTTATTTCTGATCTTATTTTATTTTTTCTAAACATAAAAAATTACCAAAAATATTTTCATAAATTTTCACATTTTATTTTGTATTTTTTTTATTATTTTTTCTAACATAAAAATAATTATTAAATAACATACTTTTATTTTCTTTAATAAAAAACTTGAAAATAATACATAAAATATTATACCTTTATTTTTATTATTTACATACTTAAATAATATCTTTTCTAATATATTTTTATTTTTTTTGACATTTGTATATATTTTATTATTTTATTTCATTGTACATAAATAATATAATTAATATATATATACTTTCTTAAAGAAAATTAGGATTTTTACCCTTAATAAAAATAATCTTTTATTTCTATTTTTTTTAATACATTAAATATTATATTTTTACATACATAAAAATAAGTAAAAACGTTTTTTAAATATTTATAATATATTGCATATTTATTTAATTATTCATTTAAATATTTGTCCATTTATTTATTTGTACATTTAATTCAATTTGGATGTAATAGTTAATCTTAGGGTTTTATTTTCTTGCAAATACCCCCCATTCAAAATTGTATCCCCCTCCCCATATCAATGTTGTAATAGTCGTAGATTTATTTTACGCACTTTATGCTTTCAAATATGCCATGATAGAGATTAGGGTTTGTATGCATTATCCAAAATAAAAACAAATAGCTAGACCTAATACAAGACATAAGAGCATGTAAATTGACAACACAATGCACACATGCACCCCTAGGGTTTCATCCACTTGTTGCCTTTAAAATGGCCATGTTATACATGTTGAGTATCTTGGCAAAACAAAAACAAAACAAAATATCATAGTCCCTCGGTGACGCTATCTTGGTTGCCTATACAAAATGATCTAGTCCCTCAAAAATTTGCTAAAGATACTTAGCACAATTGCTATCATGGTCAATACGATGACCCGCGCCTGTCCCGTTTAACATCCAAATACAAGGTTGTTTACCAAATGCAATGGTAAAACAACACTTTCAAAAGGGTTAAAAATGTGTAGGAAAGACTCTTGAGTAGATAGGGTAGACAACTCTTAGTTACTTGATCAAAACTTGAAAAAATATCCTTGTTATTTTCAAACACACATCACAACACAATTTCAAAACATTTCCCAAAACAAACTTTCAAACATTGAAATATCTTTTCAAAAGACAAACACCTTTGTATATATTCAAACAAGAATCATTACAAAGGTTGCCACAATGATGGCCTCTTTTCAAAATATTTTCAAAACCACACACAAAGCACCATTTCAAACAATTGAAAAGCAAAAGCAAGTGATCTAAACAAGTAATGAAGAGCCCATGGAAAACCATGGATGAAAAGGGTGCTCGCATCTTCCCTTTTCATAATTTACCCACCGAACCCAAGAAAACATCTCAAAGGTCTTTCCTGTGCTTTTTGACCTTTCCTTTGGATAAAATAAAAAGTCGGTGGCGACTCTTGCTAAACTGAAACATTTGCAAACACAAACGCAAAACCTCAAGTCAGTTCTCCCACCGTATCACAGAACTGGCAACTTTGGTGGGGAATTGTCTAAAAGTGGGGTTACCTTAGGGTTTAGATCACCTTTACATGCTTACCTTGTTTGCTTTGATTGCTTTAACCTTTGGTTCTATTGCTTGGGTTTGAAATCCTCTACCCGGATTTGGGAAACATTCATAGGTAAATAGCAATACGTTATGGAAACTATGCGGGGTATATCGACATGGTTGAAGCAATAGCTATATTAGTGTGACATATTTGTGGGTATCGGTAGCCTTTGAGTCAATCAAAGAGAATACGGGGCCGCTGAGTGATGTCATGAAGCACTAATGGACTTTTAGAACCTTTACTTGACCATCTTGGCCTTTTTAGGGGTAGTGAAATGACCGGCTTTGGTGCAGTCCGAAGTTGGTAGATACTCGATACTACACTCATTGAGGGTTGTTTTCTTGGAATATTCCGGTCGCCAGTAAAGTGGATAAACTGAAACAATGAACACAGAAAATAATCCAGTGATATTGAGCTCCTTAGAACCCGGTTACTATTTATAGGACAGGTTGAGCCAACTAACTTCAAGAGGGTACTTACCTATGAAACCCCATGCAAGCCTGAAACTAGGATCTTGTGTGATTTGCTTGTACATATACTTGTGCATACATCATGAACATCATGAAGCATCATATGCATCCACTAACCATTTCAAGGGTTTGGATCTTCATCTTTGTTCCTGTTTTGTAGGTAATGGAAACACTGCGCAGGAAAACTATTCAGGTCAACCTTGTGAGAATCCCTCCTCTACTCAAGGAGCTTGCTTCCAAGATTCCAGAGAATTCTCCCTTCAGTGAAAGACATGGTAGACTTCTCAACTTGGTCAACTCCAACATTGAAGAAGACATGGTGAAAGTTCTCTTCCAGTTCTTTGACCTCCCTACACCATTGCTTTACATTTCCTGATTACCAACTAGTGCCTACTTTGGAGGAATTTTCTCAACTCCTGAGGATTCCTATTCTCCATCAACTACCCTACAACGGTACAGAAAGAGAGCCAAAGCCTGAAGATGTTGCTCAAGCCTTACACTTGCAACCATCTGATATCAAGGGTCATTGGGAAACCAGAAGTGGTGTATAGGGTTTCTTGGCAAAGTTTCTATTTGAGAAGACACAAGAATGCTAGAATTCTCTATATCTGCAAGCTTTTGAGGAGATTGTAGCACTTCTCATCTATGGGTTGGTCTTGTTCCCAAACCCTGATCAGCTTATAGATGTGAATGCTGTCAAGATTTTCATATCTCGAAATCCTGTGCCTACATTGCTTGGGGACATCCTCCACTCATTTTACACACGAACAATGAGGAAAAGAGGTGTTCTCATGTGTTATACTCCTCTTCTAGCAAGGTGGTTTATTTATCACCTTCCTCAGTCAGTCTTGAAGAATGAACAAGGCTTGAGGTGGTCACAACGGTTGATGACTCTTACACATTCTAATGTCCATTGGTGTTCTCGATCCAGAGAAAATGTCATCATCATTGATCGTTATGGGGAATTCCCTAATGTCCCACTACTTGGCATTAGGGGAGGCATTACCTACAACCCCTGCTTAGCTCTAAGACAGTTTGGGTATGCCCGAAGGGATGGCCCACATGACATGCTGATTCCAGACATGGTTTTTGACTTCGACAACGACGCTCAAGGACTCCGACAAAGGTTTATCCGAGCTTGGAGGATGCCCAACAAAGTGGACAGTAAGACACTGGGACACAAGAATTCCATCCCCCTTGAGCCTTACCTCAAGTGGGTACGAACCCGCGCCCAGAGTCTTATGATGCCTTACCCCTACATTCTCCCTATGATCAAAGAGCCGGTTATGGAAGGAGAGGTTCCATACACCCTCTTACATCCTGACATGCCAACATCATTGGAAGATTTGCAAAAGAGTTGGATACAGCTCAAGGAAGAACAAAATACTTTTGAAGCCAGCTTCTACGCCAGTGAGAAGAAGGTTTTGGAACTTACTCGTCAACTCCATAAAGAGCAGGCTCTCAACACCTACATCGCACCAAAGAGGATGCACAACGTCTTTTTACATTAGAATTTTGTATTTATTTTGCCCATGGGGCATTTATGTACTAACAAAATTCTTCTTATTAATATGACGTGTGTTCTTTTTGTTTGCAACAACTTTGAATTTCTGAATCCTTGAATGCATTACATGAATACATATCATTCATCATATGCATAAACAGGTCTTCATACCAGGTTTCCTTATCTCTCTGTTGTTTATTTTAGCAAGATGGATATAGAGCAGACGGTCAAAGATCTACAAGCACATAATTCACAGTTTCAACAACTCCTCATGACCTTGGCAAAGGGTCAGGAGGACCTTAAAGCACTATTAGAGAAGGAAAAGGAAAAGTAAAAGGAGAAAAAGAAAAAGAAAAGAGTCGGGGTGGCTACTCTGGGTAGAAGATTTGAGAACCAAGCTAGAAGGGTCTTGGATTTCCCCTCAACATCTGATGAAGGGGTAGGTAAAGGAAAGGGAGCTGCAGTACCATTTGAGTCTAAGACTGAAGAAGAAGAAGAAGAAGAAGAAGAGGATGAAGACTATTCCGAGCAGCAGTACCCTCCTGCAGACGACAAGTACAAGAATCTGGAAGAGTGTCTGGCAGCCATGGAGGTACAAAGAGTGCCTGGATTGGACTTCGAAGAGCTAGGGTTGGTTGTTGGGATTGTGATTCCCCCTAAATTCAAGGTGCCTACATTTTCTAAATATGATGGTTTGTCTTGTCCGAAGATGCACCTACGGTCTTACGTCAGAAAGATCCAACCTCATTCTTCTGATAAGGATCTGTGGGTCCACTTTTTTCAAGATAGTCTTTTGGGGAAACAATTAGATTAGTTTTACCAGCTTGAAAGATCTGATGTGCACAATTGGGAGGACCTGGTTGCTGCCTTCTACAGACAATATGAATATAATCCAGACTTAGCACCTACTCGTACTCAACTACAGAGTATAGGTATGGTCTCTAATGAAGGCTTTAAGGAGTATGCCCAGAAGTTGGGGGACTTGGCTGGAAGGGTGCAGCCACCATTGTCTGAAAGAGAGCTTGTTGATATGTTTTTGGGGATGCTGTCAGGTCCATTCTTTAATCACCCGATAGGGGGTTCGTCAGCGGGGTTCACCGAATTAATTCTGATTGGTGAAAGAGTCGAAGGTGGCATCAAGAGCGGTAAAATTCAAAAAGATACATCTGCTTCTGCTGCCGTCAAAAAACCTTTTCCAGCCAAGAAAGAGGTGTCATCTATTTACTCTCAAAAAGGTCGAGGAAGAGTAGAGCGTCAGCCAACGGTGGGGGCTGTAATGATTCAAAAGACTGCAGCTGATCAGCCTAGAAATGATCAACCCAGGACCAACCAACAAAGAGGGGGAAGGCCTGCTAGGTAGTTCACCAAAATAAACATGACGCCTGCCCAGGTTCTCCCCCATATCTTGAAGTTAAACCTTACAACCTTGAGAGATCCGCCACAAAATCCGAATACAACTTCTCCTTTTTACCATGCCAATGCTAAATGTGCTTATCATTCAGACGGCATAGGGCACGACACCAACAATTGTTGGGCCCTCAAAAACAAGATCCATGATTTAATAGATGCCAAGGAGGTGGAATTCGACGCACCCGAAAAGTCGAATGTGATTTCCACCCAAATGCCAAAGCATGGTCACAATACCCATGCTATCGAAGAGGATTTGTATGTTGTTGTTGTTGATGACTTAATGACCCCTTTACAATAATCAAGATGAATCTGTTGAAAGTCGGGATCTTCCCAGGCTGTGAAAAAGATTGTTACCATTGTTCGTCCCTACAATCCGACTGTCTGTTATTGAAGTTAGGCGTCCAACGCCTAATGGATAATGAAGAGATCCTCTTTGAGAAAACTCCTGTTACTCTAATTCCTATCAACGATGTTGCTATAATTACCATTTTCGACAGTCTTTCCAAGGTCTCCAAAAGACATGTTAAGATTACACCCGATCCAAAGTTTGTACCTCTAAAGATGACTATCCCGGGGCCTATCCCATACAAGTCCAACAAGACAATACCGTGGAATTATGGAGGAGAGATCTTCTACCACGGTGTTAAGCAGATTGAATCAGTGGAAGAGAATTCCGATGAAGAAACTCCTGACATAGGAAATATCGCGGGGACAAGTAAGATCACCCGCAGTGGAAGAATCTTTTCTCCGAAGATTGCTCCTCCAAGGGCAATCTTCGGACCCTCGAGTGCTCCTGTGCTGGTCAACATCTTTGTGCGAACTCTAGTGATTGAAGAAATTGTTACTCCCGTAGTTGTACCCTCTTCTATTACTGCTGATAAAGGTAAGGGGATCCAAGAAGCGCCCGTCAGGACGAGGGCTCATCCTTTGGTCATCCCCGAGACCACTCAAAAGGAAATGGAGGAAATTTTAAAAATAATTAAGAAAAACGACTATGGTGTCGTAGAACAACTGGGGCAAACCCCTTCAAAAATTCCATGCTAGCCCTATTGCTCTGTTCCGAGGCTCATGCCAAAGCCTTGATCAAATTCCTGAAGACGGCCCACGTGCCTCAAGAAACCTCCGCGGACCAGTTCCAGGAGTGTGTAGCCAGCCTAACCGCCGACAATGGTATTGGCTTCTCTAATGCTGATCTAACATCTAAGGGAAGAAAGCATAATGACGCGCTGCATGTCTCGGTGGAATGCAGAGGGACTACACTTGCTCACGTTCTGGTTGATATCGGGTCGTCTTTAAGTGTCCTTCCAAAGAAAGAATTAGACAGATTGGACTGTGAGGGTTTGACCCTAAAGCCCAGCAATATCATTGTTAGAGCCTTTGACGGGTCTAAGAGGATGGTCCACGGGGAGGTGGACATCCCAATTAAGGTGGGAACGAAAATTTTCAACTCTATATTTTATGTGATGGACATCCGTCCTTCATATTCTTGCTTGTTGGGAAGACCATGGATCCACAATGCTGGGGCAGTCACTTCTTCTCTACACCAAATGCTCAAATACCCAGTCCAGGGGAAAATCATAATGGTTCATGGCGAGGAGGAGTATATGATAAGCCATCTTAATTCTTTCCGCTATGTGGAGTTAGATGGTGAATTCATGGAAACCCCTTTCCAACACTTTGAAGAGGTTTCTCCTGAAGTTGCGGCAGCCAAGACAATGACGTCTGTACCCATCATTACCAAGCCAGTGTCCCGGATGTCATCCCTTAAAGATGCGAAGGCTGTGATCGAGGAAGGAGGAAGAACAGTATGGGGTCATCTACTAGATTTTCCTTTCAAGACAGATAAGTTCGGTTTGGGTTTCACTGCTGCTAGTCAGAAGGCTGTGCGTCACTCCCGGGCTGGAGGGCCACCATTAAAGATCACTCATCATGGAGTTCATGCTTTGTAAGATGGTGAAGATGAGAGCAACTTTGAAGATTGGATTTTCCCGACTATTGAAGGAGGACTAAACAACTAGGAGGCGAAAGACTTCATTCCCATTACTTTCATAAATCAGTAATTTATCTTTCGAACATTTCTGTTGGTCTGTAATAATTATTAAATAATTCATACACTCTTTTTGCCTTGTGCCTTACCCGGGGCATATAGGTCCATTTGTAAGGGCTTGATTTTTTCATCTTCATATGCCATTTTTAATGAATCATGGATGTTTTCATCTATAAACTTTTGTGTTCATTTTCTTTATTTTTACATTTTATTTGTTTAAAGGTGGCTATCCCTTACACACACCCACACTCACAAAATGCAGGTACCCTTCCATTCCGGATTCCATGGGTAACAATTCTACTATGGCCTTCAGTGACTCTGATGATCTGGTCAATCATGCCGAATACGAAGGTGATGAAGACTGTGAAGTGCCTGGAGAGTTGGCTATACTACTACAATAGGAAGAAAGGGGTATTCTTCCCCATGAAGAGTTGTTAGAGACTATCAACTTGGGTACTACCGAAGACAGAAAAGAGGTTAAAGTGGGTGCCAACCTAAAGCCAAATGTCAAAGAGCGCTTAGTTCAGTTGTTGAATGAATATGTTGAGATCTTCGCCTGGTCCTATGAAGACATGCCAGGACTCGATACAGATATCGTGGTTCAGCGTCTCCCTACAAGAGAGGACTGTCCACCAATTAAACAGAAAGTCCGCCGAATGAGGCCCGATATGTCTGAAAAGATCAGAGCCGAAGTAATGAAGCAGTTCAATGTCGGGTTTCTTGCTATTACTTCCCATCCACAATGGGTTGCTAACATTGTGCCCGTGCCTAAAAAGGACGGCAAAGTGAGAATGTGCATGGATTACAGAGACTTAAACAGGGCTAGCCCTAAAGATGACTTTCCACTACCGCACATTGACATCTTGGTTGACAATACAACTCAACATAAGGTATTTTCCTTCATGGATGGATTTTCAGGGTACAACCAGATCAAAATGGCCCCCAAAGACATGGAGAAGACTACTTTTATTACGCAGTGGGGTACCTTCTGCTATAAAGTGATGCCATTCGGACTGAAGAATGTCGGGCCAACTTATCAGCGAGCCATGGTAGCTTTGTTTCACGACATGATACATCATGAGATTGAAGTCTACGTAGACGACATGATAGCCTGTTCACAGACATAAGAAGAACACCTCGACCATCTACAAAAGTTGTTTGTCAGGTTAAAGGAGTACAAGCTCAGACTAAACCCTAGCAAGTGCACTTTCGGAGTCAGGTCCGGTAAACTCTTGGGATTCATCGTCAGCAACAAAGGCATCGAGGTTGATCCTGCCAAAGTCAAAGCCATACAAGACATGCCTGCCCCTCGCACTGAAAAGGAGGTCAGAGGTTTCTTAGGACGCCTAAACTACATTGCAAGGTTCATTTCTCACCTAACATCTACATGTGAACCAATCTTCAAGTTGTTGAAGAAAGATCAGGTGGTTGAATGGAATGATGACTGTCAAGTTGCTTTCGATAAAATCAAGGAGTATTTGCTAGAACCTCCTATCTTGATGCCACCCGTCGAAGGAAGGCCGCTAATCATGTATTTGACTATTTTGGATAACTCAATGGGGTGCGTACTGGGCAAACATGACGAGTCTGGTCGAAAAGAGTATGCCATTTATTACCTTAGCAAAAAGTTTACCGACTGTGAGACTCGCTACTCACTGCTCGAGAAAACTTGTTGCGCTTTGGTATGGGCTGCTCGCCAGCTAAGGCGGTATAGGTTGACGCATACCACTCTGCTGATTTCTAAAATGGATCTGATCAAGTACATCTTCGAAAAGCCTGCTTTATCTGGAAGAATCGCTAGATGGAAAATGATCCCGACTGAGTATGATATCCAGTACACAACCCAAAAAGCTATAAAGGGGAGTGTACTAGCTGACCATCTAGCTCATCAAACTTTCGAAGATTACCAATCCATGAAGTTCGACTTACCCGACAAAGACATTATGACATTGGACAACATTGAAGGTAACGGACCGTATGACGGACCTGAACAAGGATCCCAATGGACCCTGTACTTTGATGGTGCTTCAAATTCACTTGGAAACGGTATCAGTGCGGTACTTATCTCTCCAAAAGGGTGCCATACACCTTTCACTGCTAGACTCTGCTTCAGCTGCACCAACAACATGGCCGAGTATGAAGCTTGCATCTTTGGTCTCAAGGCTGCTATTGACTTAGGAATCAAATCTTTGGTTGTATTTGGAGACTCCGCTTTGGTCATCAGTCAAATCAAAGGAGAGTGGGACACTAAACATCCTAATCTCATCCCATACAAAGAACATGTCCTGACATTGTTACCTCATTTCGAGCAGATTACCTTCGAGCACTTCCTGCGAGAAGAAAATCAACTAGCGGATGCTCTAGCTACAATGTCTTCCATGTTTAAACTTAACTGGGATACTGAGGCTCCCGAAATAACCATTATGAGGATGGATGAACCTACACATTGTCACGAGATTAATACCGAAGAAATAGTGGACCAACCCTGGTTTCACGAGATCAAAAGGTATCTCAAGACTCGAGAATACCCTGAAGGAGCTTCAGTCAACGACAAAATTTCTTAAGGAGATTTCCTTCCAAGTTCTTCCTGAGCAATGGTATCCTATACAAGCACAACCATGATTGCATTCTGCTTCGTTGTGTGGACAAGGTTGAAGTTGAGCAGATCATGACTGAACTGCATAATGGTACTTTTGGCACCCACTTGAGCGGACATACGATGGCTAAGAAGATTCTACGGGCAGGCTACTACTGGTCTACCATGGAAGCTGACTGTCATCAATATTCCCGTACTTGTCACAAATGCCAAATCTATGCGGACAAGGTACATATTCCTCCAGTTCCTCTCAATGTCCTAACAGCTCCTTGGCCATTCGCAATGTGGGGTATTCACATGATTGGAGAGATCAAGCCTACAACATCCAATGGACACCGCTTCATCCTGGTGGCCATTGATTACTTTACCAAGTGGGTCGAAGTAGCTTCCTTCGCCTCCGTTACTAAGAATGTTGTTGCCCGCTTCATCAAGCAGAACCTCATTTTCCGGTACGGTATCCCTGACCGTATCATCACGGACAACGGTACAAACCTGAACAACACTATGATCACCGCTATGTGCGAGCACTTCAAGATTCAACATCACAATTCATCTCCGTATCGGCCAAAGATGAACGGTGTTGTTGAAGCTGCGAACAAAAATATCAAGAAGATCATTCAAAAGATGACAGTCACCTACAAGGACTGGCACGAGATGTTACCATTTTCTCTGCATGGATACCATACCACAGCACGAACATCAACTAGGGCAACACCCTTTTCTTTGGTATACGGCATGGAAGTTGTTTTACCTATGGAAGTTCAGATTCCTTCCCTAAGAATCATGAAGGATGCTGGTTTGAGTGAAGACGATTGGATTCAGACCCGGTTTGATCAACTTAACTTGATTGACGAAAAGTGACTTACTGCTGTTTGTCATGGTCAGACGTATCAAAAACGGATGATCAATGCTTTCAACAAGAAAGTCATGCTCCAGGTATATCAAGTCGGAGATCTTGTAATCAAGCAGATCATCTTGCCGCAAAGTGATCCTAGGGGCAAATGGACTCCTACTTACGAAGGACCATTTGTAATCAAAAATATCTTTTCTGGCGGGGCTATGATTCTAACCAGCATGGACGGCGACGATCTGACGCACCCTGTGAACACAGACATAGTCAAAAGATACTATGCATAAACAACCCGACAAGTTGAAAACCCGAATGGGCGACTTGGGCAAAAATGGGCATCCCGGTGAATCGAAAACCCGAAAGGGAGGTTCAGGCAAAAATTAGGGATAAATAAAAAAAATTGTACACCCGGCAAGTTGAAACCCCGAAAGAGAGACTTGGGAAAAAAAGGGTTTCCCGGTGGATCGAAAACCCGAAAGGGCGGTCCAGGCAAAAGTTAGGGAATTAAAGCATATGACTATGTCTCGTCGGATCACTTTAAGGGCGATCTCTTCACGGACAAGCTCCAAGCTTCCGATCAATCCAATCATCTGGAACAAAGCAATGAATGGACAAGACACTCAGAGTTACGAAGGCTATAGCAGAATGGGAACCCCATGGAATTGTTACACATAGCCATCTTTCTTTGTATAAAAGTTTTCTCAATTTTATGACAACATTCTCTTACTAGGATGTTTGTCTCCTTTGTACAAAATACTTACATAAAGTTAATATAAAGATACTTCAAAGTGCAGAAAATTGTTTGCCTTTTCTTTCTTTTTACACTCGTGTTTTATTTGAAAACGTCCAATGATTTATTAAATGAGCATATACATTTGAATATAATCACTGCTTATAAATAAAACGAAATGAGAAAGAATAATTACTGATAGGATGAAAGTATAGGAAAATGTCTTTAGGCTATTCCAAGAGAAATCCCCTGCACTACATCATCCAGATCCTCGGCGGAACTAAAGCCTTGAAATGCATATCCCCAGCAGAGTTAAATTTTAAAATCCCCATCAGAGTTGAGTTTTCAAACTCCCAATTGATAACGAGAAAACGTATCATATAATTACTATGCTTTTTACCGATTTTATATTACATTAAGTCGTCTAACCCCCGATTATTCCGACTTTATTTGTCTTTTTACAGGTATAACATTTGTCAACTCAAACCAATGGAAAAGGACAACATGAAGAAGGATAGACAATAAACAAAGAGAAAAAGAACTAAAAATGCAAAGTTTGGATTTTTGGAGCAGTGACGGTCGTCACACCCTTGTGACGGGCGTAACACCCCCCAACTTGGAATAACGCTCGTCACACATCACTGACGAGCGTAATGCACTACTTAAGCGCGTTACGACCGTCACCCACCTGTGACGACCGTCACGCGCGTGAAGATGGACATTGTAAATGGGTGGAGACGTGGGCAACGCAAGGGCAGACTTGTTCTCCTATTTTCCCTCTACTCAGTAACCATGCTCCCTATATTTCCTCCACTCAACCTTTTCTCAAGACACTTTCAACTTCTATTTCCTCTGCTATATATATGTGTGGTAGTGCAAAGCTGCAAGGGTCGAAGGAATTTTCCCAGAACAAATTTATTACTTTTGCAATTATTTTTATTCCCTTGTTTCAGAGCAATTTCTACGTATTGTAATTCCTACTTCCAGTATTATTTTCAAGCTTTAGTTTTAGGTGTTAATTCTTCATTCAAGAATTAACATAATTTATTTACTTCAATCAAGGTGCAAGGAATATTGTAACACTTCAAGATTACCATAGCAACTTTAATTCCAGGTTTTTATTGCAATTAATATTTATTCATTTTTTGTATTATGCCAATTATTTTTATGAATTATATTTTGAATTGCATTGTTGTTAAATCTATTATGTCCGGCTAAATTATTCGTACCGGTATGTGACTCTTAAGAACCGAAAGAATTCAGTGATACCTTGGCCAAAAATATTTATTTATAAAACAATTTCTGGTTTCCAATTTCCAAGATTAATTTAACTACCCTTGTCACGAGAGTGAGAGGTTAATTAACACGATTTTGCCACGAGAGTGGGAAATTAATTAAGGCAAGAACCTGCATGCGAGAGCTGGGGTTCAACCCAGACAGTGGTAACGAAACATTAATTTTTAAATACGCGAGAGTGTTTTAATAAATTAATTAAACTCAAATTGTTTTCAAAAAGTGTTATTAAATTTAAAGTGCATCCACTAGGTTTAGTAGCATAACTTATTTCATGAACACGAGAGTGTATGTTCCAGGTTTTTAAACAATTAGTTTTTACCGAAATACTTTATAGGCCAAGCGATTCACCGCATTCCCGAAGTCCGACTATCACATACCGGTATAACTATTACTATTATTTTTAACTAAACTGTTTCCCCCAAAAAATCGAATATCCATCGCTTAGTTAAACAAACTGTAGCATTAGATCGTATGCGATTGATCCTCAGTCTCTGTGGGTTCGATAATCTTTTAAAACTAGAACGACTGAACTGTATACTTGCAGTTAGTATCCCGACATACTTATAAAGTCTCGATCAAGTTTTTGGCGCTGTTGTCGGGGACTGGTAGTCAATTAATTACGATTCTTCTGTTGCGCGTTTAGACTAGGCAACAGATACCCTTTTTCGATTTGTATGCCAAGGACTCGCTCACAAGGCGAACCACTTGACAAATCGACGGACGAACCTGAACGCATTCTTTCCGTAAGACGTGCAGTCAGGGATTACTGTTTAAATCACGCTATTCCTTTACCCAAACCCGAAATCAAGATTGATTCTGAAACAGATTCTAATTCTTCCTCTGAGACCGAAACCAGTCCAGAATTAGACATGGCCGAAGAACAAAGGACCCGTCCACTGAAGGAGTACGCAGCTCCATCACAACAAGAACCCCACAACAGCATTGATGCTCCAGCAATAAACCGAAACGATTTTGAGTTGAAACCTTCATTGATATCAGCTATCCAACAACGCCAATTCTCTGGAGATCCTTCCGAGGATCCAAATGAACATCTTACAAAATTCGTTCAATTTTCCGACACAGTTATAGCAAATGGTGTTAGTAAAGATGCAATAAGATTACGTCTTTTCCCTTTCTCGCTAAGAGATAGAGCTTGGGCTTGGTTGCAATCATTTCCATCAAATTCCGTCACTACGTGGGAAGGACTGAAGATTGTATTTTTAGCACGATACTTTCCCCCGAGCAAGACCGCTGCACTAAGAGCCCAAATCAACGGATTTAGGCAGAAGGATACTGAATCTCTATTCGATGCATGGGAACACTACAAAGATATGATGCGAATGTGCCCACATCACGGATTAGAAAAATGGCTAATCATCCACACGTTTTATAATGGACTCTTGTACAACACAAGACTCTCTATAGATGCCGCCGCAGGTGGTACACTGATGGACAAGCCTTATGACGAAGCTAACCAACTCATTGAAAACATGGCTCAAAACCACTATCAGTGGGGAGGGGAAAGAACATCTGTGGAGAAAACTCAAACCAAAGGTGAGATGTACGAGATTAGTAGCCTAGATAAAGTTAATGCTAAGGTAGATGCTCTTACCCAAAAGATAGAAAGCTTGACCTTACCTCCTGCAGCTATCGTGGCTGCAGTTACCCCAAGCTGCGAAGTTTGTGGAGTTCCTGGTCATGTTGGAACCGAATGTCAAATCTTAGCAGGAATATCAGTTGATCAGGTAAATTACGCTCAAGGTAATCCTTATGCTAATACCTATAATCCTGGTTGGAAGAACCATCCTAACTTCTCGTACAAGAACAATAACGCTTTATATGCACCTGGCCAAGCACCTGTTATACCTCCAGGTTATCAAAAACCCGCTGTAAATGTTCCTAACATTCCTAAGAAATCTAACCTTGAAATCCTAATGGAAAATTTTATCGCTAATCAAGCTCAACAAAACAAAGAATTCCTCAATAAAAACGTTCACACTGGTGAACAGTTGAAGCTATTAGAAAATAAGGTAGATGCCCTAGCAACTCACAATAAAATGTTAGAAACCCAAATCTCCCAAGTAGCACAACACCAAGCTAGTTCTGTCGCACCTGCTGGTACATTTCCTGGACAGCCACAACCCAATCCTAAAGGACATGCAAATGATATCACATTACGAAGTGGGACAGCCCTTGATGGACCGATAGATCCTAGACTCCAAAACCCGACCATGTATCAAAAACCTGAAAAAGAAGTAGAGAAGTCGACAGATCAATCTGAAAATGTAGAGGAAAACGCGAATGAGAACAGAGAGGCTTCAGAAAAACCTTACGTGCCTCCACCACCATATAAATCACCAATTCCATACCCCCAAAGACTTGCAAAATCCAAGAACGAGGGACAATTCAAGAAATTTTTAGAACTTCTGAAACAATTAAACGTTACTATTCCGTTTACAGAAGCTATAACCCAAATGTCGTCATATGCTAAATTCCTAAAAGAAATATTGTCTAATAAGAAAAAAATCGTCGAAAACGAAACCGTTATGCTAACTGCCGAATGTAGCGCCATAATTCAAAATAACATGCCTCCAAAGCTAAAAGATCCTGGTAGTTTCTCCATACCATGTGTAATTGGAAAATCTGTCATAGACAAAGCTCTATGCGATTTAGGAGCCAGTGTTAGTCTAATTCCCTTATCTATTTGCGAGAAGCTCAAATTAGGCGACATGAGACCTACCAAGATGTCCCTACAACTAGCCGACAAATCAGTCAAATTCCCTGTTGGTATGCTAGAAAACATTCTTGTCCGAATAGGACAATTTTACATACCGACTGATTTTATAATAATGGACATCAAGGAAGATTCAAACATTCCCATCATACTAGGAAGACAATTTTTAGCTACTGCAGGAGCCATCATTGACGTTAAGAAAGGAAAGCTTACCTTCGAGGTAGGAGAAGAAAAAGTAGAATTCATTCTTTCCCAATTCTTTAAAGCCCATGCTATAGATGACTCATGTTGTCTCCTATATATTATTGATGAATGTGTCAAAGAACTTGAAATCCAAGAAGACACCTATTCTGAGATGCTGAAAATTCAGACACCAACTATCCTCAAGGACGATGACTGGAAACATGAACATTTAGATGCCGACCTAAGCGAATGTTTAGCCTTAACACCCGATCATGCCCCGACTGATAAGAAAAGTGGTATAGAACTTAAAACATTACCTGAAGATCTTAGGTATGAATTTTTAGATAAAGAACTTGAACAGCCTGTTATACTTAATGCCAAATTAGGAAAGGTTGAAACCGAAAAACTTCTTAGTGTGTTAAGGAAGTATCCAACTGCGTTAGGCTATAATATATCAGATCTAAAAGGAATAAGCCCTTCTCTCTGTATGCATCGCATTATGCTGGAGGAGGACTGCAAGACTTCTAGAGAACATCAAAGACGAATAAATCCTACCCTAAGTGAAGTCGTTAAGAAAGAAGTGCAGAAACTACTAGAGGCAAGCATCATATACCCAATATCAAATAACAATTGGGTCAGTCCAGTTCACGTGGTGCCTAAGAAAGGAGGTGTTACGGTTATAACAAACACGAAAGGCGAATCGGTAGCACAACGTACCCAAACAGGATGGAGAATGTGTATCGATTATAGAAAACTGAACAAAGCTACGCGCAAGGACCATTTCCCATTACCATTCATTGATCAAATGCTCGAGCGTTTAGCCAAACATTCCCATTTCTGCTATCTTGGCGGATACTCAGGATTCTTCCAAATTCCCATTCATCCTGATGATCAAGAGAAAACCACGTTCACATGTCCCTATGGTACCTTTGCATACCGAAGAATGCCATTTGGACTATGTAACGCACCTGCAACTTTCCAACGATGCATGATGGCGATTTTCGCAGACTTTTTAGACGAAATTATGGAAGTATTCATGGATGATTTCTCTGTCTGTGGAGAAAGTTTTGACGGATGTTTATCAAATCTTAAATTAGTACTGAAACATTGTGTCAATGTCAACCTAGTGCTCAACTGGGAAAAATGTCACTTCATGTTGAGACAAGGAATTGTGTTGGATCACATTGTATCAAACAGAGGGATTGAAGTCGACAAAGCTAAAATCGAAATTATCAAAAACCTTCAACCACCCAAAACCGTTAGAGAAATAAGAAGTTTTCTAGGACACGCTGGTTTTTACCGATGTTTTATAAAAGATTTCTCTAAAATCACCAAGCCATTAACTGAATTATTAATGAAAGAGGCTGAGTTTATTTTCGACGATAAATGCTTGAACGCATTTGAGACGCTTAAAGAAGCTTTAATTTCAACACCTATTATGCAACCTCCTGATTGGAACCTACCATTTGAAATAATGTGCGATGCGAGTGATTATGTTGTAGGCGCAGTCCTAGGACAACGCAAAGATAAAAAGCTTCACGCTATCTACTACGCAAGCAGAACACTCGATTCGCACAAATGAATTACGCCACTACGGAGAAGGAACTCTTAGCTGTGGTATTCGCATTGGATAAATTTCGTTCCTACTTAGTAGGCGCCAAAATCATTATTTACACGGATCATGCCGCGATCCGATACTTACTAAGCAAGAAAGACGCCAAACCGCGAATACTCAGATGGATCTTACTCCTACAAGAATTTGATTTGGAAATAAAAGACAAAAGAGGAACTGAAAACGTGGTAGCTGACCATTTATCAAGATTAGATGGAATCCACACCGAGAGTGTTCCCATAAACGAAGATTTCCCTTATGAACGCCTTATTGCTAAGCTAGAGATAGACCCTATCGACAGTTTAGATCAACACAATGAACCTTTAACAACTGCGGTAGTAAAATCCATTTGTACCAACACCACATTACCATGGTACGCTGATTTCGTCAACTATTTAGCTGCCGGTGTTTTACCACCTGACTTAACGTACCAACAGCGGAAGAAATTCTTCCATGATCTTAAACACTACTTTTGGGATGAACCATTACTCTTTAAAAGAGGCGCCGATGGTATCTACTGTTGCTGCTTTCCTGACGATGAAATATATGATGTCATTTCCCATTGCCATTCCGCCCCTTATGGTGGACACGCTAGTACGTCGAAAACTTGTGCAAAAATACTTCAAGATGGCTTCTTTTGGCCTACCTTATGGAAAGACGTCCACGTAGCAATTATGAACTGCGATAGATGTCAACGCACAGGAAATATATCTAGACGCGACGAAATGCCGCAAAAAGGAATCCTCGAAGTAGAAATTTTCGATGTATGGGGAATGGATTTCATGGGACCATTCCCCGCATCTTTTGGAAATAAGTATATTTTGGTAGCTGTTGACTACGTATCAAAATGGATTGAAGCCATTGTCGCACCCACAAATGATACACGAGTGGTACTAAAACTATTCAAGCATATTATCTTCCCACGATTCGGTGTACCAAGACTAGTAATCAGTGATGGTGGTTCCCATTTTATCTCTAGAATCTTCGAAAAGTTACTTTCCAAATATGGCGTTAAACATCGCATAGCCACACCATACCATCCTCAAACGAGCGGACAAGTGGAAGTGTCAAACAGGGAGATAAAACAAATCCTTGAGAAAACCATAGCCACATCCAGAAAAGACTAGTCCTCCAAGCTAAATGATGCTCTTTGGGCATATCGGACATCTTTTAAAACCCCTATCGGAAAAATGTCGTTTAAGTTAGTTTATGGAAAATCTTGTCATCTGCCAGTAGAATTAGAACATAAAGCTTATTGGGCCATAAAAACCCTTAACTTAAATTACAAGATTGTTGGCGAGAAACGAGTATTAGATATCCATGAATTAGAAGAATTGCGTTTAGACGCTTATGAAAATGCTAGAATCTATAAAGAAAGAACAAAAAAATGGCACGATAAGCGTATCTCGCGGAAAGAATTTAAGGAAGGAGACATCGTACTCCTATTCAACTCTAGACTGAAACTTTTCCCGAGAAAATTACGTTCCAGATGGTCCGAACCATTCGAAATTAACAAAGTTTTCCCAAGTGGTGCGATAGAAATTAAAGGAAATTCTATCGAACCATTCATAGTCAATGGCCAGCGCTTAAAGCACTTCTTTAACGTCGGAAATATCAATTATTCGGCTTATCTTCAGTTAAGTGAGCCACCTACCCCGATACCTAACTGAATAGGTATTATCTGTCGAGCCGTCGACATAAAATAAAGGCGCTTTGTGGGAGGCAACCCATGTTTTATTTTAATTATTTTTACTGTTTTAACATGTTTTTCTTTTTCTTTTCTTTTTCTTAATCTTTAAAATTTTCATGATTGCATCTCTTACTCCTTTCTATTTTCTTCTATTTTCCCTTTACACTTTCTTTTTCTTTTTGATTTAACTTCGGCAAATTCTTAACCTGAAAATACTAACTTAGTTTTTTTTTCCAAACATTTATTAAATATCTTCATGGGGTAATTCTTTTGCTTTCATATTTAGCGCTATGGCACGTGTAAACTTCATGAATGTCACTTTGAGAAGCAGACACCAAAGAAGACTCTTTGAGGATCTGGCTGAGCGGGAAATGTGCCCTACAATCTACGTTGATGACCATGCTATGACCGCTCTTGGCATTCGTGAGAGTGTCATGTATTTTCTACATCAGATTGGCTGGGACACTGCTCCTATCCGAAGACGGTACTGTACTTACAAGAAGCTGACCCTTGAGTTCCTGAGCACCCTGAGCTTCATTCCAAATCATGGCATAGGATTCAACCGTGGGTTAATCACTTTCAGGATGTTTGACATGAACTACACCTATAACCTCAGGGAGTTTAGCCACCTGCTAGGGTTCCTTTTTGGACCTGATGTTATCACTATGACCCAGGAGGACCTCTTGCTTGATTCTGATCTTGATTTTTTCTGGGGAAGCATCGCTGGCAATAACCTTCCAGAGTCGTCTGATCTTTATTCTGAATGCATCCATAACCCGACTATCAGGTACTTTTTCACAAGATCATCGCCCACACCATCTTTGGTAAACAGCAGAATGTTACATCTGTATCCCGCGATGAGCTCTTCATTATGTACTGTGCATCCCAGAGTCGCCCGGTAAACGTTTCCGCTTATATGCTAGCTAACATGGAGCATATCATCCAGACTCCAAATGCACCAATCCTGTTGGGTGGTTTAGTCACTATGCTATCAAATACAATTGGACTCTGCAGGCCTATGCTAGGATCAACCCTGCTTTATGGAATAAAGTCGATGAACATTGAATTCTGCTTCAACACTAGCTTTATCGGGAACCTTGGGCCAGATCAATTTGAGTTGTTAATTAATCATGAGATTGTCCACCAGTTTAAGCTCCTGAACCCTATCACTAGTGTGCATAATAGAGTTAACTGGCTTTTTGACCTCTACCATCCTGCTACAGCGCCTTCGTCTCCTTCTACTGTTGACATTTACGAAGTACCCAATACTTCTAATGTTGATGAAGACCCTGCCACACCACCAGGATACCATGAGTTCCCCGATCCATGGGAATAGCAGGCAGCTTCTACTGAGACCGCCACCCAAGCTCCAGAGATTCCACCACCGCCTTCACCTACTGTTACCCTGCACTCTTTGCATGAAGCTATTACTGACATGCGGGCCGAGCTTACATCTCTCCGGGTGGATTTCATCGCTTTCATGGATTTGGTGACTGATCAGCTGGATTTCATGCACCAGCATATGTTTCCGCCTCCCCGTGGCTAGAGTTGTCGTTGTTATCTTATTCTTTTCTCTCGCATTTGTACATACATTGGGGACACTGTTTAGTTTTAGTGTGGGAGGGATTCTAGTTATTTTAGCATTTTATCATTTTTATTTTTAGTTATTTCATTTTTATTTTTAGTTATTTCGAAACAATTTTTATGAATTAATTCAATTATTTATCAAGTACCAAGTTATTTTATTTTTTTCATTCCTTTTCATTTTCAGCATACTATTTATTCCCTTTAATTTACTGTTTATTTACTGTTTGTATTATTAGAATACTTAAATATTTCAAAACTCTAATTAATTAAAATATTTCAAACTTAAAATATTAAGAAAATAATAAAAATATATAAAAATATATAAACACCCCCAACGGTCCTGTAACTGTCTTCTCATTAATGACATTGAACGCGTTACGACCGTCACACCCTCGTGACGAGTGTAACACGCCTTTTTGCCTTGTGACGACCGTCACACCCTCGTGACGACCGTCACGCGCACAACATATCAGAACGGCTATTACAGAACCGTTCCAACCATTCCCTTCATAAACCCATTTCCTCCATTGTTACAATCACACGAAAACTACCCACTCCACTCCATTTTTCTTCAAACTTCTAAACTTCCAACACTAAAATATTATCCACCCACTACCCCAATCTCATATTCCAAAACCTTTTTCAAGCAAATCCTACGAACACCATGGCCAACAACCCACAAGCTTCTGCTCTCACTTTCAGAGCCGGCGAACAAGGAGAAAACCAACGGGCAAAATTTCAGAAATTTCAACGCCGAGGTCTCCAACCCACACGGTACGTTGATATCGACTTCCTGAGGAGTTTTGGACTACTTGACAGTGTCCGCCAATTGCTGTAGAGTGTAGATTTATGGAACTTGTGCCGTGAACCAAGACCGATTTATGAAACTCTTACTCTTGAGTTTTTGAGTTCCTTTGTTTACATCACTCCGCCAGGTGCCACGAACCAACTGTCAGGCCTGGCCAAATTCCGCATGTTTGGCATTGAGCACGAGTTGCCTCAATCTGACATCGCGCGACTTTTAGGCTTCTGTTCGGACGAAGGTGTTCATCTCCGGGTGCCGGATAATTTTGGTGAGGAAGCCTTCAACTTATGGCACAGTTTGACGAATATCCGTGCCGGATCCTACGACCACCTAAATGCCACCCACATTCATAATCCGGCCATCCGCTATTTCCACCGCATCCTCAGCAATACAATCTTCGCCCGTGACAGCAACCATAAGCTCAACTCCAAGGAGCTCTTCTTTTTGCATTGCGCTATCACAGGGCAAAAGATCAATGTCGCCCCGTTCTTACTTGCTCACATCCACTCTATTTGTGCTAGAGGCGGAAAACCATTTTATTTCGGAGGGCTGGTCACTTCACTTGCTATAGGTCTGAACTACGGTGCTGTTCTCGCGACTTTGCCTTCTATGGCACCGGCTTTGCTAACTTTGGATCACTGCAAAGCCGCACATCTCATTTACGAGCGGGAGGATGGCAGATTCCACCCTGTAATCAGGAACATTGTCTATCAAAACATCATTTTGCCTTGCAGGGACCGAATCGATCCAAGAAACCGAGCAAACTGGTTGTTCGATCCTGAAATTCCCGCAGAGCGTGCACCTGCTCATGAACACCAACCTGCAGCCCCCGCAGACGAAATGCAAGAAGAGCTGGATAGTGTTCCTCCCGTCCACGACATTCCAGGATCCTCATCTGCACCTCCTCCTATTAATCTTGAAGACATCCTCCGCACCATCCATATGCAAAACCAAATGAACACAGTAGTTGAAAGAAGGCAACACGAGCAATTTGAGTCTCTGTGCGCTCAAAATGCTCAGATCTTGACTGGGCAGCGCAACATGAATGAGAGGTTAGATGAGGCCCTGTCAGAGCTCAACGCCCTAAGGATGGACGTCAGCACCCTTGGTTTCTAAGACACTGACACAGAAGCCACTCCTACCAAACGCTCTCGCACCAGGAGTAGAGGACGTGGTCACCAGTAGTTTTTCTTTATTTTTTATGTAGTTTCTTATTTTTTCTGTTTCATTTCCTTTCCGTTTGTTTTTGTAATTGTACTTCCCCGCCTATGCACCACAACATTGAGGACAATGTCGGATTTAGTGTGGGAGAGGTACCTTTCCTTCATTTATAAACTAGTAATTTTTATGATACATCTCGATTTAAATTCTTCACTTTATTCAGCCATACCAAAAAAATTTATCTTCGCATTAGCCCGACATACCTATTCTAACGAAATACCCAGTTAGGGAAGCCGAAAACGACATAATAAGATTAATATGGTTATGACACCGTAGACTTCCTATTTACGCGATCCGTTTCAATAACCATTATACCGACATCTAGAGTTTTTAGTTCTACAGTAACCCCTAGTAGTTTATACTAGCAGTCAGCACCGTCTTGACACAAACCACGTGGAGAATCGATGAATATAAGTGTTTGATGCCTGATCATTAAAATATCCTTCCTATCTTGCTGCTAAAAGAAAAGAAATTTTGTGCACCGAAATATACGGTCACATATAAGAGTTGAGAAAATAACGAAGAAATCCAGTGTAGGTTGGTTCAGAGGTATCTGGTTCTGAACTCGGTAGGGCGTGCTATGGCTCGATCCCCCATAACCTCCAACTTGGATAACATATGTAGGGTTGCCACATTCATGTACTAGACCCCGTGCTAAAAGGATCAAAGTCACTAACCGGTTACTCCACTACGTGGGTGCTAAGACAAAGGGCTTAATGTGATTGCGCCAGAACAAAACCGGGTGAAATAGATACGAGGAACTCCGGGCAGAATTATAACAGAACTGTTGGATAGCTCGTTTGAAATGGAAGCCTACGACTAAGCTTATTTGTTGTGTCATTAGCGTATCTTTAGTGTTTCACTCAAGTATTGGCCGAACCGACGAGGATTTCCCGAAATTACTTTAAAAATCTAAGGTATGTCATGCTTATGCGCTTGACAAAACTTGTCCGACCTTTCGAATGACTATTTGCTTGAGGACAAGCAAAGGTTTAAGTATGGGGGAATTTGATAACGAGAAAACATATCATATAATTACTATGCTTTTTACCGATTTTATATTACATTAAGTCGCTTAACCCCCGATTATTCCGAGTTTATTTGTCTTTTTATAGGTATAACATTTGTCAACTCAAACCAATGGAAAAGGACAACATGAAGAAGGATAGACAATAAACAAAGAGAAAAAGAACTAAAAATGCAAAGTTTGGATTTTTGGAGCAGTGACGGTCGTCACACCCTTGTGACGGGCGTAACGCCCCCCAACTTGGAATAATGCTCGTCACGGATCCCTGACGAGCGTAATGCGCTACTTAAGCGCGTTACGACCGTTACCCACCTGTGACGACCGTCACGCGCGTGAAGATGGACGTTGTAAATGGGTGGAGACGTGGGCAACGCAAGGGCAGACTTGTTCTCCTATTTTCCCTCCACTCAGTAACCATGCTCCCTATATTTCCTCCACTCAACCTTTTCTCAAGACACTTTCAACTGCTATTTCCTCTGCTATATATATGTGTGGTAGTGCAAAGCTGCAAGGGTCGAAGGAATTTTCCCAGAACAAATCTATTACTTTTGCAATTATTTTTATTCCCTTGTTTCAGAGCAATTTCTACGTATTTTAATTCCTACTTCCAGTATTATTTTCAAGCTTTAGTTTTAGGTGTTAATTCTTCATTCAAGAATTAACACAATTTATTTACTTCAATCAGGCTGCAAGGAATATTGTAACACTTCAAGATTACCATAGCAACTTTAATTCCAGGTTTTTATTGCAATTAATATTTATTCATTTTTTGTATTATGCCAATTATTTTTATGAATTATATTTTGAATTGCATTGTTGTTAAATCTATTATGTCCGGCTAAATTATTCGTACCGGTATGTGACTCTTAAGAACCGAAAGAATTCAGTGATACCTTGGCCAAAAATATTTATTTATAAAACAATTTCTGGTTTCCAATTTCCAAGATTAATTTAACTACCCTTGTCACGAGAGTGAGAGGTTAATTAACACGATTTTGCCACGAGAGTGGGAAATTAATTAAGGCAAGAACCTGCATGCGAGAGCTGGGGTTCAACCCAGATAGTGGTAACGAAACATTAATTTTTAAACACACGAGAGTGTTTTAATAAATTAATTAAACTCAAATTGTTTTCAAAAAGTGTTATTAAATTTAAAGTGCATCCACTAGGTTTAGTAGCATAACTTATTTCATGAACACGAGAGTGTATGTCTCAGGTTTTTAAACAATTAGTTTTTACCGAAATACTTTATAGGCCAAGCGATTCACCGCATTCCCGAAGTCCGACTATCACATACCGGTATAACTATTACTATTATTTTTAATTAAACTGTTTCCCCCCAAAAATCGAATATTCATCGCTTAGTTAAACAAACTGTAGCATTAGATCGTATGTGATTGATCCTCAGTCTATGTGGGTTCGATAATCTTTTAAAACTAGAACGACTGAACTGTATACTTGCAGTTAGTATCCCGACAGACTTATAAAGTCCTGATCACCAATCCCCAGCGGAGAAGAACTTTGAACTACAAACCCTCAGTGAAGATGAAACTTTCTTCCCCAAGCGGAGTCAAACTTTCAACCTTCAAACATCATTGGAGTCCATCCATTTTCCTCCAATTTTCCCTGGAGAGTCACTTTAAAACCAGATAATTTCCTAGAGAGTTATTTTTAAAACCTTCTTCCTCAACGGAGTCAAGTTTCCATACGCAGCACGTCATTAAGATCCCCAGCGGAGATGAAACTTTGGGCTAACAAATTCCCAGCGGAAAGCATTCAGTTTCCCCCTGATACCCCCAATAGAACGGAGGTTCTCATTCTTGAAGTCCCCAGTAGATTGGCATACAACCCAAACTCCTGTTCTCCCCGGCAGTATAGCTTCTCCCCACAGAGGTTGTCAAAAATCCCGAATCTCCAGCAGTGGTCAAGGATTTATTTTCCCCGACAGCAGTCAAAGATTTTATTATCTCCAACTATCCAGGATTTATTTTCCTCAGCAAAACAGCTAATCAGCTTATATGCGCATACATTACATTCGCATATCATAAACATTTGATGAAACACATCTTATTGCGTCATACATTTCATGCAACATAACTTTGTGTTTCAGCTAACATTCTACCCTTTTCAAAGCTCAGAAAACGGCTTAGAGATGCTCCAGACACGGATGCTCTCATGTTTGCTTATTCAAATCAAGGGGCAGATTCCTGTTCCAATTATGAAGCCTGGATTCGACCAGATTTTATCTTGATTATACTGAAGCCCGGAGATCGACCGGAAAATAGTTGAATCCCCTGCAAATTCTTCTGAAACTTGGACGTTGACCAGATAGGAAGTAAAGTATTATGAAGCATGGACATTGACCAGATAGCAATACAAGACTGTGAAGTCTGGACGTTGACCAGATAATAGTAAGGTATACTGTGAAACTTGGACTTTGACCAAATAGCAGTTCACTCGGCCAATTACTTTGAAACCCGGATTCAACCGGATATTAGTAGGCCCTGAAATCAAAAGGAAAACCGGAGGCGACCGGATAACCATTTGATTTCCTTATGAAGCTTGGATGTTGACCAGATAACAATAAAGTATTGTGAAGCCTGGACATTGACCAGATAGCAATACAAGACTGTGAAGCCTGGATGTTGACCAGATAACAGTAAGGTATACTGTGAAACTTGGACGTTGACCAAATAGCAGTTCACTCGGCCAATTACTTTGAAACCCATATTCAACCAGATATTAGTAGGCCCCGAAATCAAAAGGAAAACCAGAGGTGACCGAATAACCATTTGATTTCCTTCTGAAGCCTGGATGTTGAACAGATAGGAAGTAAAGTATCGTGAAGACTGGACGTTGACCAGAGAAGAAGTAAAGTATCGTGAAGCCTGGACGTTGACCAGATAGCAATACAAGACTGTGAAGCCTGGATGTTGACCAGATAACAGTAAGGTATAGTGTGAAGCTTGGACGTTGACCAAATAACAGTTTACTCGGCCAATTACTTTGAAGCCCGAATTCAACCGGATAATAGTAGGCCCCAAAATCAAAGGGAAAACCGGAGGCGACCGGATAACCATTTGATTTCCTTCTGAAGACTGTACGTTGACCAGATAGGAAGTAAGGTATCGTGAAGCCTGGATGTTGACCAGATAGCAATACAAGACTGTGAAGCCTCGATTTTGACCAGATAACAGTAAGGCACACTGTGAAGCTTAGAATTTGACCAAATAACAGTTTACTCGGCCAATTACTTTGAAGACTGGAGGTGACCGGATAACAATTTAATTCCTTCTAAAGCCTGGAGCACGACCAGATAGCAGTTCATTTTCACCTCTTCAACCAGGAGATGACTCCCCATTAGAATAACGGACGACCGAAGCTCCTAAAATTCTATTTATCCCACGACAGAGACCAGCATTCCCCGGCGTAGTCCTCCTCAACAACAGGTATACGGGCTCTCGCAAAGGAATCTCTTATGCGATCAATTTTCTTGGATGGCATCTTTAAGCCCATCTCCGACAAGATTATGTCACATCTTCCAAATGGAATCTTTAAGCCCATTCCCTCAACTATACTCTGACGAGCGCAAATTTGCGGGCACTCTAGTGTCCAATCCTCTTTTACCTTTGAGTCACGAAAGGCAAACTTGCCAATCTAACTCTTCAGGTTCAAGAAGATTGAACAGGGGAAGCTGTTGTACCCCAAAATTTTCCCTCTCATTTTATCAAGATTTCTCCTCACAAGACTCTTTGAACTCAAGACCAAGCTAGGGTTTGTTCTGCTCAAGATATCTCCTTGCACTGTTGACCTAAATTAAGGTTTGAGTTTACACAAGGAATTTTGGACTTCTAATGCTCAGTGTGACTCTCATGCTTCATGTTGGACTTATAAGTTTGCTCATACCAAGTTTCAATCCTTGAATCACATTTTTGACCAGTCAATTGGACAGTTGACCTAAAAATCAATTGTATTGGGGAAAAAGTCAATTGTGGCCAATTTACAGTCAAACCTCATAAATTTTGATCCACGTCAATATTATAAGCTCATATGAACCATTTGATCAAGTTTGGACCACAACTCCTCAAGAAATTTGATCAGA
The DNA here is from genome assembly GCA_948472305.1 of Vicia faba. Classification (NCBI taxonomy): domain Eukaryota; kingdom Viridiplantae; phylum Streptophyta; class Magnoliopsida; order Fabales; family Fabaceae; genus Vicia; species Vicia faba. Next base: position 73,018,463 of record OX451735.1, read on the forward strand.
TCATCAAAAGGGCAAAATGGTCATTTTTAGGGTTTTGACTGTAGAAGGGCAATTTCTGAATTTTCACCTAGCCAATGGCAAATTGGGTTCAAGCATGGATTCAAGGACTCAATGGCATCATCTTGACCTATTCACAAGGTTCAAAAGATCTCAATTGCATTGGATTGACAGATGAATTTTCCAGTCAACTGATCAAAAATCAACTGTACACTGAAAAGTCAAACTTTGACTTTTTGGTCAAAATCAAGTGCCAAGGGTCATTTTTCATCAAGATGTGTCAAAACATGAAACTAGTTCATCAAGAAACCTAATTTTGCAAATTAGGGTTTAAGATTGAAAAAATTTCATAACTAAGATTTTTTCTAAGTTATGAAATTTCCTTAATTTTTCCCAACTTTGCCCAACATTTTCACCTTGATGCAATTGGATTCAAACAAAACTTCCAACATGAAAGTTTTAGTCCTCCACAAAATCTACAACTTTGATTCACAATGTTTTCTCAAAAGAAGCTTGTATCTCAAGTTATGATTTTTGGAACAAGGGTCCACGAAACTTTTAACTTAGTGAAATTTTGCCCTAGTTTAGGCAGGATTTTGACCTATCTTCATGGAAATTTTTCACCTAGTTCCACTTGGAATATCAAAATGTATTTCAAAGATGGATTGTATATAATGTTATAAGATTTCCAAAATGTCCAAGAACTCTCCAAAATCATTTATGGTTAGGGAGAATCGAAGGTTTGAATTTGGCAAAAACTCAATTTGATCCATGGCATGTTTCATGTTGCTACAAGTTGCAATTTCCATCTAGCATTGTTTATACTTGATTACGGGTCCCTAAACCCTTACACAATCAAGAATTAAATGCAAACCCATTGGATTGAAGCTTTGTTCTGATCATTAGAGGAGTACACAAGAGATTAATCCAAAAATAGCAAAAAGGCAACATTGCCATTTTTGTCAAAACTTGCTTTATGTCAAATTGCTTCCCTTGAGCCTTGAACCAAATCTTGGACAGCAAACAATATCCACAAACTTGGGGGGCCAAGATCACCAAGTGCATGCTGGAAGATAGCCTGTACAGGCCTGTCTTATATCATTTTCTTACTTTTGCTTAAAATACAAGTAAACTTGCCAAAGAGCCACAACTTGAGTATCTGTTATAACCAACTCTTGTAAGCATTTGAAACAAGTTTTTCACATTGCCTTGAGCCAGAAACACGAATTATTGAACCCTAAAACCTTCCAAAACACAAAATCACATCCCTCTTGCAAAACAGGGCAGCTTCTGCACTTTGAGTTCCATAACAAAAACTACTCGTGCGTTTTGCCCCAAACCTGTTCCAATACCTTTCATATAACCCACCTGAGCTATCCCAACCATTGGCCATTGACTGTAACTCCATTTGCAAGCTTCACCATTTCTGTTTTTAACTTGTGCAGGTTGACTTCTACAAGCTTGTTCAAGCAAATCCAAAGCAAACTAAGCATTGGGGAAGGTTAGAAGAAGTTCAGGCAAGCTCCCAAGCATCTCAGGCCTCATTGAAAACCTCCACATTGCCATACACAAGTTCAACTAAAACAGCTATTTTCCAACTTTCTATCTCTATTTAGGAATCATTAGGCTTAGGTTTGTGAATAAAAAATGTAGTACTCATAGCCCTTAAGTTGTACATATGCATAGATTTCATTTAAGTTAAGTGTGCTAAGAGAATTTGATTGATGAACCTTCTGAAAAAGTTAGGTTAGAAATTAGGGCCAGATAAATTCTCTTTGGTCTTTGAGAATTAGATTAATTTCTTTATATGGTTGGAATCGTCTTGAAAAATGCTATAACTTTGGTGTTATGAGTTTTTGCTCTAGAGCACGTATGCAGGAGTTAGACATTTGTACAGGGCGCGCGTTTTTTCCGATTCAAAGGTTGAAGACGAAGCTGGAACTGGGCTGGGCTTGGCTTGGCATGGATTTTTGCACCCCGTGACTTGTTTCTTGCACCCCCTCAGCCCATTTGACTTATATTTTTATATTTTTCTTTTTTATTTCTGATCTTATTTTATTTTTTCTAAACATAAAAAATTATCAAAAATATTTTCATAAATTTTCACATTTTATTTTGTATTTTTTTTCTAACATAAAAATAATTATTAAATAACATACTTTTATTTTCTTTAATAAAAAACTTGAAAATAATACATAAAATATTATACCTTTATTTTTATTATTTACATACTTAAATAATATCTTTTCTAATATATTTTTATTTTTTTTGACATTTGTATATATTTTATTATTTTATTTCATTGTACATAAATAATATAATTTTTTAATATATATATATATATATATATATATATATATATATATATATATATATATATATATATATATATATATATATATATATATATATATATATATATATATATATATATATATATATATATATATATATATATATATATATATATACTTTCTTAAAGAAAATTAGGGTTTTTACCCTTAATAAAAATAATCTTTTATTTCTATTTTTTAATACATTAAATATTATATTTTTACATACATAAAAATAAATAAAAACGTTTTTTACATATTTATAATATACTGCATATTTATTTAATTATTCATTTAAATATTTGTCCATTTATTTATTTGTACATTTAATTCAATTTGGATGTAATAGTTAATCTTAGGGTTTTATTTTCTTGCAAATACCCCCCATTCAAAATTGTATCCCCCTCCCCATATCAATGTTGTAATAGTCGTAGATTTATTTTACGCACTTTATGCTTTCAAATATGCCATGATAGAGATTAGGGTTTGTATGCAATATCCAAAATCAAAACAAATAGCTAGACCTAATACAAGACATAAGAGCATGTAAATTGACAACACAATACACACATGCACCCCTAGGGTTTCATCCACTTGTTGCCTTTAAAATGGCCATGTTATGCATGTTGAGTATCTTGGCAAAACAAAAACAAAAAAAAAGATCATAGTCCCTCGGTGACGCTATCTTGGTTGCCTATACCAAATTATCTAGTCCCTCAAAAATTTGCTAAAGATACTTAGCACAATTGATATCATGGTCAATACGATGACCTGCGCCTGTCCCATTTTACATCCAAATACAAGGTTGTTTACCCTATGCAATGGTAAAACAACACTGTCAAAAGGGTTAAAAATGTGTAGGAAAGATTCTTGAGTAGATAGGGTAGACAACTCTTAGTTACTTGATCAAAACTTGCAAAAATATCCTTGCTATTTTCAAACACACATCACAACACAATTTCAAAACATTTCCCAAAACAAACTTTCAAACATTGAAATATCTTTTCAAAAGACAAACACCTTTGTATATATTCAAACAAGAATCATTACAAAGGTTGCCACAACGATGGCCTCTTTTCAAAATATTTTCAAAACCACACACAAAGCACCATTTCAAACAATTGAAAAGCAAAAGCAAGTGATCTAAATAAGTAACTAAGAGCCCATGGAAAACCATGGATGAAAAGGGTGCTTGCACCTTCCCTTTTCATAATCTACCCCCCGAACCCAAGAAAACATCTCAAAGGTCTTTCCTGTGCTTTTTAACCTTTCCTTTGGATAAAATAAAAAGTCGGTGGCGACTCTTGCTAAACCGAAACATTTGTGAACACAAACGCAAAACCTCAAGTCAGTTCTCCCACCGTATCACACATGGTCACTCTCTTTCATGATTTGATTCACAAAGAGATTGAGGTATATGTGGATGATATGATTACTAAGTATGACACGGAAGAGGAACATCTTGTTCATCTGAAGAAATTGTTCGAGAGACTGAGGCAGTTCTTGCTAAGGTTGAATCCGAATAAGTGCACCTTTGGGGAGAGATCCGACAAGCTGTTGGGTTTTATTGTAAATGAAAAAGGTATCGAGGTGGACCCGGCCAAGGTAAAAGAGATACAGGAAATGCCTGAACCAAGGACAGAAAAGGAAGTACGTGGTTTCTTGGGAAGGTTAAACTACATTTCTAGATTTATTTCTCATATCACAGCCACCTGTGAACCTTTGTTCAAGTTGTTGAAGAAAAATCAGACAGTGAAATGGAATGAGGATTGTCAGAAAGACTTTGATAAAATAAAGGAGTATTTACAGGAACCTTCGATACTCATGCCGCCAGTGGAAGGAAGGCCACTAATCATGTGTCTGACTGTGTTGGAGAGTTCAATGGGTTGTGTCCTCGGTCAGCACGATGAGAAGGGGAAGAAATAGCAGGCTATTTACTACTTGAGTAAGAAATTTACGGAATGCGAGTCGAGATACTCATTGCTAGAAAATACTTGTTGTGCGCTTTCCTGGGCCGCCAAACGTTTGAGGAAATACATGTTAACTCACACCACCTACTTGATATCCAAAATGGATCCAATCAAGTACATTTTTGAGAAGCCAGCTCTTACAGGCAGGGTAGCCCGTTGGCAGATAATACTCACCGAGTATGACATCCAATACACTACTCAATAAGCAATCAAGGGTAGTGTACTGGCCGACCATCTTGCTCATCAGCCCTTGAACGATTATGAACCAATGAAGTTTGAGTTTCCAGATGAGGAAATTGTGTATATTCGGGATTGTAACATGCCAGACCCAGACGAAGGACCCGAGCCGGGATCACGTTGGACGCTTGTTTTTTATGGCGCCTCTAATGCCATGGGCAACGACGTTGAAGCTATTATCACTTCCCCCTGAGGGATACCACATTCCTTTCACGGCTCGTATTTGTTTCGATTGCACTAACAACATGGCCGAATATGAGGCATGCATTTATGGCATTGAAGCGGCGATCGACCTGCGCATCAAATTCTTGAAAGTTTACGGGGATTCCAATCTTGTTATCAGCCAGATTAATGGAGATTGGGAGACTCGCCATCAGAACCTAATTCTGTATCGTGATCATGTTATGAAGCTGATTATGTACTTCGAAGAGATCACGTTTAAGCATATTCCCAAAGAAGAAAACAATCTAGTTGATGCACTAGAAACTTTGTCCTCCATATTCAAGGTTAAGTGGGCTAATGAAGAACCTTCCATTACTATCAGAAGTTTGAGTGAGCCAACTTTCTGTTTTGCGACTAGTTTGGAATAAGATGGTAATCCTTGGTTTTATGATGTTAAACGATATCTTGAAACACAACAGTACCCTGAAGAGGCATCCGTCACAGATAAGAAGTTCTTGAGAAGATTTTCAGCCAAGTTCTTCCTCAGTGGTGGTGTGTTATATAGAAGGCATCATAACGGTTTACTGCTCAGATGTATTGACAAGAAAGAAGCAGCTAGAATCATTGAGGAGATACATGAAGGTGATTTTGGGACCCATTCCAACGGGCATACCATGGCTAAAAAGATCTTGCGAGCAGGTTATTATTGGTCCACCATGGAGACTGACTGTTACAATCATGCGCGGGTTTGCCACAAATGTCAAGTCTATGTTGATAAAGTGCATGTGCCGCCAGTACCTTTGAATGTCTTGACTTCCCCTTGGCTGTTTGCAATGTGGGGAATTGATATGATCGGCAAAATTAAACCGACTGCATCCAATGGGCACCGTTTCGTTCTGGTTTCCATTGATTATTTTACAAAATGGGTCGAAGCTGCATCCTATGCCAATGTCACCAAGCAGGTGGTAACTCGGTTCATTAAGCACAATATTATCTGTCGCTATGGAGTGCCTGAAAAGATCATTATCGATAATGGGTCTAATCTTAACAACAAAATGATGAAGGAGCTTTGTGAGTCCTTCAAGATCAAGCATCATAACTCTTCCTCGTACCGACCAAAGATGAACGGTGCTGTTGAAGCGGCCAATAAGAATATCAAGAAAATCGTGCAGAAGATGGTGGTAACCTATAAAGATTGGCATGAGATGCTGCCTATCACGTTGCATGGTTATCGCACCACTGTGCATACTTCGACTGGGGCAACCCCATTTTCGTTGGTTTACGGCATGGAAGCAGTATTGTCGGTAGAAGTCGAGATTCCTTCTCTTAAGGTCATGAGAGATGTTGAGCTGGATGAAAGTGAATGGGTACAGAATCGGCTGGATCAGTTGGAACTTATTGACGAGAAGAGGTTGACGGTTGTATGCCATGGTCAGTTATATCATTAAAGGATGAGGAAAGCTTTTAATAAGAGGATACGGCCTCAGTGTTACAAGCCAGGTGATCTTGTGCTAAAGAGGATAATTCTCCCCCAGGGAGATCCCAGGGGAAAGTGGGTTCCGACTTATGAAGGTCCTTTCGTGGTCAGAAAAGTTTTCTCTGGAGGAGCGATGATGCTCACGACTATGGATGGAGAGTACTTCCCTCTCCCTGTGAATGATGACATAGTTAAAAAATACTTTGCATAAAAAATAAAAAGAACCCGTTAAACTGAAAACCCGAAAGGGCAGTTTAGGCAAAAAGAGGGTGTCCTGGTGAATTGAAAACCCGAAAGGGAGATTCAGGCAAAAGTTAGGGACTTAAAGCAAATGACTACGCTCAGCATGAGTTCCTTTGTTTCTTTCCTTCGTTCTGTCACCTGGCATAAGCTCAAAGCTAATCCAATATTGATCTGTCTGAAAGCTGAAAGCATGAGAGTCATAAGAATCATGGCAGAGTCGGGACTTGATGGATACTCACATTCACATTACCATTTGTAAACACTTGTTTGCTTTGATTTTGTAATTACTTGCTTCCAAATGTAAATACCTTTTTCACAGGCTGATTTCTCAAAATCAATAGAATATCTTCTTTCAAGTATACGTATATGTTTCTTTTCTCCCTTTTTACTATTTTGTTTGCAAAAACATCCAATATGTTTGATAAACATGTGCATATAAACTTCGTGGGCCTTACATGGAAATGCTAATCTAAGTCATGGTCAGTTGATCGCTTGAAATATGGATAACAAACACAACTACTATTATGCAAGGGGCATGTTTGGTTCTGTGTTTGATGGATTTCTCATTCACGTCACTAGTGGATGCGTTTCCATTTTGTTTCACAGCTCCATGTTATTGGTGAAGGTCATGGGTCAGGGTAATATTAAGATTACGGCAGGTCGGCGAGATCGGCGAACTTAATTGGAGATATTTCTTCCCCATAATGGGTTTTATTACGTTTCTTTGCCACACTTTCATGTGTTATCTTGATTGATTGTTCTAGCATTGTCTACATATAGGATTTTGTTTATAGCCGAATGACAGTCTTGATGCGTTGAATATTTTTGCCTAAAAAAAATTTGTTTCATTTTACTTAATCCATCCAGTATCACTCTTTAATCGATTTTTCGGGCATTTTGATACCAACTGTGCCAATTCTTTTGCTTAGCCAAGAGTTTGTAGGAAGGAGTTTAGCTAAAAACGATGACTGTGATGGTATGCTTTCGAGTAGAACCCCGTTGATGATGTACATGCATTGTTTCAATCCCCAAACACAGGAGATATAAGGGAGCTAGACCCTCGTTAACCCCTCTGAGCCTTCGAAGTAGGAGTTTCTTTTCCGTTTAAAAAAAACCTTTTTTTAACCAGGGGCAGGGTAGATGTTCAGTTGATTTGACCAAGCATTCAAATTTCAGAAGGAATGTCCCACCTGAGGATCATCACATTTTATCTTTCGCATCATGAGATCAGGAAAAATGTCAAAACCACGATGTTCATTTCCTCACAAAGTCCTGAGGTCGAGATTGAATCGATACAATAATGGATATCCCTCGCCGACCAAGGAATGAAGCATTTGTTTTCAAAAAAAAAGGAAAAGAAATAAAAGGTTCAAAAACCTAAAGTCACGTCGACTTGTTCGAAAGTGAAAAGTATGAATAAGAAAGAAACAAAAAGCCCTGCTAAGTCGAAACTTGAAAACAAGTCGCTTAGGCAAAAGTTAGGGCATCCCGCTGGACATCAAAAATTGAAATTCAAAAGATTTTGTCCAGGAAAAAGCTACGGAAAAGAGAGCCTAAAAGGACAAAAAAAAAAGATATTATTCAATAAAATTTTCATCAAAAGAAGAGGAACAATAATATCAAGAACAAAAGCTGCAAAAGTTAAGTAACAATCATGTTGGAGAATTTGTCGTGATCAATTAACCATTACAAATCCTTTTGAAAGATGAATGCTTGTGATGAGTCAGCTGAATTTAGGACAGGAGAATATCACGAAGGGGGTGGGCACCAAATAACTTGAGCCTTGAAAACTTTTTTTAAAAAAAACCTCGAACCAGGCCATGTTACAACCTTTAAAAGTCCTAATTGAAACAAGGGTTTAACTCGAAAGCATACTACAACAGGATAGCTTTGCTTAAAACTCCCAAATATGTGTTGCATATCCATGTTGGTATCTTATCACCCGCATTTTGACTCATTTTTTCTTAAAAAGGGGAGGGAGAAAAGTTTTGAAAATTTTTGCACTCTAGCCAATGATTCATTCACAACAGATATGCGACACTTTGTTAAGGTTTTCAACTTCAAGGCTTAAATAATCATCGCATCAGATCTGTCAATCCCAAAATAAAAATCTTCCTGCATGCAAAACATTTGTTTGACATCAAAAAATAGTTTACACGTTGAACACCTGTAAAGAGTTTAATGATTGTCAGGAAGGGAATATTTGGCTTTCTTCTGTTAGACAGAGCCCATGTTTGAATAGGACTTTACCTATCCCCAGTGAATTTTTGTTTCTACAGCGAAGTTTTGTTGCCCCAGGAATCTTCTTCTAAAGGCTTCATTCTGAGACTTCAAGTTTGGATATGTCGCACATCCCCAGTGGAGTTGTTTAAATGGGAACTCACATTCTGAAGAAGTTTTAACTCCCCAACAGAATTCCCAACAGAGATCCCTCGCCTTGACCTCTCATTTCCCAGCTGATCTGCTTACTGGGGCATCCTTATGTTAAGATCTTTCCTTATCCCCAGTAAGGTCGATACTGTGTGACTATTTGCATGATCCATCCAATGGTTGCATTCCAAAAATCTCTCTCCAACAAAAATCTTCAACAGAGTTTTGTCTCCCCAGTAGAGTCTTGTTTCCTCAGCAGAGCCCTGTCCCCCGAACAAAGTTTTTTGTCCCTCACATCGGGTTTTTTGTCTTGGTATCATCCTCAACACGGCCGCGCGCATTCTTTTCCAGAGATTGCAGTCTTTCCCTATTTTTTTCCCCTCAAAATGTCTAATCTTCTCCAGAAGCTACAGTGTCGATCTGATCTTCTCTAGGAGTTTGTAATTTATTTTTGCAGCTCCTCTCAATATTTGTGGACCGTTTCTACTGGTTGCTCGGATGTCATTCCCCGCGAAGCTTCATCTCTTCGAGGTTCCCTCTCTAGCGGTTCCCCGTATTTTCTCCTCTCCTTTGGATTTTGCAATTTATTTTTGCAAGTCTTGTCAGATACTGACTTCTTGGTTATTGGTTTCTCAGTTGGCCATTCCCCAGTGAAACTTTTAAACATGCATCATCACATTTGCATCTACCAAAATGCGTAGCATTTCCATTATATGGAGCATTGCGCTATATAAAAAGAATTCAAACATGCATCGGAACATAAGCCATTATTGTTTTTGTTGTCCCCAGTGAATTTGCTAATACTTCGGATTAAATGCCCAGCGAGGTCTTCGTCCTCATTATCTTGGTTTCATCCCCATACCAATATCCTTTTAACGTCAATCATTTGTTTATTTGAGTGTCTACTCTTGACTATAGTTCAGTTTCGCCCTGGCTCGGTCTTCTCGGGTTTAGTCTTCACTACCCTCTCCGATTCATTCTAATGTCTATTAATGCACCTTCTGAATACCAGTTTCGTCCTGATATTCGCTTTCAGTATGTTTTTAGGTGTACGCCCTAATCTCCTTGCTTTGGGTCGAGCTTCGCCTCATTGCATGTGCATGAAATCCAGTTTCTTCCTGGTACTCATCTAGTTTAGTTCTGCCTAACTAGTTATTGAGTCGAGTTTCGTCTCATTTTTGCTTTCATATCTTGGACCCTTTGACGGTGTTTGTTTACCGAGTGCAGTGTTTGTACTGCGTCCCTGGTTTGAAATCAGTCTCCTTTGTTTCTTGGATTCTTCTATCAGTTTTCGTCACTGTTTATCCATTGACCTGAGACCAGCAGGTGCTCTGAGAAACATGCACTCTCATCATTTTGCTATGGGCCGAGTTTCGCCTTGTTACCCGTGCGTGAAATCCCGTTTCGTCCTGGTACTCATCTAGTCTAGTTTTGCCTGACTGGTTATTGAGTCGAGTTTCGTCTCGCTTTTGTTCCTCATTTCTGAGATTCTTTCAGTTCCTTCATACTGTCTATCTTAGTTGAGATTAACAAGTGCTCCTAGAATCACGCACTCTAGCCACTTTTGCTTTGGGTCGAGCTCAGAGTTTTGCCTCCTCACCCGTGTACGCTTTCTTTTCCAGAGCTTAGTTTCGCCTATACTCTGGTTTGAGTTTTATCTCACCCTTTTTGAAGCCCAGTTTTGCCCTGGCACATTTGTCCAGAAGTTTAGTTGCGTCTACTCTTCTTTGTTTTTCTTCTATTTCAACCTACGTTACAGTTTCATCCTGGCGCATGTCTTGGGGGGTTTCCTGATTCTTTTTTCTTTCTTCTTCAAGAGTGTAAATTTTCGGGTTCTTTTGTATTCAATCATCTTCAACTTTGAACTCTTGAAAGTTGTCACTTTTCTCACTTATCATGTTGAAGATATTTGAAAAGGGGCAGCTGTTGCACCCCAAAATTTACCCTCTTGATTTAGGCTTATGTTTCATCATGAATATCATATTACATTGCATTCATACATTGTGATGGGATCAAAGTACTTTGGTTATCATGTCTTCCTCAAGCTTTGAAGGTTGATTGCATTGGCAAGTTGCTCAAGTAGAATCTTTATCATCTAAACCTCTGGATCTTTCAAGCTCAAAAGTTATTGCATATCTCAAGGTATTTTATCCATCTCTTTGGATCATCAGAGGATTGAATTTTGTGTTTGATTATAAGAAGGAATCACTCCTTTGATTCACTAGTCAAATTAGGGTTTTGCTTGATCAAGGCTATTGATCAATGTGCAAGTCTTGATTTGGAAGATACAACATCTCATTGGCATTTTAAAGGTCTCTGTACAAGAAATTGGTCAAGATGCCCAGAGGATTTGAAGTTTTGGAGATGACTCATCAGTCTCCTAATGTGTTGAACAAAACTAGGGTTTGGGATTTCATCAAGATTTCTTGAGAATTTTGAAGTGAAACTTTGAACATGGCCTCTATATGTTTGGAAGATCATATGTTTGGAGTTTTGATCATCAATTTTGAAGGGAAGTGGATCAATTGATTCAGAGGAGAAAAATGGTCATTTTGGTCAAAATCAGTCAAAGTCAAGGTTGACCAAGGGAACTTTTGGTCAACCATAAATTCAAGGATGTACTTTTCATATTTCAAGTCCATTTTGATCATTGGATCAAAGAGATTGAGGTTTGGGTTGAAACTTGTTCATGAAGAAACCCTAAAAGTTTCTAGTTTTGGAAAATGAGGACTTAATTTCAAAAATTCACATTTTATTCACTTTTGATCAAAAAAATTCAAATGAAACATGCTTGGAAAGATAATAGGATGATATTTCATCTCCTTTTGGTCTCATGTCCAAATTATCAAGGAATCAAGAATTATGTTCTTTGGAAGTCACAAAATTATAGGTCATTCTCCAAATTTAGTAAATTTCAAGCTCAACTTTGAGAAACTTAATGGATTCAATTGCAAAAACTCAAAACGAAGGGATTGTAGATATTTTCAATACCTTTCCAAATTATACTCATTTGTGTCAAAATTAAAAAGTATGAGAAAGTTATGGACCTTGTAATTTGGAGGCATTTCATTGAATTCATGCATACCATGCAAATTGCAAATTCTTGATAACTTGATTTGTGGCCATTTGTTTCACTTCAAACTTGGCCCATTACTAATATGAAATGTACCAAGGCCCATCATGCCAAAGTTTGAGCTGCACATGGGCAAATGCAAGGGCAACTCGTGATTTTGCAAAAAGTAGCATGAAAATGCCTAATCACCAACACTTGCTTAATACAAGGATTTAAATCCTAATGCTTTTGCTAATCTCTTCCTGAGATAAAATGGATTGAAATGCACGTAAAATGCAAGCAAACGCACGAGGGATTTGAGGGCTGCATGTGCACACTTGATTTTGGCAAAAAGAAGATTTCATTCTTTCTAACAGTTTTCAGTATGAAAAACCTATCCTACCCTCCTCTTCATGCTCTATATATTGAGAAGCAAGCCTCATTGAGAGGGGTTCGTGCTTCATTTTATCCCTGAATTCAAAAAGCTCCATAACCAATTGTTCTGCATTTTTCTTCGATTCTCTCAATTTCCTTACGCATTTTGTTTGATTCTTCTTGCATTCTCTTCTCCAAGTGATAAGGATTGTAGATCGAGGCTTGGTTTGCAACTGGAGTGAAGGAGATAGTAGATTCGTTTTTGCCTCAAAGGTTTGAATTCTTAACTTTGGATCTTGATTTCTAGCCGTGCATTGTGTGATTTGAGTACATAATTATGTTGTATGAAGTTCTTAAAGTGTTTCTGTAGCTTCAGAGCTTTTAATTTGATGAGATGTGCATGAATGATGCATCTGAAATTTTCTGTTCAGTGAGTTTTTAACATTTTTGTACGATCTGTTCTTGATCCATGGTTAATTATTTGATGTGATTCGAATTGCATGTTGAAGTATGATATGCTGGCTTTAAGTTGCACAAGATTTCATGAAAAATGGTGTAGAATTGAGCATGTTATGTTGACTGGAACATGAGATGATGAACCTGATCACGCGCGCGTTTTTGCCCTAGCCAGAGGTTGAAGATGATTGTGTGGCCTCCTCTGGTTGGCTGGCTTGTTTCTTTAATTCATTTAAATTTTATTTCATAAATTGATTTTCATGATTTTATTTCTTGCTCAAAAATGGTTGAAAAATTCTGAAAAAATTATCACGAATTCAAAATAATATTCCTGACCTTGTGCATTTTTTTTGATAATTTTTGAAAATGTTTTGATTGGTTTAAAAATTAATGAGTTTAATTAATTGTTTGATTAATGTTTATTTTTGTTTTAATATTTCTTTGATTTGAAAAATTCCACAAAAAATATTTTGGACTCATAAAATAATGTAGAATTTGATTTTGAAATTTGTTTAGCATTTTTCTATTTTTTGATTATGAATTTTATTTGAGAAGTTTATTTCGAATTTTTGCTTTATAATTTTTATTTTAATACTTTCATTAATTCAAAAATCCTCAAAAAAATCATGCAAGCTTGTTTTTAATAATAGAATCTGAATATATTTTTATTTTGACCTTTTTGTGAATTTTGGCTAGGGTTTGCATTTTTGCCCTTAAATAATAGTTTAAATGTTAATTGTTTGTTTAATTTTTATTTTAATATTTCCTTTAATTCAAATATCCAAAAAAAATCAGAGATGTGTGTTTTTAGTTCTAATATTTGAATATAATTTTGGTTGGACATTTTTTTGACTTTTGTTTAGAATTTCATTTTGAGATGAGATTATTGGATTAATTGATTAAGTGTTTGGATTTAATTTTATTTTTGACTTTTCTTTAATTCAAAAATGTGAAAAAATATGTATTCTGACATTTAGGGTTTCCTTGAGTCTTGCATGATCTTGGTTTGAATTGTTTGAATTTTGATCTTACTTAATCAATATTTAAGATTAAAAGTCAAAAATTAGGGTTTTGTTGCTTATTGTTCAAGTTTCTTTTTCAAAACCATTATGCCCTGGATTTTCAATAGAATTCAAGTCTTGATTAGGGTTCATGAATGTGTTGAGGATCTGAAAACCATTTTTCTTGAATTATTTGATTTGGATTGACATTTTTCCATAAATTATTTTGAAAACTTGTCTAGTTTGGTAGTTTTTGCCAACTAGTTTTGAACTTTGGGCCTCATTTGATCCCCTCCTCAATCATTCATGAACTTAAGGCTTTCTTTCTGACTTCTACACACTTCAAAGATGCTAAGAAGTTTTTGGTTTGATTTATGGATCCTTGTTTCTATTTTTTATGTATTTTTGAAGTGAAGGTACCCAATTAATGTTGCATGTCTTGTTGCAATTTGTTTGATGGCCAATGAACTTGAGTGAGGCCTATAATTGAGCACCTAATGATCATGTTGATTCTGATTATCCATAATAAACTCAAGTCATTTCACTTATTTCCCCATGTTTGAATGATTGAACCTTTTTTGATGTATTATGTGGGCTTCATCTTCTATTGTGCTTGTGAGCTGTGGTGGAATTAATTGAGTATGATTGAAATGTGTTTGCTCCTGACCTTCATCATCTTTGATTGTATTATTCTCAAGCTCCCATGATCCTTGATTGATATTCAATTGTCAATTCAATATAGTGATAGAAAGGAGCAACATTCCTCTGATTCTTTTGACCAATTTGTGCACATACTTGTTTCTTTCTGTCTATCATGACTAATGTTTGTTAGTTGTTATCATGTTTTCTCATTTAATTTTGGTGACATAATCCATCCCTTATGTGAATCATCATCCTATTTTATGGGAATACTAACTTGGTTGTTGAATGTGTGAGGTACTTTGAGAAAGGTTTTCCATTTTTTGAGGCTATTGTGTTTCACTTTATTTGTGGAACACAATTTGTTATGTTTGCACTACTCTTGTGTTTGGAATATTTGATAGTCTATGCAGGATATACACATGTGATTATGAATGCTATACATTTCCCATGGGATCTGTTCGTATCTGAAAATCTCAATACTTATATCTTGATGGCGTAGTTTCTGACTTGATTTGTCTACCGATGCCAGCTTGCTTGAAGTTCTCTGGGTTTATTTTATTCTTGCTCAGTTGCTACGGATAGTTATCCGTTTGGTATTGCACTATTTCCTTTCATCCATTTTCATTTTGCATAGTTCTCTGATTGCATGATGGGATCTCTGTTGCTGATATATGTCAGGAGGCCCTCTGGTTTTTGTCGGATACATGTGTTGTGTTTGTTTTTGATCGATGAGTCACTCAATTTAGAAATTGAGATCACGACTTCGCTCTCAGTGCATGTTCCCTATAAGATGTTTATTGCTTTCCTCTTTAATTGTTGATCGATGAGTCACTCAATTATGAAATTGAGATCACGACTTCACTCTCATTGCATGTTCCCTATAGGATGTTTATTGATTTTTCTTCTTTAGTTGTTGATCGATGAGTCACTCAATTTAGAGATTGAGATCACGACTTCGCTCTCATTGCATGTTTCCTATAGGATATATTTTTTAAGCTTCCTTTAACATGTTAATTAAGGTAGGGTTTTCCTTTATCCTCAATGTTAGGGCCAACCATTGTATGATAACACTAGGGATAGTACTAGGCTAGTTTCCCTTAGTTGTTTTTCCTTTCTATGCATTTTGCATCTTAAAACAAAAATTATTTTCTTGGAAAATCATAAAAAACTTCTAATAAACTCAAAACCTTCTTCAAGGTAAAAGATACAAACCAATCCTATTTGTCTATGCGCCTCTTGGTTTTATCTTTAAACTTGTTTAGCCGATGTTTCGCCATCACACATTTGTTTGAAGCCGATGTTTCGCCATCGCACATGTTTGTTATCCTACTTTGATTCTCAATATCATTGTTAGGTGTGATGTTTCGTCATCCGTTTTATTGATGTTTTGCCATCCTTGCCATGATATCTTGTTATCTTCTAGCCGATGTTTCGCCATCGCACATTTGTTTGAAGCTGATGTTTTGCCATCGCACATGTTTGTTATCCTACTTTGATTCTCAATATCATTGCTAGGTGTGATGTTTCGTCATCTGTTTTGTTGATGTGCTTCCATTTTTGCCATGATATCTTGTATCTTTTAGCCGATGTTTCGCCATCGCACATTTGTTTAAAGCCGATGTTTCGCCATCGCACGTATTTGTTATATTACTTTGATTCTCAATATCATTGTTAGGTGTGATGTTTTGTCATCCGTTTTATCATTTGATGTTTCGCCATCTGTGACATGTTACTATGTTATTATTTAGTCGATGTTTGACCATTGTTTCATTCGATGTTTTGCCATCTTGATTGTTTGTTGTCTTAACTAAAAAACACAAACCAAACAAAATACATGAGCCGAACTACGGCTGCTCTGATTCCTAAAAAGGGATACGTAGGTATTGGGGTAGGGCCCAATCGAGCACAACTTTTATTTTTCCTACATTGTTTTCTTTTTTCTTTCGCATGCATTCCCTTTTTTAGCTTTAAGCCATAGACATAGGTTTTGACCACACCCATTAGATTAGACAACAAGAGTGGATATCATAGAGTACTACGGGCGTGTAGGGTGTTAATACCTTCCCCTCGCGTAACAGATTCCCTTACCCGATATCTCGGTCGAAAGACCTTGATTTCTCCCTCTTCAGGTTTTCTCGATGTTTACCTTTCCCTTTTGGCGGGATAAAAGACGTTCGGTGGCGACTTCATTGATGTTTCATTACATCCATATGACGGGTTCCGGCCGGGTGGTTTCAGCACCATATCTATCTGTTACCTACCAACCAATACCATTTTCCACAAGTCTCGACTTAAATGGACCTACTACGCGTGACTTGAGAGGAATTACGGTTCTTGTAGTTTCCTCCCCTATCACAATCCATAATCAATTTTCCTTTCCTCCCTCTTTGCCCATCTGTTATATCAGAACGAATAATAACAACAACAAAGACAATACCATCATGTCTCCTAATAGATTGAGCCCATGTAAAGACTTATGTCTAAGAGAGAAATATCTGTAAATTAAATCATATTACCAATGAGTTAGTCATAGATACCATAACTAGATTAAAATTTTTCAAAAGTTTAAATAAAACATTAAAGTATAACATATAAAATCAATGATGAAAAACTGAATAAAATCTGTAGGAGAATCATCCACCTCAAGCGCGTATAAGAAGAGCGTGCTTAATTGAACTACAAAATTATTTAAGGTGGACTAAAAATCTAGTATATCAGAATTTTTTTTAAAATATTCGATAAACTTGAGAAACATTCTGGATTTTTTTAACCAATTATGTACAAACTCATCTATTTTTTTTTTTAAATTCGATAAAAATGCAAATTTTTGCTTCTAGATGAATAAAAATTTACTATATTTTTAAAATATATTATCAGATTTTTTGGGTTTTACTAATTCGAAGTTTTTTATAGTATAATTTTTAAATGAGATAAATAATAACAAGATAATTTTGCTATAATTAAAAAAATATGGGAGTTTCAGGACTAAAATGGGGTTACCAAGTAAAATCCTCTAGATCCTTATTAGTTAAAGTGAATAATTGCTTGGTTGGCAACTAATTCCTGAATTCTGATTAGTTCAACTAAGTCACCAATATTGCCCTTGAATTTGCATTGGTTCCACTCTTTTATTTTCTTTTAATAATAACATTATATTGAATATTTTTATGATATTCATTATAAAAAAAAATTATTTTTTTTAATTCATTAAATAAACAATTTATTCAATATATATTTAATTTAAATATATTAATTATTTAATAAATTTAAAATTATTATTTTTAAATATAAACCAGAAAGAGTAGAATAGTGATTAAATAAAAAAAATTATTAATTTATTTTATAAAATTAAATAAATAATATATGTAGTCTAAATATATTAATTATTTAACAAAATTTCTCTTACAATATAACTCGAGCGAGTAAAATAGAGGTTAAATAAAAGTTTTTATTTATTATTTTTAAACAAACAGTACATCTAATACATATATAGATAAAATACTTTAGTTATTTAATAAATCTAAAAACTAAAATTAATTTATATTAGTTGTCTTGTACAATTTAATAAATAGAAAGAAAAAATATTTTTGCAAGAATACTTATTTAAAAATATTTATTTCAAATAAAAATAAATGAATTTATCAAACTCTGTAATGATATAAATGAATTAAATAGTAATTTAATTTAGTAAAAAAACTCATTTAAAATAAATTTAAAACTTTTTAACTATATTATATGTTTGAATAAATACCAAATATATCTATGACATAGTAATTATATGAAATTATTTTTACTTTTATACTTTATTCTAGCACATATAATTTATCATTTTTCAAGTTGAATATGAATTTATTTTCAAAAAATTAAATGAATACATTAATGAGCTGAGGTGTTTTATATTATTTTATAAAATCACAATTTTTTATTTTTTCAAAAAAGTTAATACAATTTAGATTTTAGCTTCTAAAACTAATAAATATAATATATATATAAAAAAAATATAAGATTGGAGAAATAAATATTAGTTACATCAGCATTTCCAGAATTTTTGTTCTTTGTGCATCATTTCTGGTTGTTTCTTTTCCTTTATTTATTTTCTTTTGACTTCTTTAGTTTTAATTTTTAAAATTTCTGTCTAGTCTCGGTGATAGTTCCTATTTTTTTTAATCTCTACGTCTTTTCTAATTAATATATTTATATTTCTTATTAAGAAAATTATTCTATTTCACCCGTCTTAAATTATAAATATCTCTTTAAACAAAAATTGTGTAAAAATATAAAATATTTTATAATACTAACAAAATATTAATATTTTTTAAACTATATCATTTATTATTTTTCTAGTCTTTCAATTTATTTTAGTATAACTTTTCGAATTTTATTTTGGAATAACCATGTATTAAAAAAAAATCGCAAATAACCATGTTTTAGAAAAAATTACAGAAATAACCATGTTTCAGAAAACTCTCCAAGAGATGAGTCATTCCACTTGGTGCCTCCACTCTCATTCTTGCCCTAGGCGCCATCCCACTTGGCGCCTCCTCTCTCTTTTAGTCAAGTGAGATGGCGCATGCACTTTAAAAGTGAGAGGAGACGCCATCTCACTTGGCTCTTAGGGCAAATTGATGTTTTTATAAATAATTCGTCTGTTTCTCCGTCATTTCTCACACTTTCTCGCACTGTTATCTTATTTACTCTGTTATTTGCGTCATGACATCGCCCATGATTTTTACCAGAGATGGTTACGTTATTTTCTCCATCACAAAACCTCCGATGAAAATGAAATTTTGGCACGTTCACTCCATGGAGCGTCTGAAGAGGGAGTTGATGCGATGGCTAGAGGGAGACATCGTGGAGGGGAAACAAATTAGAAGGATCCAGCGAAGACGAATAATAACCTCACTTGCAACAGGAAGACCTAATTTTTGGTTGGAGGAAGTCAAAACAGACAGCGACGTAATGTTGATGATGCATGGGTCAGATCAAATTGTTTTAATGGTTGTAATTTCGTAGACGGTTTATCGTGTTTTATTTCTTGTTCGCGTAATGTTTATTGTAACAAATACTGTTAACGAAAAACCCTAATGTTTACAACATAATAAAGGAAAGATTTTTTGTAATACAATTTTTATGTGGTTAGGGCAGTAGCCCGATTCAGACAATTTTTGCAATTGTGTCTGACCTGACGACATAAACCACACTTTCTTTCCAGCTTGTCAAGGGAGTCCATTTCGGTTGTGATGCGCTTACTTTTGGGACGACCCTTTTTATTCCTTCGCATTTGGTCATTGTGCCATACTATTTCACCGTTGTATGCAGGCTAATAATCTGGTTTTGCTACCAAAGGGAAGATGTTGTTGTAAACATTGAGCAACGTTTCAGATTTGTAAATGGGAGACAGAAGTTGTAGCGCGTCTTGATGAGTATAGGAACACGCGGCAATGACATCAGAGCAAGGCATACGAAAGGCTTGAAACTTGCAACAATCGCACAAATGAGAAGGTAGTACAACCCTATATTTTTGTCTTGGCAGGCCCTCGTTGTGGTCGATTGTCTCTTTGACAATGAAGTTGTGGCTATGTCGGTCAAACCGTATAACCAGACGGGTGTTTCCTTTGGCACTTTCTTCCTTAATGTACTTCATGCAGCTTTCACTCCATAGTTGTCCAGATTGCAACATAACATTCCATATTTCATCTCTTTTGGCAAACAACGAAGCCATCCTAAAATATGTTGATTTAACCAAAGCAGTGACCGGGAGGTTTCATATGCCTTTGAATACCTCATTCATCGATTCAATTAGATTTGTTGTCATGTGGCCCCATCTTTGTCCATTATCGTATGACCTAGTCCATTTTTCTACCGGAATATTATCGATCCACCTACCGGCTTCCAGATTTGAAAAATAGATCTCGTTGCAATAATATTTGAACGTAGGTTGTGTCAATGCATATCCCACATTCATAACCGCTTTCCTAAGAGTTTTGTCTTTGATCTCCCTCGTGAAATTTTGGACGATATGTCTAACGCAATAGACATGCGTAGAAGGAGGGCCATGCCAACCATTTTGCAGGATTATTGTATGCACTTTGAATGGATGCATGTCTATCAGAGATCAAACAGAGATCTGGTTGAGGAGCCACGTGTGTTCAGAGATTTTTGAGAAAAAAAGCTCCAAGCACCACCAGTCTCCCCCTCGACTAAGGCAAAGACAATTGGGAAAATGATGTTGTTGCCATCTTGTGCAACTGCCATCAGTAGCGTGCCTTTGTATTTCCCATACAACCAAGTCCCATCAATTTGTATAATTGGTTTGCATGATGCAAACCCTGTGATGCAAGGTTGAAAAGCCCAAAACACTCGACTGAATATTCCATTTCCACTGAGTTGACTACCATCCGAGGCGTATGCTGACACTGTTTCCAGAATGTAAACAGTACCCGGAGAATAAGTCTGGAGTGCATTCAGGTAGCGGGGAATTTTTTGGTATGACTCCTCCCAATTTCCATATACCTTTTCAATCGCGTTGATCTTTGCTAACCACACCTTTCGGTAAGACGGAGTATAGTTAAATACCGTAGTGATGTGGGAGATTATGGTTTTCACCTTCATTGATGGATCGTTGCTGACGAGTGGTAGGATTTCTTGACAAATGAGATCATAATTTAGTTTCTGATGATCCTGTGATTGAGTAGAACTGACACAAGTGTGGGTAGACATGGAACCTATGACCCAACAATCACCTCTTAATCTGTATGATGCAGTGAGCTTGAACATACAATCAGGGTGGACACACTTGATCTTGTACCTTTCTGGATTTACACGGTCCACCTTAAAATCGACCGAGTTGAGCATGTGAAATTTTTTGATGGCTCTGATACATTCTTCTCTGTTACAAAATTTGTCTTTCTCTTTTAAGTTTTCATCCGACTGCATATACGGATTGAAAAATAAATCAGAAGACGGTTCATCTCCGCCCATGTTGAAGTTTGTCATGTGCGGAGGTGGTGTGTAGATCTCGTTTGAAGGAATACCAGGTATCCCATCGTCTTCGGAATCATCATTGGCCATTACGTCAAACTCTAACTCGTCATCTTCTTCTTCTTCATCAACTGCATCTACTTCTGCTTGTTCGATCTCCAAAGGATTAACCACTTGTGACAGCTGAGGCTCTCGCAGCATAATGTACAACTCAATAGAGTCGTACCCAGAATACTCATGACTGGAAAACATATTTTGAAGGTCATCGCCATCTTGAACCTCAACCTTATAAAATATTATTTGGTTGTTACAAAAAAAAAACGAATTCTGATAAAATATTTGTGTCACGAGGCCTCGTCCAAGTTTGTCCTCCAATCATTTTTTGAAGTACAATAAATTGGCTTTCCTGTTTAAACAAAATCGGATGTTCTCAGCGTCTCTAAACAAAAACCCAGAGGTGGGACAAATGTATGTCTCACCGTTGAAATATGGATTGATCACATATTGGGGTGCAGAGGCCATTGTGTATGATTGTTTGAAGGTTTGAAGTTTATGAGTTAATTGATGGAATTTTTTAATGTTCTAGTGTTTGAGAGATTAAGTGTATGAGTGTTTTGATAAATGTAAGATTAAATAGGTTGTACTGAATTTGAATAAACCAACAGTAAGGCAGAGGTGCCTTCTCCAAGGCTGTCACCTAGCCCGCGCCTACAATGCACCTACACTGCAACCTCTAAGGCGCCTCCCATCACGTCCAATAGTATTACATGTATTCAGAGATGCCTTCTCCAAGGCTGTCACCTAGCCTGCGCCTACACTGCAACCCATGCCACCTCTTATTCGCCAACGGGGATGGCGACACCTTTCATTTTTGTACTCTTTTGCCAAGTCCAATGGTGCCTCCCTTCACGTCCAATGGCGCCTCCCTTCACATCCAGTCGTGTTACATGCACCTTTCATTTTTGTACTCTTTGGAACCTTTTTATTTCCCTAAAGTACGGGAAATAGTGTAAATTTTATGTATTTAAATTTACTTAGAGACTTCGAAAAAACTAGAAAGTATAGTTGAGGTTCTGCTGTTTTAGCCCATCTATACAGTTCCTTGTGTAAAAATGCAATCAATAAAAAATGTACATTTTATAGATGCGCTTTTTTACTTCAAGCCTGGGGTTGGTGGAGGATGAAGTCCCTAAATCCCGTCAGCAACAACACATTCGTTTTCCCATATGCAACAAAGTAAGTCATCAAGTTATATCATTTATTACTATTCATCTCTTTACCAAATATATGATAAAAATAAAATATTTTTCAATTCCTTTAGGTATTGCGTGAGGGGTATGGATTACGGAAAGAATCCAAGATTCAATGTCGCACTATACCGCAATCTATTGGATCACCTTGGCCCGGATGATGTACGTCGTACCTTTCAACTTTTCTACTTTTAAATTATTTATATATTACGTTTTCATTAACCTGATTTAATTTTATCTGCAGTTTGTCTGGAGACTATATTTGGGTTTTCACCATGAACCAAACCCCGAGGATGTAGCAATTTGGAGCGCAAAGACTGCAATCATATGGTTCAATGTTGTGGAGATGCACCACAGCGACCGTGTAAAGATGTAGTTTGGAATGCATCAAGAGATACCCAGTGATCTGACTTGTTTGTCCCTGTGGCATCTCAAAAGGGTCGACGCCCAATGGGGTCTTACCAACTGGAAATACTTTGCTCTAGAATGGTGTAAGATGTGGCAGAGGCGTCATCGACATGTCTTGCAATTCCCAGTTTTCCTCAACCATGGTAATATGCGACACACGAATCAGTATTTATCTTGGTACAGATCGGTTAGTACCCCTGAAATGCACGTGTCTCATCCAAGGTATTTGGTTGACCCACGAACACAATGGGCACAACCCTCATTTCCCCAACAACAAACCCAACACACATCAACCTCCCACCAACCCCTCGACGAAACAGAACGACAAACACTCAACCACAGTCACCACCACAATACAATTACACACACATGCCCCACAACCAACCACAATCACCACCTCAGTACCAATACTCCCATATGTCTCACACCCAACCATAATTTCAATCACAATACCAACACACCCGCATACCTCACACACAATTTCAGTCTTCTGCATATCCCAATATGGGCCCCTCAACATCCAACCTTAGCCCTGATCTGGGATTGTCTCAAGATTATGAACCAACCGACCCAACTTATCATCAACCACAACATCACCAAAGCACCCAACATCCTCAATACCAAACACCCCAAGATCAATTTCCTTTCTACCCCACGTACTCAGATGACCAGTGCTACAGACCAACCATGAAATCCCACCCACCACCAACACGACCAAACTTTGAGGATATGGGTAACCGACTGTACCAAAGCGGATCTTCTAGATATGGAGATCTGATTGATTTCATAGATCCGGAACGCATTGACTTCGTTGGGCCATCGACCCTGCCACAGCAGGAAACACGACGAAACCCAGCATGGGAAAGGCGAGGACGGGGATGCGGAACCGGGGGTCATTACCGGGTTCCGGGGAACCACTGATTAATCTGTATTTTTTTATGTAATAGTAATGTGTGTAATCATATTTTGTAAATAAAAAGTCAATTTTGTTGATCCTATATCGAATACGTAACGCACCACATTTAAAATAAAAAACGCGAAAATTTATCTTCCAATTGCACTAAGGCGCCATCTCACTTGGCCTAGGACAAGTATTTAACACCTAGGCGTCAAGTGAGATGGCGTCTCCCCTTAAAAATTAGATGTAGGCGCCAAGTGGGATGGCTCCTCCCTTGGAAAATTTTCTGAAACATGATTATTTGCGTAATTTTCTCCGAAACATAGTTATTTGCGAAATTTATTTTTAATATATAGTTATTCCAAAAAAAAAATCTAACTTTTCATATTATTAATGAATTTTTTTATAAAAAATAACTCATTTTTTGATTAAAAATAATGTACAACTCATAATAATTTGAGTAAAAAGAGAAAAACGCGTTAAATGAGACAAACAATTTATAATTAAAAAAAGATGAAGTAAAACTTAATTGAGTTAAATTCCTATTATACTAAAATTTAATTTAATTAATAGTATATTGCCACGTCTTTAAATACCACCTCTATTCATGTACTGATCACTCAATTCTAAATTCTATTCTTTGTTGTGTCTTTCCCTTAGTCATGGCTATGTCTCATTTTTTGGTTTCTTTGTTCTTTTTCATGATGCTTCTTGTACAAGTTATGTCCGGTGGCATTGACTTAACTTGGTATGATGCTCGTGCAACCTTCTATGGTGATGCAGCTGGTGGTGAAACAATGCGTAAGTTACTAAAAAATATATATTTCTCTTCTCCTTTCTCCTTTATAAGTAAATTTTCACGATTGATTTTTTTGACCGAAAAAGATTTATCTAATAATATTCTGAATACATGTCGGTAAATATCGTATCTATGCAGAGGGAGCTTGTGGTTATGGTGATCTGTTCAAACAAGGGTATGGACTTGAGACCACAGCACTAAGCACTGCTCTGTTCAATAATGGATTAACTTGCGGTGCATGTTTTCAGATAACATGTGTTAACGACCCTCAATGGTGCATAAAGGGTGCAGCACCAATTACAGTGACTGCAACAAATTTTTGTCCTCCAGATTATTCAAAAACCACAGACATTTGGTGTAACCCTCCACAAAAACATTTTGATTTGACTTATAAAATGTTCACATCTATTGCCTATTATAAAGCTGGTGTAATCCCGGTTAAATATCGACGCGTTCCATGCGTAAAATATGGAGGTGTTAGGTTTGAACTAAAAGGAAACCCTTATTTTTTGATGGTTTTGGTTTACAATGTTGCTAATGCTGGTGATGTTACTAATGTGAGTATTCAAGGATCTAAGACTGGCTGGATTACCATGTCACACAATTGGGGACAAAATTGGGATGCCACAATGAATTTTTTAGGGCAGTGTTTGTCCTTTCTTGTTACTACAAGTGATGGAAAAAGTTTGAACTTTCCCTTTGTAGTTCCTGACAATTGGCAATTTGGACAAAGTTATGAGGGCAAGCAAAATTTTTAAAGGTGTATAATATTTGTTATGAAATATGCATTAGTCACAAAATTACTAGACGTGTATAATGTAATACCAATTTAAGTGTCTCGATCAATAAAAAAAATTTGTCTCTGAAATTGCTTGAAGTATAATTTTTTTTCGTATAATCAAAGTTGATGATAAACTCGAGTTTTTATGTCAATTACTTTTAGTTAGTTGAAATCGACTCCTAATTTTTTAATTAAAATGGGATTTCGATCCCATAAAACCCTCAACCAAAATATGTAAAAAATAGAGATTTCCTTTCGCTCGAAGAAGATACGCAAGAAACACATGATGTTATAGTAAGAAATCATTTCTAAGACCAAATAAACTATATGTCCAATAACTCCTCTTTGGTAGATATCAACAACAAAAGATGAGGTCATTTTGAGACTTTTAGATGGAACACACCATAGAATGTTAAACTAGAGATAAACTAGACATTACTCTAAATGTAGACCCAAGAGACCTGACTATCATAGAGATAAATCCTAAAGCCCA
Organism: Vicia faba; assembly: GCA_948472305.1. Taxonomy (NCBI): domain Eukaryota; kingdom Viridiplantae; phylum Streptophyta; class Magnoliopsida; order Fabales; family Fabaceae; genus Vicia; species Vicia faba. The sequence goes on from OX451735.1 coordinate 73,044,388, forward strand.
TGGAAATACAAAATGCCACCCAATCCACCTAAATACAATATACCACATTGAAGATGCCACCATGCAGGAGACAAAGAGATGACTTGAATACTCAGCAACACACTGAATATAGAGATAACTGAAGATAATTGGATTAATAATCACCATGCGTCTAAAGAGCTTATCCTTGGTGGAAATTATATTTCTCAATAGAAACCTAGAATGTTAGGAGGAGCCAATTCTTCAAGACTTGAGGGAGGATTTGAGTGTCATAATAAAAAAAAAATATATAAGAGCTCCACCACTATTTTTTGTCTTAAGGATGAGAAAGAAATAGAAAAATTCTAATTATTGATTAGATAAAAAAAAGGTGTTAGACACCCTTTACCTCCCTTGTATTCAAGAGGTCTTTTTAACTTTAGGACTTTAATGAAATTTTTTTTTATTTAATCATATTAATAAAACAAAGGAAAATATTAAATTTTTTAGTTAGTGGATTCGCTTTGGTTTTTCAATCGTGTGCCTACGTATCTTCATAAAAAGAAATTAGAGCCCTTCGTAATTCGAAGTATGTTTGGTTAGTTTTTTTATAGGACTGTGTAGAATTATTTTTAAATGATTTTTTGAACTTTGTCTGGATTTGAAAATTGAATGAAGGTAGACGCAATTTTGAATTTGATTCGAAAGCAACTTTGACAATCCTTTATTGAAAAAATCTTGAGTTTTTATTATGTTAGTAAAAAAAATGTTTTTTGTTGGTTAGCTGTTTTAATTAGGTTGATTGATAAATTGTTGATCTTTATGAGAATTAAATCGCGCGAGGCAAAAAAATTTATTTTTATAAGGAGTTGATCCTTATTAGAATTAAATCGTACAAGACGAAAAAATTGATTTAATTTGTTTATGATTTTAAAAAAAAAATTATTTGAATAATTAATTAATAAGACATTAAGCCAACCAATCAATTATTCGAGGACATGGTGAATGTAAAATCCACCTATCCCATTATTTATAAAAATATTAAATTAATTTAATTAAAAAAATATTTGGTGAATGTACTTGGGAAACATTTACAAGTTAATAATTTTATTTGCTAAGACAATTAACCATATACAATTATAATTATTACTAGAAGGTATTTTTGTTATTTCTAGATTTTTATTAATTTTTTTAAATATTTTATCAATAATAATTAAAAATTAAATTAGAATAAATTATTAAAATACATTAAAAAAAAAGACAAATTCAAATAAGTGCAAATAGAAAAGAGGAGTATTTTTAAGAGTAACATGTTATTAAACTTAATGTTCAAATTTATTCATTATTAACATGATAATAAAAAAAATTAAAAGAAAAAGAAGAAATAAATAGAAAACCAAGAAGTAGTACGTTAGGACTTCATAACCATTAACAACATGTTTTGACTTCTTTGTATTTTTTTTAATATAAGGCTGACTTATCATGCAATGACACTTTGCAAATTTTAAATTAAAATAAATAAAAAATTCAAATCAACATAAAGTAGAAAAATGTAGTCAGTAGAAAATAAAAATTAGATATTTTCTTCTCTTTCAAAACACGATTCTTTCTCTCTTTTCTTCTATTTTTTCTTTCAAATTTTGAACTACAAAAATAATTGTAAACAAATCATAGAGAAATAAGAACAAGTATATCATATTATAACGATAGAAATGTTGACACTAAATCATTGGATTGACTTAACTCGGACATATCAAATAAAAATTGCTACCGCGTTTTATTATTTCTAAAAGATGGGAAAAGAGCGAATAACTCAAAAGAAGGGGAGAAAATCTAAGTTCGGGGATTGATTATGCAAAGGGAAGGTATTAGCACGTTAAACATCTACAGTACTCCGCAAGAACCTCTTTGAAAATTTATGTATTTTGGCTATAATTGTTGTATACAAAAAATAAATTGTGAAGATAAGAAAAGAAGTTTTTTTTTTACAATTTTTGCACCCGTCGCAGTTGCGAATCTTTAGTGCCTACGTACCATCTTCCGTGCAATAGGGGATCAGGGTACTCGTAGTTCACCTTTAAAAAAAATTAAAACACATGTGTGTTAGTTAATTTTAAGAGACGAGACATCATCGTCTTATCCGAGTGGAAGAACATACTTACTACCCACGATTATGAGAAAGGAGAATTTGCTTCATCTCAAAGCGGAGGATATGACTTGGATTTTAAAATCAACAAAGTCTCGCTCAACACCTAAGTGGAAAATATCTCGCATCACTGTAAATCGTAGAAGTATAGTAGTCTGCATCACTACAAGATTTGACAAGAGTCTAATCTTTTGAGAAAAGTTTAAAGTAAAAAGTCAAAGTGGCAAAATAGTTTGAATGAGATTGATTGACTTTTAGTCTTCTCACAAAAATGTCAAAGTATTATTAAGTTGTTTATAGTTTGATTAAGAATATTTTCAAAATGCATGGACATAAGTCTAAGTTTATTGTGAAAGCGGTCCAAGTTTAGAAAACAAGAAGAGTTTTGAAAGGAGAAAGAAGATTTTTGAAATTAAAAAAGATGGGAGGAGATGAAGGGACTATCCTAAAGCATACGGTAAAAGCTAGGGAAAAGAACCGTCTAACCAACAAGAAGTCAACACTTGACACAATGAATCAATGTAGAATTGTCATCCTTTAGATTGAAACCAAACAAACAAAGATAATAAACCTCTTAAGGAAATCAAACTTCAAATGCATTAAGTCTTCACGAAAATTGGGCAGAGTAACGGCTGTATACAAATGAATTTCCAATCACGGACAAATAACATAATCAGAATAACATGCACACAAAGAAAACAAACTACTCAATGTCTTGGGATAAACCCTAAGAACTTCAGACAAAATAACAATAGAAGTCATCAGGTCTCAAAGTAGGTTAAGGTCTTTAATCCTAAGTCCAAGAAATCCATAACTCCAAAATGTCAAGGATAATAACCAAATAGTCCAAGTAACATTAAAGTTTTTTATGGTTTAAGTTGATTATTAGGTATCTTCAAAAAGAAGTGAAAAGCTCAAGTGAGCAAAATAAAAATGGCATAAAGATAAATGCTCAAATGAGCAAAGATGAAAATAGCATGAAATAAAAATGTTAAAAAAAATAAATGTGCTTAAAGTAAAAAGCATAAAGTAAAAAGAATAAAGTAAACTCAACTGTTAGAAATTAGAGGTTAGTTGAATGACCATCTTGAAACTTTAATTTGAAAACTCATTAGAAGATTGATAAAATCAAAGCCTCTCAACAACAAGTTTCATTTTTTTTTTGTCAAGTATATCATTTATTTCAAAATCTCAAGGCAACAATAAATGATCAATGATGTTTAAATGATTTACTTAGTTTCAAAATTTATGAAGATTCATTAGAGGATTGATAAGACCAAAGCCTCCTAACAATGAACCTCGAGATTATTGGATCAAATGTTTCAAATTAAACATGTTTGGACTTGCAAACATAGGTTTGGGCCACAAATGATTATTTTTTGAATTGGGATAAAATTTAGGGCTATGTTAAGCAATCGTAAGTGGACTTATATAGAAGTCACACCTATTTCGGGGCTGGTCGATAGCAATCTATGTGTCATATGTTTAGAGTGATGATATGTAGATCATCCTCTAACAACATGTAGCACAAAAGATAAGAGGATGAGATGAAAAGGGATGAGATACATTTGAATTAAAGATTTTTATCAAACTATCATTAAAAGTATTCATCCATTTTGGTGGAGTTAAACTCAATATTCAAGATCCAATGATGTTAATGAAGTTCATGATCAAAAACCACATGGCCAGAATATATTCAAAAAAATAAATTGTAATTAATAAACAAGATAAAAAAAAGAATGATTTTTAAATTTTTTTTAAATGAAAACAAAAGGCAAAATAGTAAATTATATTCAAAGTATCAAAGAAAAATTGAAAGAGACCATGGAAAAATCAGAAATGATCTCAAATATTTTTAGAAAAATTTTGATAATTTTTTTAAAACAGAAAAGTATTTTTAAACTAATTAAAATCACTCAAAAAAGTGAAGAAAAAAATCAAAAACAGTAACAGTCAAAATAGAATTCTAGAAAAATTTCAGAAAGTCAAAAATAAAGAAAATGATCTTGATAAATTTTTTTAGAATTTTAAAATGCCAAAAAGTATTTTTAAAACAATTAAAATAAGGTAAACAATACAAAAAATTATGAAAAATATCAAACATTAAAATAAAAATATGAAAATATATTCCCAAAGTCAGAAATAATTCAAAGTATTTTTAAGAATTTTTTCAGATTTTTTGAGTCCGAAATGAATTCTTTTATGAATTTTTGAAGTTTAAATGAATTAAAATATAAAAATAAGAAAATAAAAAATAAACCAAAAAGATATAGACCATTGGATCAATGTCAAAATTCATTAGTAATCAAATCCAAGGGATCTGGAGCGTTGTGCATATCCTGGTCATTAGTGAATAAACCACTGGATCAAATATTTAAAACAGATTTAAAAAATGTGTGGCAAATTCTCATTGGTTGAAGACGCCAGCGTAGTCGTATTTAACCTCCAGCCAACCTCAAAACCAGGTTCCTCAAACTATAAAATTAGAGGTTCAGACTATTTCCATTCTCTTCGTCTCATCAAGACGAAGACAACTGTACCCTCGCGAAAAATTTATATAAGTTGTAGCTCAGTCGATTTGAGGAAAACCAGAAGAAAAAGTTGAATAGAGATTCAAAAATTCATGATCAAAACTCACTTCCAGTTGAAAACAAATGATGCGACTAGTATTAGAATAATGAGAGCTTCATTGTGGTAATAAATTTTGAGAGAATTGATGAAGGAATCTACCTATTGAAGTTCAAATTCAGAGCTCTGAAACTTGACTTGACTAACACGATTTAGGATGCTTTAGGGCTTGGTTCTTCTTCTGTTAGCTTCAGTGAAGTTCAAGGATGAAGAATTTACAAAGAAAATGGATTGAAGAATGTTGTAAAACCAAATTCGAAGTTGCAGAATTGTGAGTTATAGAGAGAGTTTGAATGGGTGATTTTGGTTGTCTAAGCTTGAGAAAATGAGTGAGATATAACCCTCTATTTATAGGGAAGAAAATAGGATGCTCAAGCGTGTGAAACGATGAAGTTTGGATGGAATTCGTGTGAAGTTGCAAGCATGAAAAGTGTGACTCGTAGTTTGCTCAAAACTCAACCAAAACTTGCGTTTCAAGGTTCTAATCACTTCTGGAAGATTTTTAAACATGACTAGAAGTAAAAACGCGCAAAAATTTAGTGATTACAAGATGAATTGTACATTTCAAATTATGACTTGGAGGAAAAAGTCAGTTTCAAGGTACCAACTTTGAATCAATGGCATTCACAACTCAAGGAGTCTTAGGGCATGATTCTTGAAGAAATTGAAAGATAGGGTCACAAACTTTATAATGTGCAAAGGATGAGATCTGTTGGATACTTGAGATAGGAGTTGTGATGAGTCAAAGTTGAGAAAAAGATGCTGACTTTTTGTACTTCGAAAAATTCTAAGTTTTTCTCAAAAAATGACCTATTATGTTTTGAGTTCAACCAAGGCTTTCCTCCAAAACTGAGGTTTTATCAATGATGATAGATTTAAGTAGACATCCCAAAGAGAATTGTGAAAATTGGGGTACAACAACAACCCTTATTTAAGTGTCTTCTATCCGGAGATACAAAGGTTTAAATCCTCGTGGCAATGTGATTGAGGATACTTAAATACCAAACAAGCCCTATTTTTGGCCCTAAGAGGCCATGTGTGATGCGGTGGGAGAACTGACTTGAGGTTTTGCGTTTTATCGCAAATGTTGCGGTTAGTAAGAGTCACCACCGACTTTTCTTTTATCCAACAAGGAAAGGTGAAAAAGCACAGGAAAGACCTTTAGAGATGTTTTCTTGAGTTCGGGGGGTAGATTATGAAAAGGGAAGGTATTAGCACCCTTTTCATCCATGGTTTTCCATGGGCTCTTAGTTACTTGCTTAGATCACTTACTTTTGTTTATTTGAAATTGTGTTTGATGTGGTTTCGAATGTATTTTGTAAAAGAGTCCATTCGTTTAGGCAACCTTTGTAATGATTCTCGTTCGTAAGAATGTATACAAAAATGTTTTCAATGATTGTAAAATGTTTTTGAAATGTGTGTGTGTTTGTTTTGAAAATAGCAAGGATTGTTGTTTAAAATGGAGCAAGTAACTAGAAGCTATCTACCTGCTCAAATGTCTTTCTTATGCGTTTTCTATTCCTTTGACATTGTTATCTTACCATTGATTTGGTAAGCAACCCTATCTTTGGATGTAAACGGGACGGGCATGAGTCATCGTATGACCATGATAGCAATATTGTGAGATGACTTAGCTTTTTTTATCTTTGGTGACTAAGATCATTTTGAAATGCAACTTTGGTAGCGTCATCGAGGGACTATGATCTTTTATTTTTTTGATTTGTTTGTGTTAAGACATCTCACGTGCATAACATGATCATTTTTAGGCAACAAGTGAGATTACCCTAAGGGTGCATGTGTGCAAGTGTGTTTGATTGCATGCATTTGTATTTAATTTTTGGTGGTCTACTTGTTGATTTTATCTTACCATACACGCCTAATATTTAGCATTTAACTTGAAAGCGATAAATTGTAGAAGTATAAATTCCTACGCTATTACATTATTTAGGGGATGGGGATACATATTTATGAAGGGGGATTGCAAGTAAAAATAAGTCCTAAATTACTATTACAACCATATTGAAATGTATAAGAATGTACAAGGAAATGTGAAATAAACTTGTTTTGTTTTAAGAAAATGTTTTTGATTTTTTTTGTTTTAAGAAAACCAAAAAATAAAGTGTAAAGGAAACATTTTTGTTGTTTGCTGATTAATGGAATGGAGAGTAATAACAAAAACAAATGGAAAAGAAAAGAGGAATCAACGTGTTACTGATAAAATGAAATCAGAGGTTCTGACCCTGAGACGCTGCAAAACAGAAACATGTTAGTGAAAATGTATAAGGTCAGAAGCTCTGAACCCACTGGGAATGTAGTAGTTATCAGAAGTTCTGATAATACTGGAAGCAAAAAACAAGCTTTAGAAGTTCTGATACCACTGGCCACAAAACGGACTTCAGAAGTTCTGAGACCACTGGCAGCACTTGATTTCTCTCTCTATGCTAGTCAGAACATCTGTGATTTGGTTATTTCTCCACAAAATAGAAGACATGCCCAGAAAAATTATAGCAGGTATTATAACGTTTTAGAAGATGAGAAACATCAGAACTATAAATCAGAGACACGCATGCATTTGCTAATCCTAACCCTGAGTTCTAGTTTCTTCAAGACGCTCTGAACTGATTTATTCCCTACTTAGGTAGACATCATGCATGAAATCTCAGAATATATACAACATTAGAAACATGATATCTACATTGTATTTTTGAGCCTGTAAATCTGGTAATGCTTTGAGTAACGTGATAAGAGTCAGCAGAAGCTTACCTTACAGCTGAAAAGATTCTATGGAACAGAGGTTAATCCTGAATTCTGGTGAGGTTCTGGGTAATTTCCTCACGTGCTCAGGAGGATGGAGGTTCCCAACTTCTGGAACAGCAAAGAGGTGATGCTCTGATTTCTTTGAGTAGATGGATGTAGAATATGAGGTAGTATGAATACAGAAGTTTAGGCAGCTTCCAACGTGTAGATCAGAAACTTTGTGAATGGTTTTTTAGTCAGGAAATATTTGAGAACAGATGGAGTTTTGAATGTAAGGGATCAAAAGTTAACAGGGTTTTATGTGGTGTGTTTACAGTTCTTGGGGCTCCTGAGATTTTGGCAGAGGTTCAAGGTTTTTCTTTCTCAAATTTTCGACCTCTTTTCAATGGCCAAAAGTGTTCTATTTATAGGCAAAGATTTTTGTAGTTTGGGAGAGGTCAAGTAGCGCCAACATCATACGCTAGATGCTGACTTGTTCTTGAAGCAAGTTCAAAAAAAAAGTGTGATAGTTGACAGTTTTTAGCCTAGACTGGATTAACAATCAAGGATTAAGGAAAAGTAAACCCACAAGCAGAAAGTAACACATGGACCCTCCCATACTTCTGTATAAAAGTTTGCTTTTTAGGATAACAAGGGTGTTTATATGCCACACGTGGAGAGGTCCTTTGGACAAAGACTCAAAAGTGGTTGTGAGCATTAATGAGCATTAAATGATAATGAGATTTGTCAAAATCAGAAATCCTGTAATTTGAGATTTTGCATCATTGCTTAATTCTGGATCAGAAGTTCTATCTAGGACAAACATCCAACTTCTGATCTTTGTACCTTGTTGCCTCAACATGTTCTGAAGGATTCCCTAGGCTTTCCAGTAACCTTCTTTGATTTATCTTTGAATACTCTGGATTAGAAGTTATACTTTAGCGTAGCATCCAATCTTCTAATCCTCTTACCTTCTGGCTCCAACATGTTCTGAAGGAGCTTTCAGGCTTCATATTACGCTTTATTACCTTCTTTACATTACCCTAGCAAACTTTGACCGAACTTGTGTAGATGCTGAAGAGCCATATTCTGACTGTAGACTATGTGCTGAACCATGTTTACAACTTTTGAATGCACCTGCCTGAAGGCTGGCTCAGAAGTTCTGAAATGTCATTTTTTCCTTAAATACTTAGAAAAAATCCCAAGTATTTAGAAATTTGGCTTTTTCCATAGTAAATTTGACTTTGAACTTTTTGATGATACAAACTTCATATTCCAACATGTCTTGATGGAATATGATTCTTGAAACTTGGTTTTGGTCCAAAAGTCAAAGTTAGACCTCTCAGCATACAAATGACCATTTTGCCCTTGTGAATGGTTTGCTTGGAAAAATTGATAATTCAAGGCTTGTAATTTGTATGAGAGAAAACTTGAGAATCCAGGGTGATTTCTTGAGAAATGAGAGGGAAAATTTTGGGGTACAACACCATCCAATGCTTATGATTGTGCATGCAAATAAACAGATCCAAAGGTGACACGGGACACCACTGGGGAAATACAAAATAAAAAATCAAGAGAATTAGACCAGGAAAATAAATCACTAGTGAACAGAAGACTCGACTCTATTGGGATAAAGTCTAAGGAGGAGACAAAGTAACATTAACTCAAACATTGAGGAGAGAATATAAAGGATAATAGTGATTGACAGATAACCGCAAACTATCCATTCACTAAAAAGATAGTGTTGTACCCCAAAATTTGCCCTCCCATATTCTTCAAGAAATTGCCAAGTCAAGCTTCAAAATTCCCCAAGGGTTGCACAGTGCCAGGGTATCCTAAACAGTCAAAATTAGGGTTTTGGTCCTGATCAAGAAAATGAAGTTTCCAAGGGTCCAATCAAGTCTCACATGCCTACAAATATGGTCAAGCATCCTCATACCAAGTTTCAAGACTTTCAGCACAAAATTGCACAGTCAAAAAACCCTAATTGCACTACAGTCAACTACAGGGGCAAAATGGTCATTTGACAGTCAAAAGTTCAAATTTTTGGTCAACATCTCATTTTGAAGCCACAAACATCATTTGATCAATGCTTGATCATGATTCTCAAAGCTTGGCTCAAAAATCATCAAGATGTAAAAGTTTCCTTATTTGGACAGCTGAAAAAGTCAACTGTAAATTGACCAGGGCATAACTTTCACATGGATTATCAGAAAAATCCCATCCAAATCTCATTTTGAAGAGAAAGAAATTTCCTACAACTCCTCTTCATACTTCAAGTCCAAGAAATGCTCTCACAAAGAGTTATCAATTTCAACATTATAGGTCATTTTCAAAAGTCAACAAAAAGGGACTTTAAGTCAAAGGCCATAACTTGAGATTGGTAAATCAAAATGACATGGGACCAAAGACATTGGTTAGAGGACTCAAAGACCTTTCCAAAATGTCCAAGAACATGAGCAAAGCTTAAAAATTGAGCAAGTTATGCCTTGTGGAATTTGGGACAATTTTGGATATTTTGAAAAGTCAACATTGATTCAAATGACCTAAAATTGCTAATGGGCCTATTTTTCTTCCACAATTAATCATCCAAAACATGCACACGACCATTTGGCCCAAAGGGAAGTTTTTATTATTTTTATTTATTTATTTTAATTTTTTATTACAATTAATTCATTTAAACCAAATAAAATATGGAAAAATGCTAAACTAATGAAATAAAATCTTTTTGTGCAGAAAATACTCTCATTGGACACTCAAATTCGTGCATGATCAATTAGGGAAGGATTGGATATGATTTGATATCAATTTGCATGAAAAAGATTGGAAAAGCTAATGCTTGAAAATCAAATATTGCATAATCAATTATTGGATTCTTTTGATCAGATTTCTGACCTAATTCATTCATACATATACAAAGAAGCAAAACCTAATGCCATTGACCAAGAAAGCTGCGCATAAACTCCATTACAAAACTCAATTTTTTGGCAAAAATTCCAATTCTGAAAACCTAGTTCTAGGGCGATTCAAGGCAAGATTTTGATCTCATTAGCTTGCTAAGGCTTTATAGAAGGGATTTGCATAAAAAACTTCAAGCTTTCGTGCCCAGAAACGTGAGAACGATCTCACCTGTACACAAAAAAATTTTTAGTCGTGCATCTCAATTCATGCATTTTTTGTAAATTTTAACGCTTGATTCATGTTCATCGTTTGATTCTAATGCTAACCCAATGGTTTAATTTTGTTTTCGTGCCCCATATGAGGATTCACCATTAGTGACATCTAGGGTTTCCAGGTTTTCCATTTAGGCGTTTTCCATCCCTGTAAAATTGAGACATGTCAATGCCATAAACAAAATCAGCAGGTTGAGACGAATTGGAAGAGACCATCGCACCAAATTTCTGAGGCCACATGGCCTAATCGCTATTATCAGAATAAGCATGTTTTGAGGGGGTTCAAAACCCCCGTTAAATGTTTGCTATTTTTTCAGGAAAACAAAAACAACGAGGAAGACGATGTGGTGGCAAGCGTTGATTGGTTTGTTCAAAAATTCGCGCCAGAATTCCATTAATCCATATTATTGCTTATGTTATTTGTGCGTTATTTAATATACAAAGCGCGTTTGATGGCTCAGTGGTGAAGCGTGGCACTGGTAACCCCTAGGACCTGGGTTCGATCCCAGGTCCTCCCCCCACTTTCATATTATTTTTTCTTTAATAATTACCTGCAGTGTCAAGGCTGAAGATGCATCATACGCCTTCAAAATCAGACGTCCACGCGTCCCAATAGAGACGATCAATGGCCACAATCTGAAGAACATGATGCACTCAGTCAACAAAGATCCATGCCAGCGCAAAAGTCAATCAGGCCATGAATAAATGGGCCTCAAATTGCTGGGCTATACCTCCACTTTAGGGACTGCAACCCCCTTAGGTTTGCCAATTTTTACTTTCTTTATTTTGCATTATTATAATTTTCTTTTAATTATTGTCTTTTAATTCAATTATTTTCATAAAAATACAAAACAATAAAAAATCATAAAAGATGAAAAAAAATTAAATATATTTATCTAATTAATATTTTGTAAATAAATTCATTAATTAACTAGTTTTAAATTAGGTTTTAATCTTAACTTTTTTAATAAAAATATAAAAAATATAGAATTAGGGTTCATGATAATTTTTATTCCTTTTTTATTTTTCTTTCATAATAATTAAAATATTAAATATTTATTTTTGTAATTAAATTGCATGTAAATTAATTAGGGTTAATTTTAGGTTAAAATTTAATCTTCTTTTTTTTAATAAATTAAAAACAACTAGAATTAGGGTTAGCATTTATTTTAATTAATTCTTTTTCCCATTAATCATAAAATACCAAAAAATACCAAAAACAATTTCTTTTCTTTTTTTAATTAATTAATTTCATCATTTAATTTAATTTTGCAAAAAGGGTCCAACGCCCTCGTTTTAATTCTTATTTAATTCGCGTGTTTATTTCTTTTCCGTTTAATATTTATGTATCTCTCCCAAGGCCTTGTAAATTAATTTCTTGCACTTTACTTTTTTAAATTCTTTATTTTTCTGTCAAATCGGGTTCAAGAAATTTTGGCGATGTGGACCCGCGCCTTTTGCAATAGCTTAGAATCTTTTACTTTCCGCAATTTTTAACTGTTAAACAATAACATGAAAGAATGAATGCCCAAAAATAAAATCAAAGCGTAGATCACCAATACATGACAAGATAAAAATATCTGAAAATGACACACAATTCACACACCACCCCTAGGGTACGCCTCACTGTTGCCTTGCCTCGAAAGGTGATCGTCGAGTAGAGGATGTCTTAGTAAGTCCTCATGATCCGAGAACCTGGCATGAGGGTAGCTTCTAAGGTGTATTCCCATTGCTCTGGTGATCACCATGTCCCGAACCTCGAATTGACCCGAACACCTCCAACGGTGGTGCTACCTACCTCTCAATGGTGGGATGGCACTACTTTAAAGGACATTTACACAGACAAATTCCTTAGGGTAGGTAGACGTCTCTAGATACTTGCTCTGATTTCAAAAACAAATCAAAAATACTTTTCACACCGACACCTTTTCAAAAAGCTTTCGAAAGCAATTGTTCAAACACTCTTGAGGACCGATACAAGATTTGAACTGAAATTTTCAAAGAAACTTTTTAAAACCCACAGTTGAAAAGCAAACAAACCATTTTTGAAAACACAAGTGAGCAAGTATCTAAGAGCCCATGGATAACCATGGATAGAAAGGGTTCTAATACCTTCCCTTTCTATAATCTACCTCCCGAACCGAGAGCAATCTCTATAAGGAATTTTTCTGTGCTTTTGTCCTTTCCATTTGGAGAAAATAAAAGACGGTGGCGACTCTTGCTTCCGCGACATTTCGCGAACCAGCGTTAAACAGTCAGTTCCAGATCCACCGATCACAGAACTGGCGACTCTGCTGGGGATAAAAACTTAAAGTGAGGTGTACCTTAGGGTTAGTTCATAACTGTGTTTTCAATTGTATTGACTTGTCTGCTTTAAATTTGTGGGTTGCATGGGAGTTACATAGATCCTAACCCGGATCTGGGGATACCCTGTTTAGGTAGCATAAGCTGTGAGGGACCTGTCCGGCGTATACCGACATGGGTGAAGCAGTGGCTACGTTGGTGTGGTGCCTTGGTCTGTACCGATATCCCTCGTGTTGAAACAGGGAGAATATGGGTCTTCCAAGGAGTCATTAAGCACCAATAGACCTCAGAACCTTACATGACCCAACTTGGCCATTAGAACAGTAGCAGTATGCTACGGCCATTGAGGCTAAACTCTCGTGATGGTTCTGGCCGCAAGAAAAGATTGCGATGCTGGAGTTATGACCGATTGAGGGTAGTCAATGATATTGGGATCCTCTAAGAACCCGGTTACTTTTGATTAGGACAGGTATGAACCAACAAACTGAAAGAGGGTACTACCCAGACCTCATGCTGGCCTAAACTCTAAGGGTTCTTTTGTGTGACTTGTGTGCCTTCATACTTGAACTACTTGCATGCGTATTATCTGACCCTTGAATTTCTTGCAGGTTTTGTTTATAGTCCTTAATTGGGATTCATAACAAAGTTTACTGAATTTCTTGCAGGTTTTGTTTATAGTCCTTAATTGGGACTCATAACAAAGTTTACTGAATTTCTTGCAGGTTTTGTTTATAGTCCTTAATTGGGACTCATAACAGAGTGTACTAAGTTTCTTGCAGGTTTTGGTTTGCAGTCCTTAATAAGGGCTCATAACAGGGCTTATCCATATTACCCCATGCATCATAACATCATACCATTGCATACATCCTAACCCTTTTCAAGGATCTCAAGGGTTTGTGATGCAGGTCAGGATGAATCAAACATCTAGCAAGGGGCAAAGAGGATTTATTTTCCCCTAGCCAAGGATGTCAGAGGCTATGACCCGCTCGATATGGTGAGCTCTGACTCTTGAAGAAAGTTCCCTTAACCAAGGTTGTTTGGAAATCAAAACCAGACATGATGACTAAAGTCAGGGGCTATGACCCACTTGATATGGTGAGCCTTTGACACTTGAAGAAGGACTCTCAGCAACATGCAGTTCCTTCAATCAAGCTACTGGATCCCAAATGCTAACAATCTTCTTGTTTACCCTGCGAGGTCCTTGAAAACATTATATGCATGTCATACTCATCACTGCATAACAGGTACCCTTGTTGCAGGTCACTTACCATCTGCGCTGTTTATTTCAGCAATGGCTTCCCAACAAGATAACCAGGACCTTCATGCTCAAGAGACCCGGTTTGGGGAAATCCTCCTGAATCTATCCAAGGGGCAGGAGGAGCTAAGGACACTTCTCATGGAGACCTTTGTCAGGAACAGTGCTGAGGATGAAAGGTTGAAACACCTACAAGCTGAGGTGGATGCATTAGGGGCCCAGATGCTGGGGCAGGGGACTGCCATTCAAGGGTTGGCTCAAAGACAAGATGAGCTCTGGTTTCTCGTCAACCAACTGCTTCAGGGTAACCAACTGGGGCAAAAGCGTCTAAGGGTAAAGAGCCAGTCATCGTTCAGCCACCTTTGAAACAAGGAGGTAAGGGGAGAGCTCCTCAAATGGCTCCAGTGTCACAAATTCAACATCACAACCAACAAAAGAGCGAGAGAAGGCAGTTCACTCGGCTCAGCATGACCTTATCCCAGATGTTGCCACAGTTGCTGGAGACCAAGATGGTAACTCTAAAAGAAGCTCCGAAGAACCAAAATACAATGTCACCGAAGTATAACCCCAACTCCCGCTGCGCTTATCACTCTGACAGCCCGGGGCATACTACAGACGATTGTTGGAGCTTGAAAAATAAGATCCAAGACATGATCGATGATGGAGAGGTTCAGTTTAAAGTACCCAAGACTCCCCACGTGATCACTGCTCCCTTTCCAAAACATGGCTAGGATTGAGAAATTTTTTGTTCATTCAAATGTTCAAGTTGCAATTTTATTTTGTTCAAGCATTTATTCATGTTAAACATTGTTATTTCATTAATGCATCGCATATGTCTGTTCTGAAACAATATATTGGTATTCACTAAATGCAAATTATTTTCATATTTTTTCTGATGATCAACTCTTAAATAATAATTCTAAGCCTCTTGAGGGAGGATGACGAAAATGATACCGCTATCTACAGTATGCTTTTGGACAAACCCCGCTGATGAGGTACAGGCATTGTTTCAATTCCTAAACACTGAAGTTATAAGGAAGATAATCCCTCGTCAACCCCTTCGAGCCAAAGAAGTAGGAGTTTTTCTTTTCGAAAATTAAAACCCTTTATCATAACCTGGGGCAGGGTAGTTCTCTCAGTTGATCCAGGTGCATGACAAATGGCACTAAAGAGGTCCTTACAAAAAAGAAAGACAGTGATGGTTCCGAATAATCAATAAAGAAAGGCAGTCATTATCTCAAAAAAATAAAAATAAAAACCCATTAAGTCAAAACCCATGAAGGAGACTTACAAAACTGGGGCATCCCGCTGACTGTAATTCCAAAAAAGGAAACGGTTCAGGCAAAAAAGGAAAGGGATAACAAAAATAAAAAAGAAAGAGGTCATACAAACCCTCAACAAAAGGAATGACTGCCTATTCAAAATAAATCATCAATATCCAAATCATCACCGGAAAATCAAAGCAAAGACTCAAACAAGGTCTAACGCCCGATCAGCTGAGTTTAGGTTTGAAGAACATCACGAAGAACGGGTGGGTACAAATAATTTGAGCCTTTATCCTTTGTTTCTTAAACCATGAACCAGGCCACGCTACAACCCTTAAAAGTCCTAGCTGAAGCATGGGTTAGTTCGAAAGCATACTGTTACGAAAGGTATCCTGACTCCTTAAGGCTTGCGGTAAAATGACGAGTTGACATCACAGTTTACAAAAAATTCACTTGTTTTTATGAAAAAAAATGCATTTTCACAAAAACTTCAAGACAGACATAGGCTTTGCATTTTTAACATAACTTTGTTTGCATATGACTTTTTGTTTGAACAGCAGGGAAATTCGCACGATGAATACCTAGTGAACAAAAGCAATTCCAATCAAGGGGCATGGCATGACCAGTATCCATTATCTGGGGCAATCCAATCAAGATTCGAAGAATCTCTCAAAGGCCAAATAGCCTGGGGCAAACCTCCGCCTAAGTCACCTGGGGCATTCCAACAACGAATCTTGCCTGATCAAATACCTTTTGGTGGCATGACAAAACACATTTGACAGGGGCAACTCCCTACATTCTAAGAGCATGGACATAGTCGAAAAAATACTACCCAAAATCAAAGACCCGCTAGGTTGACATACCTAGGCAAAAATCAGGGCTTCCCGGCGAACCAAAAGGGTTCGGGAAAAATAAGGGATGAAAATGAAAAATCTGTACACCCGGCAAGTCGAAAACCTGGAAAGGCGGCTTGGGTAAAAATGGGTATCCCGGTGGACTGAAAACCCGAAAGGGCGGCCCAGGCAAAAGTTAGGGATCAAAGCGTATGACTATGTCCTATCATCTTATCACCTGCCTACCAAAAGAAGGTTTGTCCATCAACAACTATCAGCACCTCATAGGTCTTCCTCTCATACCTCAGAAACAGGGGGAATAAAGAATTGTCCAAGCGATCTAATTGTTTTGTCCTCCAAGGTATCAAGGTAGGTTCAGCTGAAGAACACAACCAGGTATCTTAATTCCCCAGAGAGTGAGCCAGCAAGCAGTATACTCTCCTCAAGCAAAGCAGTTATCAACCTTAAAGAAGTTGGGCATCCTCCCGCAGATCTCAACATTCCCAGCAGCATATATACATGTATTCTTAACAAGCATCCCCGGCAATCTTGGTCTAAAGATGGTTCCCCGGCGGTATATCAAACATTCAAAGGAATCACTTCCAATACATCTCAAAATTTCCCCAGGAGAGACCAATCTAGTTCCCCAGGAAAGTTGGAATCCATCCCCCCAAGCAGTAAGCTTATCCCCAGTAGATTCTGGAAGCTTATCCCCGCAGAGCACGAACGTGTCTCCCGGCTGTATCCAAAGAGTTATTTTCCTAACAGGATATAACTGGGTTATCCTCAGCCAATAACCACGGAAAGAGCGTCCTCGACGAAGTTTTCTTATCCTCAGCGAAGTCTATTAACACTTCCAACACAACAAGGGTATCCCCAGCAAATTATTATCAACAACTCAGCAAAGTATCTCTCTCCCCATAGAGTATTGCTTCCCAGCAAGGTCATTAGAGTACTTTCCTCCCTGCAGAATATTCCAATTCGCCAAGTTTATTCCCCAACGGAGTTATCTTCTCCTACCGGTATTCTTGCAAACAACATCCCCAGCGGAAGCAAAGATCTACTTGCCAACATCAGCCCAGGAGTGACTTCCCGGCACCCGTCAAGGATTTACTTTCCTAGACGAAAACATACATTCATAAACATCACACTTCCATACATTATAGCATGCATAGACGCATCGTAAAAATCTCATTTATGTTGAGAACATCATTGTTTGACCCATATCATGCATTGCATATGACTAACCTTTACCTTTCAGGAAAGATTCAGTTAAATTCTCAATCATATTTCAAGACCTAGACCGGTTCAGTTAATCGACTCCAAAGATTTCTTATCCAGTCCAAGGCCTTCTCTAGTCCAGCTAAATCGACCCCATACAGATGTTTCTGATGAAGACTCAGTAGAAGTTATCAAAGGTTTTTCTCAATGAATGTTATTGAGATTATAATTTCCTATGGTTCTCTCCCCGATACTGCGGAGACGATAATTCCATTCCAGGTTTTTCTCAAACGTCCGCTTTTGAGATTATAATTTCCTATGGTTCTCTCCCCAATGTTGCGGAGACGATAATTCCATTCCAGGTTTTTCTCAAACGTCCGCTTTTGAGATTATAATTTCCTATGGTTCTCTCCCCAATGCTGCGGAGATGATAATTCCATCCCAGGTTTTTCTCAAACGTCCGCTTTTGAGATTATAATTTCCTATGGTTCTCTCCCCAATGCTGCGGAGACGATAATTCCATTCCAGGTTTTTCTCAAACGTCCGCTTTTGAGATTATAATTTCCTATGGTTCTCTCCCCAATGTTGCGGAGACGATAATTCCATTCCAGGTTTTTCTCAAACGTCCGCTTTTGAGATTATAATTTCCTATGGTTCTCTCCCCAATGCTGCGGAGACGATAATTCCATTCCAGGTTTTTCTCAAACGTCCGCTTTTGAGATTATAATTTCCTATGGTTCTCTCCCCAATGTTGCGGAGACGATAATTCCATTCCAGGTTTTTCTCAAACAGCCGCTTTTGAGATTATAATTTCCTATGGTTCTCTCCCTAATGTTGCGAAGATGATAATTCCATTCCAGGTTTTTCTCAAACGTCCGCTTTTGAGATTATAATTTCCTATGGTTCTCTCCCCAATGTTGCGGAGATGATAATTCCATTCTAGGTTTTTCTCAAACGTCCGCTTTTGAGATTATAATTTCCTATGGTTCTCTCCCCAATGCTGCGGAGACGATAATTCCATCCCAGGTTTTTCTCAAACGTCCGCTTTTGAGATTATAATTTCCTATGGTTCTCTCCCCAATGCTGCGGAGATGATAATTCCATTCCAGGTTTTTCTCAAACGTCCGCTTTTGAGATTATAATTTCCTATGGTTCTCTCCCCAATGTTGCGGAGACGATAATTCCATTCCAGGTTTTTCTCAAACGTCCGCTTTTGAGATTATAATTTCCTATGGTTCTCTCCCCAATGTTGCGGAGATGATAATTCCATTCCAGGTTTTTCTCAAACGTCCGCTTTTGAGATTATAATTTCCTATGGTTCTCTCCCCAATGTTGCGGAGATGATAATTCCATTCCAGGTTTTTCTCAAACGTCCGCTTTTGAGATTATAATTTCCTATGGTTCTCTCCCCAATGCTGCGGAGACGATAATTCCATCCCAGGTTTTTCTCAAACGTCCGCTTTTGAGATTATAATTTCCTATGGTTCTCTCCCCAATGCTGCGGAGATGATAATTCCATCCCAGGTTTTTCTCAAACGTCCGCTTTTGAGATTATAATTTCCTATGGTTCTCTCCCCAATGCTGCGGAGATGATAATTCCATTCCAGGTTTTTCTCAAACGTCCGCTTTTGAGATTATAATTTCCTATGGTTCTCTCCCCAATGTTGCGGAGATGATAATTCCATTCCAGGTTTTTCTCAAACATCCGCTTTTGAGATTATAATTTCCTATGGTTCTCTCCCCAATGCTGCGGAGACGATAATTCCATCCCAGGTTTTTCTCAAACGTCCGCTTTTGAGATTATAATTTCCTATGGTTCTCTCCCCAATCCTGCGGAGATGATAATTCCATCCCAGGTTTTTCTCAAACGTCCGCTTTTGAGATTATAATTTCCTATGGTTCTCTCCCCAATGCTGCGGAGACGATAATTCCATTCCAGGTTTTTCTCAAACGTCCGCTTTTGAGATTATAATTTCCTATGGTTCTCTCCCCAATGCTGCGGAGACGATAATTCCATCCCAGGTTTTTCTCAAACGTCCGCTTTTGAGATTATAATTTCCTATGGTTCTCTCCCCAATGCTGCGGAGATGATAATTCCATCCCAGGTTTTTCTCAAACGTCCGCTTTTGAGATTATAATTTCCTATGGTTCTCTCCCCAATGCTGTGGAGATGATAATTCCATTCCAGGTTTTTCTCAAACGTCCGCTTTTGAGATTATAATTTCCTATGGTTCTCTCCCCAATGCTGCGGAGACGATAATTCCACTACAGGTTTTCTCAACGTTTGCTATTGAGATTGTAATTGCCTATGGTTCTCTTCCCGATCCTGCGGAGGTGGTAATCCCAAGATTTTCTCAGCGTTTGCTGTTGAGGTTAAGGTCATCCAAGGTTCTCTCACCGTTCCTGTTGAGGTAGTAACTATCCCTGGTTCATTCATCGCCATTTGAAGCTCCAGATCCAGCTCCTGTAACCAGTCAGGACACATCTATACAAAGAGTTTGAAGACCATCCCCGCAACAGGTCAGGTAATCATTTTCTTTTTGCAGGTATGCAAGTTCTCGCTAAGAAATCTCTTATGCGATCAACATCCAGATGACATCTATAAGCCCATCCACCTTCCAGCATCTCTCAACATGGCATCTATAAGCCCATTCCCATCATCACACTGCTACTATGTGAGCGCAAATTTCTGGGCACTCTAGTGTTCAATCATCTTCCACCCTCGGATTACGAAAGGCACGTCGGCCAATCTGCCTCCTCAGGTCTAAGAAGATTGAACAGGGGCAACTGTTGTACCTCAAAATTTTCCCTCCCATATTCTTCAAGAAATTGCCAAGTCAAGCTTCAAAATTCCCCAAGGGTTGCACAGTGCCAGGGTATCCTAAACAGTCAAAATTAGGGTTTTGGTCCTGATCAAGAAAATGAAGTTTCCAAGGGTCCAATCAAGTCTCACATGCCTACAAATATGGTCAAGCATCCTCATACCAAGTTTCAAGACTTTCAGCACAAAATTGCACAGTCAAAAAACCCTAATTGCACTACAGTCAACTGCAGGGGCAAAATGGTAATTTGACAGTCAAAAGTTCAAATTTTTGGTCAACATCTCATTTTTAAGCCACAAACATCATTTGATCAATGCTTGATCATGATTCTCAAAGCTTGGCTCAAAAATCATCAAGATGCAAAAGTTTCCTTATTTGGACAGTTGAAAAAGTCAACTGTAAATTGACCAGGGCATAACTTTCACATGGATTATCAGAAAAATCCCATCCAAACCTCATTTTGAAGAGAAAGACATTTCCTATAACTCCTCTTCATACTTCAAGTCCAAGAAATGCTCTCACAAAGAGTTATCAATTTCAACATTATAGGTCATTTTCAAAAGTCAACAAAAAGGGACTTTAAGTCAAAGGCCATAACTTGAGATTGGTAAATCAAAATGACATGGGACCAAAGACATTGGTTAGAGGACTCAAAGACCTTTCCAAAATGTCCATGAACATGAGAAAAGCTTAAAAATTGAGCAAGTTATGCCTTGTGGAAGTTGGGAAAAATTTGGATATTTTGAAAAGTCAACATTGATTCAAATGACCTAAAATTGCTAATGGGCCTATTTTTCTTCCACAATTCATCATCCAAAACATGCACACGACCATTTGGCCCAAAGGGAAGTTTTTTATTATTTTTATTTATTTATTTGAATTTTTTATTACAATTAATTCATTTAAACCAAATAAAATATGGAAAAATGCTAAACTAATGAAATAAAATCTTTTTGTGCAGAAAATACTCTCATTGGACACTCAAATTCGTGCATGATCAATTAGGGAAGGATTGGATATGATTTGATATCAAATTGCATGAAAAAGATTGGAAAAGCTAATGCTTGAAAATCAAATATTGCATAATCAATTCTTGGATTCTTTTGATCAGATTTCTGACCTAATTCATTCATACATATACAAAGAAGCAAAACCTAATGCCATTGACCAAGAAAGCTGCGCATAAACTCCATTACAAAACTCAATTTTTTGGCAAAAATTTCAATTCTGAAAACCTAGTTCTAGGGCGATTCAAGGCAAGATTTTGATCTCATTAGCTTGCTATGGCTTTATAGAAGGGATTTGCATCAAAAACTTCAAGCTTTCGTGCCCAGAAACGTGAGAACGATCTCACCTGTACACAAAAAAATTTTTAGTCGTGCATCTCAATTCATGCATTTTTTGTAAATTTTAACGCTTGATTCATGTTCATCGTTTGATTCTAATGCTAACCCAATGGTTTAATTTTGTTTTCGTGCCCCATATGAGGATTCACCATTAGTGACATCTAGGGTTTCCAGGTTTTCCATTTAGGCGTTTTCCATCCCTGTAAAATTGAGACATGTCAATGCCATAAACAAAATCAGCAGGTTGAGACGAATTGGAAGAGACCATCGCACCAAATTTCTGAGGCCACATGGCCTAATCGCTATTATCAGAATAAGCATGTTTTGAGGGGGTTCAAAACCCCCGTTAAATGTTTGCTATTTTTTCAGGAAAACAAAAACAACGAGGAAGACGATGTGGTGGCAAGCGCTGATTGGTTTGTTCAAAAATTCGCGCCAGAATTCCATTAATCCATATTATTGCTTATGTTATTTGTGCGTTATTTAATATACAAAGCGCGTTTGATGGCTCAGTGGTGAAGCGTGGCACTGGTAACCCCTAGGACCTGGGTTCGATCCCAGGTCCTCCCCCCACTTTCATATTATTTTTTCTTTAATAATTACCTGCAGTGTCAATGCTGAAGATGCATCATACGCCTTCAAAATCAGACGTCCACGCGTCCCAATGGAGACGATCAATGGCCACAATCTGAAGAACATGATGCACTCAGTCAACAAAGATCCATGCCAGCGCAAAAGTCAATCAGGCCATGAATAAATGGGCCTCAAATTGCTGGGCTATACCTCCACTTTAGGGACTGCAACCCCCCTAGGTTTGCCAATTTTTACTTTCTTTATTTTGCATTATTATTATTTTCTTTTAATTATTGTCTTTTAATTCAATTATTTTCATAAAAATACAAAACAATAAAAAATCATAAAAGATGAAAAAAAAATAAATATATTTATCTAATTAATATTTTGTAAATAAATTCATTAATTAACTAGTTTTAAATTAGGTTTTAATCTTAACTTTTTTAATAAAAATATAAAAAATATAGAATTAGGGTTCATGATAATTTTTATTCCTTTTTTATTTTTATTTCATAATAATTAAAATATTAAATATTTATTTTTGTAATTAAATTGCATGTAAATTAATTAGGGTTAATTTTAGGTTAAAATTTAATCTTCTTTTTTTTAATAAATTAAAAACAACTAGAATTAGGGTTAGCATTTATTTTAATTAATTCTTTTTCCCATTAATCATAAAATACCAAAAAATACCAAAAACAATTTCTTTTCTTTTTTTAATTAATTAATTTCATCATTTAATTTAATTTTGCAAAAAGGGTCCAACGCCCTCGTTTTAATTCTTATTTAATTCGCGTGTTTATTTCTTTTCCGTTTAATATTTATGTATCTCTCCCAAGGCCTTGTAAATTAATTTCTTGCACTTTACTTTTTTAAATTCTTTATTTTTCTGTCAAATCGGGTTCAAGAAATTTTGGCGATGTGGACCCGCGCCTTTTGTAATAGCTTAGAATCTTTTACTTTCCGCAATTTTTAACTGTTAAACAATAACATGAAAGAATGAATGCCCAAAAATAAAATCAAAGCGTAGATCACCAATACATGACAAGATAAAAATATCTGAAAATGACACACAATTCACACACCACCCCTAGGGTACGCCTCACTGTTGCCTTGCCTCGAAAGGTGATCGTCGAGTAGAGGATGTCTTAGTAAGTCCTCATGATCCGAGAACCTGGCATGAGGGTAGCTTCTAAGGTGTATTCCCATTGCTCTGGTGATCACCATGTCCCGAACCTCGAATTGACCCGAACACCTCCAACGGTGGTGCTACCTACCTCTCAATGGTGGGATGGCACTACTTTAAAGGACATTTACACAGACGAATTCCTTAGGGTAGGTAGACGTCTCTAGATACTTGCTCTGATTTCAAAAACAAATCAAAAATACTTTTCACACCGACACCTTTTCAAAAAGCTTTCGAAAGCAATTGTTCAAACACTCTTGAGGACCGATACAAGAGTCGAACTGAAATTTTCAAAGAAACTTTTTAAAACCCACAGTTGAAAAGCAAACAAACCATTTTTGAAAACACAAGTGAGCAAGTATCTAAGAGCCCATGGATAACCATGGATAGAAAGGGTGCTAATACCTTCCCTTTCTATAATCTACCTCCCGAACCGAGAGCAATCTCTATAAGGAATTTTTCTGTGCTTTTGTCCTTTCCATTTGGAGAAAATAAAAGACGGTGGCGACTCTTGCTTCCGCGACATTTCGCGAACCAGCGTTAAACAGTCAGTTCCAGATCCACCGATCACAGATAGCAAAAACGGTAATATCAACCCACAGGGGGAAAGAAGTGGTAGGATAATACCATTAAACATCAATATTAGGGTAAGCCACAAATGACCAACATCAGTACTTATGACTGGAAACAAACAAACTTCTTCAGAGAAAAGTGAATCTCAATGACGAACTATCTCCCATAATAACGAGACTACCATCCATCAGAGTAACAAATCTCAACAACGAACTATCTCTTATAATGACGAGACTACCATCCATCAGAGTTACAAATCTCAACAACAAACTATCTCCTATAATGACGAGACTACCATTCATCAGAGTAATAAATCTCAACAACGAACTATCTCCCATAATGACGAGACTACCATCCATTGGAATAAAAAATCTCAACAACAAACTATCTCCCATAATGAAGAGACTACCATCCATTGGAGTAACAAATCTCAACAACGAACTATCTCCCATAATAGCAAAAGGCAAATAGCATGATATGTAAATGCTTAAGGTAAATGACATGAAGTAAAGACATAAAATAAATGCATAAAGTAAGAGTATAAAGTAAAGTCAATTGTTAATGATTAAAAGTTAAAAGTTAATAGTGTATGGTTGGAGAACTTTTTTTTAGATGAATGATCCATAATGATTTGAAAATTGAGCTTAGGTCATAGTTGATGTAAACTCATTAAAGGATTGATAGAATCAAAGCCTCCTAATAATGAGCTTTCAAGGTTATTGGTCATAGCTCAATATTTAATCATCCTTGGGCTCACAAACCCAAAGTTTGAGCCACTAAGAATCAATCAAATAAAAGAAGGACAAAAGGGAGAATTCCTAATGATATGATCCATGATAGTTTGAGCCTTGAGCCTAGGTCAAAGTTGATGAAGACCCATTAGAGGATTGATAGAATCAAAGCCTCATAAGAATGAGCTTTCAAGGTTATTCGCCATAACTCAACACTTAACCATACTTGGGCTTACAATCATAAAGTTTGGGCCACTAAAAACCAATCAATAGGAAAATAAGAAAAGGATAATATGAAGGGGAAAGGGGAAGCCACAGTGTAAATCAATGCCTCATGTGAAATTAGGGTTTCAAATATCATCAACATCATTCATCCATTTTGTTGGATTTGGTTTTTCAACCTATCAACACCCAATATCCAATGAGGTTGAAGAACTTGTCCTAAACTAATACTTAAGCATTTCCAAATCAGAACCAATCACAAAAATAATCGAATATTTTAATATAAACAATATTTAAATGATAAAAAAGAAATAATTGGTAAAATACACAAAGTGTATTAAAACACCAAATAAAAATCCTAAAAAAATATCAGAGGTCAATCTTGAGTCAACAAGTGTTGACAAATTTTTTTAGAATCTATAAAAGTCGGAAACTAATTTTAAAAATATAAAACTTAATCAAAGTAAACAAAAATCACAAAAAATAGTAAAATCAGAAATAAAAAATAAACAAGGTCACCAATATTTGTCAAAATATCATGCTAACAAGCTCAAACATGCATTAACTTGGAATTAAATCACCAACTAAGCACCACTTACCTTCTTCGAGAAGCAACTTTGCATCTTACAAAATGCTTAAAAAGTCGGCTTAAAAACAACCGAATTTGATATCGGTATCAATCAAATATGCTAACAAGCTCAAGTATGCATTAATTATGAATTAAATCACAATGCAGATGCAAAAACCATTTTCCGGATAGTATTGAATTAACAAATGAAATGCACAAAAAGTTGATTTAAAATCGAACAAAATTGATATGATATCAAACAACTATCAACAGAAAGCCACTTATGCATTGAACAACAACTAAAACTCAATTTATAACACATTTATGAACTCTGGGAAGCCATGACATATGTATCGATACTTGATAAAAATTGGCTCGAAAATAATGTTTTAAGGCACAAAAGCTAAGCATAAATACATGAGAAATCAATTGGAATTCACAAATAATTGTAGCCAACAAAATCGGCACCGGTACTAACACTTCCAAGTATCAAAACCAAAATTAATTACACGTCGAAGACAGGTAAACACTTTGAAATTTGATTCTGATTCATGAATTTAAACAAATTTTAACAAGTATCGAATCAGAAACAAATTACGACGCATAAATCACAACACAATTGAACAATTAATTTCGATGCGTAATTCTCAACAATAAACAATAAATAAATCAACTGATTCCTCATTTATTCATCATCAATCTTCAAGAATAAATTAAATCTTAAATAAATTTAAGTTCAATTCACATAATCACTTATTTCATAAAATCAAGATCCAATTTATGTTAAACAACACAAATCAAGTTAATTCAACAATTAAATCATGCAAGATTCACATGATTCAATTTAATTCAAACAATGAAAATCAATGCAAAGCAATTGAATTAAGAATCAAGAGATTTAGTAAATTCGATGTGAAGAGGAGATTGACAGAGGGAGAATTCTGATCGGAATGAAGATCTCGCCGGAAGAGAAGAATCCGACGGAGGGAGTACACTGGGACAAATGTCGTGAAGATGGAAGGAGTATACCGGCACATGGGAGGAATATGGAATCGGGAAAAGTGAAGTCGGACGGTGAAGGGTGGTTCTCTGGAGGAGCTTAGGCGGAGGAGATGGGAAGAGTTGAGAGAGTTTGAATTCTTGACTTTTGTTCTTGAGGGTATTGAGAGAATATGGAGCTTTTTGAGAGATTTTTGTATAGAATGAGAAAAAGTGATTATGAAATTGAATTGAAACAATTTGTAGAAGAGAGCTAAGGCCATGTTTGGAAAATGGTAACAAAATACAAATTCCCTTAATTTTAGTGAATAGTGCAGAATTTTCAACTTTTTCCGGTGTACGATACGAGAACAACCCATAAGCTCATCACTTTCGGTGCATAATCTCGACGTAAAACCTTAAACAAAAACATCGATGAAGAAATTTATGACGCAATGCCGAAAAAATCACCCCGATATGATAAAAATCGAGAAAGTAATCAATTTCACAATGGCGAGAAACTTGAGACAGAAAACTCTCTATTTTGAGTTATGCAGATTTTTTAGCTTATTTCGGTGTTTAACTTTGGAAACAAGCCATAAACTAAAGTCTTCTGAGCACAATCCGTACTCGGGACCTGAAGAAAACTTGTATCTAACAAAATTTGTAACATCGTGCCAAAAGAACCGCTTCCATATGATGAAAATTAAGAAATTTATGATATTTTAAATATTGCACAACAAGTGACCAGAAATTTGCTTCAGCATGCGATCTTCATCGCATTTTTGCAATTTCAGAGATCTTCTTCACAGAATTGGCTCCCGACCCAAACATATGAAATGGAGAAGATGTTAAGAAGAATCCAACGCCCAAAGACCCACTTAAAAATACTTGTCCAGTTAGAAGTTATGAATTTTGAACATCCGATAAACAGTGGATCAGCAAACCATTTCACCAGACTATTTTCAGGTAATTTATATTTTTGGAAGTTTTCCTCATCGAATCAGCTTCCGACACAAACATATGAACTGAATAAAATATCAAGCCGGTTCAAATGCTCCAAGAACAACTCAAAGATGATTTTCCAGTCAGAAGTTACGAATTTTTGAACATCCGAACAAACAATTGACTAGCAAATCCATTATATGACATAATTTCAGGTATTTTCACTTTTGAATATATTCCTTACAAAATTAGCCTTCGACCTGAACAGATGAATCAGATAAGATAACAAGATGGTTCTAATACCTAAAGAGCCATTCCCAAACCATTTTCCAGTCAGAAGTTACAAATTTTAACCTCGGATAGTAAAATGCTGATTTTCGGCTTGAACTGTCTCAAATCAACTGAAACGCTTAACTTTCTTTGAAATTCAAAGCATTCTAAAACACATGAGAGCTTGATATAATGATGGCTTGATTAATTTCTTATTGAATATTTTGGAAAATGTACGGTGTGCATTTAAATGTTGAAAACTTCTGCTTCATAGTGTTGCTTAACGGAACAATTCTCTTATATTGCTTGACACAAATAAATGCTTTGATCCTGTAACCATGGATTTGATGATATATATATGCATGAATATGTTAGATAGAAATAATCCAATTAGGGTTAGACCAAATAGGACAAATTTTGGGGTGCAACAGCTACCATCTTTTGACAAGCAGCCTTCTTGCGTAAGCAACCTCTTTAAGCCTTAACCGTCCATGACCCGCGATAGAGGCATTAGTTGAAAGCATTCGAGTCATTGTATAAATCACTGTCATGCATTAATTATTTTTCTTGCTCTAACATCATGCCATGCATATCATCTAGTATTCCCCCATATCATAAATCTAACATCTACAAAACCCAACATCTCTTTCCACCTACAATCAGGAAACCTAACCTTACCTGGCACTCAACACCTACAGTTAAAAACCCAATCTCAAATGGTTCACCCTTGCTTAATCTAAAAATTCCAATACCATTTGGAAAACATACGTGCATTAAATTATCATTACACTTCATGCACAATTTCATGTGTAGTATATCCACAAGTGTGGAGCACTATGTCTAGTAGCCATAGCATTTCATGTATCACATGCATAAAAGCATATTAAATCATAACTCATAAGCACATACCATGATTCATACACATCTGAAGAGAATCATCATTGTCACAATCATCTATCCTATGCTATCCTTCATAGAATATCGACAGTAGATTCCCTAGAAAATCTTGGCAGCATACTTCCTATTAAGCCTCGGCAAAAGGAATCCCCCAAGTGAATCTCAACAGTAGATTCCTTAGTTGATCCCGGCATAAGATTTTCAAGCATAACATTGCAATAGGTAATTCCACAATTGAATCTCAACAGTAGATTCCCTGGTTAACCTCGCCATAAGATTTTCCAGCATACCTCGACAGTAGGTACTCCTCAATAGAATCCAATAGTAGATTCTGTATTTTATATCGGTAGAAGATATTCCATAAAAAACTAGGCAGTAGGTACTCCTCAGCAGAATCTTGGTAGTAGATTCCTTGGTGAATCTTCGAAGTATATTCCAATTAAATCCTCGACAGAGGATATTTCCTCAATGAATCTTGGCAGTAGATTCCCTGGTTAATCTCGGTAGAATATTTTCCAATAAGAAACCTAGGCAGTAGGTACTCCTCAGCAAAATCTCGACAAAAGATTCCCTAGTTCCCGTCTGACAAGCCATCAAAGTCCAGTTCTCGCTTGGCATCCGGATCATCCATTAGGCCACTACATGCATAACACACATTAGTTCATGCATATCACATGGCATGCATCGACAAAGGCATTGACTCAAAACATACATTCATAGCAAAGCATATATAACAAGACATGCATTCATAACAAAGCATGCACTGCATCAGCATTTCAATAGTAGGTAACCCTACAATTATGAGGAGCCTCATGCATTTCCATCCGCATTGAATTCATAGACAGCCCTACGAGTATTAACATCCTCATACATTTCCCACTAGTATTCAAGCGTGAGCAACCTCACGTGACCATCATTAAGTTAATTTTAAGCAACCTTACAAGTGTGAACATCCTAACACATCTCTTCACCATTCAATCGTAAGCAACCTTATGTATCAAGTGTGAGCAACAACATGAATCTACCAATTTGAACGTAAGCAACCATGTGGTTCGTGAGTAGCCTCACGCATCTGTTGCAGCGGCATAGCGATAAGCAAAAGTAAGTTATTAATTTACCAAGTGATATTTAGTTTGTATCGTATCGTATCCACAGAGATTGATTATTGATTCACCGTTCGACAAATCATTTGTTAACGAGTTTAGGGGGGAAATGGGTTGTTTGTAAAGAAAGGGTAAAAACTATTGACAAGAAAATAAATTCTTTCTTCAAAGGAATAAATTATCAAGCATGCATATAATCCACTCCTCACAAACTTAAACATATCGACC
Source organism: Vicia faba (assembly GCA_948472305.1). Taxonomy (NCBI): domain Eukaryota; kingdom Viridiplantae; phylum Streptophyta; class Magnoliopsida; order Fabales; family Fabaceae; genus Vicia; species Vicia faba. The sequence goes on from OX451735.1 coordinate 73,074,349, forward strand.
AATTATACTCAACCTACAATACTCATCAATGTCATCACGTGTCAAACACAACACCCATTGTATCACCTCAGTGGCGATCTCTCAACCAACCTCAACATATAGAAGTCAACCGTGCTACTCACATCGATAATCTCTTAGTCTACACAACCAACACAGAGGCATTAATCACAGACACCCAAATGAATAATAGCAATAAAGCTATCTCTATAATCTAGACACTATTAAATAATCATCCTAGATAAGAATTCAAAAAGTATATGTCTATAGCAACACAAATCACTAGCACAGAGCAAAAATCAAGGATAACAATTGACTAAGATTTGTAAAGCAAATTAAATATAATGCCATGGGCATAAAATATACATAAGATCAAAGTAAATACATATACAAACCCAACTAAAAGAGAATACACAAAGAAGAAGAAAAATGAACCACAAATGTCCCGGTTTCTCAATACCGATCGAAGAGCAATCCATCCCAGATCATCCATATGCAAGCTACATAGTTGTTATCTAAGCTAATCCTAAGGAAAAATAAGGTTGATGGAGTTGGGAGGAAAAAAATCACACCCAAAACCATAAACATTACAAATGAAATGAAAATAAAATATATACAAGAATCTGGTCTACACGCGTCGCCCGTCGATATAAAAGCCTCGCCTGGCGACGATTTCTAACCACAAGGCCCGGGTTGCACTATGTATGCAACTGGCCAAAATTTTCCACCCTATCCCGATAAAGGGAATCTTCTCCTGGAGACATCCTTACTTCTCTCCCAGTGAGTTGCTGGCGAGCCCAAGTCAATGGCTACTAGAAAAATGATTCAATCCTCTCGCCCCTTCATCGCTCGATGAGACCGACGCGAAGGCTCCTCGCCCATGCTTCGCCTGTAAAGGCACACCAGAGCAACAACTTTTGTTGCTCCTTCTGCATAACTTCAATGACTCTCTCATCTTGGTTGTATTCCTTTATTGATCCAACAATTGATCTTGGATCTTTTATTCCTCATTGTTGTACCCCAAAATTTGCCCTCCCATATTTCTCAAAACATTTCAAGAAAATTCACAAGTCCAACCCGGCGCGTTATATTCAGGTGTTCTTTCGCCAAGATATCTTTGATAACGTATTCTCAAATTCAGGTTCGGCTCAAGCGTCAATTCTTTAAAGAAAGGTATCCGAATGTGCGAGTTTTCTTAAAGAAATATGGTGAAAAAGTGTGCTGAAAGTGCAGTTTTTACGCGCTAAAAAATTCATAACTTGAAGATCGTGGCTCGTTTTGAACCCGTTCCGGTGGCCAAAATTCCGTCTTGACATCATCTACGTTTTCATCTCTCACGGCTGGAAGCCAATTTCGATCAGAAGGTCTTCAAAAATGTGGATTTATCAGGTATTTTCGTGCAGAAAATTTGTGACAGAAGTTTATTTGCGTCATGTTCAAAAAATCATAACTTGGTCGATTTTCATCGTATCGAGCTGGTTCTGGCGCCAAAATTTCACAAATTGAGTTGACTACATTTTCACAGAAGGAATTGAGTTCAAACGGTATTCAAAAGGCCTTCGTTTTTTGCGCAGAGTGCGTGACACGCTGAAAATCCTGAATGCTGAATATTATTTCATCTGGGCCGAAACTTCGAAAATTCATAACTCGGTCAATTTTTATCGGATTGCGCTCATATTTTTACACAAGGTCCCTGACTCGTAGATCTACAACTTTGCTTCAAAAGTCGAGACCGGATTATGCACCGATCAATACCAGTTTTTTATTGAAGAACGTGTCAGAGCCGACACTGGAGCCCAAAATAAGTTTGTCTGAGCTGAAACTTCAAAAATTCATAACTAATTCACCATTTATCCGATTGAGTCGATTTTCGGACAGGAGTTAGTTCTCGATGTCGGCTACATTTTGTTTTCACATTTCAACTTCAAAAAATGCACTTAAGTCCCTGCGATTTAGCCTGGAAAGTGATGAATTCAAGTGAATATTGGAGGCCCAATTGCACATTCAAAGCCCATTTTCTTTACCCTAATTTCCACTATATAATCACCTTCTTGTCACACAAACCAGGAGAGAAACAAAAAAGAAAAAAGAGGGAAGAAAAAAAGAGAGAAAAAAACCTTGCCACAATACTGTTGGAATATCAAACTCTTTCAAGAACCCTAAAACCTTGAAATCCTTATTACAAATCTCTCTCTCACTACAAACAAAGTCATCTCAGTTACAAACCAACATCTTATTACTTCTTCAGTAAGGGTAAGGCTGGCTTGATCTCCATGATCCAAAGGGCATAAAAGCATTCATGTCACTATTTTTCCAGTAAGGGTAAGGTTGATTTGATCTCCATGATCAAAAGGGTATAATCATTCATACATGCCATATTGTGCCTAAACATTAAATTTCTTCATATATTGGTTTTATTTGCATTTTATGATTTTATTTGATGTGTTTGTGAGATTTAACACTGCAGATTTAGACAGGATCTCAGGCAGGTTCATTAAGGAATGTTGAGGCCAAAAGCCAAAAGCCAAATGGCCAGACTAGAAAAACTTATGCATGACACCAATACATGGCGAGGCAGACATTAAGTCAGACATTAAAGGAACGTTGAAGCCAGAATACAAATAGCTAAATGGCCAACAGCCAGAACACAAATGGCCATGAAACCCAATCCAATGGCCAAAGAATGCAGACCACGGTACTCAGGAGTCAATGAACACGCACGTGATGCCAGAAAGTCAAACAAGGCTTTTTGTCTAATGGGCCAGATTTCTCACAAAAAGCCTCCCTTTGGGTCTGAATACCCTCCATGGTTTGCACATTTTTATTTTTTTATTTGATTTTCCTTTTTATTCTTTTAATTGTTTTCAATTATTTTCTTTAATTTCATAAATTAATTTTCATAAGATAAAAAATCAGAAACTAAAATATATTTAATTATTATTATTTCACTATTAATTTATTTTGTAAATAAACTTTAATAATTAGTTTAGTAAATTAGGTTCTAAAACTTTAATCTTTTTCTCAATAAATTAAAATATGTAGAAATTAGGTTTTTTAACTTTTTATCACTTTTCTTAATAAATAATTTTTTCTTATTATTATTATTATTATTAATTACTAATTTATTTTGTAAATAAACATGTACATAAATTCTTTAGTAAATTAAGTTAAACTTTAACATTTTTCTCAAATAATTAAAAATAACTTAGAATTAGAGTTTCTTTTAATTTTAATTTTCTTTATTTCATAAATACAAAAAAACTAAAAAACATTTCTTTCCTTTTATTAAATAATTAATTAGCTTTTTAATTTCATTTAATTTCTTTAAAGGGTCCAACGCCCTCGAACGTTCTATTTTTATTTCTTTTCGCACGTTATTTTATTTTCTTATAAATATTAATGTAATTCTCCCAAAGCCATGTAACTCGGACATTTTATATTTCCCGCATTTTATTTCTTTATTTTATGTCAAATCGGGTCCTGGATTTAAATTTGGCGATGTGGACCCGCGCCTTTGTAATAGTTTAAGAACTTTATATTTCTCGCTCTTTTAAACTGTTAATAATGGCATGCAAGAATGAATGACAAAATAAAAACGAACGCGTAGACCACCTGACATGAACAAGATAAAGGTAAATGAACATGACACACAAATCACACACCACCCCTAGGGTACGCCTCACTGTTGCCTTGCCTCGAAAGGTGATCGTCGAGTAGAGGATGTCTTAGTAAGTCCTCATGATCCGGGAACCTGGCATGAGGGTAGCTTCTAAGGTATCTTCCTATTGCTCTGGTGATCACCATGTCCCGAACCTTCGAATTGACCCGAATACCTCCAACGGTGGTGCTACCTACCTCTCAATGGTGGGATGACACTACTTTAAAGGACATTTACACAGACGAATTCCTTAGGGTAGGTAGACGACTCTAGATACTTGCTCTAATTTCAAAACAAATCAAAAATACTTTTCACACCAACACATTTTCAAAAAGCTTTCGAAAGCAATTTTTCAAACACTCTTGAGGACCGATACAAGAGTCGAACTGGAATTTTCAAAGAAACTTTTTAAAACCCACAGTTGAAAAGCAAACAAACCATTTTTGAAAACACAAGTGAGCAAGTATCTAAGAGCCCATGGATAACCATGGATAGAAAGGGTGCTAACACCTTCCCTTTCTATAATCTACCTCCCGAACCGAGAGCAATCTCTATAAGGAATTTTTCTGTGCTTTTGTCCTTTCCATTTGGAGAAAATAAAAGACGGTGGCGACTCTTGCTTCCGCGACATTTCGCGAACCAGCTTTAAACAGTCAGTTCCAGATCCACCGATCACAGAACTGGCGACTCTGCTGGGGAAGTATTGAACTGTATTGGTTAAAGCTGGTTCGCGAAATGTCGCGGAAGCAAGAGTCGCCACCGTCTTTTATTTTCTCCAAATGGAAAGGACAAAAGCACAGAAAAATTCCTTATAGAGATTGCTCTCGGTTCGGGAGGTAGATTATAGAAAGGGAAGGTGTTAGCACCCTTTCTATCCATGGTTATCCATGGGCTCTTAGATACTTGCTCACTTGTGTTTTCAAAAATGGTTTGTTTGCTTTTCAACTGTGGGTTTTAAAAAGTTTCTTTGAAAATTCCAGTTCGACTCTTGTATCGGTCCTCAAGAGTGTTTGAAAAATTGCTTTCGAAAGCTTTTTGAAAATGTGTTGGTGTGAAAAGTATTTTTGATTTGTTTTGAAATTAGAGCAAGTATCTAGAGTCGTCTACCTACCCTAAGGAATTCGTCTGTGTAAATGTCCTTTAAAGTAGTGCCATCCCACCATTGAGAGGTAGGTAGCACCACCGTTGGAGGTATTCGGGTCAATTCGAAGGTTCGGGACATGGTGATCACCAGAGCAATAGGAAGATACCTTAGAAGCTACCCTCATGCCAGGTTCCCGGATCATGAGGACTTACTAAGACATCCTCTACTCGACGATCACCTTTCGAGGCAAGGCAACAGTGAGGCATACCCTAGGGGTGGTGTGTGATTTGTGTGTCATGTTCATTTACCTTTATCTTGTTCATGTCAGGTGGTCTACGCGTTCGTTTTTATTTTGTCATTCATTCTTGCATGCCATTATTAACAGTTTAAAAGAGCGAGAAATATAAAGTTCTTAAACTATTACAAAGGCGCGGGTCCACATCGCCAAATTTAAATCCAGGACCCGATTTGACATAAAATAAAGAAATAAAATGCGGGAAATATAAAATGTCCGAGTTACATGGCTTTGGGAGAATTACATTAATATTTATAAGAAAATAAAATAACGTGCGAAAAGAAATAAAAATAGAACGTTCGAGGGCGTTGGACCCTTTAAAGAAATTAAATGAAATTAAAAAGCTAATTAATTATTTAATAAAAGGAAAGAAATGTTTTTTAGTTTTTTTGTATTTATGAAATAAAGAAAATTAAAATTAAAAGAAACTCTAATTCTAAGTTATTTTTAATTATTTGAGAAAAATGTTAAAGTTTAACTTAATTTACTAAAGAATTTATGTACATGTTTATTTACAAAATAAATTAGTAATTAATAATAATAATAATAAGAAAAAATTATTTATTAAGAAAAGTGATAAAAAGTTAAAAAACCTAATTTCTACATATTTTAATTTATTGAGAAAAAGATTAAAGTTTTAGAACCTAATTTACTAAACTAATTATTAAAGTTTATTTACAAAATAAATTAATAGTGAAATAATAATAATTAAATATATTTTAGTTTCTGATTTTTTATCTTATGAAAATTAATTTATGAAATTAAAGAAAATAATTGAAAACAATTAAAAGAATAAAAAGGAAAATCAAATAAAAAAATAAAAATGTGCAAACCATGGAGGGTATTCAGACCCAAAGGGAGGCTTTTTGTGAGAAATCTGGCCCATTAGACAAAAAGCCTTGTTTGACTTTCTGGCATCACGTGCGTGTTCATTGACTCCTGAGTACCGTGGTCTGCATTCTTTGGCCATTGGATTGGGTTTCATGGCCATTTGTGTTCTGGCTGTTGGCCATTTGGCTATTTGTATTCTGGCTTCAACGTTCCTTTAATGTCTGCCTCGCCATGTATTGGTGTCATGCATAAGTTTTTCTAGTCTGGCCATTTGGCTTTTGGCTTTTGGCCATTTGGCTTTTGGCCTCAACATTCCTTAATGAACCTGCCTGAGATCCTGTCTAAATCTGCAGTGTTGAATCTCACAAACACATCAAATAAAATCATAAAATGCAAATAAAACCAATATATGAAGAAATTTAATGTTTAGGCACAATATGGCATGTATGAATGATTATACCCTTTTGATCATGGAGATCAAATCAACCTTACCCTTACTGGAAAAGTAGTGACATGAATGCTTTTATGCCCTTTGGATCATGGAGATCAAGCCAGCCTTACCCTTACTGAAGAAGTAATAAGATGTTGGTTTGTAACTGAGATGACTTTGTTTGTAGTGAGAGAGACATTTGTAATAAGGATTTCAAGGTTTTAGAGTTCTTGAAAGAGTTTGATATTCCAACAGTATTGTGGCAAGGTTTTTTTCTCTCTTTTTTTCTTCCCTCTTTTTTCTTTTTTGTTTCTCTCCTGGTTTGTGTGACAAGAAGGTGATTATATAGTGGAAATTAGGGTAAAGAAAATGGGCTTTGAATGTGCAATTGGGCCTCCAATATTCACTTGAATTCGTCACTTTCCAGGCTAAATCGCAGGGACTTAAGTGCATTTTTTGAAGTTGAAATGTGAAAACAAAATGTAGCCGACATCGAGAACTAACTCCTGTCCGAAAATCGACTCAATCGGATAAACGGTGAATTAGTTATGAATTTTTGAAGTTTCAGCTCAGACAAACTTATTTTGGGCTCCAGTGTCGGCTCTGACACGTTCTTCAATAAAAAACTGGTATTGATCGGTGCATAATCCGGTCTCGACTTTTGAAGCAAAGTTGTAGATCTACGAGTCAGGGACCTTGGGTAAAAATATGAGCGCAATCCGATAAAAATTGACCGAGTTATGAATTTTCGAAGTTTCGGCCCAGATGAAATAATATTCAGCATTCAGGATTTTCAGCGTGTCACGCACTCTGCGCAAAAAACGAAGGCCTTTTGAATACCGTTTGAACTCAATTCCTTCTGTGAAAATGTAGTCAACTCAATTTGTGAAATTTTGGCGCCAGAACCAGCTCGATACGATGAAAATCGACCAAGTTATGATTTTTTGAACATGACGCAAATAAACTTCTGTCACAAATTTTCTGCACGAAAATACCTGATAAATCCACATTTTTGAAGACCTTCTGATCGAAATTGGCTTCCAGCCGTGAGAGATGAAAACGTAGATGATGTCAAGACGGAATTTTGGCCACTGGAACGGGTTCAAAACGAGCCACGATCTTCAAGTTATGAATTTTTTAGCGCGTAAAAACTGCACTTTCAGCACACTTTTTCACCATATTTCTTTAAGAAAACTCGCACATTCGGATACCTTTCTTTAAAGAATTGACGCTTGAGCCGAACCTGAATTTGAGAATACGTTATCAGAGATATCTTGGCGAAAGAACACCTGAATATAACGCGCCGGGTTGGACTTGTGAATTTTTTTGAAATGTTTTGAGAAATATGGGAGGGCAAATTTTGGGGTACAACAGTTGCCCCTGTTCAATCTTCTTAGACCTGAGGATGCAGATTGGCTGACGTGCCTTTCGTAATCCGAAGGTGGAAGATGATTGAACACTAGAGTGCCCAGAAATTTGCGCTCACATGTTAGCAGTGTGATGGGGGAATGGGCTTATAGATGCCATTTGGAGATTGCTGGATAGGATGATGGGCTTATAGATGCCATCTGGATATTGATCGCGTAGGAGATTCCTTAGCGAGAACCTGCATACCTGCAAAAGAACAAATGAGTACCTGACACGTTGCAGGAGCTGGTTTTCAGATGCTTGGTATAGATGTGTCCTGACTGGTTACAGGAGCTGAGTCTGGAGCTCCAAACGGCGATGAATGAACCAGGGATGGTTACTGCCTTAGCATGAATGGTAAGAGAATCTTGGACGATTACTAGCCCAACAGGAACGCTGAGAGAATCTTGGGTGTCTTCTACTGGGATAAGAATCAGGGAGATCTTAGGGTCGATCTGACTGAACCAGAGAAGGCCTTTGACTGGATAAGAATCAGGAAAATCTTAGGGTCGATTTAACTGAACCGGACAAGGTCTTGGAATATCTTCAACTGGATAAGCATCGGGGAGATCTTAGGGTCGATTTGACTGAACCAGAGAAGGCCTTTGACTGGATAAGCATCAGGAAAATCTTAGGGTCGATTTAACTGAACCGGACAAGGTCTTGGAATATCTTCAACTGGATAAGCATCAGGGAGATCTTAGGGTCGATCTGACTGAACCAGAGAAGGCCTTTGACTGGATAAGCATCAGGAAAATCTTAGGGTCGATTTAACTGAACCGGACAAGGTCTTGGAATATCTTCAACTGGATAAGCATCAGGGAGATCTTAGGGTCGATCTGACTGAACCAGAGAAGGCCTTTGACTGGATAAGCATCAGGAAAATCTTAGGGTCGATTTAACTGAACCGGACAAGGTCTTGGAATATCTTCAACTGGATAAGCATCAGGGAGATCTTAGGGTCGATCTGACTGAACCAGAGAAGGCCTTTGACTGGATAAGCATCAGGAAAATCTTAGGGTCGATTTAACTGAACCGGACAAGGTCTTGGAATATCTTCAACTGGATAAGCATCAGGGAGATCTTATGGTCGATCTGACTGAACCAGAGAAGGCCTTTGACTGGATAAGCATCAGGAAAATCTTAGGGTCGATTTAACTGAACCGGACAAGGTCTTGGAATATCTTCAACTGGATAAGCATCAGGGAGATCTTAGGGTCGATCTGACTGAACCAGAGAAGGCCTTTGACTGGATAAGCATCAGGAAAATCTTAGGATCGATTTAACTGAACCGGACAAGGTCTTGGAATATCTTCAACTGGATAAGCATCAGGGAGATCTTAGGGTCGATCTGACTGAACCAGAGAAGGCCTTTGACTGGATAAGCATCAGGAAAATCTTAGGGTCGATTTAACTGAACCGGACAAGGTCTTGAAATATGGTTGAGAATTTCAACTGCATTTTTCCTGAAAGGTAAAGGTCGGTCATATGCATGATATGGATCAAGCAATGATGTTCTCGATATAAATGCGATTTGTATGATATAATGCGTCTATGCATGCTATAATGATGTATGTGATGTTTTATGAATGTATGTTTTCGTCTAGGAAAGCAAATCCTTGACGGGTGCCGGGAAGTCCTATCCTGGGCTGATGTTGAAGACTAGATTTTGCTTCCGCTGGGGATGATAACTGCAAGAATACCGGTAGGAGAAGATGACTCTGTTGCGGAATAGACTTGGCACATGGAGGATTCTGCGGGGAGAAAAGATACTCTAGCGACCATGCTGGGAAGCAATACTCTGTGGGAAGAGGGATGCCTTGCTGAGTTGATAATAGTTTGCTGAGGATATCTTTGTTGTGTTGGAAGTGCTAATAGACTTCGCTGGGGGTAAGAAGACTTTGTCGACGACGATCTTTCCATGGCTTTTGGCTGAGGATAACCCAGTTATATCCTGTTAAGGAAATAACTCTTTAAGTAAAGTCGGACGACGCGTTCGTGCTCTGCGAGGGATAAGCGTCCAGAATCTACTGGGGATAAGCTTATTGCTTGGGGATATGAATTCCAACTTTCCTGGGGAAACTGGATTGGATTCTCTCTTGGGGAAGTTTTTGATATGCGGGGAAGTGATTCCTTTGAGTATTTGATATGCCGCCGGGGAACAATCTTTAGGCCAAGATTGCCGGGGATGCTTGTTAAGAATATGTATGCTGCTGGGGAAGGTTGAGATCTGCCGGAGGATACTCAACTTCCTTGATATTTGATAACCCTGTTTGGAGGAGAATGTATTGACTTGCTGACTCACTGTCTGGGGAATTGGGATGTACTGGTTATGTTCTTCAGCTGAACTCATCTTGATACCTTGGAGGACAGAATAATTAGATTGCTTAGGCAACTCTTTATTGTCCCTGTTTCTGAGGTGAGGCACCTGTGGGATGCTGATAATTGTTGAGGGTCAAAACTTCTTCAGGTAGGCAGGTGACAAGATGACAGGACATAGTCGTACGCTTTGATCCCTAACTTTTGCCTGGACTGCCCTTTCGGGTTTTCAGCCCACCGGGATACCCATTTTTGCCCAAGCCGCCTTTTCAGGTTTTCGACTTGCCGGGTGTATAGATTTTTCATTTCATCCCTTCATTTTGCACGAACCCTTTTGGTTCGCCGGGAAGCCCTTATTTTTGCCTAGGTGTGTCAACCTAGCGGGTCTTTGATTTTGCGTAGTACTCTTTTTCGACTATATCCACGCTCTCAGAATGTTGGGAGTTGCCCCTGCTAGCAGTGTTTTGTCATGCCACCAGAAGGTGTTTGATCAGGCAAGATTCGTTGTTGGGATGCCCCAAGTGACTCAGGCGGAGGTTTGCTCCAGGCTATTTGGCCTTTGAGAGATTCTCCTAATCTTGACTGAACTGCCCCAGATGATGGACCATGGTCATGCCATGCCCCTTGATTGGAAGTGCTTCTGTTCATTAGGCATTCATCGTGCGAATTTCTCTGCTGTTCAAATAAAAAGTCATATGCAAACAAGGTTATGTTAAAAATGCAACGCTTATGTCTGTTTTGAAGATTTTGAAAATGCATTCTTTTTCATAAAACAAGTGAATGTTTGTAAAACATGATGTCAACTCAATATTTTATAGCAAGCCTTAAGGAGTCAGGATACCTTTCGTAACAGTATGCTTTCAAACTAACCCATGCGTCAGCTAGGACTTTTGAGGGTTATAACGTGGCCTGGTTCACGGTTTAAGAAACAAAGGATAAAGGCTCAAATTTTGTTTGTACCCACCCGCTCTTCGTGATGTTCTCCAAACCTAAACTCAGTTGATCATACGTTAGACCTTGTTTGGGTCTTTGCTTTGATGCTCCAATGATGGTCGGATACTGAACGTTTATGTTGGATAGACAGTCATTCCTTTTTGTTATTGTTGAGGGTTTATAAGACCTCTTTCTTTTTGATTTTGTTATCCCTGTTTTTTGCCTGAGCTGTTTCCCTTTTTTGGAATTACAGTCAGCGGGATGCCCCAGTTTCGTAAGTCCCCTTTATAGGTTTTGACTTTTTGGGCATTTCATTTATGAACTTTTTTGATAATGACTGCCTGTCTTTATTGATTATTCGAAACCATCATTGTCTTTCTTTTGTTTTGTAAGGACCTCTTTGGTGCCATTTGTTATGCACTTGGATCAACTGAGAGACTACCCTGCCCCAGGTTATGATTAAGGGTTTTAAATTTCGAAAAGAAAAACTCCTACTTCTTTGGCTCAGAGGGGTTGACGAGGGATTATCTTCCTTATAACTCCAGTGTTTAGGGATTGAAACAATGCCTGTACCTCATCAGCGGGGTTTGTTCAAAAGCATACTGTACATTGTGGTATCGTTTTCGTCATCCTCCCTCAAGAGGCTTAGAATTATTGAGAGTTGATCATCAGAAAAAATATGAAAATAATTTGCATAGAGTGAATACGAATATATTGTTTCAGAACAGACATATGCAATGCATTAATGAAATAACAATGTTTAACATGAGTAAATGTTTGAACAAAAGAAAATTGCAACTTGAACATTCGAATGAACAAAATTTCTCAATCCTAGCCCTGATTTGGCAAGGGAGCAGGGATTATGTTCGGAGTCTCAGGTACTTCAAACTGAATCTCTCCAGCGTCGATCATGTCTTGAATCTTGTTTTTGAGAGGCCAGCAGTTGTCCGTAGTATGCCCCGGGCTATCAGAATGGTATGCGCACCTATCATTGGGATGATAGTTAGGAGCAGAAGTGTTTGGATTCCGGAGAGGAGCCCTTAAGGTGATCAGCCTTGCCTCCAACATTCGTTGTAGTGCTTGATCCAACGACATGTTGATCTTGGTGAACTGCCTTTTAGGCTTGTCTGGCTGAAACTGGTGAGGTTGATACTGAATTGGTGATACTGAAGCCATATGAGGAGCTTTCTCCTTGCCTCTTTGTCTCAAAGGTGGTCGAACGATGACTGGCTTTTTACCCTTAGACTCTTGCCCCAGCTGGTTACCCTGAAGCAGTTGGTTGATGAGAACCCCGAGCTCTTCTTGTCTTTGAGCTAAACCTTGAACGAGGGCCCTTTGCCCCAGCATCTGGGTTTTCAATGTGTCTACATCAGCTTGTAGATGTTTCACCCTTTCATCCTCAGCACTGTTCCTGACAAAGGTCTCCCTGAGCAGAGTCCTTAGCTCTTCCTGCCCCTTGGATAGATCCAGGAGGATTTCCCCGAACCGAGTCTCTTGAGCAAGAAGGTCCTGGTTATCTGGTTGGAAGGCCATTGCTGAAATAAACAGCGAGAAAGGTAAGTGACCTGCAACAAGGGTACCTGTCATGCAATGATATGTATGATATGCATGCAATGTTTTCAAGGACCTCGCAGGGTAAACAAGAAAATTGGTTAGAATTTGGGTCCGGTAGCTTGATTGACGGAACTGCATATTATTGAGAGTCCTTCTTCAAGGGTCAAAGGCTCACCATATCAAGTGGGTCATAGCCCCTGACAACCCTGGCTAAGGGAACCTTCTTCAAGAGTCAGAGCTCACCATATCAAGTGGGTCATAGCCCCTGACAACTTTGGCTAGAGGAAAATAAATCCTCTTTGCCCCTTGCTAGATGTTTGATTTATCATGACCTGCATCACAAGCCTTTGAGATCCTTGAAATGGGTTAGGATGTATGCAATGGTATGATGTCATGATGCATGGGGTAATGTAAGTAACCCTGTTAGGAGTCCCAACTAAGGACTGCAAACCAAAACCTGTAAGAAACTCAAGTAAAACCTGTCATGAGTCCTAATTAAGGACTATAAACAAAACCTGCAAGAAACTCAGTAAACCCTGTCATGAGTCCTAATTAAGGACTATAAACAAAACCTGCAAGAAACTTAGTAAACCCTGTTATGAGTCCCAATTAAGGACTATAAACGAAACCTGCAAGTAGTTCATGTGTCAGATAACAGGCATGCAAATAGTCAAGTATGAAGGCACACAAGTCACACAAAATAAACCCTTAGAGTTTAGGCCAGCATGGGGTCTGGGTATTACCCTCTTGAAGTTGGTGGGTTCAACCTGTCCTAATCAAAGTAACCGGGTTCTAAGGTCCCCAATATCACGGGATTGCTTTCATTGTTCATCGTTTCGATTTAGCCACTGAACTGGCGACCGAAATATTCCAGGAAAGCAACCCTCAATTGAGCGTAGTATCGAGTATCAACCAACCTCGGACTGCACCAAAGTCAGTTATCTCACTACCCTAAAGAGGCCAAGATAGTTCAATTAAGGTTCCTAAGGTCTGTTGATGCTTCACGACACCACGCGGAGGCCCCGTACTCTCCTTGACTGAACTCAAGGGTTACCGGTACACACCAAAGTGCCACATCAACGTAGCAGACTGTTTCAACCATGTCGGTATACCCCGCACAATTCCCTCACAGCCTTGTTGCTACTTTCTAAGAAGGTATCCCCCAGATCCGGGTTAGGATCTATAGAACTCCCAAGACAGTCCCACAATTTAAAGCAAGCAAAGAAGACAATTGAAAACACAGTTATGAACTAGCCCTAAGGTACACCCCACTTTAAGTTTATATCCCCAGCAGAGTCGCCAGTTCTGTGATCGGTGGATCTGGAACTGACTGTTTAACGCTGGTTCGCGAAATGTCGCGGAAGCAAGAGTCGCCACCGTCTTTTATTTTCTCCAAATGGAAAGGACAAAAGCACAGACGAATTCCTTAGGGTAGGTAGACGACTCTAGATACTTGCTCTAATTTCAAAACAATCAAAAAATACTTTTCACACCAACACATTTTCAAAAAGCTTTCGAAAGCAATTTTTCAAACACTCTTGAGGACTGATACAAGAGTCGAACTGGAATTTTCAAAGAAACTTTTTTAAAACCAACAGTTGAAAAGCAAACAAACCATTTTTGAAAACACAAATGAGCAAGTATCTAAGAGCCCATGGATAACCATGGATAGAAAGGGTGCTAACACCTTCCCTTTCTATAACCTACCTCCCGAACCGAGAGCAATCTCTTTAAGGAATTTTTCTGTGCTTTTGTCCTTTCCATTTGGAGAAAATAAAAGACGGTGGCGACTCTTGCTTCCGCGACATTTCGCGAACCAGCGTTAAACAGTCAGTTCCAGATCCACCGATCACACTCATGCTCAAAAAATGCTCAAATACATACAAAAATAAAACAAAACTATCAAACGATACACTTTATACATGAAAATGAATTAGACACAAACTGAACGTATTTACACACAAAGTTGGGTTATTCAATTGGTACTAACAACAAAGAGTCGATAAGAGAAACAAAAAGTATATACAAAAATAACTATAATTTTCACTTATCAGATTCTCCCCAACTTGAACTTGTTTGTCCTCAAACAAAGGCAAACAACTCAAAGAAGCAAAAATAATCAACCAAAGAATCATGAATCAACAAGTTTTGAAAACGGAAACAAATGTATGGTTCAGACAAAAATGCACAAGCAAGGTAAATACTTACCACAATCCTACAACGATAACATTTAAATGAAACGAATCCTAAGTTCAAAAATCATACCAAAAATTCTAAAGCAAAACAAGCTCAATCATGAATCACACCAAGTAAAAATTCTTCGATAAATAAAGAACACACAAAGGTGAGGAATAAAAACACTCATCCACAATCTTGCAAACAATAGCTAAATTATGCATTCATCCAAAATATTATATTGAAAATACAAAGAAAAAATCACAAGAAATTTTCAAGGTTGTAATGTGGCTTGGTTAATGTGATCGGTGGATCTGGAACTGACTGTTTAAAGCTGGTTCGTGAAATGTCGCGGAAGCAAGAGTCGCCACCGTCTTTTATTTTCTCCAAATGGAAAGGACAAAAGCACAGAAAAATTCCTTAAAGAGATTGCTCTCGGTTCGGGAGGTAGATTATAGAAAGGGAAGGTGTTAGCACCCTTTCTATCCATGGTTATCCATGGGCTCTTAGATACTTGCTCATTTGTGTTTTCAAAAATGGTTTGTTTGCTTTTCAACTGTGGGTTTTAAAAAGTTTCTTTGAAAATTTCAGTTCGACTCTTGTGTCAGAGTGTTTGAAAAATTGCTTTGAAAGCTTTTGAAAAGTGTCGGTGTGAAAAGATTTTTGTTTGTTTTTTTGAAGAGAGCAAGTATCTAGAGTCGTCTACCTACCCTAAGGAATTTGTCTGTGTAGATGTCCTTTAAAGTAGTGCCATCCCACCATTGAGAGGTAGGTAGCACCACCGTTGGAGGTGTTCGGGTCAATTCGAGGTTCGGGACATGGTGATCACCAGAGCAATGGGAAGACACCTTAGAAGCTACCCTCATGCCAGGTTCCCGGATCATGAGGACTTACTAAGACATCCTCTACTCGACGATCACCTTTCGAGGCAAGGCAACAGTGAGGCGTACCCTAGGGGTGGTGTGTGCGAATTGTGTGTCAGATTCATTTGTATTTGTCTTGTCATGTCAAAGTGTTCTACGCTTGTTTTTATTTGGACATTCATTCTTACATGCTTTGTTTAACAATTAAAAGTTGCGAGGAAAATAAATTCTAAGCTATTACAAATGGCGCGGGTCCACATCGCCAAAATTAAACCGGACCCGATTTGACGGAAAGTAAATAAAGTAAAGGAATTAAAAAGTGCGAGAAATAATATTTACAAGGCTTCGGGAGAGATACATAATTATTTGAGCGAAATAAAATAAATATGCGAAATTAAAGAATTATCGAAACGAGGGCGTTGGACCCTTTTGCAAAATTAAATTAATAAGGAATTAAAATTAAAATTAAAAGAAAATGTTTTTGGTATTTTTATGTTTTTTAAGATTTAACAGAAAAAGAATTAATTAAAATTAAAATTGAATGCAAACCCTAATTCTAATGGCTTTTAAATTTATTATGAAAAATATTGAATTTTAACCTAATTTAAACCTAAGTTATTTTCATGCAAATTTGATTATAAAAATAAATAAAATAAATAAATATTATTATGAAAAAAAGAAAAATTAAAAAGGAATAAAAATTAATTAAACCTAATTCTATTTTTTGTATTTTTTGTTATTAAAAGAATTAATATTAAAACCCTAATTTAAATTAATTTATTTACACGCAATTTGTTTATAAAAATAATTAAAATAAAGTATTTTTTATATTTTTTGTATTTTCTGATTTTTAGGTATTTTTTATATTTGGCAGAAATAATTAATTGAATCAAAACCACAAAGCAAATAAAATAACAATTGAAAAATAAAATATAAAGAAAATGTATAGAATTTGCAAACCAGGGGGGTGGAAGTCCCAAATTGGAGGTATGGATCCAAGAATCCTTGCCCAACAAGCTTCAGGTCCATTGATTTTTTTGAGTAGCGTGTTGGATGGTTGACCAGGCTTAGGGTGTTCATCAATCTGGAGCCTTTGATCTGAAGCAGCTAGACGCGTGTCTGGCTTGATGATGATGGAATATGGTGCGCCTTAACGCTGGCACTGCGTGGGAAGATTTATAGAAAAATAATATGGACATATGCAAGACCTGGGGATCGAACCCAGGTCACTAGCATCACCAATCAACACCTGTGCCACTGAGCCACTTTAACGCATTTGTTATATAATAAACAAACAAATAATATAAAAAACAAGTGGATTAATACTGGGAAATGCGCCCGAATTTTTGAACCAGCGTATCACACACTGCCACGACTCCATCTTCTTCATGTGCCTGAAAACAAAAACATGAGGCAACGGTTTTTTATGCGTTGTTTTAGGCAGGCTATTAGAAAATAGCGATTAGGTGTCAAGCTTTCATAAATTAGGCGCGAGGGGATGTTTAGATTCGTCCAGGCTTGCTGAGTACAACCATGGTACTCTTGAAGGCTAATTTTTCGTTAAATAAGAAACCCCAATTTTGAGGTCCTGCAAACCCTAGCAATCAAACATGGTGGAATCTCATATGCAGCATAATAATTCAATTAAACATAATGGTTAGTCTCAGAACTTCATAATGAACATGAATCCATGAATAAAATGCTGTAAAAGCGCATAGAATGCAAAACACGATAATGGAAAAAAATGGCAAAAGAGTGACTTCTGTACAGCGTTTCAAGAGACTATCTTTGATGCTTTTGATTGGAATATGTCCAGTAGTCTCCAAGGAAGCTAATGGAATAGGTTTTGTGCTTTGAATCGACCTAAAAAGTGCTTTTCAGTTTTGAGCTTTTTGCAAATTTTTTCAAGTTTGTTCTTGGTCCTTCTGCGCAGCTTAGAGTCTCCTATGATTAGGTTTAGGTTTATGCTTATGTAGTGAATGTATTAGGTCAACAATATTGATCCAAATCTCTTGTATTCATGAATTGAAGATTTGATTTGTTAAGGATCTTTTTTCAATCTTTTTCAAGTGTTCTTTCCTCTCAATCATGCCAATCAATCCAATTCTTTCCTAATTAGCATATGCACGAAATCTTGATGGCAAAACATGTATAAAAATATTTGTTAGGGTGAATTAAATATTTTTCATATATTTAAATGATTTAAATGAATTAATATAAATAAAAATTCAAATAAATAAATAAAAAATGAGAAAATACTTCCCTTTGGGCCAAGTGGTCGTGCACATGCTTAGAATGATGAATCATGGAAGAAAAATGGGCCCATTAGCAATTTTAGGTCATTTGGATCAAAGTTGACTTTTCAAAATATCCAAAAATTTCCCAACTTCCACAAGGCATAACTCGCTCAATTTTAAAGCTTTTCTCATGTTCTTGGACATTTTGGAAAGGTCTTTGAGTCCTCTAACCAATGTCTTTGGTCCCATGTCATTTTGATTTACCAATCTCAAGTTATGGCCTTTGACTTAAAGTCCCTTTTTGTTGACTTTTGAAAATGACCTATAATGTTGAAATTGATAACTTTTTGTGAGAGCATTTCTTGGACTTGAAGTATGAAGATGAGTTGTAGGAAATGTCTTTCTCTTCAAAATGAGCTTTGGATGGAATTTTTCTGATAATCCATGTGAAAGTTATGCCCTGGTCAATTTCAGTTGACTTTTTCAGCTGTCCAAATAAGGAAACTTTTGCATCTTTGATGATTTCTGAGCCAAATTTTGAGAATCATGATCAAGCATTGATCAAATGATGTTTGTGGCTTCAAAATGATATGTTGACCAAAAATTTGAACTTTTGACTGTCAAATGACCATTTTGCCCCTACAGTTGACTATAGTGCAATTTAGGGTTTTGACTGTGCAATTTTGAGCTGAATGCCTTGAAACTTGATATGAGGATACTTGACCATATTTGTAGGCATATGAGACTTGATTGGACCTTTGAAAACTTCCTTTTCTTGATCAGAACTCAAACCCTAGTTTTGTCTGTATAGGAGATCTTTGACTGTGCAACCCTTGGGGAATTTTGTAGTTTGGCTTGGCAATTTTCTTGGAGAACATGGGAGGGCAAATTTTGGGGTACAACAGTTGCCCCTGTTCAATCTTCTTAGACCTGAGGATGCAGATTGGCTGACGTGCCTTTCGTGATCCGAGGGTAGAAGATGATTGGACACTAGAGTGCCCAGAAATTTGCGCTCACATGTTAGCAGTGTGATGGGAGAATGGGCTTATAGATGCCATTTGGAGATTGCTGGATAGGATGATGGGCTTATAGATGCCATTTGGATGTTGATCGCGTAGGAGATTCCTTAGCGAGAACCTGCATACCTGCAAAAGAACAAATGAGTACCTAACGCGTTGGTTTTCAGATGCTTGGTATAGATGTGTCCTGACTGGTTACAGGAGCTGAGTCTGGAGCTTCAAACGGCGATGAATGAACCAGGGATGGTTACTGCCTTAGCATGAATGGTAAGAGAACCTTGGGCGACTTTAACTTCAACAACGCTCGTTGAGAAAAATCTTGGGTGTCTTCTACTGGGATAAGAATCAGGGAGATCTTAGGGTCGGTCTGACTGAACCAGAGAAGGCCTTTGACTGGATAAGCATCAGGAAAATCTTGGGGTCAATTTAGCTGAACCGGACAAGGTCTTGAATTATCTTCAACTGGATGAGCATCAGGGAGATCTTAGGGTCGATTTGACTGAACCAGAGAAGGCCTTTGACTGGATAAGCATCAGGAAAATCTTAGGGTCGATTTAACTGAACCGGACAAGGTCTTGAAATATCTTCAACTGGACAAGAATCAGGGAGATCTTAGGGTCGATCTGACTGAACCAGAGAAGGCCTTTGACTGGATAAGCATCAGGAAAATCTTGGGGTCGATTTAGCTGAACCGGACAAGGTCTTGAAATATCTTCAACTGGATAAGAATCAGGGAGATCTTAGGGTCGATCTGACTGAACCAGAGAAGGCCTTTGACTGGGTAAGCATCAGGAAAATCTTAGGGTCGATTTAACTGAATCGGACAAGGTCTTGAAATATCTTCAACTGGATAAGCATCAGGGAGATCTTAGGATCGATCTGACTGAACCAGAGAAGGCCTTTGACTGGATAAGCATCAGGAAAATCTTAGGGTCGATTTAACTGAACCGGTCTAGGTCTTGAAATATCTTCAACTGGATAAGCATCAGGGAGATCTTAGGGTCGATCTGACTGAACCAGAGAAGGCCTTTGACTGGGTAAGCATCAGGAAAATCTTAGGGTCGATTAAACTGAACCGGTCTAGGTCTTGAAATATCTTCAACTGGATAAGCATCAGGGAGATCTTAGGGTCGATCTGACTGAACCAGAGAAGGCCTTTGACTGGGTAAGCATCAGGAAAATCTTAGGGTCGATTTAACTGAACCGGTCTAGGTCTTGAAATATCTTCAACTGGATAAGCATCAGGGAGATCTTAGGGTCGATTTGACTGAACCAGAGAAGGCCTTTGACTGGGTAAGCATCAGGAAAATCTTAGGGTCGATTTAACTGAACCGGTCTAGGTCTTGAAATATCTTCAACTGGATAAGCATCAGGGAGATCTTAGGATCGATCTGACTGAACCAGAGAAGGCCTTTGACTGGATAAGCATCAGGAAAATCTTAGGGTCGATTTAACTGAACCGGACAAGGTCTTGAAATATAGCTGAGAATTTCAACTGCATCTTTCCTGAAAGGTAAAGGTCAGTCATATGCAATGCATGATATGGATCAAGCAATGATGTTCTCAACATAAATGAGACTTGTATGATATGATGCGTCTTTGCATGCTATAATGATGTATGGAAGTGCGATGTTTTATGTATGTTTTTTTCTAGGAAAGTGAATCCTTGACGGGTGCCGGGAAGTCATATCCTGGGCTGCTGTTGGAGAATAGATTTTGCTTCCGCTGGGGATGATAACTGCAAGAATACCGGTAGGAGAAGATGACTCCGTTGCGGAATAAACTTGGCAAATGGAAGATTCTGCGGGGAGAAAAGATACTCTAGCGACCATGCTGGTAAGCAATACTCTGTGGGGAGAGAGACGCCTTGCTGAATTGTTGAGAGTTACTTGCTGGGGATACCCTTGCTGTGTTGGAAGTGCTGATAGACTTCGCTGGGGATAGGAAGACTTTGTCGACGACGCTCTTTCCGTGGCTTTTGGCTGAGGATAACCCAGTTATATCCTGTTAAGGAAACAACTCTTTAAATCCAGCCGGACGACGCGTTCGTGCGCTGCGAGGATAAGCTTCCAGAATCTACTGGGGATAAGCTTACTGCTTGGGGATATGAATTCTAACTTTCCTGGGAAAACTGGGTTGGACTCTTCCGGGGAGTTTTGGTATGTTGGGGAAGTGATTCCTTTGAATATGGATATGCCGCCGGGGAACAATCTTTAGACAAAGACTGTCGGGGATGCTTGTTAAGAATGCGTATATTGCTGCTGGGGTAGTATTGAGATCTGCTGGTGAATACTCAATTTCCTTGAGATTTATAATTTTGCTTGGAGAGGAATGTACTGTTTTGCTGAACCACTCTCTGGGGATTTAATATGTACTTGGTCGTATTCTTTAGCCGAACCTACCTTGGTACCTTGGAGGATAGAACAACTAGATTGCTCAGACAACTCTTTATTGCCCCTGTTTCTAGTGTCACCTGCAATTAATTCCTTCGTTTCGTATGTAAATATTTATGAGTTAGCAAATTATTGTCAATGCATATATCACAAATTGAACCTTGGACGTTCTTCGCAAAACAAAACAGAAAAGAAAAATACTTGGCACGTTTAACTGAAAATATATTTGTATTGATTTTGAATGGCCTGAAAATAGGCGTTTTGTGTACAAGAGGCTGACGTCCTAGTAAGAGGAACGCCACCGAACAAGAGAGTTTATACAAAATTTGTACAAAAGAAAATAAAACAGCTGTGTGAAGTGAATGATCCCACTGGGTTTCAACTCTGCTATCGCCTTTATAACTCCGAGCGTCTCATCACTTGATGACCTTGGTTGAAGGTGAAGCTGACTGATCGATGCCGTCTGAACTTGATGTAGATACCGGATTCTGGATGCAAAGTGATCAATGAGACATAGTATTACGCTTTTATCCCTAATTTTTGCCTGGACCGCCCTTTCGGGTTTTCGGTCCACCGGGATACCCATTTTTGCCCAAGCCGCCTTTTCAGGTTTTCGACTTGCCGGGTATACAGATTTTTTCATTTTCATCCCTTCATTTTGCCCGAACCCTTTTGGTTCGACGGGAAGCCCTAATTTTTGCCTAGGCATGTCAGCCTAGCGGGTCTTTTTCATGCGTAGTATTTTTTTACTATGTCTGCATTGGCGGGGTGAGGAAGGTCGTCACCATCCATGTTGGTTAATATCATTGCTCCTCCTGAGAACACATGTTTAACCACAAATGGTCCTTCGTACGTAGGGGTCCATTTGCCCCTTGGATCATTCTGAGGAAGGATGATTCTCTTGATTACCAGATCCCCAACTTGATATTCCTGTGGTCTGACCTTTTTGTTAAATGCCCTGATCATCCGTTTCTGATACGTCTGACCATGACAGATAGCAGCAAGTCTCTTTTCGTCAATGAGGTTGAGTTGATCAAGTCGTGTCTGGATCCAATCATCTTCGTTCAGATTTGCATCCTTCATTATCCGGAGAGAGGGAATTTGCACTTCGATCGGTAAGACTGCCTCCATACCATAAACCAGAGAGAAAGGAGTTGCCCCGGTTGACGTCCTAGCTGAGGTACGGTACCCATGCAGAGCGAACGGCAACATCTCGTGCCAATCTTTATAAGTCACTGTCATCTTCTGCACGATTTTCTTGATTTTCTTATTTGCTGCTTCTACAGCCCCATTCATCTTCGGTCTGTAAGGAGAAGAATTGTGGTGCTGTATCTTGAACTGTTCGCAGAGCTCAGCAATCATCTTATTGTTCAGATTGGTTCCGTTGTCTGTAATAATCCGCTCAGGGACGCCGTACCGACAGATCAGGTTGTGCCGAATGAACCGTGCCACAACAGTCTTGGTTACCGTAGCATATGATGCTGCCTCAACCCACTTCGTAAAATAATCAATCGCCACTAGGATGAAGCGATGCCCATTAGATGCCGTAGGTTTTATCTCACCGATCATGTCTATGCCCCACATCGCAAACGGCCAAGGCGCAGTCAGAACATTCAGGGGAACTGGAGGAACATGCACCTTGTCTGCATAAATCTGGCACTTGTGGCATGTCCTGGAATGTTGGTAACAGTCAGCTCCCATTGTGGACCAGTAATATCCTGCCCGTAGGATCTTCTTTGCCATTGTGTGTCCACTGGAATATGTACCAAAGGTCCCTTCATGTAGTTCTTCCATGATTCTTCCTACTTCAGTCTTATCCACACAACGCAGTAAGGTTGAATCATGGTTTCGTTTGTACAAGATGCCGTTGCTTAGGAAGAACTTGGCTGCAAACCTCCTCAGGAATTTCTTATCATTGACAGAGGCACCTTCAGGGTATTCCTGAGTTTCCAGATATCTCTTCACTTCGTGGTACCAAGGCTTCTCAGTCACCAATTCAGTCTCGAGATCGCAACAGTATGCCGGTTCGTCCAGTTTCCAGATGATGATCCGGGGAGCCTCATTATCCCATTTGACCTTGAACATAGAAGACATTGTAGCTAACGCGTCCGCTAGCTGATTCTCTTCTCTTGGAAAGTGCTCAAAGGTTATCTCTGTGAAGTGGGGGATCAGGGTCAACACACATTCTCTGTAAGGAATCAAGTTTGGATGTTTCGTATCCCACTCTCCTTTGATCTGATTGATCACAAGAGCGGAATCTCCGAAGACACTTAGAAATTTGATCCTTAGGTCAATCGCGGCTTGAAGACCCATGATGCACGCCTCATACTCTGCCATGTTGTTGGTACAGTTGAAACACAGTCGGGCGGTGAGTGGAGTATGAGTACCTTGAGGTGATATGATTATGGTGCCGATACCATTTCCCAAAGCATTGGAGGCTCCGTCAAAGTGCATAGACCATCGGGATCCTGGTTCAGGTCCTTCGTCCGGTCCAGGTACTTCACAATCAGTTACTATCATGATGCTTTCGTCCGGAAACTCGAAGTTCATTGATTGATAATCATCTACAGCTTGATGTGCCAAGTGGTCTGCCAATACACTCCCCTTGATGGCTTTCTGGGTTGTGTACTGAATGTCGTATTCCGTCAAGATCATTTGCCATCTTGCAATTCTCCCAGACAGAGCAGGCTTTTCGAATATGTACTTTATTGGATCCATCTTTGAGATCAACAAGGTAGTGTGAGTCAGCATATACTGTCTCAGCCGGCGAGCAGCCCATACCAAAGCGCAGCAAGTTTTCTCAAGCAGTGAGTATCGGGTCTCACAGTCGGTAAACTTTTTGCTAAGGTAATAAATGGCATGTTCTTTTCGGCCAGACTCGTCATGCTGCCCCAGCACACACCCCATTGAGTTGTCGAGTACTGTCAGATATAGTATCAGAGGTCTCCCTTCAACCGGTGGCATAAGGATAGGTGGTTCTTGGAGATACTCTTTGATTTTGTCAAAAGCACCCTGACATTCATCATTCCAACGTACTACCTGATATTTCTTCAGCAGCTTGAAGATTGGCTCACAGGTAGCAGTCAGATGTGAGATGAACCGAGCAATGTAATTCAGGCGTCCTAGAAAGCCTCTGACTTCCTTCTCTGTCTTAGGAACTGGCATCTCTTGAATAGCTTTGACCTTAGCAGGGTCCACTTGAATACCTTTATCGCTGACCACGAAGCCTAGCAACTTCCCAGATCTTACCCCGAAGGTGCACTTGTTTGGGTTCAATCTCAGTTTGTATAGTTTCAACCGGTCAAACAACTTCTGCAGATGATCTAGATGCTCTTCCTCGGTTTGGGACCTAGCAATCATGTCGTCCACATACACTTCTATCTCATGATGGATCATATCATGAAATAAAGCAACCATGGCACGTTGGTAGGTTGCCCCAGCGTTCTTCAACCCAAAAGGCATGACCTTGTAGCAGAAGGTGCCCCACTGAGTAACAAATGTAGTCTTTTCCATGTCTTCAGGTGCCATCTTGATCTGATTGTAACCTGAAAAGCCATCCATGAAAGAGAATACCTTGTGCTGAGCTGTGTTATCAACAAGGACATCAATGTGCGGTAAGGGGAAGTCATCCTTAGGGCTGGCCCTGTTCAGATCCCTGTAATCGACACACATTCTGACCTTATCGTCCTTCTTAGGTACCGGCACCACGTTAGCAACCCATTGAGGATAAGAAGTCACTGCAAGGAACCCAGCATCCAACTGTTTCATGACCTCGGCTTTAATCTTCTCAGACATCTCTGGACGCATCCGATAGACCTTTTGCTTAACTAGAGGGCAGTCTTCCTTAGTTGGCAAATGATGGACCACAATATCGGTATCCAACCCGGGCATGTCTTCGTAGGACCAGGCAAAGATCTCCATATAATCATGCAGCATCTTGGTTAACCGTTGCTTCACGCTGAGCTCTAGGTTGGCACCAATCTTTACCTCTTTCCTGTCTGCTTCAGTACCCAGGTTTATTGTTTCCACTGGCTCTTCATGGGGTTGAATTGCCCTCTCTTCCTGAAGTAACAGTCTTGCAAGCTCGCCAGGCACTTCGCAATCATTTTCACCTTCGTCTTCGGCTAAGTTGATCGGATTTTCGAAGTCATAATTGGCAGTAGCAGAGTTGTTATCAGTGAGATCCAGAGTGGATTGGAACCTGTATGAGTGAGTGTGTGTAAACACAGCTGTTTTGAAAATTATGTAAAGGAAAGAAAGACAGAAAAGGAGCACAATATTTGCGACGCGAAAAAACGTCCAAGATTTTCATTCATGATATATGACATGACAGTTTGTATATGCCCTCACAAATAGAACCACGGTGCCTCGGGTAAGACACCGGGCCAAAGAGTTTATTATTGTTTATTACAAAATAACAAAACATAGGAATTCATTACTCAGTAACAAGAGAAACAGAGAGATTGTCTTTTGCGCTCCAATTATTAAGTCCGCCGTCGGTTGCCGGGTAGATCCAGCTATCAAACTCAGCTTCATCAATTTCCTCTTCATCCCCAATAGCATTCACCCCATGAGCAGGTAGGGGAGCTGTCACCACATTAGGCTTGTCAGATGCCTCAAACTGTACCTCCTTGGCGTCAATGAGGTCCTGCAGCTTGTTCTTTAGTGCCCAACAGTCATCGGTAGAGTGCCCCGGGCTATCTGAATGGTAAGCACAACGAGCATTCGGGTTGTACTTGGGGGATGCAGTATTTGGAAACTTCAGCGCCTCCCTGACAGTCACTAAATTGGTTGAGAGCAACTGTGGCAGGATCTGCGACAAAGTCATGTTTAAGCGGGTGAATTCTCTCCGGGGTCTTTCAACCTTTTGAGGATTGTTTGGCCGGGGAGCGGCAGCAGGTTTAGCAATCATTACCGCACTGACAGATTGGCGGTGCTCATGTCTCTCTGATTTCCTGGAACCATATACGGCACTAGACTCCTTCTTGAAGGGTTTCTTCTCAGAACTAGATGATGCACCCTTCGGAATTTTTCCAGACTTTAACCCAGCTTCAATCCTTTCTCCAGTCAAGATTAGATCAGTGAACCCAGCAGAAGAATTCCCAATGAGATGGTTGAAAAACGGCCCAGATAGGGTCCCCAAGAACATGTCTACCAACTCCCGGTCAGTCAATGGTGGCTGCACCCTACCAGCCAGGTCTCTCCACTTCTAAGCGTACTCCTTAAAACCTTCGCTTGCACCTAACGACATACCCTGGAGTTGGGTACGTGTGGGGGCAAGGTCGGCATTGTATTGATACTGCTTGTAGAAAGCAGTAGCCAACTCCTCCCAGTTACGAACCTTGGTCCCATCCAGCTGATAGAACCATTCGAGATGAGTCCCTGAAAGACTCTCCAGGAAGAAGTGGATCCATAAATTCTTATCCGCAGAGTACGGCTGAATTTTCCGAACATAGGACCTTAAGTGCAGCTTGGGACAAGATGCCCCGTCATACTTAGAGAAGGATGGTGCTTTGAATTTGTGAGGGATGATCACACCAGTTGACAAACCCAGATCTCCGAAATCCAGCCCAGGTACTTGTTGAACCTCCATAGCCTTCAACCTATCCTCCAGTTGCTTGTATCTGTCGTCTGCAGGAGGGTACTGCTCTTCATCAAAATCTGTCTCGTTGTCGGAGACTACCGGACTAGAGACCTTTACTTCTGCCTGAGGAGGGCTCCTGCCAACAGAAGAACCAGCCTCTTCATGCTGCAGGGTATTGCCAAAGCTTCGGCCCGAGTTGAACAGAACAGTTCTTCTCTTCTTCTTCTTCTCCTTCTTCAGGAGCATAGCCTTCAGTTCTTCTTGGCCTTGAGCCAGACCCTTGATTAGTTCTTGAAACTGCGCATTTTGCGCCTGAAGAGCCTTGATTGATGTCTCAGTTGATGCAGAGTCGGTATTCATGATGCTGAAATAAACAGCGAAGAACTGTAAGCAACCTGAAAAGAGGAAAAACCTGCTATGCACATGATGAATGAGATGTGTTTATGCAATGCATTCAAAGGGTTCGAAAATTCAACTTTGTTGTAGACAAAAAGGAACACACGTTATCATTAAAGAAATCATTGTTTAATACATCAAGGCCTCATGGGCAAAAGTACAAAAATCAAATCAATCCCAGAACACGCTGCGCATCCTCTTCGGAGCTATGTAGGTGTTGAGATTCCTCTCCTCATGCAACAGGCGGGTGAGCTCCAAGACCTTCTTTTCACTGGCATGCAGACTAGTCTCAAGAGAATTCCTTTCCTCCTTAAGATGGACCCAGCTCTTCTGCATCTCTTCCCAGGATGTGGGCATATCAGGGTGCTGAATAGTGTAGGACATTTCCCCTTCCAAGACTGGTTCTTTGATTACCGGGAGCATATGGGGGTAAGGCATCACTAACTTCTGGGAGCGGGCTCGCACCCACTTGAGATAAGGTTCCAATGGGATGGAGTTCCTGTGCCCCAGTGTCTTGCTGTCTATCCTACTGGGCATCCTCCAAGCTCTGATAAATCTCTGGCGAAGTCCTTGAGTATCGTTGTTGAAGTCAAAAACTATGTCAGGAATTAACATGTCATGAGGGCCATCCCTCCGAGCATAACCAAACTGTCTCCAAGCCAGGCATGGGCTGTAAGTAATACCTCCTCTGATTCCAAGTAAAGGAACATTGGGGTACTCCCCGCAACGGTCAATGATAGTGACATCTTCTCTGGACCTAGGGCACCAATGTATATCTGCATACGTAAGAGTCATCAACCGTTGTGACCATCTCAAACCCCGCTCATTCTTCAAGACTGATTGTGGAAGGTGCGAAATAAACCACCTTCCCAGGAGAGGAGTGCAACACATAAGGACACCTCTTTTTCTCATGGTTCGAGTGTAACATGAGTGAAGGATGTCCCCCAGCAACGTAGGTATAGGATTCCTGGACATAAAGATCTGGACAGCACTGATATCAATAAGCTGATCTGGGTTAGGGAACAACACCAGACCATAAACAAGGAGGGCCACAACCTCTTCAAAAGCTTGCAAGTCAAGGGAGTTCCAACATTCATGGGCCTTTTCAAACAGAAACCTGGCTAAGAACCCTTTGATACCACTTCTAACTTCCCAATGTCCCTTGAGGTCAGATGACTGTAGGTGCAAGGCTTTAGCAATCTCTTCGAGCTTAGGTTCCTTTTCTGTACCATTGAAGGGTAGCTGATCAAGGATAGGGATCTTCAGGAGCCGGGAGAACTCCTCCAATGTAGGTACCAACTGATAATCCAAGAAGGTGAAACAGTGATGCAGAGGGTCAAAGA
Source organism: Vicia faba (assembly GCA_948472305.1). Classification (NCBI taxonomy): domain Eukaryota; kingdom Viridiplantae; phylum Streptophyta; class Magnoliopsida; order Fabales; family Fabaceae; genus Vicia; species Vicia faba. Next base: position 73,102,867 of record OX451735.1, read on the forward strand.
ATTGGAACAGGACCTTGATCATATCTTCCTCAATGTTGGTGTTGACCAAGCTGATGAGGCTTCCATGCCTTTCACTGAATGAAGAGTTCTCGGGAATCCTGGATATAAGCTCCTTAAGCTGAGGAGGGATCCTTACAAGACTGATTTGAATTTTCTTTCTACGAACAGTTTCCATGTCCTACAAAACAAGAACAAAGATGAAAATTCGAACCCCCGAAATGGTTAGTCAATGCATATGATGCTGGATGATGTCATGATGCTATGTTTAAACACACCACATATATTTACAAAGACAAACGTGTAAGGCACACAAGGCACACAAGACAAGCCCTTAAGGTTTAAGGCCAGCATGGGGTCTGGGTAGTACCCTCTTGAAGTTGGTGGGTTCAACCTGTCCTAATCAAAGTAACCGGGTTCTAAGGTTCCCAATATCACGGGATTGCTTTCATTGTTCATCGTTTCGATTTAGCCACTGAACTGGCGACCGAAATATTCCAGGAAAGCAATCCTCAATTGAGTGTAGTATCGAGTATCAACCAACCTCGGACTGCACCAAAGTCAGTTATCTCACTACCCTAAAGAGGCCAAGATTGTTCGATTAAGGTTCCTAAGGTCTGTTGATGCTTCACGACACCACGCGGAGGCCCCGTACTCTCCTTGACTGAACTCAAGGGTTACCGGTACACACCAAAGTGCCACATCAACGTAGCAGACTGTTTCAACCATGTCGGTATACCCCGCACAGTTCCCTCACAGCCTTGTTGCTACTTTCTAAGAAGGTATCCCCCAGATCCGGGTTAGGATCTATAGAACTCCCAATACAGTCCCACAATTTAAAGCAAGCAAAGAAAGCAATTGAAAACACAGTTATGAACTATCCCTAAGGTACACCTCACTTTAAGTTTAAGTCCCCAGCAGAGTCGCCAGTTCTGTGATCGGTGGATCTGGAACTGACTGTTTAAAGCTGGTTCGCGAAATGTCGCGGAAGTAAGAGTCGCCACCGTCTTTTATTTTCTCCAAATGGAAAGGACAAAAGCACAGAAAAATTCCTTAAAGAGATTGCTCTCGGTTCGGGAGGTAGATTATAGAAAGGGAAGGTGTTAGCACCCTTTCTATCCATGGTTATCCATGGGCTCTTAGATACTTGCTCATTTGTGTTTTCAAAAATGGTTTGTTTGCTTTTCAACTGTGGGTTTTAAAAAGTTTCTTTGAAAATTTCAGTTCGACTCTTGTGTCAGAGTGTTTGAAAAATTACTTTGAAAGCTTTTGAAAAGTGTCGGTGTGAAAAGATTTTTGTTTGTTTTTGTGAAGAGAGCAAGTATCTAGAGTCGTCTACCTACCCTAAGGAATTCGTCTGTGTAGATGTCCTTTAAAGTAGTGCCATCCCACCATTGAGAGGTAGGTAGCACCACCGTTGGAGGTGTTCGGGTCAATTCGAGGTTCGGGACATGGTGATCACCAGAGCAATGGGAAGACACCTTAGAAGCTACCCTCATGCCAGGTTCCCGGATCATGAGGACTTACTAAGACATCCTCTACTCGACGATCACCTTTCGAGGCAAGGCAACAGTGAGGCGTACCCTAGGGGTGGTGTGTGCGAATTGTGTGTCAGATTCATTTGTATTTGTCTTGTCATGTCAAAGTGTTCTACGCTTGTTTTTATTTGGACATTCATTCTTACATGCTTTGTTTAACAATTAAAAGTTGCGAGGAAAATAAATTCTAAGCTATTACAAATGGCGCGGGTCCACATCGCCAAAATTAAACCGGACCCGATTTGACGGAAAGTAAATAAAGTAAAGGAATTAAAAAGTGCGAGAAATAATATTTACAAGGCTTCGGGAGAGATACATAATTATTTGAGCGAAATAAAATAAATATGCGAAATTAAAGAATTATCGAAACGAGGGCGTTGGACCCTTTTGCAAAATTAAATTAATAAGGAATTAAAATTAAAATTAAAAGAAAATGTTTTTGGTATTTTTATGTTTTTTAAGATTTAACAGAAAAAGAATTAATTAAAATTAAAATTGAATGCAAACCCTAATTCTAATGGCTTTTAAATTTATTATGAAAAATATTGAATTTTAACCTAATTTAAACCTAAGTTATTTTCATGCAAATTTGATTATAAAAATAAATAAAATAAATAAATATTATTATGAAAAAAAGAAAAATTAAAAAGGAATAAAAATTAATTAAACCTAATTCTATTTTTTGTATTTTTTTGTTATTAAAAGAATTAATATTAAAACCCTAATTTAAATTAATTTATTTACATGCAATTTGTTTATAAAAATAATTAAAATAAAGTATTTTTTATATTTTTTGTATTTTCTGATTTTTAGGTATTTTTTATATTTGGCAGAAATAATTAATTGAATCAAAACAATAAAGCAAATAAAATAACAATTGAAAAATAAAATATAAAGAAAATGTATAGAATTTGCAAACCAGGGGGGTGGAAGTCCCAAATTGGAGGTATGGATCCAAGAATCCTGGCCCAACAAGCTTCAGGTCCATTGATTTTTTTGAGTAGCGTGTTGGATGGTTGACCAGGCTTAGGGTGTTCATCAATCTGGAGCCTTTGATCTGAAGCAGCTAGACGCGTGTCTGGCTTGATGATGATGGAATATGGCGCGCCTTAACGCTGGCACTGCGTGGGAAGATTTATAGAAAAATAATATGGACATATGCAAGACCTGGGGCTCGAACCCAGGTCACTAGCATCACCAATCAACACCTGTGCCACTGAGCCACTTTAACGCATTTGTTATATAATAAACAAACAAATAATATAAAAAACAAGTGGATTAATACTGGGAAATGCGCCCGAATTTTTGAACCAGCGTATCACACACTGCCACGACTCCATCTTCTTCATGTGCCTGAAAACAAAAACATGAGGCAACGGTTTTTTATGCGTTGTTTTAGGCAGGCTATTAGAAAATAGCGATTAGGTCTCAAGCTTTCATAAATTAGGCGCGAGGGGATGTTTAGATTCGTCCAGGCTTGCTGAGTACAACCATGGTACTCTTGAAGGCTAATTTTTCGTTAAATAAGAAACCCCGATTTTGAGGTCCTGCAAACCCTAGCAATCAAACATGGTGGAATCTCATATGCAGCATAATAATTCAATTAAACATAATGGTTAGTCTCAGAACTTCATAATGAACATGAATCCATGAATAAAATGCTGTAAAAGCGCATAGAATGCAAAACACGATAATGGAAAAAAATGGCAAAAGAGTGACTTCTGTACAGCGTTTCAAGAGACTATCTTTGATGCTTTTGATTGGAATATGTCCAGTAGTCTCCAAGGAAGCTAATGGAATAGGTTTTGTGCTTTGAATCGACCTAAAAAGTGCTTTTCAGTTTTGAGCTTTTTGCAAAAATTTTCAAGTTTGTTCTTGGTCCTTCTGCGCAGCTTAGAGTCTCCTATGATTAGGTTTAGGTTTATGCTTATGTAGTGAATGTATTAGGTCAACAATATTGATCCAAATCTCTTGTATTCATGAATTGAAGATTTGATTTGTTAAGGATCTTTTTTCAATCTTTTTCAAGTGTTCTTTCCTCTCAATCATGCCAATCAATCCAATTCTTTCCTAATTAGCATATGCACGAAATCTTGATGGCAAAACATGTATAAAAATATTTGTTAGGGTGAATTAAATATTTTTCATATATTTAAATGATTTAAATGAATTAATATAAATAAAAATTCAAATAAATAAATAAAAAATGAGAAAATACTTCCCTTTGGGCCAAGTGGTCGTGCACATGCTTAGAATGATGAATCATGGAAGAAAAATGGGCCCATTAGCAATTTTAGGTCATTTGGATCAAAGTTGACTTTTCAAAATATCCAAAAATTTCCCAACTTCCACAAGGCATAACTCGCTCAATTTTAAAGCTTTTCTCATGTTCTTGGACATTTTGGAAAGGTCTTTGAGTCCTATAACCAATGTCTTTGGTCCCATGTCATTTTGATTTACCAATCTCAAGTTATGGCCTTTGACTTAAAGTCCCTTTTTGTTGACTTTTGAAAATGACCTATAATGTTGAAATTGATAACTTTTTGTGAGAGCATTTCTTGGACTTGAAGTATGAAGATGAGTTGTAGGAAATGTCTTTCTCTTCAAAATGAGCTTTGGATGGAATTTTTCTGATAATCCATGTGAAAGTTATGCCCTGGTCAATTTCAGTTGACTTTTTCAGCTGTCCAAATAAGGAAACTTTTGCATCTTTGATGATTTCTGAGCCAAATTTTGAGAATCATGATCAAGCATTGATCAAATGATGTTTGTGGCTTCAAAATGATATGTTGACCAAAAATTTGAACTTTTGACTGTCAAATGACCATTTTGCCCCTACAGTTGACTGTAGTGCAATTTAGGGTTTTGACTGTGCAATTTTGAGCTGAATGCCTTGAAACTTGATATGAGGATACTTGACCATATTTGTAGGCATATGAGACTTGATTGGACCTTTGAAAACTTCCTTTTCTTGATCAGAACTCAAACCCTAGTTTTGTCTGTATAGGAGATCTTTGACTGTGCAACCCTTGGGGAATTTTGTAGTTTGGCTTGGCAATTTTCTTGGAGAACATGGGAGGGCAAATTTTGGGGTACAACAGTTAATAAACAAGGGATAAATCCTAAAGCTAATCGAAACAAAAACTTGCCTTAACCTAAGGGAGTGATCAACTCACGAAAGACTCAAGCAACACAAAATTTCCATCAAACTTTATTCTCCATTCCAAATTTCTCAAACCAATCACAATACTTATTCGCACAATTATTCAAACTCTTTTTGGTTTTCTTTTTCCAAGACTTTTTCATCTTTTTTCTTTTTTTTTTCTAATCTTTCTTTTTCACATTTTTTCTTTCTTTTTCTATTTCTCAACCTCATAGCAACAAACATGTAAATGAGCAAACATTTCTCTCCCCGACTTGAATCCAACCAACATCAATGAGTGAATACTCCCTACTTTTTAAGGCAAGGAAAAAATTCAAACCAAAAATAATGGTTGATGGTGTTGGTGTAAGCCCTAGAGGCCAATACTTTTGGTACTTGTATCGAATTATTTATTAATAATAAAAGGCATTTCTTTATTATGTTTGCTTTCCAAAATAATAAAGTCCCTAGAATGGTTTATTTGTTTAATGAAATGTTAAGTGTGACTTAATCATGAGATCCCATTAAACATAAGACACTATTCTTAAAGTATCCGTAGTCAAGCTTTAATGTGAAGTGGGATAACATTAAAGCATTAATATTATTATGAAGATAGATTGATGATCACATCTCATGGATCATAGATAAGGAGTTATCAAGTCTTGACATAGGTATGAATATTAGGAGTAATATTTATACTGGATTGACCCGCAATGAGAATACTGCATAGAATGTTATGCAAAGTGTCATAAGTTATTCTCATGATGATAATGGTGTATACCACCCTTCGACCTAAAACCACTATGGACCCTATATGTAGAGTCAAGTACTTTATTGCTGATCAAACGTCATCAGTAACTGGACGACTATAAAGACGGTTGATGGGTACTTCACAAAGCATGCTAAGGGACGTGAGTGATCTAGATGGAATTTGCTCATCCTGCATAACAGGATAAATGTCTAAGGGCCCAATATTGAACTGGACAAGGGTGACACAGTGTATGCCTTGTGTTCAATATAGACATGAGGGCAAAAGGGTAATTGTATAACACAAATATTATCACGGAAAAGGTTTAGTCAGATCACATGACATTTTCATGACTTGGGCAACAGTGATGTGTTTCTAGATACCGCTCACTGTTTATTATATTAAATGTGTGATTTAATATAATTGCCAACGTCGCGAAAACCTACAGGGTCACACACATAAGGACAGGTTGATGAGAGATAGAATAAATAAGGAACACCGTAAGGTACGGTGCACTTAAGTGTAATACGGAAAGTGGTAAGGTACCACGTGGATAAGTGATATATGGTACATCATAAGGTATGATGTCCATAAGCTTAATTGGGCTTTTAGCTTATAGCCTTAATTGGGCTTTTAGCTTGTATCCCACACGAGTGATTCTATAAATAGATCCCTTGTGATGAAGCAATTTCACTTGATGCAATTTCGTTTTTGATTCTCTCTCTCACTCAAGGTTCCTGTTCGTGATCAGCTAGCACTGTGACCGGAAGCGACCTGTTCGTGTGGACTAAGTAGAGGCGTTGTTCTTCATCAACGCTCGTGATCACAACATCAAAGGTCTGAATCGCCACAAGAGGTAAATATTTCTATCACTGACCATGCTCATTCGTAAGGATCTCTAAAGGAAAATTTTAAATTCTGCTGCGCTTTTGATCGCAATTTTCCTTCAGTGGTATCATAGCCACTTACGAAACCATGGATCTGATAGTTGTTTATGTTCTATATTTTCTGTTTTGATTCGATTAAAACCAGAATGAATTGAATAATAAATGACTAATTAAATTTGGCATCTGTTATGTACGATTGGGATGATTCATGTTGACTATGCTTCGGAATCCGACATTAGTATGGTGAAGCAGCGATACATCGATCGTCCATAGGTTACACAAATAAGATCGATCACTTTTATATATGATATAAGTAAATCTGATGCAACGATGGTATATGGGATATATTGTTTCTGTTTCGTTCATTCAAACACTTGATGATTGTTATTCCTTTGACAGATCACTGTTCATATGCTTCGGAATCCGACATTAGTATCGTGAAGCAATGGCATGTGATTAATCATACTGAATTATCAATTGAAATGTGTTTGACAGCATGAAACTGTTGCATTAGGGTTTATGACGGCACAAGGGTTGTGTTGTTGCAGAGTTATACGATTAGGGTTGTGAATGCACAAGAGTTGTGCGAAAATGATGCCGAAAATGACCCCCGGCTAACTCTGCGTAGTGTGATCAATCGTTGAAATTTAATTTGCCTTTTTTTAATTAACAAAATTTAAACTAATAATAAAAGTGTGTTTATTATTATTGTCTTGTGGTGATCAGTTATGGCCTTAGTTTTTTTTCCTTTATTTTGTTTTGGGATTGTAAAATACGGCCTACGTGTCGTGCCTCTCTCTAAAATTCTTGATGTAACTTCTTTTCTCATCTCACTCCCTCGTATGTAAAACGAGTTTCTTTTATGTAATGTAATGTTATGAAGAAAGAGAAGAATACAATATCAAAGGAGGATAACCTTGGAGATCTTGCTTGGAGAAGTTTAGATCGTTATTAGGTTAGCTTAGGTTCTCTCATTGGCTTGGGAGAACAATTGCGCTAGGGGCCATAACTGTATCCTTTTATGTATATTGATGCATGTGTTTGTATGTTGATGCATGAGAGAGACGAATTGCATGTTAAGCCGGTGAGATCAAACTAATAACAAAATCCCTCAAGTTAAATATTAAGTTCATGCTTTCCAAGTTTTAGCACTCATCAAGACTAGTATTGAACAATGTAGGTTTCGCCTACGCGAGGTGCATGTTCTATATTAGTAAGGTGCGATGGGATAATTGTAATATCCAACTGCTAAAACAATGGGTCAAACTTAACTAAACACATTATAATAAGATTATACATGTTTAGAAGCAAGAGTTGGGAATGATTCATATGATGAATTAGAATAAGGAGTTATTCACCCAACTGAAAATATTCGAGAGTTGTATGAGATACAATTGGAAGGAGTTCCTACCTAAATAACCTAGTTTTGTGTAATCAGCCTAACGTTGACTTAGAACGAAGTGAAATGTGGATCTCGACCCACTAGAAAGTCTTCCAACGGGATTTTCCGAATCAAATGATGAGGGCATTTGGTTTGAGTAAAATAGTGGGAGCATATTTGATTAAAGGCCTAATTAAATATGTTGTTTTAATGATACTTATATTTTCATTTTTTTGTAGATTACCATGACAACAAACAACCATATTTTGCGATCAATCCTAGATAAGGAAAAATTTTCTGGGACAAATTTCCTGGATTGGCACCGAAATCTGAGGATTGTCCTCAAGCACGATAAGAAGCTGTATGTCTTGGAGACACCTGTTCCTGAAGAGGAACCGCCTAGTTCGGCACCTAAGGCAGAAATAGAAGCTTATAAGAAGCATTTTGATGATGCTAACGAAGCCGCTTGTCTCATGCTAGCTACTATGAACTCGGAGTTGCAAAAGCAACACGAGAACATGTCAGCATTCGATATGATCGGACATCTGAAAATGCTCTATCAAGAGCAGGCAAGAAACGAGAGGTTTCAGGTTTCAAAGGCCCTTTTTAACAGCAAGTCATATGAGGGAAACCCTGTAGGTCCCCATGTACTCAAAATGATTGGGTATGTGGAGAACCTTGAAAGGTTAGGGTTTCCGCTTGGAAAGGAACTTGCAACTGATTTTATCTTGCAATCGTTGCCAGATAGCTTTAATCAGTTTGTCATGAATTTCAACATGAATGACATGGATAAGAGTCTTCCAGAATTGCTAAGCATGTTGAAAACTGCTGAGCAGAATAAGAAGACAAAAGGGAAGTCCATTCTGATGGTCAGTAATGGAAAGAAGCTGAACAAGAGGCCTACCAAGCAGGTTGGTAAAGGGAAAGGCAAGGAAGTTGCCAAGCCTAAACCTACTGTTCCTGCTTTGAAGCCTAGTGGAGGCATAGCAAAGGAGGGAACTTGCTTCCATTGCGGTAAGACCGGAAATTGGAAGAGAAACTGCCCAAAGTACCTGGAAGATATGAAAAATGGAGTAGGGACTTCAAATTCAGGTATTTTTGTTATTGAAATTAATTTATCTACTTCTGCATCATGGGTATTAGATACTGGATGCGGTTCTCACATTTGTACTAATGTGCAGGGGCTAAAAAGGAGTAGAGATTTGGCAAAAGGTGAAGTTGACCTACGAGTTGGAAATGGAACAAAGGTTGCTGCTTTAGCCGTAGGAACTTATGTTTTGACTTTACCTAGTGGTTTAATAATTCAGTTAGAGAACTGTTATTATGTACCTGCAATTAGTAGGAATATTATTTCCGTTTCTTGTTTGGACAAGTTTGGTTTTTCATTTATAATAAAGAACAATTGTTGCTCTATTTATTTGAATGATATATTTTATGCTTCTGCACAAATGAACAATGGACTATATGTCCTTGATCTTGAAATGCCAATTTATAACATTAATACTAAACAGATTAAACCTAATGAGTTAAATCCAAGATACCTTTGGCACCGTCGCTTAGGCCACATAAATGAGAAACGCATTTCCAAACTCCATAAATATGGACTCTTGGACTCTTTTGATTATGAATCATATGAGACATGCAGATCTTGTTTAATTGGAAAGATGACAAAGTCCCCATTCACAGGAAAAGGTGAAAGGGCTAATGATCTTTTGGCCCTCATACATACTGATGTATGTGGACCACTGAACATACCAGCCAGAGGAGGTTTTCAATACTTCATCACATTTACTGATGATTTCAGTAGATATGGTTATGTGTATTTAATGAAACACAAATCTGAAACCTTTGAAAAATTCAAGGAATTCAAGAATGAAGTACAAAACCAACTAGGTAAGAATATTAAAGTTCTTCGATCAGATCGAGGCGGTGAATATTTAAGCCTAGAGTTTGATGACCATCTAAAGGAATGTGGGATTTTATCCCAACTTACTCCTCCCGGAACACCACAATGGAATGGTGTATCTGAGAGAAGAAATCGAACCTTGTTAGACATGGTCCGATCCATGATGAGTCACGCCGATCTTCCGAACTCCTTTTGGGGACATGCACTATTGACTGCAGCTTACACACTTAACCGGGTTCCATCCAAAAAGGTTGAGAAGACACCATATGATATATGGAGTGGTAAGAAACCACATATGTCTTACATGAAGATTTGGGGTTGCGAAGTTTATGTGAAACGACAAATTTCAACTAAGCTTGAGCGCAAATCTGACAAATGCTTATTTGTGGGGTATCCTAAAGAAACAAGAGGGTATTACTTCTACAATCCTTCTGAGGGCAAAGTGTTTGTCGCTCGAACTGGAGTTTTTCTGGAAAAGGATTTTATTTCCAAAAGAATCAGTGGGAGGAAAATAGAGCTTGAAGAAATTCAAGAACCACAAAGCATTGATACACCTATGGAGGAATTAGAGCAGGAAACACAAGTAGTTGTGGAAGAGCAACCTGCTTAAGTAGAACAAGACCAGCGTAGGTCAAGCAGGATACGTCAACAACCTGAGAGATATGGATATCTCATAAGTGATCAGGGTGATGTATTACTCATGGATCAAGATGAGCCTGTGACCTACCAAGAGGCCATAACTGGTCCTGAGTCCGAGAAGTGGCTAGAAGCCATGAAATTTGAAATGGATTCCATGTACACAAACCAGGTTTGGACCTTGGTAGAGCCTCCTATAGGAGTTAACCCTATAGGATGCAAGTGGGTCTTCAAAAAGAAGACTGACATGGATGGTAAGGTACATACCTATAAGGCAAGACTGGTTGCAAAAGGCTATAAACAAATCCATGGGGTTGACTATGATGAAACCTTTTCACCAGTTGCAATGCTTAAATCTGTTCGGATTTTACTTGCTATCGCTGCATATCATGATTATGAAATATGGCAGATGGATGTCAAAACTGCTTTCCTTAATGGGAATCTTCTTGAGGATGTGTACATGACACAACCTGAAGGATTTGACATACTAGAGGAAGCCCAAAAGATATGTAAGTTACAGCGATCAATTTATGGATTGAAGCAAGCTTCCAGAAGCTGGAATCTTCGTTTTGATGAAATAGTAAAACAATATGGATTCATCAAGAATGAAGATGAGCCTTGTGTCTACAAGAAGGTTAGTGGGAGCATGATCGTATTCCTGGTATTATATGTAGATGACATATTACTCATTGGAAACGATGCCCCTACCTTGCAACAAGTGAAGACTTGGTTAGGGAAATGCTTTTCAATGAAGGACCTAGGTGAAGCAGCCTATATATTAGGAATCAAGATCTATAGAGATAGGTCACAAAAACTGCTTGGCCTAAGTCAGAGTACATACATAGAAAAAGTGTTGAGACGCTTTAATATGCATGATTCCAAGAAAGGATTCATACCTATGCAACATGGCACGTGTCTGTCAAAAACACAATCCCCTTCAAGTAAGGAAGAAAGGGATCGCATGGATAAGATTCCATATGCATTTGCAATAGGATCTATCATGTATTCCATGCTATGTACTCGACCAGATGTCTCGTATTCTTTAAGTGCAACGAGTAGGTACCAGTCTAATCCCGGTGATCCTCATTGGGTAGCTGTCAAGAATATCCTTAAGTACTTGAGAAGGACTAAGGACTCATTCTTGATATATGGAGGTCAGGAAGATCTTGCTGTAATTGGATACACCGATGCTAGCTTCCAGACAGATAAGGATGACTTTAGATCGCAATCTGGTTATGTGTTTTGTTTAAATGGTGGCGCTGTGAGCTGGAAAAGTTCAAAGCAAGATACAGTTGCTGATTCTACAACTGAGGCTGAGTATATTGCTGCCTCAACTGCAGCAAAGGAAGTTGTTTGGATCAAGAAGTTCATTAGTGAACTTGGCATAGTCCATAGCATTGTGGATCCCATTGATCTCTATTGTGATAACAATGGTGCTATCGCACAAGCTAAGGAGCCTAGATCTCACCAACGATCCAAACACATACTTAGGTGTTATCATCTCATTCGAGAGATAATCGATCGGGGAGATGTGAAAATATGCAGAGTACCTACACTTGACAATGTTGCTGACCCATTAACAAAGCCTCTTGCGCAGCTGAAGCATGATGGACATACTAGATCTATGGGTATTAGGGGTATGCCTGATTGGCTCTAGTGCTAGTGGGAGATTGTTGGTGTAAGCCCTAGAGGCCAATACTTTTGGTACTTGTATCGAATTATTTATTAATAATAAAAGGCATTTCTTTATTATGTTTGCTTTCCAAAATAATAAAGTCCCTAGAATGGTTTATTTGTTTAATGAAATGTTAAGTGTGACTTAATCATGAGATCCCATTAAACATAAGACAATATTCTTAAAGTATCCGTAGTCAAGCTTTAATGTGAAGTGGGATAACATTAAAGCATTAAGATAATTATGAAGATAGATTGATGATCACATCTCATGGATCATAGATAAGGAGTTATCAAGTCTTGACATAGGTATGAATATTAGGAGTAATATTTATACTGGATTGACCCGCTATGAGAATACTACATAGGATGTTACGCAAAGTGTCATAAGTTATTCTCATGATGATAATGGTGTATACCACCTGTGATACGGTGGGAGAACTGACTTGGGTTTTGCGTTTGTTTTCGCAAATGTTTCGATTGAGCAAGAGTCGCCACTGACTTTTTATTTTATCCTAAGGAAAGGTTAAAAAGCACAGCAAAAACCTTTGAGATGTTTTCTTGGGTTCGGGGAGTAGATTATAGAAAGGGAAGGTATTAGCACCCTTTCTATCCATGGTTATCCATGGGCTCTTAGTTACTTTCTTAGATCACTTGCCTTGTATTTTCAATTGTTTGAAATGGTGCTTTGTGTGTGGGTTTGAAAATGTTTTGAAAAGAGGCCATTGTTGTGGCAACCTTTGTAATGATCCATGTTTGAATGTATACAAAGGTGTACTTGTCTTTTGAAAAGTTTTCAATGTTTTTGAAAGTTGTTTTGAAAGTGTTGTGGAGTGTGGTTTTGAAAAGTAGGCAAGTGTGTTTTGCAAGTTTGATCAAGTAACTAAGAGTTGTCTACCCCTAAATTTCTCAAAGATCTTTCCTATGTTTTAATCTTTTTAACAGTATTGTTCCACCATTGTATTTGGTGGACAATCTTGTGTTAGGATGTTAACGGGACGGGCGCGGGTCATCGTTTAGGCCATGAATGCAATAGTGCCAAGTGTCTTTGGCAATTTTTCCTTTACGGGACTTGATCATTTTTAGGCAACTTTCGAAAGCGTCATCGAGGGACTATGATCATTTGATTTGTTTTGTTTTGCCAAAGAAACTCAACATGCAACATGGCCCATTATTGAAGGCAACAAGTGGAGTAATCCTAGGGGTGCAAGTGTGATTGGTGTTGTCCATTTTCATGCTTATTTGTCTTTGAATTAGGTCAAGCTATTTGTTATTTGATTTTTGCATGCAAAACCCTAAATCTATCATGGCATTTTTAGAAAGCTTTAAAGTGCCGAAAATAAAGTCCTAAATTATTACAACATAATTATGGGGTGGGGGGTACAAATATTCAAATGGGGATATTTAGCAAGAAATTTAAATCTAAGCTATTACAACCCAAATTGAATATACAAGTTATTTATTTGTACAATAATTAAATAAAATACAATAAATATGCAAAATGCACAAAAATGATTTTATATGTATGTAAAAAGTGTTTTTCATGTGACAAATAAACAAAAATAAAAAAGGTTAATTTTTGGGTATTTTCATAGTTTAGGGCAAAACCCTAATTTTGCTAAATAAAAAGTATTTCTTATTTATTATATACAATATTTATTGACTATATACAAAAAATAAATAAAAAGGAAGTATATTGTAAAAAAGTGATTTTTGAGGTCAAATAATAATAAAAATAAAAATGTATTATTTTTATATTTATCCTAAATATTTAATAAAAGATAGATAAGTATTTATATTATTTACTAAATGTATTAAATATGTACAAAAATAAAAAATGTTAATTATTTACAAAAAAAGTATATTTTTTAGAAAATGTTTTCAAAAGATAAAATAAAATAAAATCAGAAAATAAAATGTATTTGTATTATTTTTTAGTATTTTAAGTAAAAGTATATATATGTTATTTATAATGTATAAATTCAAATAAAACAAATAAAATCCAAATAAAATGCAAAAATGGTTGAAAATGTTTTTAATATTTTTTATATTTTGACAAAAAAATAATAAGTCAGAAACAAAAAAGAAAAAAGAAAAAATGATAAAAATAACACACAATGGGCCAAAGGGGTGTAAGTGAAAAAGTGAGGGTGCAAACAGAAAAAATGAATCAGGCCCAGCCCAAAGGACTTTGTCTTCAACCTCCAGCCATTTTCAAACAAAAATGCACGTTTTCTTCCATCCCTGCTATCTCTTGATTCTTTGACTTTTAACAAAAACTCACAACATAAACATTATGGAGCATCATGTCACGATTCTAAACATATAAAGAAGTTGATCTAACTCTCAGAAATGAGAGAGAATTTCTTCTCCCCCAATTCTTGACCTAACTTTTTTCTAATGTTCAGGTTCCAAATTCTCTTAACACACACAATATAAATGAAAAGTGAGGATACAGGTAGCTTCAGGGCCATGAGTAGGACATAACTTCTTCACAAACCTAAGCCTAGATATGCTTGGATAGAGAGATAGAAGTTCAAACTTTTACCTGTTCAGCTTGAATCGTGTACAACAATGGAGGCACTTTCAATGCAGTGTGAGGACTTGTACAGCTTGCTTGAGGTCCAAGGATGCTCCTCCAATGCTTGGTGTGCCTTGAAACTAACTGAATCGAGCTATGTAACTCAACCTGCACAACTGAAAAAATGAAAATGGTGAACTTGGTTAGAGGTGTTACAGTCTGTAGCTAGGGCTTGGGATAGTTTGTATGGATGTTATAGAGTGTGTATGAACAAGCTTTGGCCAAAATGCACGAGCAAACTGAGTTGTGCAACTCAATCTGCAGGGAAGCTCTGTTTTGTGCAGCAAAATGGTGTTTTGATGAATGATGAGGTTTGGAATATGGTAGGCTCGTGTTTCAGGTCAGTTGGATCAAGTGAAAAGTGTTTACAAAGTTTGCTTTGGCTAGCTGTTACAGGAATGAGAGATGATGTCCAAAATGCAAGCTTTCTTCTTTGATAAGTAAGAAAATGTGTATTCACAATGCAGGCACCTACTACCCTCAATCTATGCTGCATAAATCACTCTTGATCAGTGGAATTTGTTCATGAACTTGTGCCCAAAAGATCTGCTTTGGTACTTCTTTGATTTGCTTTTGACATAAAGCACTTCTTTTCCAAAATGGCAAAAATGCGTTATCCATTTAAAGGTTAATCTTTCATGTAAAGACCAAATGAACAAAATAACATCTTGGCACAATGGTTTAGCATTGAATTATTGAGTGTTAATGGGATTAGAGGCCTGTAACCTAACTTGTGCAAGCTGATTTCAAAATGCCAATGTTATGAACATGTAATTGGCTTATGAACAAAGTGACTTTTGCCCATCTTCACAAATTCGATTCTCCCTAACCACAAGGGTGTTTGAGAAGTTCTTAGACAATTTGTAAAGCTTGGAATGTGTACTACAATCCATCTTTGTAATGCAAATTGAAATTCCAAGTGGAAGCATGTGAAAAGTGGCCATGAAGTTAGGCAAAAATCCTGCCTAAAATAGGTCAAAAAATTTCTAAGTTAAGAATGTTTTGCACCCTTGTTCCAAAAATCATAACTTGAGCTACAAGCTTCTTTTGAGAAAACTTTGTGATAAAAGTTGTAGATTTTGCAATGGACTATAACTTTCATGTTTTGAGTTTTGCTTGAATCCATTTGCATCTTGATGAAAAAAAGGGACAAAGTTAGGAAAAATTTAGGAAATTTCATAACTTAGAAAAATTCTAAGTTATGAAATTTCTTCATTTCAAACCCTAATTTGTAATTTTTGATTTCTAGATGAAAAAGTTTCATAATTTGACATGTCTTGATGAAAAATGAATCTTGGCACTTGATTTTGACCAGAAAGTCAAAGTTTGACTTTTCAGTGTACAGTCAAATTTTGCTCAGTTGACTGGAAAATTCATCTGTCAATCTTGTGAATTTGGCATCTTTTGAACTTATTGAATGTGTCAAGACCATGTCATTGAGTCCTTGAGTCCATATGTGAGCTTGGTTTGCCATTGGTTAGGTTAAACAGTCAAAAATTGCCTTTGTGCGGTCAAAACCCTAAAAATCACCATTTTGCCCTTTTGGTGATCTGATCAAATTTCTTGTGGAATTGTGATCCAAACTTGACCAAATGGTCCATATGAGTTCATAATGTTGATGTGGGTCAAAAATCATGAGGTTTGACTGTCAATTGACCACAGTTGACTTTTCCCCCAATACAGTTGATTTCTAGGTCAACTGTCCAATTGACTGGGCAAAGATTAGAATCAAGGCTTAAAACTTGGTATGGCTAAACTTGTGAGTCCAACATGAAGCATGAAAGTTATCTTGGGAATCCTAGGTCAAAACATCTTTGTGCCAACTCAAACCCTAATTTGGGTCAACAGTGCAAGGAGGAGTCTTGAGCAAAGCAAACCCTAACTTGATCTTGAGCTCCAAGGGTCTTGTGGTGAGAAAATGTTGATGAAATGGGAGGGCAAATTTTGGGGTACAACACCACCCTTCGACCTGAAACCACTATGGACCTTAGATGTAGAGTCAAGTACTTTATTGCTGATCGAACGTCATCCGTAACTGGACGACTATAAAGACGGTTGATGGGTACTTCACAAAGCATGCTAAGGGACGTGAGTGGCCTAGATGGAATTTGCTCATCCTGCATAACAGGATAAATGTCTAAGGGTCCAATATTGAACTGGACAAGGGTGACACAGTGTATGCCTTGTGTTCAATATAGACATGAGGGCAAAAGGGTAATTGTATAACACAAATATTATCACGGAAAAGGTTTAGTCAGATCACATGACATTTTCGTGACTTGGGTAACAGTGATGTGTTGCTAGATACCGCTCACTGTTTATTATATTAAATGTGTGATTTAATATAATTGCCAACGTCGCGAAAACCTACAGGGTCACACACATAAGGACAGGTTGATGAGAGATAAAATAAATAAGGAACACCGTAAGGTACAGTGCACTTAAGTGTAATACGGAAAGTGGTAAGGTACCACGTGGATAAGTGATATATGGTACATCATAAGGTATGATGTCCATAAGCTTAATTGGGCTTTTAGCTTATAGCCTTAATTGGGCTTTTAGCTTGTAGCCCACACGAGTGATTCTATAAATAGATCCCTTGTGATGTAGCAATTTCACTTGATGCAATTTCGTTTTTGATTCTCTCTCTGACTCAAGGTTTCCGTTCGTGATCAGCTAGCGCTGTAACCGAAAGCGATCTGTTCGTGTGGACTGAGTAGAGGCGTTGTTCCTCATCAACGCTCGTGATCACAACATCAAAGGTCTGAATCGCCACAAGAGGTAAATATTTCTATCACTGACCATGCTCATTCGTAAGGATCGCTAAAGGAAAATTTTAAATTTCGCTGCGCTTTTGATCGCAATTTTCCTTCAGATGGTTCTAGAAAACAAAGAATCAATATCCATACAAAACGGAAAACCAAACACTCAAAGACAAGAATTTAGTTAAAAAAGAACATGGACATTGACAAAAAGGGTCAAAGAGGATACTAATGATTACACACTGTAACACGGTGGGAGAACTGACTTGGTCGTTTTGCGTTTTATCGCAAATGTTGTGGTTTAGCAAGAGTCGCCACCGACTTTTCTTTTATCCAAAAGGAAAGGCTAAAAAGAACAGGAAAGACCTTTGAGATATTTTCTTGAGTTTGGGGGGTAGATTATGAAAAGGGAAGGTGTTAGCACCCTTTCCATCCATGGTTTTCCATGGGCTCTTAGTTACTTACTAGATCACTTGCTTTTGTTTGAAAATGTGCTTTGTGTGGTTTTTGAAAGTATTTTGAAAAGGAGCCATCGTTTAGGCAAACTTTGTAATGATTCTCGTTCGTAAGAATGTATACAAAGTGTTGATCTTTTTGAAAATGTTTTCAAGTTTGAAAGATGTTTTTGAAAGTATTGGTGTTTGTTTTGAAAATAGCAAGGATGTTTTTGGTTTGAAAATGAGCAAGCAACTAGGAACATTCTACCTACTCAAAAGTCTTTCATGTTTATTTCCTCTTTCCTTTGACATTGTTATCTTACCATTGATTTGGTAAATAACCCTACCTTTGGATGTAAAAGGTACGGGCACGGGTCATCGTATAGCCATGATTAGCAATGTTGTAAGATATCTTAGCATTTTCTTTAAGGGACTAAGGTCATTTTTTAAAGGCAACTTTGATAGCGTCATCGAGGGACTATGATCTTGTATTTTATTTGTTTTTGCTAAGATGCCCCACATGCATAATATGACCATTTTATAAGGCAACAAAGTGGATTTACCTTAAGGGTGTATGTGTGCAAGTGTATTGGTTTACATGCTTGATTTGTCTTTGAATTGGGGTTTTCTAAGCATTGGTTTTATCTTTCCATACAAACCCTAATTACTAGCATTTGTATATAAAGCATTAAATTGCAGAAAATAAAAATACTAAACTATTACATCATTAGGGGAGGGGTATATACAAATTACAAATGGGGAATTGCAAGAAAATTAAATCTAAATAATTATTACAATCATATTGAATATTGTACAAAAAAATAAAAATGCAAGAATGTAAATGTAAAAAGAAATGTGATTTTTGTTTGGTTTTCATGAAAAGTTTTTTTGACCTAGTTAACTAAAATAAAATAATTAACTAAAAATAAGAAAATTAAGATTAAGTTAGTAAAATAAATTAGTTTAAAGAGAACAAAATTTTTAGGGTTTTTTGTGAATTTGATTAAATTATTAAATAAAATTAATTAAATAAAAGTCCTAAGTTCTAAATTGATTTTTAATTTACAAGAAAATAATATATATAATAATTAAGACTAATTATCTAAGTATTTTAAAAAAGGAAAATTAATTTATTAAATTTTTTTTTATTCTTTTGATTTTATAAAACAAAATAAACTAAATAAGTGTAAAGATAATAAATAAAATATTTTTGGATTTTTATTAATAACAATAAAAATAATATTTAATAATAATAATAATAATATTAATAATAAAAATAAAGGAAAGAGAATAAAATAAAATAAAAAAATATAAAATTAAAGTCAGGGGTTAAAAAGTGAAACAGGGAGGTGATGATAAGCAAAAATGCTAGGCCCAAGGGGTTTAGGCCCAAGCGCCTGATTCAGCAAAAAAAAAGAGAAAAAAAAATGAAGAAAAATGTGAAAATTGCAAAACGTCTCGCTGGGGCTCGAATCCAGGACCTTCTAATATGCGCGCTTATTGTACCACTGAGGTGGCCTGTTTCATTCGTTGATATAATAAAAGCATAAATATATATTAGAAACTGCTTCCTGAAGACAACTTCATTTTCAACCTCGCGCCTAGCCAAACCACCTGCATCTTGTTCATATCTCATCCATTTTCAAAAGTATAAACATGAATCTTGTGGCAAATTTCCTCACGATTTCAGAAATGTAAAGCACTAAAACTATAGATCAAAGCCAAACATGAATTTTATTGGCCCTAATCTGAACCCTAACTTTTCCAGAAACTTCAATATTAAAATTCTCTAAACTCAAGCAACATAAATGAAAACTATGGACATGGTTACCTTCAGGGCAATGATATCTACATTTTTTATTCACAAATTAAACATTAATGATGCTTATATGAAGAGTTCAAAAGTCAGAAAACTCACCTTGCAAGAGGGTATCGTGTTTTGAGTTTGAGAGGCTTTTGATGTGTATTCACAATGCAGGCCCCTACTACCCTCAATCTATGCTGCATAAATCACTCTTGATCAGTGGAATTTGTTCATGAACTTGTGCCCAAAAGATCTGCTTTGGTACTTCTTTGATTTGCTTTTGACATAAAGCACTTCTTTTCCAAAATGGCAAAAATGCTTTATCCATTTAAAGGTTAATCTTTCATGTAAAGACCAAATGAACAAAATAACATCTTAGCACAATGGTTTAGCATTGAATTATTGAGTGTTAATGGGATTAGAGGCCTTTAACCAAACTTGTGCAAGCTGAGTTCAAAATACCAATGTTATGAACATGTAATTGGCTTATGAACAAAGTGACTTTTGCCCATCTTCACAAATTTGATTCTCCCTAACCACAAGGGTGTTTGAGAAGTTATTAGACAATTTGGAAAGCTTGGAATGTGTACTACAATCCATCTTTGTAATGAAAATTGAAATTCCAAGTGGAAGCATGTGAAAAGTGTCCATGAAGTTAGGCAAAAATCCTGCCTAAAATAGGTCAAAAAATTTCTAAGTTAAGAATGTTTTGCACCCTTGTTCCAAAAATCATAACTTGAGCTACAAGCTTCTTTTGAGAAAACTTTGTGAATAAAAGTTATAGATTTTGCAATGGACTATAACTTTCATGTTTTGAGTTTTGCTTGAATCCATTTGCATCTTGATGAAAAAAAGGGACAAAGTTAGGAAAAATTTAGGAAATTTCATAACTTGGAAAATTTCTAAGTTATGAAATTTCTTCATTTCAAACCCTAATTTGTAATTTTTGATTTCTAGATGAACAAGTTTCAGAATTTGACATGTCTTGATGAAAAATGAATCTTGGCACTTGATTTTGACCAGAAAGTCAAAGTTTGACTTTTCAGTGTACAGTCAAATTTTGCTCAGTTGACTGGAAAATTCATCTGTCAATCTTGTGCATTTGGCATCTTTTGAACTTGTTGAATGTGTCAAGACCATGTCATTGAGTCCTTGAGTCCATATGTGAGCTTGGTTTGCCATTGGTTAGGTTAAACAGTCAAAAATTGCCTTTGTGTAGTCAAAACCCTAAAAATGACCATTTTGCCCTTTTGGTGATCTGATCAAATTTCTTGTGGAATTGTGATCCAAACTTGACCAAATGGTCCATATGAGTTCATAATGCTGATGTGGGTCAAAAATCATGAGGTTTGACTGTCAATTGACCACAGTTGACTTTTTCCCCAATACAGTTGATTTCTAGGTCAACTGTCCAATTGACTGGGCAAAGATTGGAATCAAGGCTTAAAACTTGGTATGGCTAAACTTGTGAGTCCAACATGAAGCATGAAAGTTATCTTGGTCATCCTAGGTCAAAACATCTTTGTGCCAACTCAAACCCTAATTTGGGTCAACAGTGTAAGGAGGAGTCTTGAGCAGAGCAAACCCTAACTTGATCTTGAGCTCCAAGGGTCTTGTGGTGAGAAAATGTTGATGAAATGGGAGGGAAAATTTTGGGGTACAACACCACCCTTCGACCTGAAACCACTATGGACCCTAGATGTAGAGTCGAGTACTTTATTGCTGATCAAACGTCATCCGTAACTGGACGACTATAAATACGGTTGATGGGTACTTCACAAAGCATGCTAAGGGACGTGAGTGACCTAGATGGAATTTACTCATCCTGCATAACAGGATAAATGTCTAAGGGCCCATAATTAAACTGGACAAGGGTGACACAATGTATGCCTTGTGTTCAATATAGACATGAGGGCAAAAGGGTAATTGTATAACACAAATATTATCACAGAAAAGGTTTAGTCAGATCACATGACATTTTCGTGACTTGGGTAACAGTGATGTGTTGCTAGATACCGCTCACTGTTTATTATATTAAATGTGTGATTTAATATAATTGTCAACTTCGCGAAAACCTACAGGGTCACACACATAAGGACAGGTTGATGAGAGATAAAATAAATAAGGAACACCGTAAGGTACAGTGCACTTAAGTGTAATACGGAAAGTGGTAAGGTACCACGTGGATAAGTGATATATGGTACATCATAAGGTATGATGTCCATAAGCTTAATTGGGCTTTTAGCTTATAGCCTTAATTGGGCTTTTAGCTTGTAGCCCACACGAGTGATTCTATAAATAGATCCCTTGTGATGAAGCAATTTCACTTGATGCAATTTCGTTTTTGATTCTCTCTCTGACTCAAGGTTTCCGTTCGTGATCAGCTAGCGCTGTGACCGAAAGCGATCTGTTCATGTGGACTGAGTAGAGGCGTTGTTCCTCATCAACGCTCGTGATCATAACATCAAAGGTCTGAATCGCCACAAGAGGTAAATATTTCTATCACTGACCATGCTCATTCGTAAGGATCGCTAAAGGAAAATTTTAAATTTCGCTGCGCTTTTGATCGCAATTTTCCTTCAGATGGTTCTAGAAAACAAAGAATCAATATCCATACAAAACGGAAAACCAAACACTCAAAGACAAGAATTTAGTTAAAAAAGAACATGGACATTGACAAAAAGGGTCAAAGAGGATACTAATGATTACACACTGTAACACGGTGGGAGAACTGACTTGGTCGTTTTGCGTTTTATCGCAAATGTTGTGGTTTAGCAAGAGTCGCCACCGACTTTTCTTTTATCCAAAAGGAAAGGCTAAAAAGAACAGGAAAGACCTTTGAGATATTTTCTTGAGTTTGGGGGGTAGATTATGAAAAGGGAAGGTGTTAGCACCCTTTCCATCCATGGTTTTCCATGGGCTCTTAGTTACTTACTAGATCACTTGCTTTTGTTTGAAAATGTGCTTTGTGTGGTTTTTGAAAGTATTTTGAAAAGGAGCCATCGTTTAGGCAAACTTTGTAATGATTCTCGTTCGTAAGAATGTATACAAAGTGTTGATCTTTTTGAAAATGTTTTCAAGTTTGAAAGATGTTTTTGAAAGTATTGGTGTTTGTTTTGAAAATAGCAAGGATGTTTTTGGTTTGAAAATGAGAAAGCGACTAGGAACATTCTACCTACTCAAAAGTCTTTCATGTTTATTTCCTCTTTCCTTTGACATTGTTATCTTACCATTGATTTGGTAAATAACCCTACCTTTGGATGTAAAAGGGACGGGCACGGGTCATCGTATAGCAATGATTAGCAATGTTGTAAGATATCTTAGCATTTTCTTTAAGGGACTAAGGTCATTTTTTAAAGGCAACTTTGATAGCGTCATCGAGGGACTATGATCTTGTATTTTATTTGTTTTTGCTAAGATGCCCCACATGCATAATATGACCATTTTATAAGGCAACAAAGTGGATTTACCTTAAGGGTGTATGTGTGCAAGTGTATTAGTTTACATGCTTGATTTGTCTTTGAATTGGGGTTTTCTAAGCATTGGTTTTATCTTTCCATACAAACCCTAATTACTAGCATTTGTATATAAAGCATTAAATTGCAGAAAATAAAAATACTAAACTATTACATCATTAGGGGAGGGGTATATACAAATTACAAATGGGGAATTGCAAGAAAATTAAATCTAAATAATTATTACAATCATATTGAATATTGTACAAAAAAATAAAAATGCAAGAATGTAAATGTAAAAAGAAATGTGATTTTTGTTTGGTTTTCATGAAAAGTTTTTTTGACCTAGTTAACTAAAGTAAAATAATTAACTAAAAATAAGAAAATTAAGATTAAGTTAGTAAAATAAATTAGTTTAAAGAGAACAAAATTTTTAGGGTTTTTTGTGAATTTGATTAAATTAGTAAATAAAATTAATTAAATAAAAGTCCTAAGTTCTAAATTGATTTTTAATTTACAAGAAAATAATATATATAATAATTAAGACTAATTATCTAAGTATTTTAAAAAAGGGAAATTAATTTATTAAATTTTTTTTTTATTCTTTTGATTTTATAAAACAAAATAAACTAAATAAGTGTAAAGATAATAAATAAAATATTTTTGGATTTTTATTAATAACAATAAAAATAATATTTAATAATAATAATAATAATATTAATAATAAAAATAAAGGAAAGAGAATAAAATAAAATAAAAAAATATAAAATTAAAGTTAGGGGTTAAAAAGTGAAACAGGGAGGTGATGATAAGCAAAAATGCTAGGCCCAAGGGGTTTAGGCCCAAGCGCCTGATTCAGCAAAAAAAAGAGAAAAAAAATGAAGAAAAATGTGAAAATTGCAAAACGTCTCGCTGGGGCTCGAATCCAGGACCTTCTAATATGCGCGCTTATTGTACCACTGAGGTGGCCTGTTTCATTCGTTGATATAATAAAAGCATAAATATATATTAGAAACTGCTTCCTGAAGACAACTTCATTTTCAACCTCGCGCCTAGCCAAACCACCTGCATCTTGTTCATATCTCATCCATTTTCAAAAGTATAAACATGAATCTTGTGGCAAATTTCCTCACGATTTCAGAAATGTAAAGCACTAAAACTATAGATCAAAGCCAAACATGAATTTTATTGGCCCTAATCTGAACCCTAACTTTTCCAGAAACTTCAATATTAAAATTCTCTAAACTCAAGCAACATAAATGAAAACTATGGACATGGTTACCTTCAGGGCAATGATATCTACATTTTTTATTCACAAATTAAACATTAATGATGCTTATATGAAGAGTTCAAAAGTCAGAATACTCACCTTGCAAGAAGGTATCGTGTTTTGAGTTTGAGAGGCTTTTGATGTGTATTCACAATGCAGGCCCCTACTACCCTCAATCTATGTTGCATAAATCACTCTTGATCAGTGGAATTTGTTCATGAACTTGTGCCCAAAAGATCTGCTTTGGTACTTCTTTGATTTGCTTTTGACATAAAGCACTTCTTTTCCAAAATGGCAAAAATGCTTTATCCATTTAAAGGTTAATCTTTCATGTAAAGACCAAATGAACAAAATAACATCTTAGTACAATGGTTTAGCATTGAATTATTGAGTGTTAATGGGATTAGAGGCCTGTAACCTAACTTGTGCAAGCTGAGTTCAAAATGCCAATGTTATGAACATGTAATTGGCTTATGAACAAAGTGACTTTTGCCCATCTTCACAAATTCGATTCTCCCTAACCACAAGGGTGTTTGAGAAGTTCTTAGACAATTTGGAAAGCTTGGAATGTGTACTACAATCCATCTTTGTAATGAAAATTGAAATTCCAAGTGGAAGCATGTGAAAAGTGTCCATGAAGTTAGGCAAAAATCCTGCCTAAAATAGGTCAAAAAATTTCTAAGTTAAGAATGTTTTGCACCCTTGTTCCAAAAATCATAACTTGAGCTACAAGCTTATTTTGAGAAAACTTTGTGAATAAAAGTTGTAGATTTTTCAATGGACTATAACTTTCATGTTTTGAGTTTTGCTTGAATCCATTTGCATCTTGATGAAAAAAAGGGACAAAGTTAGAAAAAATTTAGGAAATTTCATAACTTAGAAAATTTCTAAGTTATGAAATTTCTTCATTTCAAACCCTAATTTGTAATTTTTGATTTCTTGATGAACAAGTTTCATAATTTGATATGTCTTGATGAAAAATGAATCTTGGCACTTGATTTTGACCAGAAAGTCAAAGTTTGACTTTTCAGTGTACAGTCAAATTTTGCTCAGTTGACTGGAAAATTCATCTGTCAATCTTGTGCATTTGGCATCTTTTGAACTTGTTGAATGTGTCAAGACCATGTCATTGAGTCCTTGAGTCCATATGTGAGCTTGGTTTGCCATTGGTTAGGTTAAACAGTCAAAAATTGCCTTTGTGCAGTCAAAACCCTAAAAATGACCATTTTGCCCTTTTGGTGATCTGATCAAATTTCTTGTGGAATTATGATCCAAACTTGACCAAATGGTCCATATGAGTTCATAATGTTGATGTGGGTCAAAAATCATGAGGTTTGACTGTCAATTGACCGCAGTTGACTTTTTCCCCAATACAGCTGATTTCTAGGTCAACTGTCCAATTGACTGGGCAAAGATTGGAATCAAGGCTTGAAACTTGGTATGGCTAAACTTGTGAGTCCAACATGAAGCATGAAAGTTATCTTGGGAATTCTAGGTCAAAACATATTTGTGCCAACTCAAACCCTAATTTGGGTCAACAGTGCAAGGAGGAGTCTTGAGCAGAGCAAACCCTAACTTGATCTTGAGCTCCAAGGGTCTTGTGGTGAGAAAATGTTGATGAAATGGGAGGGAAAATTTTGGGGTACAACAGTTGCCCATGTTCAATCTTCTTAGACCTGAGGATGTAGATTGGCTTGCGTGCCTTTCGTGATCCGAAGGTGGAAGATGATTGAACACTAAAGTGCCCAGAAATTTGCACTCGCATAGTGGAGTATCAGCAATGTGATGGCGGGAATG
The DNA here is from genome assembly GCA_948472305.1 of Vicia faba. Taxonomy (NCBI): domain Eukaryota; kingdom Viridiplantae; phylum Streptophyta; class Magnoliopsida; order Fabales; family Fabaceae; genus Vicia; species Vicia faba. The sequence continues at coordinate 73,128,882 of OX451735.1, forward strand.
GGCTTATAGATGCCATTTGGAGAGATGGTGGATAGGAGGATGGGCTTATAGATGCCATCTGGAGATGTGACAGAACCTTGTCGGGAATGGGCTTATAGATGCCATTTGGAAGTGTTGATCGCGTAAGAGATTCCTTAGCGAGAACTTGCGTACTTTGAGAAAGGAACATGGTTTCCTGGCCTGTTACAGGTGTTGATCTTCAAACTCTTCATGCAGATATGCCCTGGCTAGGTACAGGTATCGAATCTACAATTAGTTGCTCACAGATGTGCCTTGGCTAGATACAGGAATCGAATCCGGAACTTCAAAAGGTTGCTTACAGACGTGCCCTGGCTGGATACAGGTATCAAATCTACAATCAATCGCTCACAGATATGCCCTGGATAGATACAGGAATCGAATCTAGAATTAGTCGTCTACAGATATGCCCTGGCTTGATACAGGTATCGAATTTGGAATTTTTCGTCTACAGATATGCCCTGGCTGGATACAGGTATCGAATCTGGAATTTATCGTCTACAGATATGCCCTGGCTGGATACAGGTATGGAATCTGGAATTTTTCGTCTACAGATATGCCCTGGCTGGATATAGGTATTGAATTTGGAATTTGTCGTCTACAGATATGCCCTGGCTGGATACAGGTATCGAATCTGGAATTTGTCGTCTACAGATATGCCCTGGCTGGATACAGGTATCGAATCTCTAAACTCTTCATGCAGATATGCCCTGGCTGGATACAGGTATCGAATCTACAATCAATCACTCATGGATATGCCCTGGCTAGATACAGGAATCAAATTTGGAATTGTGACAGTTGATAGTAATCATCTTTGGATTGACCTTTTCCTGAAAAGGCAAGACATCAGTTGTATGCAATGTCATGATGTATGAGATGCATGATGTCATGATGTTCTCAAAAATAAATGAGATCGTGTGATATGCTGCATATATGTATGTATCAGGATGTATAAAATGTGAAATGTCTATGAATGTGTTTTCGACTAGGAAAATAAATCCTTGACGAAGGCCGGGAAATCAAATCATGGGCTGATGTCAAAGAGTAGAATTCTTCGCTTCCGCTGGGGATAATGGTTGCAAGAATAAACCGGTAGGAGAAGATGACTCCGTCGGGGAATAAACTTGTTGGAGAGATTACTCTGCAGGGAATTACTCTTGTGGGAAGAGATACCTTGCTGAGGTTTTGATGAGAGCTCCGCTGGGGATTCCATTGATAAGTTATGTTGGAGAATTTGATGAACTCCGCTGGGGAATAGGAAGAACTTCGCCGAGGACGAACTTTCCGTGGTAATTAGCTGAGGATAACCCAGTTATAAGCTCTGGTGGGAAAATAACCTTTGAATGAAACCGGGGAGATGCGTTCGTGCTCTGCAGAGGATAAGCTTCCAGAATCTACTGGGGATAAGCTTCCAGAATCTACTGGGGATATGGATTCCATTTTCCTGGGGAAACTTTTCAGACTGTACTGGGGAATGGTTCCACTGGGGTGTCTGTATTCCGCCGGGGATCAAATCTTATATTAAGACTGCCGGGGATGCTTGCTGAGGAATGTTTATACTCCGCTGGGGAATGTTGAGATCTTCTGGGGATACCCAACTTCCTTAAGGCTGATAGTAGACTAACTCTGCTTGGGGAGAGTATCGCTGACTTGCTAGGGGAACAATGTGCCTTTTCGGGGGTGACGGGAGACCAGCTCTGCTTGGGGAGAGTATTGCTAAATCTTGTCTTACTCAACGGGGAGTGAAGGTATCCTGGCTACGTTCTTCAGCCGAACCTACCTTAGTACCTTGGTGGACAGAGCAACTAGATCGCTTAGACAATTCTTTACTGTCCCTGTTTCTGATGTCATCTGTAATTAGTCCTTTGTTTCGCATGCAAATATTCATGATTAGCAATTAATGTCAAGTGCATATATCAAAAATGAACATTGGACATTCTTTGCAAAACAAAAACAGAAAAAGGAAAAACAATGGGTAATTTGTCTGAAAAATTGAACTTGTATTGATTTTGAAATTTGCCTGTAAATAGGCGTTTTATGTACAGGAGGCTGACGTCCTAGTAAGAGAACGCCGCCGAGCAAAATAGAGTTTATACAATTTTTTGAAAAGGAAACAAAACAACTATGTGAAAAATGATCCCACTGGGTTCCAACTCTGCTATCGCCTTTATGTCCTCAAGCGTCTCATCACTTTGCTGCTTAGTTGAAGATGAAGCTGATTGATTGGCGACGTCTGAGCCTGATAGTTGATGCCGAATTCTGGATGCAAGGTGACCCAATGAGACATAGTATTACGCTTTATCCCTAACTTTTGCCTGGACCGCCCTTTCAAGTTTTCAGTCCACCGGGATACCCATTTTTGCCCAAGCCGCCTTTTCAGGTTTTCGACTTGCCGGGTGTACAGATTTTTTCATTTCGTCCCTTATTTTTGCCCGAACCCTTTTAGTTCGCCAGGAAGCCCTTATTTTTGCCTAGGCCAGTCAACCTAGCGGGTCTTTAATCATGCGTAATATCTTTTTACTATGTCTCTATTGGCGGGGTGAGGAAGGTCGTCACCATCCATGGTGGTTAGAATCATAGCTCCTCCTGAGAAGACATGTTTAACCACAAATGGCCCTTCGTACGTAGGGGTCCATTTGCCCCTGGGATCACTTTGAGGAAGAATGATGCGCTTGATTACCAGATCTCCGACTTGATACTCTTGTCGTCTGACCTTTTTGTTAAATGCCCTGATCATCCGTTTTTGATACGTCTGACCATGACAAATAGCAGTGAGTCTCTTTTCGTGAATCAGGTTTAATTGATCAAGCCGAGTCTGGATCCAGTCATCTTCGCTCAAACCTGCATCCTTCATTATCCGGAGAGAGGGTATCTGGACTTCAATAGGCAAGATTGCCTCCATGCCATAGACCAAGGAAAAGGGAGTTTCCCCTGTTGACGTCTGTGCTGAGGTACAGTACCCATGAAGAGCAAATGACAACATTTCGTGCCAATCTTTGTAGGTCAATGTCATCTTCTGCACAATCTTCTTGATGTTCTTATCCGCTGCTTCTACAGCCCCATTCATCTTCGGTCGATAGGGAGAAGAGTTGTGGTGCTGTATCTTGAATTGCTCACAGAGCTCAGTGATCATTTTGTTGTTAAGATTGGTACCAATATCCGTAATGATCCTCTCAGGTACACCGTATCGACAGATCAGGTTGTGCCGAATGAACCGTGCCACGACGTTCTTGGTTACCGTAGCAAAAGAAGCTGCTTCGACCCTCTTTGTGAAATAATCAATCGCTACCAAGATGAATCGATGCCCGTTGGATGCCGTAGGTCTGATTTCGCCGATCATATCAATGCCCCACATTGCAAAAGGCCAAGGTGCTGTCAAGACGTTCAAAGGAACCGGAGGAATGTGCACCTTATCAACATAGATCTGGCATTTATGATAAGTTCGAGAATGCTGATAATAGTCAGCTTCCATTGTGGACCAGAAATATCCTGCCCGGAGGATTTTCTTTGCCATGGTATGTCCACTGGAATGCGTTCCGAAGGTACCTTCATGTAGCTCTGCCATGATCCTTTCTGCTTCAGTCTTATCCACACAACGCAGTAAGGTTGAATCATGGTTTCGCTTGTAGAGAATGCCATTGCTGAGGAAGAACTTTGCCGCAAACCTTCTCAGGAACTTCTTGTCATTAACAGATGCGCCTTCGGGGTATTCTTGAGCTTCAAGGTACCTCTTCACTTCATGATACCAGGGTTTTTTTGTTACCTCTTCGGTCTCGAGATCACAGCAATGTGCAGGTTCGTCCAACTTCCAGATAATGATCCGGGGAGCCTCGTTGTCCCATTTGATTTTGAACATAGAAGACATCGTAGCTAACGCGTCCGCCAACTGATTCTCCTCTCTTGGGAAGTGTTCAAAAGTTATCTCCTCGAAGTGGGGAATCAACGTCAACACATACTCCTTGTAAGGAATAAGATTTGGGTGTTTCGTATCCCACTCGCCTTTGATCTGATTGATTACGAGAGCGGAATCTACGAAGACACTCAGAAACTTGATCCTTAAGTCAATTGCAGCTTGAAGACCCATGATACATGCCTCATACTCTGCCATGTTGTTGGTGTAGTTGAAACATAGTCGGGCGGTGAGTGGAGTATAAGTTCCCTTAGGGGATATGATCACAGCGTCGATACCATTACCCAAAGCGTTCGAGGCTCCGTCAAAGTGCATAGACCATCGGGATCCTTCCTCAGGTCCTTCATCCGGTCCAGGTACTTCACAATCAGTCACTACCATGATATCCTCGTTTGGAAATTCAAAGTTCATCGACTGGTAATCGTCCACTGCCTGGTGCGCCAAATGGTCTGCCAATACACTTCCCTTGATTGCTTTCTGAGTCGTGTACTGGATGTCATATTCCGTCAAGATCATCTGCCATCTTGCTATTCTTCCAGACAGAGCAGGCTTTTCGAATATGTACTTGATTGGATCCATTTTTGAAATCAACAGAGTAGTGGTAGTCAACATATACTGTCTCAGCCGGCGAGCAGCCCATACCAAAGCGCAGCAAGTTTTCTCGAGCAGTGAGTATCGGGTCTCACAGTCGGTAAACTTTTTTCTAAGGTAATAAATGGCGTGTTCTTTTCGGCCAGACTCGTCATGTTGCCCCAGCACACACCCCATTGAGTTGTCCAGTACTGTCAAATATAAGATTAGAGGTCTCCCTTCAACTGGCGGCATAAGAATGGGTGGTTCTTGGAGATACTCTTTGATTCTTTCGAAAGCGGCCTGACATTCATCGTTCCAACGTACTACCTGATCTTTCTTCAGCAGCTTGAAGATTGGTTCACATGTAGCAGTTAGATGCGAGATGAATCGGGCAATGTAGTTCAACCGTCCTAGAAATCCTCTGACTTCTTTCTCTGTCTTGGGAGTTGGCATCTCTTGTATGGCTTTCACTTTGGCAGGGTCCACTTGAATGCCTTTGTCGCTTACGAAGAAGCCTAGCAATTTTCTAGATCTCACCCCAAAGGTGCACTTGTTTGGGTTCAACCTCAGCTTGTACAACTTCAGACGGTCAAACAGCTTCTGTAGATGGTCAAGGTGTTCCTCCTCAGTTTGGGACCTTGAAATCATATCATCGACGTATACTTCAATCTCGTGATGGATCATGTCATGAAATAAAGCAACCATGGCACGTTGGTAGGTTGCTCCAGCATTTTTCAACCCAAAAGGCATGACCTTGTAGCAAAAGGTGCCCCACTGAGTAACAAAAGTGGTCTTCTCCATGTCTTCAGGAGCCATCTTGATTTGATTATAACCGGAGAAACCGTCCATGAAGGAGAATACTTTATGCTAAGCAGTGTTGTCAACCAGAATGTCGATATGAGGCAGAGGGAAATCATCCTTAGGGCTTGCCCTGTTCAAATCCCTGTAATCAACACACATTCGGACCTTACCATCCTTCTTCGGCACTGGAACCACGTTGGCAATCCACTGAGGGTAAGAAGTCACTGCTAGAAACCCGGCATCAAATTGTTTCATAACCTCAACTTTGATTTTCTCGGACATTTCTGGACGCATACGGCGGACCTTCTGTTTTACCGGATGGCATTCTTCCTTGGTAGGCAGGTGATGAACCACAATGTCGGTATCCAACCCAGGCATGTCTTCGTAAGACCAGGCAAAGATTTCCACATAGTCATGCAGCATCTGAATCAACCGTTGTTTCACACTGAGCTCTAGATTGGCACCAATCTTGAGTTCCTTTCTGTCTGTCTCAGTACCCAGATTTACCGTTTCCACTGGCTCTTCATGTGACTGAATGGCCCTCTTTTCCTGGAGTAACAGTCTTGCGAGCTCACAAGGCACTCTGCAATCATCTTCACCTTCGTCTTCGGCTAAGTTGATCGGATTTTCGAAGTCATAACTGGCAGTAGCAGAGTCGTTACCAGTGAGATCCAGAGTGGATTGGAACCTGTATAAGTGAGTGTGTGTAAATATAGCTGTTTTGCAATATATAATAAAGAAAGAAAAGGAACGCAAGATTTTGAAATGCAACAAACGTCCAATGTTTTTATTAATGATATATGAAAATGACACACAAAAGCCCTCACAAATGAAGCTACGGTGCCCCGGGTAAGACACCAAGCCATAAAAGTTTCAAAATATTGTCTGTTACAAATTCAAAACAAAAGAGTTCATTACTGAGTGACAAAAGTAATAGGTATGAAGTCTTTGGCAGTCCAGTTGCTTGGTCCACTGTCGGTCGTTGGGTAGATCCAGCTGTCGAATTCAGATTCCTCGACGTCGTCTTCAATAACATTCACTCCCGGGTTGGTGATGAACACATGAGGTCTTCCAATCCTTGCTTTACGAACAACCCTCTGAGCCTCTACAGTGAAACCCAAACCAAACTTGTCGGTCTTTGGAGTGAAATCAGGAAGTCGGCCCCAGTTTGCGCACCCACCCTTCTCAACCACAGCCCGGGCATCCTTCAAGGAAGCCATCTTCAAAGGAGAGTCTTCTTTAGTCACAGTCACTGCTGACGCCAGTGTCTGAGGCACCTCTTCAAAGTGTTGAAAGGGGGTCTCAATGAATTCCCCATCCATCTCTATGTACCGGAACGAGTTGAGGTGGCTGACCATATACTCTTCCTCCCCCTGAACTGTCACAATCTTCCCTCTGACCGGGTATTTCAGCTTTTGATGTAGTGTGGAGGTCACCGCTCCAGCCTTGTGGATCCATGGATGACCCAGCAAACAAGAATAGGATGGTCGGATGTCCATCACATAGAACGTTGAATCAAAGACCTGCGAACCAACCCTGACTGGAATGTCAACTTCACCATGTACCATCCTCTTGGACCCGTCAAAGGCCCGGACAACAATGTTACTTGGCTTGAGCTCTAAACCCTCACAATCCAGCCTGTCTAAAGCTTTCTTGGGTAATACGTTCAATGAAGAACCGGTGTCTACCAACACATGGGCAAGAGTAGTGCCCCTGCATTCAATGGAGACATGCAGGGCGTCGTTATGGTTCTTTCCCTTGGCAGTCAGATCAGCGTCAGAGAAACCCAACCCATTATCAGCAGTCAAGTTGGCCACACAATCGGTAAATTGATCAGCAGACGTTTCTTGTGGCACATGGGCCGTCTTCAGGAAGGAAATCAGGGCCTTGGCATGGGCCTCTGAACACAACAACAGTGATAGCATAGAAATTTTAGAGGGGGTGTGCCCCAGCTGCTCAACTACATTGAAATCACTCTTCTTAATGATCTTGAGAATCTCTTCCATCTCTTGTTGGGAAGCTTCAACAGTGGTTGTCTTTGGTGCCTCCGTCAGGGCAGGCAAATCAGTAGCAATCCCTTTTCCCCGAGTGTCAGATGGCTCGGCAACAGGGGTAGAAATAGGAACTTGATCAGGAAGGGGAGCAGGCACACTTGCAGGTGTGATGATAAGAGGTCTCTGAATAGCTGGTGGCGCAATATCTGGTGAGAACAGCCTACCACTGCGAGTAACTTTGGCAGGCCCGGTGATGTTGGTGACGCCGGTACTGGTATCAAACTCTTGCTTTACTCCAAGAACATAAACATCTGCCCCATAGTGCCAAGGGACAGCTTTGTCGGATGTATAAGGGAGAGGCCCCGGAACAGTGATGATGATAGGAGCAATCTTCTGAGTAGACATGATTTTGACAGGCTTTTTTGAAGGAGCCTTAGGAGGGTTGTTGAAAATAGTAACAATAGACACTTCTTCAGCAGGGACAGCAGGAACAACAATCTTCTCGAACAAGATCTCTTTGATATCCATCAGGTTTTGGACGCCTGACTTCAGCAAGGGACAACCAGCAGGTGAAACAGCATATAGATGGCAATCTTTACTACATCCTGGAAATAAACCGGCTAGCAACAGGTTCCTTTTGACGGTCAATAACGGAGTAACAATCTCTTCCACGGAGGCTACATACCGATCTTCTTCCACAGCATTCACTCCATGCTGGGGCATGGGAGCAGTCACAACATTGGGTCTTTCGGGCGCCTCGAACTGTATTTCTTTAGCATCAATAAGGTCTTGAACCTTATTCCTCAGAGCCCAACAATCGTCTGTAGTATACCCCGGGCTGTCAGAGTGATAAGCGCAGCGGGCGTTGGGGTTGTACTTTGGAGAAGCTGTGTTCACTACCTTCAGAGCTTCTTTGACAGTTACCAGATTGGTTGACAGTAGTTGCAGCAAAATCTGAGACAGGGTCATGCTGAGCCGAGTGTACTGCCTTTTGGGTCTCTCACCCCTTGGTTGGTTATACTGCTAAGGAGCAGCAGCAGGCTTTGAAATTACCAACGCATTGACAGCTTGGCGGCGTTCCGGCTTATTTTGTCTTCTGGGACCATAAACAACACTGGCTTCCTTCTTGAAGGGCTTCTTTTCAGTACTCGAGGAGGCAACTTTCTGTAGCTTCCCCGACTTGATACCAGCTTCTATTCTCTCACCAGTCAAGATCAGATCTGTAAACCCAGCAGAAGAATTACCAATCAGATGGTTGAAGAACGGACCAGACAGGGTCCCTAGGAACATGTCAACAAGTTCACGGTCAGTCAAAGGTGGCTGCACCCTGCCAGCCAGGTCTCTCCACTTTTGCACATACTCCTTGAATCCTTCGCCCGTCCCCAGTGACATACCCTGGAGTTGGGTACGCGTGGGAGCAAGGTCGGAATTATACTGATACTGCTTATAAAATGCAGTAGCCAGGTCTTCCCAGTTTCGAATACTGGCTCCATCCAGCTGATAGAACCATTCGAGTTGAGCCCCTGAAAGGCTATCCTGAAAGAAATGGATCCATATGTTCTTGTCTGTAGTGTAAGGTTGGATCTTCCTCACATATGATCTGAGATGCATCTTCGGGCAGGACAACCCGTCATATCTTGCAAAAATTGGTACTTTAAACTTCGGGGGGATCACAATTCCAGCAATTAATCCCAAATCTTCGAAATCCAAGCCGGGAACTCTCTGCAGCTCCATAGCTGCCAACCTGTCTTCCAAGCTTTTGTACTTATCATCGGCGGGCGGGTATTGTTGCTCTGAGTAGTCTTCGTCTTCTTCAGCCTCTTCTTCTTCAACTTCGGATTCGGAAGGTACCGCGGCCCCTTTTCCTTTACTGGTTCCCTCTTCAGAAGTAGGGGGAAATTCAAGAACTCTTCTGGCTTCACCCTCAAACCTTCTTCCCATGGTAGCCACCCCGACTCATTTCTTCTTCTTTTTCACTTGCTCTTTGTTCCCAAGCAAGGCCTTTAGATCCTCCTGACCCTTTGCCAAGGTCATCAGGAGATGTTGAAACTGTGAGTTTTGAGACTGCAAGTCTTTGACCGTCTGTTCGAGATCCATCTTACTGAAATAAACAGCAGAAAGATAAGGAAACCTGGTGTAGAGACCTGCTTATGCGCATGATGAATGATATGTTTGTTTATGCAATGCATTCAAGGATTTAGAAAATTCAAAATTGTTGCAAACAAAAAGAACACACGTCATATTAATAAGAAGAAATTTTGTCAGTACATAAATGCCCCATGGGCCAAATATTACAAAAAACTTCTCAAGGTAAAAAGACGTTGCGCATCCTCTTTGGTGCGATGTAGGTGTTGAGGGTCTCTTCCTCATGGAGTCGGCGGGTAAGCTCCAAAACCTTCTTCTCACTGGCGTAGAAGCTGGCTTTAAAAGTGGTCCGTTCCTCCTTGAGTTGGATCCAACTCTTCTGCATCTCCTCCCATGATGTTGGCATGTCAGGATATAGGATGGTGTAGGGAACCTCTCCTTCCTTAACAGGCTCTTTAATCACAGGGAGAACATGAGGGTAAGGCATCATTAGACTATGGGCTCGGGTTCGTACCCATTTGAGATAAGGCTCAAGAGGGATGGAGTTCTTGTGCCCCGGTGTCTTGCTGTCTACCTTGTTAGGCATCCTCCAAGCTCTGATGAATCTTTGGCGAAGTCCTTGCGCATCGTTGTCGAAGTCAAAAACTAGGTCAGGAATCAACATGTCATGAGGGCCATCCCTCCGTGCATATCCAAATTGTCTCAAAGCTAGACAAGGGTTGTAGGTAATGCCTCCCCTAATGCCAAGTAATGGAACATTAGGGAACTCTCCACAACGATCAACGATGATGACATTTTCTCTGGACCGAGAACACCAATGTACATCAGAGTGTGTGAGGGTCATCAACCGTTGTGACCACCTTAAGCCTTGGTCATTCTTCAAAACAGATTGTGGAAGGTGCGAAATAAACCACCTTGCAAGGAGAGGAGTACAACACATGAGAACACCCCTCTTTCTCATTGTTCGTGTGTAAAATGAGTGAAGAATGTCCCCAAGCAATGTTGGTATTGGATTCCTGGATAGGAAAATCTTGACGGCGTTGACATCTACAAGCTGGTCAGGATTTGGGAACAAGACCAACCCATAAATGAGGAGTGCCACAATTTCTTCAAAGGCTTGTAGATCCAATGAATTCCAACACTCTTGTGCTTTCTCAAACAAGAATTTTTCCAAGAAGCCTTTGACACCGCTTCTAGTTTCCCAATGCCCCTTGATGTCAGATGGTTGCAAGTGTAGTGATTGAGCAACATCTTCAGGCTTTGGTTCCTTTTCCGTACCGTTGTAGGGTAGTTGATTAAGAATAGGAATTCTCAGGAGTTGAGAAAATTCCTCCAAAGTGGGCACCAATTGGTAGTCGGGGAATGTGAAATAGTGGTGAAGGGGGTTAAAGAACTGGAACAACACCTTTACCATGTCCTCTTCAATGCTGGTGTTGACTAGGCTGAGCAGTCTACCATGTCTTTCACTGAAGGGAGAGCTTTCCGGAATTCTGGATGTGAGCTCCTTGAGTTGAGGAGGGATTCTCACAAGGTTGACTTGGATAGTTTTCCTGCGAAGAATTTCCATGACCTACAAAACAAGAACAAAGATGAAGATCTAAACCCTTGAAATGGTTAGTGTATGCATATGATGCTTCATGATGCTCATGATGTATGCACAAACATATGTACAAGCAATTCACACAAAACCCTAGTTTCAGGCTTGCATGGGGTTTCATAGGTAAGTACCCTCTTGAGTGTAGTTGGCTTAAAAACTTGTCCTATAAATAGTAACTGGGTTCTAAGGAGCTTAATATCATTGGATTGTTTTCCATGTTCATTGTTTTGGTTTAGCCACTTAACTAGCAACCAAAATATTCCAAGAAAACAACCCTCAATGAGTGTAGTATCGAGTATCTACCAACTTCAGACTGCATCAAAGCCGGTCATCTCACTACCCCTAATGAAAGGCCAAGATGGTCAAGTAAGGTTCTAGGTCATTAGTGCTTAGTGACATCACTCAGAGGCCCCGTACTCTCCTTGATTGAACTCAAGGGTTACCGGTACTCACAAATATGTCGCACTAATATAGCTATTTCTTCAACCGTGTCGGTATACCCCGCACAGTTTCCACAACGTATTGCTATCTATGAATGTTTCCCCAAATCCGGGTGTAGGATTTCAAGCCCAAACAAGAGAACCAAGATATAAAGCAATCAAAGCAAACAATTAGTCATGCAAAAGGTGATCTAAGCCCTAAGGTTACTCCACTTTCAAAATTATCCCCAGCAGAGTCGCCAGTTCTGTGATACGGTGGGAGAACTGACTTGGGTTTTGCGTTTGTTTTTGCAAATGTTTCGGTTGAGCAAGAGTCGCCACCGACTTTTTATTTTATCCTAAGGAAAGGTTAAAAAGCACAGCAAAAAACTTTGAGATGTTTTCTTGGGTTCGGTGAGTAGATTATAGAAAGGGAAGGTATTGGCACCCTTTCTATCCATGGTTATCCATGGGCTCTTAGTTACTTGCTTAGATCACTTGCCTTGCATTTTCAATTGTTTGAAATGGTGCTTTGTGTGTGGGTTTGAAAATGTTTTGAAAAGAGGCCATTGTTGTGGCAACCTTTGTAATGATCCATGTTTGAATGTATACAAAGGTGTACTTGTCTTTTGAAAAGTTTTCAATGTTTTTGAAAGTTGTCTTGAAAGTGTTGTGGAGTGTGGTTTTGAAAAGTAGGCAAGTGTGTTTTGCAAGTTTGATCAAGTAACTAAGAGTTGTCTACCCCTAAATTTCTCAAAGATCTTTCCTATGTTTTAACCCTTTTAACAGTATTGTTCCACCATTGTATTTGGTGGACAATCTTGTGTTAGGATGTTAACGGGACGGGCGCGGGTCATCGTTTAGGCCATGAATGCAATAGTGCCAAGTGTCTTTGGCAATTTTTCCTTTACGGGACTTGATCATTTTTAGGCAACTTTCGAAAGCGTCATCGAGGGACTATGATTATTTAATTTGTTTTGTTTTGCCAAAGAAACTCAACATGCAACATGGCCCATTATTGAAGGCAACAAGTGGAGTAATCCTAGGGGTGCAAGTGTGATTGGTGTTGTCCATTTTCATGCTTGTTTGTCTTTGAATTAGGTCAAGCTATTTGTTATTTGATTTTTGCATGCAAAACCCTAAATCTATCATGGCATTTTTAGAAAGCTTTAAAGTGCGGAAAATAAAGTCCTAAATTATTACAACATAATTATGGGGTGGGGGTACAAATATTCAAATGGAGATATTTAGCAAGAAATTTAAATCTAAGCTATTACAATCCAAATTGAATATACAAGTTATTTATTTGTACAATAATTAAATAAAATACAATAAATATGCAAAATGCACAAAAATGATTTTATATGTATGTAAAAAGTGTTTTTCATGTGACAAATAAACAAAAATAAAAAAGGTTAATTTTTGGGTATTTTCATAGTTTAGGGCAAAACCCTAATTTTGCTAAATAAAAAGTATTTCTTATTTATTATATACAATATTTATTGACTATATACAGAAAATAAATAAAAAGGAAGTATATTGTAAAAAAGTGATTTTTGAGGTCAAATAATAATAAAAATAAAAATGTATTATTTTTATATTTATCCTAAATATTTAATAAAAGATAGATAAGTATTTATATTATTTACTAAATATATTAAATATGTACAAAAATAAAAAATGTTAATTATTTACAAAAAAAGTATATTTTTTAGAAAATGTTTTCAAAAGATAAAATAAAATAAAATCGGAAAATAAAATGTATTTGTATTATTTTTTAGTATTTTAAGTAAAAGTATATATATGTTATTTATAATGTATAAATTCAAATAAAACAAATAAAATCCAAATAAAATGCAAAAATGGTTGAAAAATGTTTTTAATATTTTTTATATTTTGACAAAAAAATAATAAGTCAGAAACAAAAAAGAAAAAATCAAAAATGATAAAAATAACACACAATGGGCCAAGGGGGTGTAAGTGAAAAAGTGAGGGTGCAAACAGAAAAAATGAATCAGGCCCAGCCCAAAGGACTTTGTCTTCAACCTCCAGCCATTTTCAAACAAAAACGTGCGTTTTCTTCCATCCCTGCTATCTCTTGATTCTTTGACTTTTAACAAAAACTCACAACATAAACATTATAGAGCATCATGTCACGATTCTAAACATATAAAGAAGTTGATCTAACTCTCTGAAATGAGAGAGAATTTCTTCTCCCCCAATTCTTGACCTAACTTTTTTCTAATGTTCAGGTTCCAAATTCTCTTAACACACACAATATAAATGAAAAGTGAGGATACAGGTAGCTTCAGGGCCATGAGTAGGACATAACTTCTTCACAAACCTAAGCCTAGATAAAGAGATAGAAGTTCAAACTTTTACCTGTTCAGCTTGAATCGTGTACAACAATGGAGGCACTTTCAATGCAGTGTGAGGACTTGTACAGCTTGCTTGAGGTCCAAGGATGCTCCTCCAATGCTTGGTGTGCCTTGAAACTAACTGAATCGAGCTATGTAACTCAACCTGCACAACTGAAAAAATGAAAATGGTGAACTTGGTTAGAGGTGTTACAGTTTGTAGCTAGGGCTTGGGATAGTTTGTATGGATGTTATAGAGTGTGTATGAACAAGCTTTGGCCAAAACGCACGAGCAAACTGAGTTGTGCAACTCAATCTGCAGGGATGCCCTGTTTTGTGCAGCAAAATGGTGTTTTGATGAATGATGAGGTTTGGAATATGGTAGGCTCGTGTTTCAGGTCAGTTGGATCAAGTGAAAAGTGTTTACAAAGTTTGCTTTGGCTAGCTGTTACAGGAATGAGAGATGATGTCCAAAATGCAAGCTTTCTTCTTTGATAAGTAAGAAAATGTGTATTCACAATGCAGGCACCTACTACCCTCAATCTATGCTGCATAAATCACTCTTGATCAGTGGAATTTGTTCATGAACTTGTGCCCAAAAGATCTGCTTTGGTACTTCTTTGATTTTCTTTTGACATAAAGCACTTCTTTTCCAAAATGGCAAAAATGTGTTATCCATTTAAAGGTTAATCTTTCATGTAAAGACCAAATGAACAAAATAACATCTTGGCACAATGGTTTAGCATTGAATTATTGAGTGTTAATGGGATTAGATGCCTGTAACCTAACTTGTGCAAGCTGATTTCAAAATGCCAATGTTATGAACATGTAATTGGCTTATGAACAAAGTGACTTTTGCCCATCTTCACAAATTCGATTCTCCCTAACCACAAGGGTGTTTGAGAAGTTCTTGGATAATTTGTAAAGCTTGGAATGTGTACTACAATCCATCTTTGTAATGCAAATTGAAATTCCAAGTGGAAGCATGTGAAAAGTGGCCATGAAGTTAGGCAAAAATCCTGCCTAAAATAGGTCAAAAAATTTCTAAGTTAAGAATGTTTTGCACCCTTGTTCCAAAAATCATAACTTGAGCTACAAGCTTCTTTTGAGAAAACTTTGTGAATAAAAGTTATAGATTTTGCAATGGACTATAACTTTCATGTTTTGAGTTTTGCTTGAATCCATTTGCATCTTGATGAAAAAAAGGGACAAAGTTAGGAAAAATTTAGGAAATTTCATAACTTAGAAAATTTCTAAGTTATGAAATTTCTTCATTTCAAACCCTAATTTGTAATTTTTGATTTCTAGATGAACAAGTTTCATAATTTGACATGTCTTGATGAAAAATGAATCTTGGCACTTGATTTTGACCAGAAAGTCAAAGTTTGATTTTTCAGTGTACAGTCAAATTTTGCTCAGTTGACTGGAAAATTCATCTGTCAATCTTGTGCATTTGGCATCTTTTGAACTTGTTGAATGTGTCAAGACCATGTCATTGAGTCCTTGAGTCCATATGTGAGCTTGGTTTACCATTGGTTAGGTTAAACAGTCAAAAATTGCCTTTGTGTAGTCAAAACCCTAAAAATGACCATTTTGCCCTTTTGGTGATCTGATCAAATTTCTTAAGGAATTGTGATCCAAACTTGACCAAATGGTCCATATGAGTTCATAATGTTGATGTGGGTCAAAAATCATGAGGTTTGACTGTCAATTGACCACAGTTGACTTTTTCCCCAATACAGTTGATTTCTAGGTCAACTGTCCAATTGACTGGGCAAAGATTGGAATCAAGGCTTAAAACTTGGTATGGCTAAACTTGTGAGTCCAACATGAAGCATGAAAGTTATCTTTGTCATCCTAGGTCAAAACATCTTTGTGCCAACTCAAACCCTAATTTGGGTCAACAGTGCAAGGAGGAGTCTTGAGCAGAGCAAACCCTAACTTGATCTTGAGCTCCAAGGGTCTTGTGGTGAGAAAATGTTGATGAAATGGGAGGGCAAATTTTAGGGTACAACACCACCCTTCGACCTGAAACCACTATGGACCCTAGATGTAGAGTCAAGTACTTTATTGCTGATCAAACGTCATCCGTAACTGGACGACTATAAAGACGGTTGATGGGTACTTCACAAAGCATGCTAAGGGACGTGAGTGACCTAGATGGAATTTGCTCATCCTGCATAACAGGATAAATGTCTAAGGGCCCATAATTGAACTGGACAAGGGTGACACAGTGTATGCCTTGTGTTCAATATAGACATGAGGGCAAAAGGGTAATTGTATAACACAAATATTATCACGGAAAAGGTTTAGTCAGATCACATGACATTTTCGTGACTTGGGTAACAGTGATGTGTTGCTAGATACCGCTCACTGTTTATTATATTAAATGTGTGATTTAATATAATTGCCAACATCGCGAAAACCTACAGGGTCACACACATAAGGACAGGTTGATGAGAGATAAAATAAATAAGGAACACCGTAAGGTACAGTGCACTTAAGTGTAATACGGAAAATGGTAAGGTACCACGTGGATAAGTGATATATGGTACATCATAAGGTATGATGTCCATAAGCTTAATTGGGCTTTTAGCTTATAGCCTTAATTGGGCTTTTAGCTTGTAGCCCACACGAGTGATTCTATAAATAGATCCCTTGTGATGAAGCAATTTCACTTGATGCAATTTCGTTTTTGATTCTCTCTCTAACTCAAGGTTTCCGTTCGTGATCAGCTAGCGCTGTGACCGAAAGCGATCTGTTCGTGTGGACTGAGTAGAGGCGTTGTTCCTCATCAACGCTCGTGATCACAACATCAAAGGTCTGAATCGCCACAAGAGGTAAATATTTCTATCACTGACCATGCTCATTCGTAAGGATCGCTAAAGGAAAATTTTAAATTTCACTGCGCTTTTGATCGCAATTTTCCTTCAGATGGTTCTAGAAAACAAAGAATCAATATCCATACAAAACGGAAAACGAAACACTCAAAGACAAGAATTTAGTTAAAAAAGAACATGGACATTGACAAAAAGGGTCAAAGAGGATACTAATGATTACACACTGTAACACGGTGGGAGAACTGACTTGGTCGTTTTGCGTTTTATCGCAAATGTTGTGGTTTAGCAAGAGTCGCCACCGACTTTTCTTTTATCCAAAAGGAAAGGCTGAAAAGAACAGGAAAGACCTTTGAGATATTTTCTTGAGTTTGGGGGGTAGATTATGAAAAGGGAAGGTGTTAGCACCCTTTCCATCCATGGTTTTCCATGGGCTCTTAGTTACTTACTAGATCACTTGCTTTTGTTTGAAAATGTGCTTTGTGTGGTTTTTGAAAGTATTTTGAAAAGGAGCCATCGTTTAGGCAAACTTTGTAATGATTCTCGTTCGTAAGAATGTATACAAAGTGTTGATCTTTTTGAAAATGTTTTCAAGTTTGAAAGATGTTTTTGAAAGTGTTGGTGTTTGTTTTGAAAATAGCAAGGATGTTTTTGGTTTGAAAATGAGCAAGCAACTAGGAACATTCTACCTACTCAAAAGTCTTTCATGTTTATTTCCTCTTTCCTTTGACATTGTTATCTTACCATTGATTTGGTAAATAACCCTACCTTTGGATGTAAAAGGGACGGGCACGGGTCATCGTATAGCCATGATTAGCAATGTTGTAAGATATCTTAGCATTTTCTTTAAGGGACTAAGGTCATTTTTTAAAGGCAACTTTGATAGTGTCATCGAGGGACTATGATCTTGTATTTTATTTGTTTTTGCTAAGATGCCCCACATGCATAATATGACCATTTTATAAGGCAACAAAGTGGATTTACCCTAAGGGTGTATGTGTGCAAGTGTATTGGTTTACATGCTTGATTTGTCTTTGAATTGGGGTTTTCTAAGCATTGGTTTTATCTTTCCATACAAACCTTAATTACTAGCATTTGTATATAAAGCATTAAATTGCAGAAAATAAAAATACTAAACTATTACATCATTAGGGGAGGGGTATATACAAATTACAAATGGGGAATTGCAAGAAAATTAAATCTAAATAATTATTACAATCATATTGAATATTGTACAAAAAAATAAAAATGCAAGAATGTAAATGTAAAAAGAAATGTGATTTTTGTTTGGTTTTCATGAAAAGTTTTTTTGACCTAGTTAACTAAAATAAAATAATTAACTAAAAATAAGAAAATTAAGATTAAGTTAGTAAAATAAATTAGTTTAAAGAGAACAAAATTTTTAGGGTTTTTTGTGAATTTGATTAAATTAGTAAACAAAATTAATTAAATAAAAGTCCTAAGTTCTAAATTGATTTTTAATTTACAAGAAAATAATATATATAATAATTAAGACTAATTATCTAAGTATTTTAAAAAAGGGAAATTAATTTATTAAATTTTTTTTTAATTCTTTTGATTTTATAAACAAAATAAACTAAATAAGTGTAAAGATAATAAATAAAATATTTTTGGATTTTTATTAATAACAATAAAAATAATATTTAATAATAATATTAATAATAATAATAAAGGAAAGAGAATAAAATAAAATAAAAAAATATAAAATTAAAGTCAGGGGTTAAAAAGTGAAACATGGAGGTGATGATAAGCAAAAATGCTAGGCCCAAGCGCCTGATTCAGCAAAAAAAAAAGAGAGAAAAAATGAAGAAAAATGTGAAAATTGCAAAACGTCTCGTTGGGGCTCGAACCCAGGACCTTCTAATATGCGCGCTTATTGTACCACTGAGGTGGCCTGTTTCATTCGTTCATATAATAAAAGCATAAATATATATTAGAAACTGCTTCCTGAAGACAACTTCATTTTCAACCTCGCGCCTAGCCAAACCACCTGCATCTTGTTCATATCTCATCCATTTGCAAAAGTATAAACATGAATCTTGTGGAAAATTTCCTCACGATTTCAGAAATGTAAAGCACTAAAACTATAGATCAAAGCCAAACATGAATTTTATTGGCCCTAATCTGAACCCTAACTTTTCCAGAAACTTCAATATTAAAATTCTCTAAACTCAAGCAACATAAATGAAAACTATGGACATGGTTACCTTCAGGGCAATGATATCTACATTTTTTATTCACAAATTAAACATTAATGATGCTTATATGAAGAGTTCAAAAGTCAGAAAACTCACCTTGCAAGAGGGTATCGTGTTTTGAGTTTGAGAGGCTTTTGATGAGTTCAATTGATTGGGTTAGCTTCCTCAAGTTCCCAGGAAGCTAATGTGATGCTTGGCTTGAGCTGGAAGTGGCTGAAGAGTTCTAGAGAAGTCAACTTGCAGGGCTCTGTTTTTGAAAATGGAACTGGATGATGGAGGTGTTACAGTTATGAAACAGGGTCATGGATGAGTTGTATTTGATGTTCAGAATCTTTAGGAATGGTTTGGAGAGGAAACGCACGAGTAGTTTGAGAGATGGGAGTGTAAGGTTAGTTTCTGCACAAAAATGGAGTTTTGTGTGCAATTTGAGTTTGTGTGAGTTTGAGTGAGTTCAAGGGCTGAAGCATGCGTGCCTTAACTTGTAAATAGTGTCTCTATTTATAAGCAAAAGGTTTTGTGTGCTACCACAAGTCAGAATTTGAATTTACATGTTTAAGCTCAACATGTGATTTTCTTAACAAAACAAGTTTCCATGTCTTTGTACTTGCTATTGTAGAGTGGTTGGACCTTTTATAAGCTTGCTTATGACTTTGTGGATGCAGTGTACTTAAAGAGAATAAGTTAGGAGCTCAAGAAGCTGACTTTGTGCATAAAGCTTGCTTTACAAGAATGGAAATGGTGACTTTCTCCCTAAAATGGCAAAATGCTTTGGACAATGCTTGAATCAATTGGACAATTGATAAATCAGTTGTTTAAACATTAAATTAAGGAGTTACAAACAAGTTTGAGGCCTGAAAATTGAAGATTATGCAGCATGGCTATGGATTTGGTTCATGTTGCATCACAAATTTTTCCTTGCAAAACAACTTGAAACTCTAACTTCTGGCCTTCGATTCTCCTTGCTCACAAATGATCTCAAGGAGTTATTGGACATTTTGGAAAGCTTGTAATATGCTATAAAACCCCTCTTTGAATTAATTTTTCAAAGTCCAAATGGAACTATATGAAACTTGGCCCAGAAGTTAGGTCAAAATCCTGGCCAAAAATGCTCAAAATTTCAATAAGTGTTTTAGTTTCATGACCATGACTTCATGGATTAATAACTTGAGATCCAAGCATTTCTAGGAGGATTTGTGTAAAGAACAGTTTTATATCTCATTGAGATCTAAAACTTTCATGTTGAAAGTTTCCTTTGAATCATTTTGCATCATAGTGAAAAAATGGCTCAAAGTTGTGAAAAAACATGAAGTTTTCAACACTTAGAAAAATTTCTAAGTTTGGAAATTTTGACTTTTCAAAATGAAATCTTGACTTTTTGATTTCTTGATGAACAAGTTTCATATTTTGACATGTTTTGATGAATTGTGATCTTTGACACTTGATTTTGACCAAAAAGTCAAAGTTTGACTTTTCACTATATCAATTGACTTTTGATTAGTTAACTGGAAATCAACTACCAATCCATTAATCTTGAGGGAAGTTTTGGGTCATACCATTAGGTTAAAATGATGCATTTGAATCCTTGAGATCATGTCTCAAACCAATTAACCATTTGCTAGGTCAAAAATCAGAAATTGCCCTTTTTCAGTCAAAACCCTAATTTTTACCATTTTGCCCTTTTGATGATCTGATCAAATTTGTTGAGGAATTGTGATCCAAACTTGATCAAATGAAATATAGGGGTTAAAAATGTTGATATGGAAAAAAAGTTATGAAGTTAGACTGTAAATTGGCCATGGTTGACTTTTTCCTCAATATAGTTGATTTTTAGGTCAACTGATCAATTGACTGAACAAAAATGTGATCCAAGACTTGAAACTTGACATGAGCAATCTTGGGAGTCCATAATGATCCATGAAAGTCATATGAGGCATTAAAAGTTCAACTATCCTTGTGCAATCTCAAACCCTAATTTCAGTCATCAGTGCTTAAGGAGATGTCTTGAGCTAATCAAACCCTTGTGCAGTCTTGAACCAAAGGAGATTTTGTGAGAAAATACTTGATAAATGAGAGGGAAAATTTTGGGGTACAACACACACTCACAAGGTGAATTGACTATTTGGCTAGGTAGGTATGCTCAAAATGGAACAAAATGCCTTGATTGTTTTCATGCTTTCATATAATCAACACAAACAAAAGATTAAACATAATAAAATCCAGTTAAATTAAGAATTGTGGCCTCCAGCATATATGAACAATGGAAAGCTTCCTCACAATTGAGGTAAAAAGGGAACTAAATTGATTTAAATCATGAGAATATATGGTATGGTAATTATATAAATGAACAATTTCTTAAACATGTAATGCTATAGAAAGTGATAAACGAGTATCTGACGTGTACCAACTTCAAAACATTATCATTACCATACATTCATAAGTTGAAACACTCAAATTGGGAAAATTACCTCAAAATTTTTCAAGTTACCGGACCAAAATTAGAGTCCAAACAACAACAAAAGAATTAGAAAAAAAACAAAATTACACACATACAAATTTCCTCAAGCTAATAAAAGAAATCTCTCTGGAGTTTAAACAAGTTGAAAAGTGAAGATTTGAGAATTTAGAACAAGTCCAATTTCAACTTGTTTAAACAAAAATCAAAACACTACCTAAACTAACAAAATTGAAGAATAATAAAATATGGTTGTTTTACGTCGTAAGCTCGACGCCTGTTATTTAAGAACGTTCCTCCAAGTTGCTTCCACATGGTTATTCCTAATCAACACACAAGTAGACGTGAAAGGAAACAAACAATGATATAACAAATTCACAAGTATAGTAAACATGTACAAGTGTGGTAAACATTAACGAATAAATTCACAAGTAAACATAAACAAGTTCATGCATAACTTCTATACAAAATATATATTAATTGCAAAATTAAAAAACAAAGGAATTATCACGATGCAAAACAATAAATCAATCCCCGACAACGATGCCATTTTGTTGCAGCGGCAAGCAAAAAGTAAGTTATTAATTTACCGGAGATATTTAGGTTATATCATATCGTGTCCACGGAGCTTGGTTATCGATTTTCCGTTCGAAAAACCACTCGTTAATGAGTTTAGGGGGAAAATGGATTGTTTGTAAAGAAAGGGTAAAAATTATTGACGACAAAATAAATTCATTCTTCCAAGGAACAACTTATCAAGCATGCATATAATCCACTCCTCACAGACTTAAACCTATCGAGCAATTATACTCAACCTACGATGGTCATCAATATCATCACTTGTCAAACACAACACCCATTATATCACCTCGGTGGTGATCTCTCAACCAACCTCAACAACACAGAAGTCAACCGTGTTACTCGCATTGACGACCCCTCCGTCAACTCAACCAACACAGAGGCATTAATCAGAAACACCTAAGTGAATAATAGCACTAAATATATATCTAGATCTAGACACTATTATACAATCATCCTAGATAAGAATTCAATCAGTATATGTCTATAGCAACTCAAATCCGTAGCACATAGCAAAAATAAAGGATAACAATCGAAAAAGATTTGTAAAGCAAATTAAATATAATGCCATGGGCGACAAATATACATAAGATCAAACTAAATACATATACAAACCCAAATAAAAGGGAATACACAAAGAAGAAAAGAAATGAACCATAAATCTCCCGGTTTGTCTGTGATAATCGAAGAGCAATCCACCTCAGATCATCCGTATGCAAGCTCTATAGTTTTTACCTAAGCTAATCCTAAGGAAAAATGAGGTAGATGGAGTTGAGAGAACAAAAATCACACCCAAAACCATAAACATTACAAATGAAAATAAAATATATATAAAAATTTGGTCCACATGCGTCGCCCAGTGACATTAAAGCCTCACCCAGTGACGATTCCTAAACACAAGGCCTAGGTTGCGCCATGTACGCAACTGGCCAAAAATAGCCACCCTCGCCCGAAGAAGGAAAGCTTCGCCAAACGACATCCTTATTTCTCGCCCAGCGAGCTGCTGGCAAGCCTAAGTCAGTGCCTACTGTAAAAATGATCCAATCCTCTCACCCCTTCGTCACGCGGCGAGGCTGACGCGGAAGCTCTTCGCCCAGGCTTCGCCCAGAGAGGCACATCAGAACAGTAAATTTTATTTCTCCTTCTTTATAACTTCAATGGCTCTCTCATCTTGGCCTTATTCCTTTATTGGTCCAACAATGCATCTTGGAGCTTTTATTCCTCATACTCCAACAATGCTCAAACACCTACAAAATGAATACAAAACAATCAAACTATACACTTTATACACATAAATATATTATACACAAACTAAACATATTTATACACAAAGTTGGGTTATCCAATTGGTATTAACAACAAAGAGTCAATAAGTGTCACAAAATGTATATACAAAAATAACTACAATTTGCACTTATCAGCATCCCCAGCAACTCCTTCATGTTTTCTTTGATTATCCCTTGGTTTAGGCGAACTTATTTCTTGTTTACCATATTAATATCTTGGTTTAGGTAAACTTTATCCATTATGCCTTGTTAATCCCTTGGTATATGCAATTTATTTCCATGTTGCTTTGTTAATCCCTTGGTTTAAGCAACTTCTCTCCCGTTTGTCTTGTTAATCTCATGGTTTAAGTAAACTTCATCCATTATACCATGTTAATCCCTTGGTTTAGGAAATTTATTTCCACATTTCCTTGTTAATTCCTTGGTATACGCATCTTATTTCTTGTTTACCTTGTTAGTCCCTTAGTTTAGGTAAACTTTATCCATTATGTTTTGTTAATCCCTTGGTTTAGGAAGTTTATTTTCATGTTTCCTTATTAATCCCTTGGTATAGGCAACTTCATTCCTGTTTACCTTGTTAATTTCTTGGTTTAGGTAAAATCTATACATTCTGCCTTTTTAATCCCTTGGTTAAGGCAGTTTTTTTCCATGTTGCCTTGTTAATCCCTTGGTATAAGCAACTTCTTTCCTGTTTACCTTGATAATCCTTTGGTTTAGGTAAACTCTATCCATTATGCCTTGTTAATGTCTTCGCTTAGGCAGTTTATTTTCATGTTTATTGTTAATCTCTTGGTATAGGCAACTTCTTTTCATGTTTACCTTGTTAATCCCTTGGTTTAGGTAAACTTTATCCATTCTACCATGTTAATCCCTTGACATAGGAAACTTCTTTTCCTGTTTACCTTGTTAATCCCTTGATTTAGGTAAACTATATTCTCTGTTGTCTAGTTAATCCCCTAGTTTAGTAAAACTTCTATTCTCAGTTGCCTTGTTAAATCCTCTGATTTAGACACCTTTTACAATTTCTTGCTCTTGGTTAAGACATCACTTTTATAACTTCAATCATCTATGGTCCGTTTGGAACACTTCAAACTCTATGACACTTGTCTATCTCACTCTTCTTGACGTCCTCACTGCATCTAAGTAGGGGGCTTACTTCATTCCAAGTCCTATAAGGCAAAATCAATACTCGAAGGTATAATATTAAATTTTGGATGGGTGCTTGCCCACATATCCTCAACAAGTTAGTCCTTCACACAAATTATTTCCTCTTAGAAGGAAAATTAGGGGTCTTCCAATATTTAATTATCCTCCACCATGAACGTGCCAAGACTTTGTTTGTCTCACTCTCGAGGAGAAGGATAATTAAATAGGGACATCTGTCATACCTCAAATTTGCTCGCATTTCATATGTTTTCTAATGCCAATTTATTTCGAATAAATGAATTGGCACAATTGATTGAAGAGCATTTGTAAGGCTTGAAAGCGCAAGGTTCTGAGTTTGAATCCCACTTATCCCGTATTTGTTGCATTTTTTCCTTTTATTTATTTTTTTACTTTTTTTTTAAAATATAAAAAAAAATTATATTTTTTATATATTTATTATATATTTTCGTTTTTTAATTTTACGCTATTTTAATGAATAATTAATTTTCCATTTATCTTTGTATTATGTATAAAATAATTAAAAAATATATTTCCTTTTTTATTGCATTTTAGGGAATAAACAATGTTTTAAAAACTGAACCGGAGAAAGAACCGTTAAAACACGTGGATCAAGGTTCAATCGGTTCAACCGGTTAATCCGTGATTGAATCCTACATTAAATTTAAATTAAGAAAATAAATAAATATATTGTTAAACATCTTAATAAAAATATTTTATATCATATTTTATATCACAAAAGAAGAACAATGCAATGTAAGATCCAATAACAAATCAGATAATTAGTTAAAGATCAAAATTTATATATTTGTCCTAATTACTTAACTCAAAGCCATAAGTTCTTCATCAAATGATTTTTCACATCTCTTCCAAGATCAACATCAGTTACCTCATGTCCACAAATATTACATTATTTCTTCTCTTTCTATTTGGATTTACAATGTATCATGTCTTCCAATTTTATTCTTTATTTTGAACAGTCTAATTATCTTTGATTTTTTGAACCATCTAATTCACTAAAATCGGTCCCGATTTTACAACTATTTTAATTTTTCGCGATTGAAGAAATTTTATCTCAATTTTATAAACCTAACCATTTATTAATCTAAACTAAACCAAATTAGATAACAGTTCAAAATTGAACCAGACGATTCAATCCAATTTTTTAAACACAGGGAATAAGTTACAAGATTAGAAAAAATCAATAGAATTTGATTAAAAAGGATTCTAAATAGAAATTAAATCAATTTTATTTTATCTTTTATTAATTCTTTCAGATCAAACTTAATTTCATTTTTTTTTAGTTTAACCTAATTTTCTACTATAAAAAAGAGGCCATTCATAATTCACGAATCAACCATTCACGTACATAAAGCATCTTCCATTCCATAAAACCAACACAACACATATTTTTTTAACATTGTACATACACTTCCATGCAATAATTTCCATCCCGAAAAACCCTTGTTTTTTCCCTATCGCATTCTTACACTCACAAATAAACCCATCTGGTACATACTACACAATAGAAACCTTGTACGTACACAATTCTTTACCTCAAGTCAATACCATCATCACCTTCAACATTATGTAGCATCACCTTATTCGATCACCGACCAAACATTCTCCGATGAACACGTCATCCGCACACCATAATCACCGCCGCACCGGATCCGAGTTACGAACTCCACCACACATCCCAATAAACCGCTATTGTTCAATGAATTACACTCATCATCTCGCTGAGCCACCCTCAGCGCCGCCCGCTCAGACGTCGTCGCTCCGCCGCTCCATCATGGATATTGGTGAGTTTCATTCACTTTTTTTGTTTTGTTTTGATTCAAGTTATTTGTTGTGTTCTTGAATGAATCCTAGAGAGTGAAAGGGAGGGATACGAGTGTTTCAATTATGCTTTTAATTACTGATGAAAACCGAATGAAGAAGGTATTGAAAATGTAATTTATTTAATGTCCACAATTTCCAATACTTACTCTTGATTATGGCCTTTTGGCATTTTCAATTTCTAGTATAAATATGCTACCGAGGCTATCAATATTGTATCTCAAATTCATTCCCTTATTTGAATATTAAGAAGTAGTCCTCTTTGTTATCATTCATTGTTCATTCTTTATCTCTCCTTCCATTACCTTGCACCAACAAATTGGTATCTAGAGCTTTTTGGTTCTGTTTTTCCTGGGAAACACGAGTGGTTGCGAGCTGTGTGTTTGAGTTTTGTTCTTTGATTTTCTGTTGAAATCTTGAACAAAATTCTGAACAGAATTTTGATTCTGTGGGTTGGGAAACAGTGTGTTTAAGATCTGAAAATCCGTGCAAGGTTTAAAATGAGTGGAGACGGTAGTTTGAACACTAAACTTCCAGTTTTTAATGGCAAAAACTGGAACAGATGGATGATACAAATGCGTGTACTGTTCGGTGCACAAGATGTTCTTGATTTGGTTAAAGATGGTTATGTACCAGCTGCAGCAGATGCAACTGAAGAACAGAGAACTGCTGAGAGGTTGATGAGAAAGAGGGACCAGAAAGCTCTGTTCTATATCCATCAGTGTGTGGATGAAAATGTATTCCACAAGATTGCTGATTCAACAACGTCTAAAGGGGTGTGGGATTTACTGACGAGATGTTACGGTGGTGACGCATCAGTAAAGAAGGTGAAGCTTCAATCCCTACGAAAGCAATATGAGAACCTGAACATGAAGAGCAGTGAGAAAGTTTCTGAATATATCTCCAGAGTGATTCTGATCACTAACGAGATGAAGGCGTGTGGAGAAACTCTGACTGAACAAGTAATCATAGAGAAGATTCTGAGGTCGCTCACTCCTCAGTTTGATTACATTGTTGTTTCTATTGAACATTCTAAAGATCTGGAAACCATGAAAATAGAAGAATTACAAAGCAGCTTAGAAGCACAGGAGTTACGTTTGTCTGAGAGAACTTCTGAGAGAGAAGCTGAGCAAGCTCTGAAGGCTTCTTTTGTCAAGAAAGACCAGAAGCAGAATAGACGTGGTGATAGATTCCAAAAGTCAGAAGCCTCAACTTCTGATGATAAGAAGTATCATAAAGGAAAAGAGAGGTATGACAAAAGGAAGGTTCAATGTTACTCCTGTAAACAATTGGGCCATTTTGCCAGAGATTGTAGGTCAAACAAGGATAGGAAATCAGAAGAAGCATATATGGCTAAGAGAAACTCTGATGATGAACCTGTACTGCTAATGGCCTCTGACTCTGATGGAAAATGCTCAGAAGATTGGTGGTATATGGACACTGGTTGTTCAAATCATTTAACTGGAAACAAACAATGGCTGACAGACTTTGACTCCAGAAGGAGTACAAAGATCAGATGTGCTGACGATAAGTATCTTAATGCAGAAGGTATGAGAGATGTCAGAATTAGAGTGAAGAATGGGAAAGACATTCTGATCAAAGACGTCTGGTATGTTCCTGGTATTAGAAGCAATCTGATGAGCGTAGGTCAGCTGATTGAGAAAGGTTTTTCAGTTGTTATGAAAAACAATCTTCTGACGTTGTATGATTCCAATCAGAAGTTAATTATGAAATCTGAACAAGGAGGCAACAAAACATTCAAGGTGAATGTAGAAACAGCTGAAGCAACGTGCCTTAGTGCAGAAGGTGCTGAAAGTAACAGTAAGCTGTGGCATAAGAGGTTAGGACATTTAAACTATAGAAGCTTAGGGCATCTATGTTCTAAGAATCTCGTACGTGGTATTTCAAAAATTGTGAAGCCTGAGAAATCATGTGAGATATGCATGAAAGGTAAGCAACCTAGATTGCCATTTACATCAGAAGTAGCCCCCAGAGCGAAACATGCTCTGGGAGTAGTACACTCTGATGTGTGTGGACCATTTCCAGTACCTTCACTTGGAGGAAACAATTACTTTGTGTCCTTTGTGGATGAGTTCACAAGAATGACATGGGTAACACTTATCAAGTTCAAGCATGAAGTGTTTACTGAGTTCCAGAAATTCAAGGTGAAGGCTGAGAAGCAGAGTGGTCAGAAGTTAAAAATTCTGAGAACAGATGGTGGAGGTGAGTATAACTCTACAGTGTTTCAGAAGTTTTGTGAGGAAAATGGAATAGAACATGAGGTTACTGCTCCATATACTCCTCAGCACAACGGTCTTGCTGAAAGAAGAAACATAACTCTGCTTGATATGACCAGAAGCATGCTGAAAGAGAAAAAGCTACCTCACGTGCTATGAGGAGAAGCTGTTGCCATATAAGCATACATTCTGAACAGGTGTCCAACGAAGAAACTGAAGAAAGTTATTCCTTTAGAGAAATGGACTGGAGATAAGAAGAGTGTCAGTCATCTGAAGGTGTTTGGCTCTGTCTGTTACAAACACGTTCCAGAAGCTAGAAGACAAAAACTGGATGATAGAAGCAAAATAATGTTGCTGGTGGGGTACCACGGTACAGGTGCGTATAAGCTTTATTGTCCAGAAACTAATAAAGTTGAAGTCAGCAGAGTCGTTGTGGTGAAAGAGTCAGAAGCATGGGATTGGAACAAATCTCAATCTGATTCTGGTGTAGTGCCAACACCAGAGTTTTCCTCTGAAGATGTCTTAGAAAGATCAGAAGATGAATCTGACTCTGAAGATCCTGAAGATTCTGAAGATGAGTTAGAAGAAGATGATCCAGATACTGATGATGACCCAGAATCTGATGGTAATCATAGTTCTGGAAGGGAAAACTCTGAAGGTGGCAACTCTGAAAGTAGTAGTTCTGATGCAGCTTCAGAACAAGCTCAAAGACCACAGAGAATCAGACAAAAACCCAGAAGGTTTGCAGATTTTGACATGCTGCAGGATAATGACGTTGACTCTGAAGGAGAAGTCGTTCAATGTGCCATGTTAGTAGATTTTGAACCAGTGGGCATTGAAGAAGCTCTCAAGAAGAAATAATGGCTTAATGCCATGAAAGAAGAACTTGAGGCAATAGAAAGGAACAAAACTTGGAAATTGACTAAACTTCCAGATAAGAAAAAAGCCATCAGCGTCAGATGGGTTTTTAAGTTGAAACTTAAGCCAGATGGTTCCATTGGCAAGCACAAAGCTAGACTAGTAGCTAGAGGTTTTCTTCAGAAACCTGGGCTAGATTATTTTGAGGTGTTTGCACCTGTAGCTAGGCATGAAACAATTAGACTGGTGATTGCTTTAGCTGCAAACAGAAACTGGCCTTTAATGCACCTGGATGTGAAGTTAGAATTTCTGAACGGTCCATTACAGGAGGAAGTTTACGTGTCACAACCTCCTGGATTTGTGAAAAAGAATCAGGAAGGGATGGTATACAGGTTAAATAAAGCTCTGTATGGACTGAAGCAAGTGCCTAGAGCTTGGAATCTGAAAATTGATTCATTTTTCAAGAAGCAGAGGTTTCAGAAGTGTGAGATGGAATATGGAGTTTATGTACAATACTCTGATAGCAATATGATTCTGGTGTGTCTCTATGTTGATGACATCTTGCTAACAGGTAGCTGCCCATAAGATATAAAGAAGTTCAAGGAAGTTCTGATGAATGAGTTTGAAATGACAGATCTAGGAAAAATGACATATTTCCTAGGAATGGAAATTATGTACTCGAAGAAGGGTATCATTCTGCATCAGTTAAAATATGAACAAGAACTTCTGAAGAGATTTAAACTGCAGAACTGCAAAGTTGCTGTGACACCATCAGAAACCAATCAAAAATTGGATTCTGACTCTGATGGTGATTTTGTTGATTCTACAACCTTCAAACAACTAGTTGGCTCTCTAAGGTATTTATGTAATACTAGACCTGACATTTGTTACGCAGTTGGATTGGTCAGCAGATTCATGAGTAATCTCAAGTGGTCTCATTTTCAAGTTGTTGTCATAATTCTGAGATATATTAAGGGAACTCTGAGATATGGAGTGTTGTTTCCTTCTGAAAGAAAGACAAAGTCAGAGTTAGTAAGTTATTCTGATTCTGACTGGTGCGGAGATAGAGTGGATAGGAGAAGTACCTCCGGATACTTGTTTAAATTTCTGGGAGGTCCCATTTCCTGGAGTTCCAAGAAACAGCCTGTTGTAGCTCTGTCAACATGTGAAGCTGAGTATATCGCAGGTGCTGTAGCTGCTTGTCAAGCAGTTTGGCTTCTGAATCTCCTGCATGATTTAAAGGTTGAGGTTGAGGAACCTCTGAAGCTGATGATTGATAATAAGTCTGCAATTGATCTTGCCAAGAATCCAGTGCTACATGGAAGAAGCAAGCACATTGAGACAAAGTATCACTTTCTCAGAAATCAAGTTCAGAAAGGAGTGTTAGAAGTTCTGCACTGTAGCACTCAGAAACAGCTTGCAGATCTTCTGACAAAGGCAGTTAAAACAGATCAATTTCTTTGCTTAAGAGATGAAATTGGTGTTGTTAGCTTCTGATAGATTATCTAAATTAAGGGATGGTATTGGAAATGTAATTTATTTAATGTCCACAATTCCCAATACTTACTCTTGATTAGGGTCTTTTGGCATTTTCAATTTCTAGTATAAATATGCTACCTAGGCTATCAATATTGTATCCCAAATTCATTCCTCTATTTGAATATTAAGAAGTAGTCCTCTTTGTTATCATTCATTGTTCATTCTTTATCTCTCATTCCATTACCTTGCACCAACAGAAGGAAGATTGTGAGTACAATTAGAAAGAGGTTGTTTCACTTTTTTGTTTGTTTTTTGTTTTACTGGGTTTGCATTTGTTTAGGTAAATAAAGGGTATTGAGGTAGAACAGAATTATTCACGTGTTTGGATGTCATGTCCTACCATTATTTTCTTACTTTTTTTTCCGTGGTTTGCCATGTGTTTTGCTAGTATTGGTTATCATTTGAATTTGAAAAGAAGAAAAGCTCCTCCATCAGCTAACAAGGTCGCCACCCCTACAATACCCCCTTTTGTGTTCATTGTTTTTTTGTTAAATTTATTTGTCTTTACTTAGGACTAGAGTTTTGTGATGGGTGTTTTTTTTTCTCCGTTCAGATTCTCCTTTTCACTCTATGTGATAAATCTATTCTCGCCCCGTGTGATTAATCCAAGTTTAAACATATTTTCAAAAATTAAAATCAACCAATCTAATACCTTTGAACTACGTAGAATTTGACTTCCTCATCCATTGATGAGGGTACGTTGGCATAAAGTTGCAAAATCAAGGCGAATCCACTAATTCTTTCCCAATTTTAACCTTGTGTACATACCTTTTTCTTAGTAAATAAAAGCAAGAAAGAAATAATTAAAAGCAATAAACCTTATACAAACACATCTTAACCCTAGATCTAGAGAAGGTTCTCATTGAATACAACAGAGGTGAGAAGTGCCTAACACCTTCCCCTCACTCAATTGACTCTCGAACCCATATTCGGTTGTAGTGACCATCTTATCCTTAACTTTAGGTTTTTTACCATTATTTCCCCTATTTCTTAGGAATGAATAAAAGACGGTGGTGACTCTATGATTTTTCTAGCCGCAAAAAATATACCATTTCCAAATTAGACATTTTCAAAAACAAATTTAGGTCTCATGTACAAAATCAGAGATTTAAAAAAAGGAGTGGAAGAAAAATACAAAATGAGAGATCTTGGAAGCATCTCAATGATAAACTATATGAAATGGTACATGATGTTCTATACGCATTTGATTGCTTCAAATGCAAGTCGATTACAAGACTACACAAATCGTTTTTAAACAAAGCTATTTCAAAACACATAGCTTATAGATTCTAAAAAAACACGATTTAAGTCATGATACTTCAATAAGATGGATACACCATCGACCTAGGCTTATACATTTAATTACTATAAGAAAAGTCTAACTTATGTGGTATACAATCAATGTAGAGATGCAACAATGCAATTACATAGTAATGGATACTAGAAAAGTAAAAGAGTTAAGGGAAGAAGAAAAGATACACAATGATATATAGTGGTTTGGCTATCCTCCTCACATTGCCTACTCCACTCTTCAAAGGTGTTAAAACCATCGAGAAATAATCATAATCTTCCACTATTTTGATAAGTTTGATTACAACATTTTGGTTACGACAAACTATCATACGATAATTCTCTCTGTTGATATAGACATTAAAAAATGCTAAAAAAGTCAAGATCACAAAATTATCTTCATCCGATAACCTTGCTACACATAGTAATTCTGCTCCAAGTATTCGTATGTGGAAACTCACCTGATTCCATCGATCACTTGTCTGAGCAATTTTCATAGTCAAGCATTAATGGAAAATTCCCAACTTTGTCTATGAGAAATCTTTCCTCAACTCCACCAAAGATGGATACCTTCCATCCATGCCTTACGGACAGTTGATACTTGATCTTGCCAAAGTCTTCCTTGAAGTATAATGGAAACTCTATTCTTGGTGACTGACAACAAACACCAAACTGGATCCAAGAAACGACACCTGCACCTATTATAAGCAACAAACTTCACCTAAAAACATTAGTAACCCTAATGTTCTACTAGTCTTCCTCAACATTCAAGCTTTAGAGATGAAGGTTCTCAACATGGAAACAAGACTAAGGAGAAAGAGGATGAACAGTGCAAGAGTATCTCACAACAGTCTACAAATACAAGGTGTTAGTCAAGTGTTTTAGATAAGGGTGAATGAAGAACACACACAAGGTTCTCTCAAGTTTCTAGATGAATGGGTATTGAGTTTGACTGTTATCACAAAATTGATCAATCAAGAACACATACAAGATTAATCAACTTCCCATCTCTAATACATCCAAACACAACAACCAATTTCATAATAAAAAGATGCATAAAAAATAATGAATCCACTCATGAATTCATGGTTAAGAAATTGAAATGGTGAAGAAGAGAAAGAATCATGATGGTATGGATGGACACATAAAGAATTGAAGATTAAATCATATTTTGTCTCTATGGGTATCAATATAGGTTTCACACTTGTTACTTTCACCAAAAGAAACAACTATTTAAATAAGAGATGCAAAATAGGAGTTTTAAAAAACATGATTCGAATCAAGAAGGAATTATGATTCAAATAAATATGGTCATCCCTTAAAGGGGTGTTTTCAAAGCTCATGATTCGAATCAAAAGTCACACATCATTCGAATAAATGAAGTCATGATTCGAATTAAGAAGGTGTTAGGTTTGTGATTTTATGTATGACAACAATTTTGATAAAATAAGTAGCTGACAATAATTTTACCAAAACATGTTTTATTGAGAAAAACATGTATTTCAACCTAATGTAGAACAATATGTCATAACATTTTGACCAGCTGGTACAATAGAGTCAGCTGGTACTTATTTGACAGATGTTGTAACATGTTACAACAGAACATCATGACAGTACAACTGGATACTTTTCCTTGAAGATTTGATTGAAAAATATGATATTCTGCAGGTTTCTAGTACTCATAACAGGCGCAGGCAATCAAGGACTTTTAGGAACAATTACAAATTTGATTTGTTTCATAAAAGGATCTTTGAGATTTTTTAGGAAATATTTGAAAGATTTGTTTTGTTTCTATTTTTGTGGAGAATATTGTGCATGGATTTAGAGCTAAAGTAGCATAGTTTTATAGTAAAACCTTGTGAAAAATAAGGGTTTAAGGTTCGATAGTTCCTTAGGTTCTCCGTGTGTTTTTTGTACATCCTCGTGTATCTTTTGATGCATTTGAGTTGACTGATTGTTACTTGTTTATCAAGTTATTATTCTCCTCGAAGCTTTTAAGCAAGAGTTGAGTATTGTTCTTAGTGAAGCTTTTTAGTAAACTAAGTATTTTAATTTGGAATTGTGTTCTTCCTTTTTGGTTTCTTGAGACATTCTCTGGGATTGGGATTATTTTATATCATAGCGGTGATTGGGAGTGATAGGAGTTATCATATCTAGGAGGTGCGTAGGTAGAAGTTACACTAGATAGGGGTTAAGTGAGAAGTGTAAGCTGAGATTATTTAGCTTTAAATTAATATTATTGATAGTGGATTTCCTTCCTGGCTTGGTATCCCCCAGAGTAGGTGAGTTGCACCAAACTGGGTTAATAACTGATTATGTCCTTTAAGTTTCTACAATTTACTTTTCTCCATAATCTTTCTATTTTTAGCAAGTTTGTTTTCTTTCAGCAAATGTTCTAACATCTTTCGTGACATTGTGTGTTGTTGAGACATCATCCTTGACTTCTGATATTGTGTGTGCCTAAATTTCAATTGACATCAAGAGTAGGCACCCTAGTCTGTTTATTGGGTGAGATCCAAGGATATAACTTCTGGAACTATGGAGAAAGAAGGAGGATATACAAATAGACCACTCATGTTGGATGGTTCTAACTATGAATGGTGGAAGGTTAGAATGGTAGTTTTTCTGGAATATATAGATAGTAAACTTGGAAATAGTGTTAAAAGGATGGGAGCATCCAGTTGTGAAGGACAAATATGGAAAAGAATATGTGAAACCTGAAGAAGACTGGGATGAAAATGATGATAAAGAAACCATTGGAAATTCCAAGGCTTTAAATGCTTTATTCAACGGAGTAGACACAACTGTTTTCAGACTGATTAATACATATATTGTAGCCAAGGATGCTTGGGAGATTCTCAAGACAACTTATTAAGGTACCTCTAAAGTAAAGATTTCAAGACTTCAGCTTCTCACTTCCAAATTTGAGAACTTGAAGATGAATGATGATGAGACAATTCATGAACATCAAATGAAGATTCTTGAAATTTCTAGTGCATCAAGTTCCTTGGGAGAGAAGATGTCAGAAGCAAAGTTGGTCAGAAAGATTCTTAGGTCCTTTCCTAGGAGATTTGACATGAAGGTCACATCTATTGAAGAAACTCAGGACATCAACAACATGAGAGTTGATGAGCTTATCGGGTCACTTCAAACATTTAAATTGGCTATTGGTCACAAGGCTGAGAAAAAGAACAAAAGCATAGCTTTTGTATCCAATGCTGAAGATGATAAAGATCAAGCTGAGTTGGACACTGATAAGGATCTGTCTAATACCATTGTTCTACTTGGGAACCAATTCAATTGGGTATTAAAAAGATTGGACATAAGAGGGAAACCAGATGCCAAGAATATCTCATATGACATCAGTAACAATCTTGGTTCTCAGAATAAAACAAGATCAGAAGAGAAGTCAAGTCAAAGCAGAGGCATTCAATGTTTTGAATATGAAGGATATGGTCATATTAGACCTGAATGTCCTAACTCCCTCATTATGCAGCAGAAGAGTTTCACTACATCTTGGTCTGATGATGATAAGTCAGAAGATGAAGATAATCCTGAGATTTCCAAATTTGTATTGGCTCTATGTGGCAGATGGACAAATGAAGTTGAAGCATGTGATGGGGATGATATTTATGAAGACCTGGATGTATTCTGCAAGGATACTTGTGACAGGTGTGATGAATTCCTCAAGAAAGAGTAAGAATAAAGGAATATCATTTCTGACTTGGAGAATGAGAGGAAGTAACTCGTAAGTACTATTTCTCATCTACAAAGTGAGGTAACACACTTAAATTCTAAACTTGATAACTTGAACAATTCCACAAATATGGTGAAAGAGGATGAAGATGAAGATTATATTTGACTGAAGAGTCTAAGCCCAACTGCAGAAGTCTATATAAGGAGTCATCAAAGACCTAGTTTTTAAGTAGCATAGTTTTATAGTAAAACCTTGTGAAGAATAAGGGTTTAGGGTTTGATAGTTCCTTAGGTTCTCTGTGTGTTTTTTGTACGTCTTAATGTATATTTTGATGCATTTGAGTTGATTGATTGTTTCTTGTTTATCATGTTATTGTTCTGCTCGAAACTTTTAAGCAAGAGTTGAGTATTGTTCTTAGTGAAGCTTTTAAGCAAACTAAGTATTTTAATTTGGAAGTGTGTTCTTCCTTTTTGGTTTCTTGAGACGTTCTCTGGGGTTGTGATTGTTTTATATCACTGCGGTGATTGGGAGTGAGAGGGGTTCTCATATCTAGGAGGTGCCTAGGTAGAAGTTGAACTGGCTAAGGATTAAGTGAGAAGTGTAAACTGGGATTGTTTAGCTTCGAATTGATAGTACTGATAGTATATTTCTTTCATGTCTTGGTAACCCACAGAATAGCTGAGTCGCACCAAACTGGGTTAACAATTGATTGTGTCCTTTAAGTTTTTGTAATTTACTTTTCTGCACAATATTTTTTGTTTTTAGCAAGTATGTTTTCTGTCAGCAGGTGTTATAAAATTTGTAGCGACATTGTGTATTATTGAGACATCAGTCTTGACTTCCGATACTCTGAGTGCCAAAAATTCAATTGTCTTAGTTGATTTTGTTTACTTGTATTTTGTCTTGGAATTTTATAGGTATCAATGAATATTATTAATATGACGAGAGTGTAAGCAATGAATTTTAAGAGGACGACGCAAGTGATGAAGATTCTGTAGGTGATGAACTTGAAGACGACCATATGTAATCAACTTTAAGAGGATGATATAGGTGATTGAGAGGATGATACAGATGTCAATGTGTTCGACAAAATTAAATGAGTTTGATGATGTTGGTTTAGGCTTGTATTTAATCATTAAACTTAAAAAAATTATTAATTTTTCCATTATGCTAGATTTATACTTATAAATATTAATCATATATATTATTAACCAATTTTAGAAATTTTTTGCTATTATGTGTATTTGAGTTAACATTTAAAGATTTTATTAACATGGCTTTTGTGGTAAACTCAATTTATGTTTGATGCAATTCTTGTTTAAATTGTTTTTTATTTTTTGAAAAATATTCCCCGTAACTCATAGATATATTTACCAAGTGTTCTCATTATTTATCTTTTAGGGATCAATTGAAAATTATTGTCATATTAGACAACAATGAAAACACTACGCCAAAAATAAGTTTTAGCAGCACACATACGAAAGCGCTTTTAGGAAAAAGCGCTGCTGTAAGTTTTATAAAAAATTCGCTTAAAAAAAGCGCTTTCAAAGGGTGCCTTAAGAAAGCGCTTTTCAAAAGCGCTGCTAAAGGTCACCCTCAGAAAGCGCTTTTTGGGAAGCGCTGCTAAAGGGTGCCTTTCAGAGGGTACCTTAAGAAAGCGCTTTTCAAAAGTGCTGCTAAAGGTTAGCCTTAGAAAGTGTCTTTACAAAGTGCTGCTAAAGCTGGCCTTTAGAAAGCGCTTTTAAAAGCGCTGCTATAGGATATGCTACGAAAGCGCTTTTACATTAAAAAGCGCTGTTATAGGTGACCTTTAGAAAGCGCTTTTAAAAGCGCTTTCGTAGGTAGTTTTATAATAAATATCAAAAATTTGTATCATCACTTTTCTATTGTTCTTCACGATATCATCAAAACCCTAAACCAGAGCTCTGCCTCCGTTAGCATCTACGAGCAGATTTTCTTCATGATCACCACTTGCCACTTTTCTATTCGTCATCAGGACCTCTGCCTCCGTCTTCTTGTTCAGGACCACCGGGGCAGTTTCAGGACTTCTTCATCAGGACCTCCGCCTCCGTTAGCATCTGCAGAGAGAACAACGACCACCACTTGCCACAGGAGAAACGTAAGATGAAATCACAAAGTTTCCTGCATCAGAAATCACAACAATATACAACACAAAGTTACACAACTCAGCTCCAGGTATTTCAATTTCAAGTATAGTTTTGTATGAATAAATTGTTCTATGCTTGCTTTGATTCTAATTTATTATATTTACATACAATTAATTTGCTTCCTTACGTGCTGTTCTAATCCGTTTAAATTCTATGGTCCTGATATTAGTAGAAAACAACACATTTTCATGTGCTTTTTATTTTATCAAACATCATTTATATTAACAAGTTGTGCATTGGTAAAACAAGCTAAGATAGAAATAATAGAGAGCGCAACAAGATATTTAATAAAGGTATCCATATATATATATTGTTAACTCTATTAATATATTGTTTTTTTCGTGTGCTTTTTATGATTGATTTTGAGCAATGATAGTTTCTTGTTTATGGTTTCTTGTGTTATACTTGTGTACTAAAGTAGTTGATAGAATAAAATGAATTTAGTGAAAAGTATTGCGTATTGGTTTTGTTATATGGTTGTGCAAGAGCAAGTGCAAGTTTTGAGTATTGGTTTTGTTTTCTAATTTATCATTTAGCTCAGATTGACTCAGAAACTGTAAACCGTGGATAAGACATGGATGTATTCCAATCGATTGTCGAAAGAGTACGAGAATAGGGTATCGGAATTCGTTAAGTTTGCTGTTGCGCACGCCGAAGACCCCAGTCGAATGACATGTCCTTGTTTGTGTTGCTGTTATGGGAATCAGGTTGATGCAGTTCAGTTGGCATCACATTTAATACGGTATGGAATTGATAGAAGTTATACATGTTGGAATATGCATGGTGAGAAAAGTGACGGGAATGATGAATCGGGGGATAATAGGACCTATGCTTCAAACGACAATGGCACAGATACATACGATTATGATCGAGTTGAAGAGATTGCATAAGCGCTTGAAGAAGATCTTAATGATTGTCCCAAAATGTTCGAGAGGTTGGTAAGCGATGCAGAGAAACCGTTGTATAATGGTTGTACAAAATTCACAAGATTGTCTGCGGTATTAAAGTTGTACAACTTAAAGGCGGGCAATGGATGGTCGGATAAAAGTTTCAGAGTTATTAGCCCTTATGAAAGATATGCTACCAGAGGATAATGTTCTCCCCAATCAAACGTATGAGGCCAAAAAGATGGTGTACTCTATTGGCATGAGCTATGACAAGATACATGCCTGCCCAAAAGATTGCGTTTTGTTTCGAAACGAGTATGCATCGTTAAATGAGAGTCCTAAATGCGGTGCCCCTCGATATAAGAAAAAGTTGTCTCCGGCAAAAGTCTTATGGTATTTTCCTATAATTCCGAGATTTAGACGGATGTATCATAGTGAAACCGATTCAAGACACTTAACTTGAAAGAATTGTTGATGGAAAGTTTCGACATCCGGCAGATTCACCACAGTGGATGAAAATTGATAATGATTATCCTGAATTTGGAAAAGAAGCAAGAAACCTTCGCTTGGCATTGTCTACTGATGGAATGAACGCACACGGTATTCAAAGTATCTCGCATAGCACATGGCTTGTGATTCTTATGATTTATAACCTACCTCCGTGGCTATGTATGAAGCGTAAGTACATGATGTTATCTATGTTAATTTATGGGCCTAAACAACCAGGAAATGACATAGACGTATATTTGGAACCTTTAATCGAAGATTTGAAGATTTTGTGGGAGAACAGTGTGGAGGTTTATGATGGGTATAGGAAAGAAAGTTTCAAATTGAGGGCGATGTTGTTTGGAACAATTAACGATTTTCCAGCCTACGGAAATCTATCCGGGTATAGAATTAAAGGTGAAAAGCGTGTCCTATCTGTGAAGATGGAACCGATACGATGCAATTGAAACTTTGTCAGAAGAATGTCTTTCTCGGTCATCGTAGATTCTTAAATTCTAAACATCAATATCATGGATGGAGAAAAGCGTTCAACGGAGATACCGAACAACGTAGAGCTCCGCCTGGATTGACAGGTGGTCAATTATTTGAAAAGGTGAAAGATGTGAGTATTCAGTTTGGCAAGCCTTTTGCACATAAAGTTGTTACAGGTGGGTGGAAGAAGAGGTCGATTTTTTTTGAATTGCCATATTGGAAATCTTTGTACGTAAGACATTTTCTTGATGTTATGCATATTGAAAAAAATGTATTTGAAAATGTTATTGGTACGTTACTCAATATAAAACGGAAGTCTAAGGATGGTCTTAAAGCAAGGGAGGACATGGTAGAGATGGGAATAAGAACTGAATTGGGACCCGTGAAAAAAGGAAGACGAACATATCTACCACCTGCTGTTTACACTCTATCCAGAAAGGAGAAAAAAATATTGTGTAAGTTCCTAAGTGAGGTTAAAGTTCCGAAAGGCTACTCATCAGATATTAGAAGACTTGTGTCTATGCAAGACCTCAAGTTAAAGAGTTTAAAGATGCATGATTGCCATGTTATAATGGAACATTTTCTACCGGTAGGTATACATTCTATTCTTCCAGAAAAAGTAAGAAGCGCAATAACTAAACTGTGTTTTTTCTTCAAGTCAATTTGCAGCAAGGTGTTCGATCCTGAGATCTTACTAACATTGCAAAAAGAAATAGTTGTTACTTTGTGTGATCTTGAAATGTATTTCCCTCCCTCGTTTTTTGACATAATGGTTCATCTTGTCGTTCATCTTGTCAAAGAGACACAACTGTACGGACCAGCTTATATGAGATGGATGTACCCTACTGAACGTTATATGAAAATATTAAAAGGGTATGTGAAAAACCGAAGTCGACCAGAGGGTTGTATTGCTGAACGATATATTGTTGAAGAAGCGGTTGAGTTTTGTACTGAATATCTGTCAAATGTTCAATCAATTGGACTCCCCAAATCTCATGTTGTTGAAAAAAAAGAAGGTAGGAAGCTAATTGGAAATAAAGTTGTGACAGTATCAATGGTCGAACGGGATCAAGTGCATTTGTATGTTCTGCATAATGAGCTTGAAGTTGAGCCG
Source organism: Vicia faba (assembly GCA_948472305.1). Taxonomy (NCBI): domain Eukaryota; kingdom Viridiplantae; phylum Streptophyta; class Magnoliopsida; order Fabales; family Fabaceae; genus Vicia; species Vicia faba. The sequence continues at coordinate 73,169,783 of OX451735.1, forward strand.
TATGTTGAAATTCACAAGGGTGTTCTTCGAGGTTTAAATCCGAATAGAAATGAGAATTGGATTGTACGAGAGCACAATCGAAGTTTCATACCATGGTTTAAGGAACATATTTATTCAAAGTATCGTTCAGATCATGCTTCAGTAACAGAAAGATTGAGATGTTTAGCATACGGTCCAAGTTTAGTTGTGTTTTCTTATAGCGCATATGCAATTAATGGATACACATTTTATACCAAAGAACGGGATGACAAAAGTACTATGCAAAATAGTGGTGTCACCTTGATCGCTGAAGCAATGCATATATCAAGTGTGAAGGACTTAAACCCAAAATTTGCAAATCTGTCATATTTTGGGGTTATCGAGCACATTTGGATGTTTGATTACGAGAAGTTTCAGATTCCTATATTTGGTTGCAAGTGGGTTGAAAATAATAATGGCATACGAATGGATAAGTCAGGTTTTTTGCAAGTGGATCTTAATAGGGTGGGGTACAAAGATGAGCCTTTCATTCTAGCCTCTCAAGCTAAACAAGTGTTCTATGTCAATGATCCGACAAGTACGAAATGGTCTATAGTGCTATTATCTAACAAAGTAATTGATGAAAGCATTGGAGATCAAAGTGATATTGGTGTTGACATTGAATCTTTAACCATAACTGATCAAAATGATAATGAATCATGTATTAGAAACGATCATAATGAGGGTATTTGGATCAATCCAACTGTCCGCGTTGTTAAGAGACGAGTAGAACACATTCCTACCAAGAAAAGAAAGAGACCTTAGTGAAAATGGTAATAGTATATATAATTATAGCCTATATCATTCAATAAAATTTAATTTGTCATTTCATTTTTATTTGTCATTTCATTTTTATATTTGTCATTTCATTTTTATTTGTCATTTCATTTTTATTTGTCATTTCATTTTTATTTGCCATTTCATTTTTATATTTGTCATTTCATTTTTATTTTTTTTCATTATTACAGGTCAAATGGCTAGTAATCAAGAAAACTCAAAAGATGCAAATGCTCCTGAAAATGCTCCTGAAAATACTCAAGAAAATACTTCAGAAAAGACTTCAGAAAAAGATATTACACGAGGTATAACTATTATTAGGGGAATCATCCGTGATAGAGATAGAGGAGTAACATATAATGTAGATTGGAATGATAATGACCAACTAATTGGGTCTAATGCTGCAAAGTTGACAAGCTACATTGGTACGCTTGTTCGTATACACATTCCGATCACCACTCCTAGATGGAAAAGAGGAGAGTTGGATGAGGCTAAGGAGAAAGTTTGGACTGAGATAAAGGTACATATATGGTTTTTGTTATTTGCTTTATCTTGACGATAATATGTGTTTAAATTTCTTTTACTAACACACTTTATGCGTATGTTTTTTGTAGAGGTCTTTTAACATTGAAGATACCCGTAAAAAGTATATAATGGGTTTGGCTGGAAAAAGACATAGAGGGTGGAGAACATTTTTAACAAACAAGTATCTTAAAGATGATGAAGGAAATTTTCTTGAAGAGGATTCGGAACGTCCAAAGAAATATGAGAACTTCATTACACCTGAAGAATGGGTTGGTTTTGTAGGCCAAAGAAGAGACGAGAATTTCAAGAAAGTGAGTGCTATCAATCGCGAGAGAGCGTCAAAACCCGCATATCCATACAAAAAAGGGCGTTTGGGATATGCTCGCTTAGAGGAAAAAATTGTAAGTAAATATAAATTCTACGATCTTATTAATTCTCTCAATGTGTTATAATTGATGATCTTAAGACTTGTGTCAATGCGTAGTTAGAAGAGACGAAAAGTGACGCAACATCACTACCAACACATTTGTTGTGGAAGGAAGCCCGTGTGGGCAAGGATCAAGCTGTTAATCCCGATATTCAACATGTGTATGATGAATGTGTAAGTATAAGATTATGTCTTTAGTTAAATCAATTAATGTTTATTAATATTTAAATAATTTTTATCTCCACTAATAATTTTCGATATGTAAATGAATTACAGGAGACCTTGTCGCAATCGGTATCCCCAGGTGAGGATCATCAGGATACCAGGAGCGTACTTAGTCGAGCACTAAATATTGTTGAGTATCCGGGTCGGGTGAGGGGTAAAGGTCATGGTGTGACTCCAACCTCTTTGTATAAGCATCCAAGGAGAAGAAATCCTAGCAATGCAGAAGTGATGCAAACATTGCAGGATTTACAAGATCAAGTCCGTGAATTGCAGAAGGATAAAGAGAGATATATGGCGGAAAAGAGCAGTTCACAATTGAAAGAAACTAGTGACAAAGCTAGTATCAACTGTCAGCATAAATTTCCCGAGGTAATTTTCAATATATATCCGTTATTATTATAGAATATTTTTAGTCACTTTTAACGGTTATTATTGGTTTGGGGCATTTCATCTTGCCAGCTATACCTATCGTCACCGACTTATCGACTAGTTGGCAAGGGAAAAGTCCATAACACTTCGGGAGATTTACTTCACCATAGACCGCTTCCAGATGGACACATAAAAGTATCGGTTGACATTGCTTTAGATATGGATGCGTTGTTGCCGGTACCTGACATTGTTGCTGAGACCACATTGCTGCGAGATGCAATAGGATCTTTTGTTGCATGGCCATCGGACCTCATTTTCATAGATGATCAGGTATGTTGAAAACAATTATGAATCTTTAAGTCTTCAATTGTCAGTTCTGACCTCAGTTATTTCCACGGTAATTATAGACTCCTACAACACCCGCATCTAAGGGTAAAGGGATTTTGCGGCACGACGAGTCTGATGTATCACAAAAAGAGGTACGTTTAAAGTGTTAATTATATGATCCGAATAAAAAACGGCATAATTTTATAATTTAACTGAGTCTATATGATTTTTAGGTACCTTTTCAAGGGTCACAACAAGTGAGCCAGAAAACCATTGGCGTACCACCCAAGAAAAGGGTGCCTACTAGATTTTTCCCTCGATACCGGCAGTGTCTTGAAACAATAGTGGGAACAACAGATTTGATGGATGGTGGTATTCGTCAAATGGATATGGATCATGGTATCTTTGGTTTTCCTTGCACCGAAATAATTGGACATGAGGACGTGGAACAGATTTTCCGTCATAAAGAATTAGGCGTCAGTATTATGCACGCATACATCCGGTAACCCCATCTTTATATTATGTAATTAGCTGAAATCTTTTTTAAACATTTCAATGAATATAGTCTAATATTAATTATGTTTTTATTTAAGGCTGTTATATGACAAATTGATGCGTGGGAATCAATTGTCAAACAGATTCCATTTCGTGTCTTCCTCCCGTGTCAGCGGAGCGACAATTGGTAGGGAACCGGATTCAGTAAGAGAGCACTTAGTCGAAAGATTCATGGCAACTTGCAGTACAGAAAGCTTATATCTTTGGGCGTATAATACTATTCCTACAGGGTTAGATTTTCATTCTAAGTTCATTTTAATATTTGTAATTTTTGCATAGAAAATTTTCTTCTAAACTGTTGTTTTAATTTATAGACGTCACTGGTTGTTGGTTGCTATCGATCTTATAAAAGAAGTGGTCTATTATCTGAATTCGGTTGACGGTGATTGGACAAATTATCCGGATATGAAGTTAATAATTGATACGTAAGTGAGATTATTCGAAATATTTGTGTGTATTTATATATTTAATTATTTTTGTGACATTGTTCTAAATATATATTTTTTATTTTGTTAGAGCGATACAAGTATTCCGGTGTCATAGAGAAGCTCGGGTACGACGGTCTAAATCAAACAACATTAATTGGATCAAAGTGCAGGTATATTAATTTCCACTATTTTGCTTATAATATTTATGCTATTTGATAAAACAATACAACTATATATTCTTATTTGTTTTTCTATGTAGTGTCCTCAACAGCAAAACGATATAGATTGCGGATACTTCATTATGCGGTTTATCAAAGAAATCATTCAACTGAATCAAATAGAGATTCCAGTCACGGTATGGATTTATAACTTAGGATTTGTTTTATTATTTCTCGGATATTTCATATAATTTTTTACTTTTAACTAAATCATGCATATTATGTTTTGTTATGTAGTACTTCGATGAGTACAAATGTGCATATTACACGAAACTTCAGTTGGAAGAAATCAAAGAAGAATTGTGTTAATATTTTATTGAGCAGAGAATCATATAAGGACTGGTTTAGTTGTTGTTAGGGTTGATTTTGTAAGACTGATTTTGAGTTACAATGCTGATAACAATGGTTTATATATATTTTGAGGTACAAAAATGGTGTATATATATTTTGGATTACAATGGTATACAATGCATTACCGCGGTTTATGAATTACAGGTTATGGCAACTGGTTTATATAAATAATATGCTGCAAACAATGCAGGTATATGAATTATATAAATTATACCTCTAAAAAAACACCCTATGAAAGCGCTTTTTGAAGAAAAATGCTGCCTTAGGTAGGCCTATGAAAGCGCTTTTTCACATAAAGCGTTGTCTAAGGTAAACATATGACAGCGCTTTTCCAGGCAAAAGCGCTGCTAAAAGAAAACCTATGAAAGCTCTTTTCCAGAAAAAAGCACCACCTTAGATAGACCAATGAAAGCGCTTCTTCATAAAAAAGCGCTGCCAAAAGCCTACTTAAGAGAGCGCTTTTTAGAAAAAGCGCTGCCAAAAGCCTACTTAAGAGAGCGCTTTTTAGAAAAAGCGTTGTCATAGGTAGACCTACGAAAGCGCTTTTCATTAGACAAAAAGTGTTGCTAAAACCTATAGCAGCGCCACCTTAGAAAGCGCTTTTAAGCGCTTTTAAAGGCCAAAAAAAGCGTTTTCGTAGGTCTTTTTTGGCGTAGTGAAAATATTGTCGCAGAGTGTTCTCACTCTATAACTTTTAGAAAATATTTTATAGTCATTGCAAATTATGAAAACATTTTTAAAACATCGTCTAAGATGCCTTTGAAAAATGTACCATTTTTCTATAATTTAGGCGATGTTTTAGGAAAGTGTAAACAAAGAGTGATAAAAAACGTTGCCTTAAACATTAGGCAACACTCGCACAAATGAGGGCTACAAAATGTCTCCTATTCTTTTAGGCAAAGTTTGTCACAGTTCTGGAAACATGTTCCAGATGTAGTCAAAAAGGGAAAAATATTGTAGTGTATATAGACCACACACTACCACGAAAAATACATTTTACTTCAGTTAGAAATGGGATTTAACCTCAATTTCTTATGCAAGATAACGAAAGACATCATGAAAAGTGTACTACATTTCCCCTCAATTGTTATTACACAGAGAAAAGATTTATTGATCATGGGTTCAATCCCACCATGTGGAATTTTTTTATTTTATGATATAGATAGCGCACCACACTTTTCCCCTCATTAATGTGAATCACCGAAGTAATATACTTCTTCTTACTACCTCGGTTTATTAAAATAACTTAAGGGAAAATCCTTATTATTAATTTTTTTTAAAATTTTCTATACTTTTATTTTAACCTGTATTATTTTACACATAACCTATTTTTCCCATTTCTAAATCAGAAACATTCATATATGCAATAAATATTCATTATTTATAGCAATTACAATATTAAAATAGCACACACTTTATATTTTTACAACAAAACTAAAATAAATGATTAACCAACAAAATTAAAAACTATAATGTAAATTCTTGAACGAGTCGTCCAAAAATTTTCTTATGTGAATTTTGTAATGGGTAGTTAAGCATCTGTAATTTAAATCGTATTTGAAACCAATTAGGATAATCAACAACGACAATCTTAAATTTTTAATCCATTTATCTCAACAACAACAACAACATTCAAACTTTAATATGAAACACAACAACAACAACAATAACAACATTCAAACTTCAATATCAATAACATGCATCAATAATTACAACTAACATAAATAATTTTAAGAATCAATAACACTTACTTTAAGGATTTTTAATTTTAATCCTTTTACTTCAATAACCATGCAATATATGTTATCCTTCCACATCTTCATTGAAAACTTTTTCATGGTAACGACTCTTTCTGGCAATTTTTTGGATGACTTTATAGATTTATGGTTTATACAATATTCAAATATATTTCATTTATCTTCATTACTTAAGGTTTTAAAACATACTTCAATATATTTTCTCAATTTTTGTCCTTTGTGTACCATTTTGTAGCTTTTTGTTTTTCTTTTATATTTATTTAACTCAATTCTTTGATTTAAATTCTCGAGTTTTTGTTCTTTGTTGGTGTTTATTTTTTCCGTTATATCTCTAGTTTATATTATATAAATATTTATCATTTACAAAACTTTTATTCGACTTACTCTTCTTAAATAATAAATTTCTTGTTAAATAAAAATTGTTTAAAATTAAATTTAAATTATAAAATATTTGAAAATTAATATATTTCATATTACATCTTCTACCACTATTTTTTATTTTATTAAATTTTCTTATTAAACAAAAATTGATTTCATAATTAATTATATACTATTTTTCATACAAAATTAATTATATTTTCTAATTTACATGATGACGAAACAATTATGTAATTTAGAAATAAGATTGAAAAACTTAGGTTCGTATTGAATGTTTTTGGATTCCCTCAGGACTTCTCTAATAATATTTTATAATTTTATTTTATATATTTTTTTAAAAAAATAGTTTAAAATCTTTATGATATAATGTTTATTAGTTTAAATATAAATATGAAATTTATGATATATTTCATTATTTTCGAACGAATGATATGTGGGCTGAATACTAAGTGTTGGAATCATATAACAAGTGTGAGTAAGGAGAAAAATATTCCCACATTGGATAGGAATATGAAGACTTGATAATATATAAGTGAGAGAATCCACTCACCTATCACCTTAAGGTTTTAGGTAGATAAGTGGTATGTGTCTTACAAAGATGTCAAGTCCTACACTATGTATCAATGCTCCTAGTAACTCCCCCAACAAATGGTATCATAAGTCTTTGGTTCGAGAAAGAGACTGGAAGAGACTTGTATCGGAATGCATCCAGGAAGTGGTGTCCCGTTGTAATATGTCAACGACGGTACAAGTGAGAGAGCATTATGGACTCACACTTGAGGGGGAGTGTTGAAATAATATAGTAAGTGTGAGTAAGTGGGAAAATAGTCCCACATTGGGTAGGATTGTGGAGACTTGATAATATATAAGTGAGAGAACTCACTCACCTATCACCTTAAGGTTTTAGATAGATAAGTGGTGTGTCTTCACAAAAATACGTAGTACTACACTATGTATCAATGCTCCTAGTAACTCCCCCAATACTTGAGAGGGCTCCTAGTAACTCCCCCAATACTTGAGAGGGGGTGTTAGAATAATATAAAAATTGTGAGTAAGTGGAGAAATAGTTCCACATTAGATATGAATGTGGAGACTTGATAATATATAACTGAGAGAATCCACTCACCTATCACCTTAAGGTTTTAAGGTGAATAAGTGGTGTGTCTCTCACAAATATGTCTAGTCCTACACTATGTATCAATACTCCTAGTAACTCGCCCTAATAGTAAGAACTCAGATACAAAGAAAATCACTGGTTGTAAATGTGACTCCTAACTGTGTGATTGTGCAGCACAAGTTTAGACAAAAGTGATGAATTTTTTAGATGGTTTGGATCAAGAGGAAATTATAGCTATGTATAAGTCTTTGAGGCATAAAAATAGAAAAAAATATTAATTCTAGATTCATTGTTTTTTGAACTTGTTATATATATATATATATATATATATATATATATATATATATATATATATATATATATATATATATATATATTATATATATATATATATATATATATATATATATATATATATATATATATATATATATATATATATATATATATATATATATATATATATATATATACTATATATATATATATATATATATATATATATATATATATATATATATATATATATATATATATATGAAAAACAAGTGTTAGGGATTGTGTTGTATAAAGATGCAGAATAATTGTAAAAATAAAGGTCGAATGAGAACAATTATGTTCCGTGTGTGCGCTATGCGCTTTGTGTGTGCTTTATACTTTGTGTGTGCGATATGGATATAGTAAATAAAAATATGAATGAAGATTCATTTTGATCCTTCCACTACTACAAAAAACCTATTTAACAACAGTTAGTAAATACATATAATTACGCATGATCATGTGTTGTTGTGTAGAGTGTTATTGTAAATTCGTTACTAACAATGACGATCCTGAGACCGTTGTAGCATGCTGATAAGATCGTGTGATATCACAATGGTTATATTTATTAACCGTTGTGATATATAAGATTCTGGGTTCGAAACCCAGTAACAAATAAATTATATTAGATCACGATTAATATAAAAAATTGTTATGGAATGTACCCATAGTTTATTATATATAAATGTATATTGCTTGTTTTGTTATACACCTCATTAAAGAAATACAACCATTAAAATTGATAAAGAATTATATATTTTGAAAATTAAAGTATTCTTGAAAACCAACTTAAAGACATCGTTTTATTCCGAATTGCATGGGTCTCATTCAATACATTTTATATTCTTTAACAAATATGGTTCAAGGGTCAGATTCATTCAATGCATCAATATCTTTTATTGTTGTTTACCTCATCATTGTCGCTTATCATCATGCTTGTTACGATGACTTATCATCATAACAATAATGATCTTAACGATCATAATGATAAGCGACGGCGATGAGGTAAAGTAGAATAATAGATATCAATGTATTGTAGGGATCTGACCATTGAACCATATATTATGTGTTAAAGAGCATAAAATATAATGAATGAGACACATGCAATTTGGAATACAATGATTGATATAAGTTGGTTTTCAAATACATCTTAATTTTTAGATTATAAGTTTCTATGTCAATTTAAATGATTGCATTTTCATTAAAAAAGTTAGTAAAACAAATAATATACATAGTATATAATAAACTATACTTCATCTTGACATGTAAACATGTATAATAATTTAAAGAACAAAACATTGTTAAGTCACAAGAAGACTTTTTCTTATGAGTTAGCAATGTTTTGTTCTTGTTTTGAGAATATTTGTCAACAAAAACATCATACAACAACACAACAAATACTTGTAACACAATAAAAAACATACATTATAGCAACAAAACACTAATAGCATACAATATCATAAAACATATTAAGTTGTTTATAGAATGCACCTCTTATTAAAAATAATCGTGGAACTATGAAGTTCATTTAGTTTGTGAAGCAATGAGAAAGAAATACAAGGTGTATGAAGTTTCCACAACGACTTCATACTTCTTGTATTTTCTGCATTGCTACACAAACCATATATATCTTATCAAATCAAACAATATTCTTGCTACCATGATCATCATCATCATCATCATCACCATATGAGGTTCATCTAGTTTGTGAAGCCATGAAAAAGAAATATAAGATGGATGAAGTGTACACAATAGCTTCATACTTGTTATATTTCTTCTCAAAGCTTCTCAAACTAGATGAAGTTTGTTGTTGTTGTTGTTGTTTCTTGAGTCCTACAAACACCATGAATATTATCAATATGTGAAATCACAAGCTTATTTGTCAACAATACAACATGAAACAACAACATATAAAAACATAGAACCATAAAAGAATCATAAACTATCTAACAAGAAGAAAATTACCGAAAAACTAAGTGAAACATACCAACAACATACACGAAAATGAGAGAATAAGGAAAAACAAAAATACCTTTATTTAAGAAGAACAAGATTGACGACTATACTGTAGATTAAGAATACTAATGATGAAGAAGAAGAGAAAAATGAATTATAGGGTTTTGTTGTGAAAGATATGACACTATTGTCAAAGAGCGAGTGTTAATTCGTTTATATATATATATATATATATATATATATATATATATATATATATATATATATATATATATATATATATATATATATATATATATATATATATATATATATATATATATATATATATATATATATATATATATGTGTGCATGTGTGTGTGTGTGTGTGTGTGTGTGTGTGTGTGTGTGTGTGTGTGTGTGTGCGCGCGCGCGTGCGTGCATGTGTGTGTGTGTGTGTGTGTGCGCGTGCGTGCGTGTGTGCCACAACGGTGAGACACACCAACCGTAGTCATAAACTTTTAAGTTTTTTATTTAAAAAAAAAAAAAAAAAGAAATGGCGTGCCTTAACATTAAATGAATAATATATATGAGGTCGTTGAGGTTCGAACCCATTAAAATTTGATAGTATCACCAGGATTGACTTCTCAACCGTTGTTATATACAAATAATTTTTAATCAAAAATAAAAGTAATATGGTAGCGCTTAGTTTAGAGATGTCACCACAGTGTAGGAAAGAACTATGGTGACCATGGCGTTGTTGTTTACGCATTTTGTAGTAGTGTTCACAACCATTACAAATTTCAAATTAATCCTCTATAAAAAAGTATGATTTAATCTATTGCAAAATTTAATTTGTTCATATTAGTTCATCTGTTAATATTTTTTTAAATCAATTTTTTTCTACTTTTAAATCGTGATTGGTTTGTTTGAATTTTATTTTTTATTTCAATTTTATTTTTAAATAAATTAGATTTAAAAATATATAAAAAAAATCAAAATTGTTTCTCAAAAATCCAAAACCTTTAAACCACGTTGTATGCCTTTACCACTATGCCAATGTATATTAATGATAGATAAATCTTATGATCTGTAGTAATATTAAATCCAAGACCTTTTAACTTACATTTTTATGTGCAAAATTCAATAATAGATTTATATACAATGATTTATCATGTTTAACAATTAACTTGTCATTTTAAAAACAAAAACATCGTTAATTTTAGTAAAACTATTCATTCACCCCCCTTTTAGATTATTTTCATACTTATAGTAAACTGACTACCATTTAATTTGACTGGACATGGATATAAATTATATACTTTTTATTTTAAATTTAAAATTGTTTAATATTACTATAAATCGTGGAAATTATTTATCATCAATCTATATAAGACCTAGTGGTAAATAAGGGCATATGATGCGATTCAAAGGATAAGGGTTAATTCCTTCTAGAAACAAACTTTGTTTTTTTTATAGAATGTAAGGGATTAAATCGGATTTTTTATGGAGATTAATTTGGATTCCGTAGTTTTTGAGAAATCAAAATGGATTTTCAATTTAAATGTATAATAACTTTGAAATAAGTGATATGCAATTAGAAACTTAACTTATTTATTAAATATTCTCCTTAATTCTATTTATAAGAGACAAATTATATTTTTAAATTTATAAAATAATTAATATATTTAATTTATTATTAGACTAGATATATTAATTATTCAACAAATTAAAAAAAATACCAAAAAATATTAGTGAAGTAAGCAATAAATATCATAACTTATATGACAACTTTGACAGTTTGCAAAAAGTAATAACAAAACTTGGTAAAAAATCCATTTTGTTTAAAAATAAATTAAATCTTTGTATATTTAAAAAATAATATTATCATTTTTAATTTTAAATTGTAATTTATTCTCTAGAAAATACTTAAGTTGAATATAAAAGGAATACAACCAATAAAAAATAAAAAATAAAAATATAATGATAACCTATTTTTCTTCATAAAAAAATGAAGTTTAAAATAATTAGGACACATCAAATATTTATAAAAAATATATAGGATAATGAAACACAAAAAAAGAGTATTGTATATATTATTTACGGGTTCATTTGTAATTTTGAGTAATAGGGATGACAAAAACATCAACACTCGTGGGTATCTGCGAATAAATCTATCATAGTACGAATTAGATAGTTTAATAGGTATTCACGAATAAAATAAACAGATATTTAATTATCTCTTTTTTATGACAACACATGTGAAATTGACGATATTCGTACTTGCATTTATCTGTATCCATTAATAATTAATAAAATTAATAAAATATTAATTTGTTTAATCTAAAATTATTATTGGTATGCTTTAAAAGAATTAATAAAAATATTACAAATGATTCATATAATTACTCCATAAATACTCATTGTCATCCTTAATTTTGCCGCATCACCATTCATAAAGTTAAGCTAAAATGATTCATATATTTTTTATACATTTTACAGGTGCAAAATATTACAAATATACCATTAATAAAAATTAAATTGTTTTATTTTTTTTTAATTTTCTAAAACTAAAAATTGAAATTTCTAAAATTTATTTTAGTTTTGTAAATTTCAAAATATATAATTAAATATAATTTTAACAATAATTTTTTAAAACTATGTAATCGAATATTATTTATTAATTTTACTTCTTAAACACTACAAAGTATTTTTCCAAAATTGAATAAGATAAACTCTCAACTTACATTGAACTTGATTTAACTAATGGTATATTTACACATCTTTAAATACCACCTCTATTCTTGCATTGTTTACTCAAATCTACGAACCCATTCAAATTGTTGTGTCTTTATCTTAAACATGGTTGTGTCTCACTCTTTGGTTCCTTTGTTCTTTTTCACGATGCTCCTTGTACAAGTAATATCTAGAGGCATTGACTTAACTTGGCAAGATGCTCGTGCAACCTTCTATGGTGATGCATCTGGTGCTGACACAATGCGTAAGTTATAAAATTATTCTTCCTTTCTTCTTTATTCATAATTAACCTTACATGCTTAATTATATATTTGTGATATGATATATGATTTTTATCCAGAGGGGGCTTGTGGCTATGGTGATCTCTTCAAACAAGGATATGGTCTTGCAACTACAGCACTAAGCACTGCTCTATTCAATGAAGGATTAACTTGCGGTGCATGTTTTCAAATAATGTGTGTTAATGACCCTCAATGGTGCATAAAGGGTGCAAAACCAATCATAGTGACAGCAACAAATTTGTGTCCTCCAAATTATACCAAAACTGTTGATATTTGGTGCAACCCTCCACAACAACACTTTGATTTAAGTTATAAAATGTTCACATCTATTGCCTATTATAAAGCTGGTGTTATTTCGGTTAAATATCGACGTGTTCCATGCGTCAAAACAGGAGGTGTTAGGTTTGAACTAAAAGGAAACCCTTATTTTTTGATGGTTTTGGTTTACAATGTTGCTAATGCTGGTGATGTTACTAATGTGAGTATTCAAGGATCTAAGACTGGTTGGATTACCATGTCACACAACTGGGGACAAAACTGGGATGTCAATATGAATTTGGTAGGGCAAAGCTTGTCATTTCTTGTCACTACAAGCAGTGGGAAAATTTTAGGCTTTCGACATGTCGCTCCTTCAAATTGGCAATTTGGACAAACTTACGAGGGCAAGCAAAATTTTTAAAGATATATACTTTTGCTCAAAAATATACATCTAGTCGCTCTTTTGTTGTGAAATATACCTCTAGTCGCAAGATTACTTGTCGCATATAATGTAATTTTGATTATATAATGTCTTGATGAATAAAAGTTTTTTTTTTGATAAATCAACAATTGGATTACTTATCAATTAACTATTCTCTACAACACAAAAGCCAACCGAGGCTTTGAAAATAACCTAGCAAAAGCTATTATAGATTGTGGAACCAAACACTATCTATTTGGTCTATTTTGCTTATCAAGCATCCTACATGATTTTTCACATTTCTCTTTATCATATCTATAGTTTTATCCGGAGTAGTCAGCTTATTGTTCCAAAGAACATCATTTTGGGGTTTCCAGATTTGACAAACTGCTGCCGCAACAGCTGCAGTGTAGACTTGAATCTTAAGCTTGCTTGTTTTTACTTTGCTTAGCCATCTGATAACTGAAGAAATATTAAGAGAGAGCAAGAGTGGACTATGAACTTCTTCTTTATATATTGTCCAACTAACTTTTAAAATGAGATACACTGTGATTTATATAGAGTCACATGATAGAATATTTAAAGTTACAACATTTACTATTTCTAGGTCCTAAAGGAATATATTTCCCACTACCCAAGGGAATCTGACTTTTGATTTATCCAAGATTGATTTGAACTTAACCAACAAAACTTCCCCATAAATTCAAATATTCCTTCGATCAATCATGCCTAACATTTTCTTGCCTCTGTCGAAAAGCTCCTTCGACAGTGGTTTTGTAAGGATGTCTATTGCTTGATCTTTGCTTGCAACATGCTTCAGTTCGATGCTTCAATCCTTCACATGTTCTCGAATAAAATAGAATCAAACATCAATGTGCTTACTTCGTTCATGATTGACTGGATTCTTCGCCAGTTCGATTGCAAATTTGTTGTCAACTTGAATTATTGGTGTGTCTTCCTGTTTCGATTCCATCTTGCTCAGCAATCTTCTCAGCCATATTGCATGGTGTGATACGGTGGTAGAACCGACTGTTAATATTGGTTTGCGTTTTGTATTCGCAAATGTCGCGGTAAGCAAGAGTCGACACCGACTTTTATTTCATCCAATCAAGGAAAAGGAAAAAGAACAGAAAAAATATTTTTTCGAGATATTCTGAGTACGAGGGGTAGATTATAGAAAGGGAAGGTGTTAGCACCCTTTCTATCCATGGTTTCCCATGGGCTCTTAGATACTTGCTCATCTTTTTTAAAATTGCTTGTGTGTGTGCTTGTTTTGAAAAGTTTTACTTCGTGATAACCCTTGTATCAGTCTTCAAGGGTGTGACGAAGTTGTTTTTGAAAAATGTTTTGAAAGGTGTTTGTGTGAAAAGTTTTGTTGAGCAAGTACTTAAAAGTTAATCTACCTACTCGAAAAAGTCTGTTCATTTTCCTTTTAGACAATGTTATGCCATTGAGAAATAGGTAGCATCGTCGTTGGAGTTTTAAGGGACGTTCGAAGGGACAGATACGGTCACAAAAGCAATGTTAGGAGGTGTTAGTAATCATCATAGAGCCTTAAAGATCTATTTCTGAGGCAACATCTGAATGGGTCATTCCGAGGCAACATCCTATAAGGTTTGTTAGTTGCCTTCGGTAAGTGGTCATTTGCTAGAGGACGACCACTAACAAACCCTATATTTCATGACCGCTTACCGAAGGCAACCGAAGTGAGGCAAATCCTAGGAGTGAATATGTGCATGTGAATTTTTCAGTTAATTAGTCTTTGCACATTAGTTGATCTACCATTTTAATTTTCAAGCATCTTTCCATACAATCCTATTAACCATGCATCTAACAGTTAAATATTTACAGGAATTTAAAGTGCGAGAAAATAAACCTAGCTATTATAAGGCTTCAGAGAGGGGGATTAATTACATAATAAAAAACCGGGGAAAAGCGATAAATGAAAATCATAATTTAAAGCTATTCTAAACCAGGGCAGTTACAAAATTATAAAGAGAAAAGTAATTAAAACACACGGCAAATTAAATGCGAGGACGATAATTAATAACTCAAAACCCTAATTGAGAGAAAAAATATTTTTTGTGCCTTTTTATTTGAGAAAAGATTAATTAGATAAAAAGTTAAAACCTAATTTCTAATTGTTTTTAATTATGAAAAAAGAAATTAAATCAACCTAATTTTCTAATTAAATTAATATAAATATTTTATGAAAAAAATGATCTTTTTGTGATTTTGTGATTTATTGATTTTATGATTAATAAAAAAGGTAATTAATTTTTGGTGAAAAGTAATTAAACAAATTAATTAAAATAAAATAAATAAAAAAGAAAGAATTGAAAATGGGCCTGTGTTGAATTGAAAGGAGGGGGTGCAAGCATAAAAAGTTGGGCCCATTTGGCAAAAAATGTAATTTTGAGCCCATTTGACTTTTGGCAATTTTGCAAAAAATGTCAACTTTGACAAGACATATCTCTTCCAATTTTAACCCTAGAGAGGTGTTCTTTGACTTTTTAGAAATCTTAGGATGTCCAATAAGCAACCCTTTTGGTCTCATTTCAATTAGATCTTCCATGTTCATGTAAGAAGCTTTTATCCAAAATGTGTTTTTTGTTGACTTTTCAAAAGGACCTATAATATCTGAATTTATATCTTTTTATGAGTGCATATTTTGAACTTGTGGGCTAAAGTTGAGTTGTAGGAAATTGCATCCTCTTCAAAATGATCCTTGGATGGAAAATTTCTGATAAAGTATGTGGAAGTTATGCTTGGTCAAAGTTTGGTTGACTTTTCCTAAGAAACCCTAATTTAACAACTTTTGGGTTTTGATGAATTTAGGGAATTCCTTGAAGAATCATGATCAAACCTTGATCAAATTATGGATATCACTTCAAAATGTTGATGTTGACCAAAAATCTTGAAGTTTGACTGTATGTGGGCCACAATTGACTTTTGACCTAATACCGTCGATTCTTAAACATCTGAGCAGTTGACTGAGCAAACTTCTTGTGCAGTGCTTGAAATTTGACATGGATGGTCTTGAGAACATATTAGGACCACGAAGAGCATATGAGGTCTTTGGAGTTCACCTATCTTGATTAAAATGGAAACCCTAATTTGAGACACACTACCTTAGGAGAGAGTTTGTCTGGTCAACTCTTGGGAAAACTTGGGCAAATTGAGGATATCTAGGAGTATGTATTGAGTGAAATGAGAGGGAAAATTTTGGGGTACAATAACTGTCCCTGTTCAATCTTCTTAAACCTGAGGATGTAGATTGGCTCGTTTGCCTTTCGTGATCTGAAGGTGGAAGATGATTGAACACTAGAGTGCCCAGAAATTTTCACTCGCATGAAGTGATACTTGATTTGTGATATCGGGAATGGGCTTATAGATGCCATTTGGAAGTTGATAGAGAATTGTTGGAGATGGGCTTAAAGATGTCATCTAAGATATGATAGAGTACCGTCGGAGATGGGCTTAAAGATGCCATTTAGAGGATGTTTATTTCCTAGGACATTCCTTCGATGAGTGTTCTTGTTCCTGTTGTTGATCAGGAATCTTTTGAGGAATGTTGGTAACTGTCTTGGGAGAAATATAATTTTAGGAGCTTCAGTTGTCTGTTACTCTACTGGGGAAATAACTCATGCTTGAGGAAGCGGAAGTGAACTGCATATCTGGTCAGGGTACAAGCTGCACCATGAATTACTGGGGAAATTCGAAACCAATCGTGTTTGATCAGGTCCAGGTCTTACAGTGTTGTGGACTGCTGTCTGGAGGTAAGAGATAAGAAACCTGGATGGTAAGGTTATGAGAAGGAACCTGGATAGTAGGGTTACATCTTAATGAAAGCCTGGATAACAGGGTTGTGAGAAGGAACCTGGGTCTAAGGTTACTTCGATATGAAAGCCTGGATAGTAGGGCTATGAGAAGGAACCTGGGTCGTAGGATTTCTTCGAAATGAAAGCCTGGATAGTAGGGATGTGAGAAGGAACCTAGATAGTAGGGTTACTTCGAAATGAAAGCCTGGGTAGTAGGGCTATGAGAAGAAACCTGGGTTGTAGGGTTTCTTCGAAATGAAAACCTGGATAGTAGGGCTGTGAGAAGGAACCTGGATAGTAGGGTTACTTCGAAATGAAAGCCTGGATAGTAGGGTTGTGAGAAGAAACCTGGGTCATAGGGTTTCTTCGATATGAAAGCCTGGATAGTAGGGCTGTGATAAGAAACCTGGGTCATAGGATTTCTTCGATATGAAAGCCTGGATAGTAGGGCTGTGAGAAGGAACCTGGATAGTAGGGTTACCTTGATATGAAAGCCTGGATAGTAGGGCTGTGAGAAGGAACCTGGATAGTAGGGTTACCTCGATATGAAAGCCTGGATAGTAGGGTTGTGAGAAGGAACCTGGATAGTAGGGTTACTTCGAAATGAAAGCCTGGATAGTATGGTTGTGAGAAGGAACCTGGATAGTAGGGTTACTTCGAAATGAAAGCCTGGATAGTAGGGCTGTGAGAAGGAACCTGGATAGTAGGGTTACTTCGAAATGAAAGCCTGGATAGTAGGGCTGTGAGAAGGAACCTGGGTCGTAGGGTTACTTCGATATGAAAGCTTGGATAGTAGGGCTGTGAGAAGGAACCTGGATAGTAGGGTTACTTCGAAATGAAATCCTGGAGAATAAGGTTGTGAGAAGGAACCTGGGTCGTAGGGTTTCTTCGAAATGAAAGCCTGGATAGTAGGGTTGTGAGAAGGAACCTGGATAGTAGGGTTGTGAGAAGGAACATGGGTCGTAGGGTTTCTTCGATATGAGAGCCTAGATAGTAGGGTTGTGAGAAGGAACCTGGATAGTAGGGTTACTTTGAAATGAAAGCCTGGATAGTAGGGTTGTAAGAAGGAACCTGGGTCGTAGGGTTACTTCGATATGAAAGCCTGGATAGTAGGGATGTGAGAAGGAACCTGGATAGTAGGGTTACCTTAATATGAAAGCCTGGATAGTAGGGCTGTGAGAAGGAACCTGGGTTGTAGGGTTTCTTCTATATGAAAGCCTAGATAGTAGGGCTATTTGGTTTCGGGAACTGAGTTTCCGTTAGTCATCTGTAGATGTAACTTGTATAATTGCTGGATTTGTTGAAGCTAATCGTCTTTTCCTGAAAATATATTCGGGTTAGTTATATACGATGCATGAAATGCAATGTGAGATGATGTTCTCAAAATAAATGAGATTATGTTGTATATGATATGTATGCATATGTCATGATGTATGTTCATGAAATGTTATCGGGGTGTGCTCGCGTCTGGGAAAATATATCCCTGGCAGTTGCTGGAGATTTGTAAATATTATGTCGGGAAGAGATACTGCTTGAGAATAAACTTTGCGGGGAATGAACTTAGAAAATGTATTTTTGCAGCTGAAGTGATGAACTCTGTCGGGGGTTGAGCCTCTGTATCCAGAGAAATAAACTCTTCTTGGGGGATGAATTTTACCGACTCGTCCGTAATTATGAACTTTAACTGAGGTGGTTACGTCCTGTCTCGGGAAAGATGGCATCAATGCTTTTGAATACTTTTACTCTGTGGGGAGTGTATGTATCAATAATCATGTTCCCAAGCTGGCTCTATCCCGGTACCTACTGGGCAGAGTAACTGTCGGGTTTGACACTTTTTTTTTCTGTTTCTGGAATTACGAGTAATTGTCTTTTGTTTCTTATGTAAATATTTATGAGCAGCAATCATTTTCAAATGCATATATCAAAAATAAATCATTGGACGTTCTTGCAAACAAAACAGAAAAAGAAAAAACTGATTGAAGTTTCTTGTAAAAATGATTTGTATTGATTTTTGAAGTTGGCCTGTAATAGGCGTTTTTGTACAAGGAGGCTAACGCTCTAGTAAGAGAACGCCGCCGAAGAAAATAGAAGCTATACAATTTGTGTAAAAGAAAGAAAAAACAGCTATGTGAAACAACCCCATTGGGTTCCAACTCTGCTATTGCCTTTATATCTTCAAGCGTCTCATCACTTTGCTACTTGGCCGAAGGTTGATCAGATTGGTTGGTGCCGTTCGAGCTTGATAGTGGATGTCGAAGTCTGGTCGCAAGATTATCCAATGAGACACAGTGGTACGCTTTATATCCCTAACTTTTGCCTGGACTGCCCCTTCGGGTTTTCAGTCCACCGGGATACCCTTTTTTTCCCAAGCCTCCCTTTCGGGTTTTCGACTTTCCGGGTGTACAGATTTTTTCATTTGCATCCCTTACTTTTGCCCGAACCCTTTTGGTTCGCCGGGAAGCCCTTATTTTTGCCTAGGCCGGTCGACCTAGCGGGTCTTTGATTAGGCGTAGTATCTTTTAACTATGTCTGCATTGACATGGTGAGGAAGGTCGTCACCATCCATGGTGGTTAGAATCATGGCTCCTCCCGAGAAAATGTTCTTAACCAAAAATGACCCTTCGTACGTGGGGGTCCATTTTCCCCTGAGATCACCTTGCGGCAGTATCATGCGTTTGTTCACTAGATCCCCAACTTGATATTCTTGGCGCCTGACTTTCTTGTTAAAAGCCTTGATCATTCGCTTTTGATACGTCTGACCATGGCAGATAGCAGTAAGTCTCTTTTCATCGATTAGATTTAACTGATCAAGTCGGGTTCAGATCCAGTCGTCTTCGTTCAAACCCGCATCCTTCATAATCCTGAGAGAGGATATCTGGACTTCGATGGGTAGGACTGCCTCCATGCCATATACCATTGAGTAGGGTGTTGCCCCTGTCGACGTTCGTGCTGAGGTACGGTACCCATGAAGAGAAAATGGTAACATCTCATGCCAGTCCTTATATGTCATTGTCATCTTCTGTATAATCTTCTTGATGTTCTTGTTAGCTACTTCGACAGCGCCATTCATCTTCGGCCGGTAGGGGGAAGAATTATGATATTGTATCATGAACTATTTATAGAGCTCGGTGATCATTGTGTTGTTGAGATTCATACCATTGTCAGTAATAATTCTCTCTGGCACACCATATCAAAAGATCAGATTGTGTTGGATAAACCATGCCACGACATTCTTGGTTACTGTAGCAAAGGAAGTTGCCTCAACCCATTTCGTGAAGTAATCAATGGCTACTAAGATAAAGCGATGTCCATTGGAAGCGGTGGGCCTGATTTCTCTGATCATGTTGATGCCCCACATCGCGAAGGGCCACGGAGCTGTCAAGACGTTTAAGGGGACAGGAGGCACATGCACCTTATCAACGTATATTTGGCACTTATGACAAGTTCGAGAGTGCTGATAACAATCGGCTTCCATAGTGGACCAGTAGTATCCTGCCCGTAGGATCTTCATAGCCATGGTATGTCCACTAGAATGGGTTCTGAAGGTGCCTTCATGTAGATCTATCATGATCCTCTCTGCTTCACTCTTGTCTACACACTGTAGTAGTGTGGAGTCATGATTGCGTTTATAGAGGATTCCATTACTGAGGAAGAACTTTGCAGCGAACCTTCTCAGAAACTTCTTATCATTGACAGATGCCCCTTTGGGATATTCTTGATCCTCGAGATACCTTTTAACTTCGTGAAACCAGGGTTTTTCTGCCACTTCTTCGGTATTGATTTCTGTTGTACCCCAAAATTTTCCCTCCCATTTTCTTCAAGATTTGCTAAGAGCATGCTTCAAAATCTCCCAAAGGTTGCACAGTCCAATGGCCTCCTAACAGTCAAAAATTAGGGTTTTGGTTCTGGCAAAGAAATTGAAGTTTCCAAGGGTCCAAACAAGTCCCACATGCCTATAAACATTGTCAAGCATCCTTATGCCAAGTTTCAAGACTCACAACACAAAATTGCACAGTCAAAAACCCTAATTGCTTCACAGTCAACTGCAGGGGCAAAATGGTCATTTGACAGTCAAAAGTCAAAAAATTTGGTCAACATCTTATTTTGAAGCCACAAACATCATTTGATCAATTCTTGATCATGATTCTCAAAGCATGGCTCAAAAAGTCTCAAGATGCAAAAGTTTCTGTTTTTGGACAGTTGGAAAAGTCAACTGCAAATTGACCAAGGCATAACTTCCACATGGTTTATCAGAAAAATTCCATCCAAAGCTCATTTTGAAGAGAATGACATTTCCTACAACTCATCTTCACACTTCAAGTCTAATAAATGCTCTCACAAAAAGTTATCAATCTCAACATTATAGGTCATTTTCAAAAGTCAACAAAAAGGCACTTTAAGTCAAAGACCATAACTTGATATTTGTAAATTAAAATGACATGGTACCAAAGGCATTGGTTAGAGGACTCCAAGACCTTTCCAAAATGTCCAAGAACATGATCAAAGCTTAAAAATTGAGCAAGATATGCCTTGTGGAAGTTGGGAAATTTTTGGGAATTTTGAAAAGTCAACTTTGCTTCAAATGCCTCAAAATTGCTAATGGGCCTCAATTTCTTCCATGAATCATTACCCAAAGGCTATGCACGATCCATTGACCCAAAGGGGAGTTATTTTCTTATTTTTAATTAATTAATTGAGTTTTTAATCCTATTAATTCATTTAATTAAAATTAAATATAAGAAAAATACTAAAACATGTTTTCCAAATCTTTTTGTGCAGCATATTCTCTCATTAAGACCTAAATATTTCGTGTACCACATCAAGGGACCAAATCTTCCAAAATAGGCAAGTTTCTATGACAAAAAAGGATTGAAAAAGATGCTTGAAAATCAAATATTGAATCATTGAATACATGGATTTTGGGCCAGTTTTTCTAACCTAATTCAGTCACACATATATACACATTGCAAACCTAATGCTAAGAACACAGAAGCTGCGCCTCAAACACAAGAACACATTGCAACTTTTTGACAAAAAATCTCAAAACTGTTTTCATAGCTAGAGCTTGTTTCAAGGTCCAAAAATCATTCCAATCCACTCCTGGCATTACCAGGAAGCTATTCCAATTGAAATCCACTCTCCACGCACAAAGAATTGGTAGAATGAAGCCTCCCTGTTCATAGAATTTTCCATATTCGTATTTCAATTTACATGCATTTTCCATCTGCTTTTAATGTTGATTTACACTAATATGATGATTCTGAAGCTATTGATATTCTCCAATTGGATTAATACCGCTTGTATGCAAAGTTGCCATTAAAACTTTCTAGGGTTCTTGAAGCTCCAAAAGAGGGGTTTACGTATCTGGAAAAATTAGACAACAAGACCTACACCATTAAAACTGTGACATTCTGAAGGATAAAATCCATACCTCGCGCCCTTTTTCTTTTTTACCATGCTCTAATCTCTATTATTGCAGGTTAGGGTTAGTGGGGGTTTAAAACCCCCGCTATCTATTTCTTATTTTCAGGTAGAACGAAGAAGATGCTGGCGTGGCTGAAGGTGGTTGGTCCGTTTGAATAATTGGCGCGCTTTTCAGCATAGTGGACGTTTCCTCCATATTATATTTTCTTATTATATTATATATGAATAAACGTGATAGTTCAGTTGGCCAGGGATGTACGCTGCAGGTATTGGGACCTGGGTTTGATTCCCAGGTCCCCCACTTCTTCAATATTATTTTTCTTAACACCTTTCCATGCAGCGCCTCATCTAAAGTCCACCATGCACGCATACGTGCTTGCCTGCCAAGTGTCCAGGGGTCCCAATCCAAAGGTCAGAGCTTGCAGCTTATCATACACGTCAATCAAACGCTCCATACACAATCACTAAAAGTCAAAAGGGCCTTGCATCTGTTGGGCCAGATTACTCACAATAAGCCTCCTCTAAGGGTCAGATACCCCTCCTATGGTTTGCAAATTTCCTTTTATTTTAATTCTCTTTTTTTCTTTTATTTGATTAATTGCTCTTATTTAATTCCATAAAATTAATTTTCATAATACAAAAATACAAAAAATCAGAAATCATAAAAATAAAAATATGTTTATTTAATTTTTAATTTATTAATATTTTTCTTTTGTAAATAAATTCCAATAATCAATTTAGTTTAAGATTAGGTTTCAACTTTAATGTTTTTTTTTTAACTAAAAATGTAAAAATTAGGGTTTTAGTATTTTTATTCTTTTTCTTAATAAATAACTTTTTTATTCTTATCATTATTAATTATTAATTATCTTGTAAATAAATATGCAATTAATTAATTAGGGTAAATTAGGTTAAAACTTAAACATTTTTCTTGAATAATTAAAAACAATTTAGAATTAGGGTTTTATTTAATTTCAAATTTTAATTAATTCTCTTTATTTTCATAAATACAAAAAACATCAAAAAATAACTTCTTTTCTTATTAAAATAATTTAATTAATTTGTAATTTCAATTTAATTTCTTTAAAGGGTCCAACGCCCTCGCACCTTCGATTATAATTTCTTTTCGCGCGTTTGCTTCTATTTTTCATTTTAAATATTATGTAATTGCCCCAAAGCTTTGTAATAGTAATTAGGACATTTACTTTCCGCACTTTTATTCAAAATCGGGTCTGTGTTAATTTGGCGATGTATAGACCCGCGCCTTGTAATAGCGTAGGACCTTTATTTTCCGCATTTTAATTTCCGCACCTTTGAACTGTTAATCACATGAAAGAATATATGCCCAAATAAAATCAAAGCGTAGCTCACCCAATGCATGACAAGATAAACTATAACTGAAAATGACACACAATTCACACACCACTCATAGGGTACGCCTCACTGTTGCCTTGCCCCTCGAAACGTGGTCGTCGAGTATAGGACGTCTTAGTGAGTCCTTATGTTCCATTGATCTAGTTGCCTCGAAACGGTTGCCTCGGAACAAGTTGCCTCGAAACAGTTGCCTCGGAATAGTTGCCTCGGAATAAAAAGATCAATGGCATAAGGGTAGCTTCTAAGGTGTCTTACTGTTGCTCGGTGGTCACACTGTCCCTAAACTCGAATTGACCCGAACCCCTCTAACGGTGGTGCTACCTATCTCTCAATGGTGGGATGGCACTACCTTAAGGACATTTACACAGCCTAATTCCTTAGGGGAGGTAGATGACTCATAGATACTTGCTCTAATTCAAAACAAATCAAAAACTTTTTTTCACACCGACACTTTGCAAAAAGCTTTCAAAAACAACTTTTCAAACACTCTTGAGGACTGATACAAGAGTCGATCTGAAATTTTAAACGAAACTTTTTTCAAACCCACTCACTTTGGAAAGCAAACAAACATTTTGAAAACACAAATGAGCAAGTATCTAAGCGCCCATGGATAACCATGGATAGAAAGGGTGCTAACACCTTCCCTTTCTATAAATCTACCTCCCGAACCGAGAACTAATCTCAATAAGGAATTTTTCTGTGCTTTTGTCCTTTCCATATTGGAGAAAATAAAAGACGGTGGCGACTCTTGCTTCCGCGACATTTCGCGAACCAGCGTTAAATAGTCAGTTCCAGATCCACCGATCACAGAACTGGCGACTCTGCTGGGGAAAACTTATAAAGTGAGGTGTACCTTAGGACTAAGATCACTGTGTTTTCAATTGCTTTGACTTGTTTGCTTTAAATTGTGGGACTGTCTTGGGAGTTCTATAGATCCTAACCCGGATCTGGGGATACCTTCTTAGAAAGTAGCAACAAGGCTGTGAGGGAACTGTGCGGGGTATACCGACATGGTTGAAGCAGTCTGCTACGTTGATGTGGCACTTTGGTGTGTACCGGTAACCCTTGAGTTCAGTCAAGGAGAGTACAGGGCCTCCGCGTGGTGTCGTGAAGCATCAACTGATATTAGGAACCTTAATTGAACAATCTTGGCCTCTTTAGGGTAGTGAGATAACTGACTTTGGTGCAGTCCGAGGTTGGTTGATACTCGATACTACACTCAATTGAGGGTTGATTTTCTGGAATATTTTGGTCGCCAGTTCAGTGGCTAAATTGAAACGATGAACAATGAAAGCAATCCAGTGATATTGGGACCCTTAGAACCCAGTTACTTCTGATAGGACAGGTTGAGCCCACCAACTTCAAGAGGGTAATACCCAGACCCCATGCTGGCCTAAACTCTAAGGGCTTGTCTTGTGTGACATGTGTGCCTTACCATGTTTGCCTTTGTAAATATTTGTGGTGTGTTTAATCATAGCATCATGACATCATACAGCATCATATGCATTGGCTAACCATTTCAGGGGTTCGAATCTTCATCTTTGTTCTTGTTTTGTAGGACATGGAAATTGTTCGCAGAAAGACAATTCAGATCAGCCTTGTAAGGATCCCTCCTCAGCTTAAGGAGCTTATATCCAGGATTCTCGAGAGCTCTTCATTCAGTGAGAGACATGGAAGACTCATCAGCTTGGTCAACACCAACATTGAGGAAGATATGATAAAGGTCCTGTTCCAGTTCTTTGACCCTCTGCATCACTGTTTCACTTTCCTGGATTATCAACTGGTACCTACATTGGAAGAGTTCTCCCGGCTTTTGAAGATCCCTATCCTTGATCAACTACCCTACAACGGTACGGAGAAGGAACCCAAGCTTGAGGAGATTGCTAAAGCCTTACACCTACAATCATCTGACCTCAAGGGACATTGGGAAGTTAGAAGTGGTATCAAAGGGTTCTTAGCCAGGTTTCTGTTTGAGAAGGCCCAAGAATGTCGGAACTCCCTTGACCTACAAGCTTTTGAAGAAGTTGTAGCCCTCCTTGTCTATGGATTGGTGTTTTTCCCGAATCCCGATCAGCTTATAGATATGAATGCTGTCAAGATCTTCATGTCCAGGAATCCTATACCTACGTTGCTTGGGGACATCCTTCACTCATGTTACACTCGAACCATGAGAAAAAGAGGTGTTCTTATGTGCTGTACTCCTCTCCTAGGAAGGTGGTTTATTTCGCACCTTCCACAATCAGTCTTGAAGAACGAGCGGGGTTTGAGATGGTCACAACGATTGATGACTCTTACGCATGTTGATATACATTGGTGCTCTCGGTCCAGAGAGGATGTCACTATCATTGATCGTTGCGGGGAGTACCCTAATGTTCCTTTACTTGGAATCAGAGGAGGTATTACTTACAACCCGTGCCTGGCTTGGAGACAGCTTGGTTATGCTCGGAAGGACGGCCCTCATGACATGTTAATTCCTGACATAGTTTTTGACTTCGACAATGATGCACATGGACTTCGCCAGAGATTTATCAGAGCTTGGAGGATGCCAAGTAGGATAGATAGCAAGACCCTGGGGCACAGGAATTCCATCCCGTTAGAGCCTTATCTCAAGTGGGTACGAGCCCGCTCCCAGAAGTTAGTAATGCCATATCCTCATGTTCTCCCTGTGATCAAAGAGCCAGTATTGGAAGGAGAGGTGTCTTACACCATTCAGCATCCTGACATGCCCACGTCCTGGGAAGAGATGCAGAAGAGCTGGATCCAGCTTAAGGAAGAACGGAATTCTCTTGAGACCAGTCTACATGCTAGTGAAAAGAAGGTCTTGGAACTCACCCGCCTACTACACGAGGAGAGGAATCTCAACACCTACATTGCTCCGAAGAGGATGCGTAGTGTCTTTTGGGATTGATTTGCTTTTGTAATGTCTTCCCATGAGGCTTTGATGTATCAAACAATTATTTCCTTAATGATAACGTGTGTTCCTTTTTTCCTACAACAAATTTGAATTTTCGAACCCTTGAATGCATTGCATAAACACATATCATTCATCATGTGCATCACAGGTACTCTTCTTTTCAGGTTGCTTACTGTTCTTCGCTGTTTATTTCAGCATCATGAACCCTGAATCATCTACCGAGATGTCTATCAAGGCCCTTCAGGCGCAGAACGCACAATTTCAGGAGCTGATCATGGGTTTGGCTCAAGGTCAAGAAGAGCTGAAGGCTTTGCTCCTGAAGAAGGAGAAGAAGAAGAAGAAGAGAACCGTTCTATTCAACTCGGGCCGGAGGTTTGGTAACACTCTGCATAATGAGGAAGCTGGTTCTTCTGTAGGAAAAGACAGTCCCCAGGGGGGAAGGGCTCCAAGTCCGGTGGTCTCAGACAACGAGACTGATTTTAATGAGGAACAGTATCCTCCAGCTGAAGACCGGTACAAGCAGTTGGAAGACCGTCTGAACGCCATGGAGATCCAACAAGTGCCTGGCTTGGATTTCGGAGACTTGGGTTTATCTTCTAGTGTGACCATCCCTCACAAGTTTAAAGCACCATCTTTCACCAAGTATGATGGGGCGTCCTGCCCTAAACTACACCTTAGATCTTATGTGCGGAAAATTCAGCTGTATACAGTGGATAAGAACTTGTGGATCCACTTCTTCCAGGAGAGTCTTTCAGGGACTCATCTCGAATGGTTCTATCAGCTGGATGGGACCAAGGTTCGTAACTGGGAGGAGTTGGCTACTGCTTTTTACAAGCAGTATCAATATAATGCCGACCTTGCTCCTACACATACCCAACTCCAGGGTATGTCGCTAGGATCAGGCGAAGGTTTTAAGGAGTATGCGCAGAAGTGGAGGGACCTGGCTGGCAGGGTGCAGCCACCATTAACAGACCGTGAGATGGTAGATATGTTCTTGGGGACCCTCTCCGGGCCATTCTTCAATCATCTTATCGGTAATTCGTCTGCAGGATTCACTGACCTCATTCTGACTGGGGAAAGGATAGAGGCTGGCATGAAGTCAGGTAAAATTCAGAAAGGTGCGTCTTCAAGTTCTGAGAAGAAACCTTTTAAGAAGGAGGCCAGTGCCGTGTATGGGCCTAGAAGACAAGATAAACCAGAGCGCCGCCAATCTGTCAACACGGTGGTAATTGCTAAGCCTGCTGCCGCTCCTCGGCAAACCAATCAACCAAGGGCTGAAAGGCCTAGAAGAGAATTTACCCGGCTGAGCATGACCTTGTCACAAATCTTACCGCAGCTGTTATCAACCAACTTGGTGACTGTCAAAGAGGCTCCAAAGGTTGTGAATACTGCATCCCCCAAGTATAATCCAAATGCCCGCTGTGCTTATCACTCCGATAGCCCGGGGCATTCTACTGATGATTGTTGGGCCCTAAGAAATAAGGTGCAGGACCTTATTGATGCGAAGGAGATACAATTTGAAGCGCCTGAGAGGCCAAATGTGGTGACTGCTCCTATGCCCCAGCATGGAGTAAATGCCGTTGATGAAGACTTGTATGCCATTTTTGTGAATGATGTAGCTACCCCTCTGATGACTGTTAAAAGGAACCTGCTGCTAGCCGGTTTATTTCCGGGTTATGGCGAGGGTTGCCTTTTGTGTGCTGTTTCCCTTACTGGTTGTCCGTTGCTGAAGTTAGGCATCCAAAGCCTGATGGATAGAAAGGAGATTCTGTTCAAGAAGACCGTTGTTCCGTTTGTTCCTGTGGAAGAAGTATATGTCGTTACAATTTTCAACAATCCAATCAAGGCTTCCCCGAGGAAGCCAGTTAAAATCATGACTGTCGCACCCATTGTTATTACTGTTCCGGGGCCTCTCCCCTATGAATCTGATAAGGCTGTCCCATGGCACTATGGGGCAGATGTATATGTACTTGGAATAAAGCAAGAGTTTAACACTGGTACTAGCATCAGCAATATTACCGGTCCAGCTAAAGTAACTCGCAGTGGCAGGCTCTTCTCGCCTGACATTGCGCCACCAACTATTCGAAGACCTCTCATAATTACGCCTGCAAGTGCGCCTGTTTCCACTTCTGATCAAGTTGTTTCCCCTGCTGCCGAGTCATCTAATGCTCGGGGCAAAGGGATTGAAAATGAGCCTGCCCGGATGGAGGCACCAAAAACTGTGAATGTTGAAGCCTCCCAGCAAGAGATGGAGGAAATTCTTAAAATAATCAAGAAGAGTGATTTTAATGTTGTTGAACAGCTAGGGCATACCCCCTCCAAAATCTCTATGCTCTCATTGCTGCTATGCTCAGAGGCCCATGCTAAGGCCCTGATTTCATTTCTGAAGACGGCCCATGTGCCACAGGAGACATCTGCAGATCAGTTTACTGATTGCGTAGCCAATTTGACAGCCGACAATGGTTTGGGTTTCTCGGATGCTGACCTTACCGCCAAGGGAAAGAACCACAATGATGCCCTGCATGTCTCTATAGAATGCAGGGGCACTACTCTCGCGCACGTGTTGGTGGACATCGGTTCTTCCCTGAATGTGTTGCCCAAGAAGGCCTTAGACCGGATGGATTGTAAGGGCCAGGAGTTGAAACCTAGCAACATCATTGTTTGAGCCTTTGACGGATTAAAGAGGATGGTTCATGGAGAGGTAGATATTCCTATTCGTGTGGGTTCTCAAGTATTTGACTCAACTTTCTATGTGATGGACATCCGTCCATCTTATTCCTGTTTGCTGGGTCGACCTTGGATTCACAAAGCTGGGGCAGTGACCTCTACCCTACACCAGAAACTCAAGTACCCTGTCAAAGGGAAGATCGTCACTGTGCAGGGAGAGGAGGAGTATATGGTGAGCCATTTGAATTCCTTCTGGTATATTGAGATGGACGGGGAGTTTATTGAAACCCCCTTTCAGCATTTTGAAGAGGTACCTCCAACGTTGGCAGCAGTAGAAACAGTGGTTGAAGAGGACTTTCCTTTGAAGATGG
Source organism: Vicia faba (assembly GCA_948472305.1). Taxonomy (NCBI): domain Eukaryota; kingdom Viridiplantae; phylum Streptophyta; class Magnoliopsida; order Fabales; family Fabaceae; genus Vicia; species Vicia faba. The sequence goes on from OX451735.1 coordinate 73,199,798, forward strand.
CTTCCTTGAAGGACGCCCGGGCTGTAATCGAGAAAGGTGAATGTGCTAACTGGGGCAGGCTCCCTGATTTCACTCCTAAAACTGACAAGTTTGGACTGGGTTTTACTGCAGAGGCTCAGAGGGCTGTGCGCAAAGCTAGAATCGGAAGACCTCCTGTGCTCATCACCAATCCAGGAGTGAATGCTATTGGGGAGGAAGACGAAGTGGAAGAATCAGAGTTCGATAGCTGGATCTACCCGACGACTGACGGTGGATTGAACAATTGGACCGCAAAAGATCATACACCTGTTACTTTTGTTACGCAGTAATGAATTCCTTTGTTTTTGTTATTTGTAATAAAAAATGATTTGAAACTTTATGGCCCGGTGTCTTACCCGGGGCACCGTTGGCTTCATTTGTGAGGGCTTATAACTGTCATTTACATATATCATGAATAAAGATCTTGGACGTTTTTTTGCATTTCAAAACTTGCGCTCCCTTTCTTTCTTGCTTTCTTTATATATTGAAAACAACTGTATTTACACACACTCACCTACACAGGTTTCAATCCACTCTGGATCTCACTGGTAACGACTCTGCTACTACCAGTTATGACTTCAAAAATCCGATCAACTTAGCCGAAGACGAAGGTGAAGATGATTGCGAAGTTCCTGGTGAGCTTGCAAGACTGTTACTCCAGGAAGAGAGGGCAATTCAACCACATGAAGAGCCAGTGGAAACGATAAATCTGGGTACTGAGACAGATAGGAAGGAGGTTAAGATTGGTGCCAATCTGGAGCTCAGCGTAAAACAACGGTTGACTCAGATGTTACATGATTATGTGGAGATCTTTGCCTGGTCCTACGAAGACATGCCCGGGTTGGATACTGACATTGTGGTCCATCATTTGCCTACCAAGGAAGATTGCCCTCCGGTTAAGCAAAAGGTCCGCCGTATGCGTCCAGAGATGTCCGAGAAGATCAAAGCTGAGGTTATGAAGCAATTCGATGCCGGGTTTCTTGCAGTGACCTCTTACCCTCAGTGGGTTGCTAATGTGGTGCCCGTACCAAAGAAGGATGGTAAGGTCAGAATGTGTGTTGATTACAGGGATCTGAACAGGGCCAGCCCCAAAGATGACTTCCCCTACCTCACATTGACGTTCTGGTTGACAATACTGCTCAGCATAAGGTGTTTTCCTTCATGGATGGTTTTTCAGGGTATAATCAGATCAAGATGGCTCCTGAAGACGTGGAAAAGACTACCTTTGTTACTCAGTGGGGCACCTTCTGCTACAAGGTCATGCCATTCGGGTTGAAAAATGTTGGGGCAACCTACCAACGGGCCATGGTTGCTTTATTTCATGACATGATCCATCATGAGATAGAAGTGTATGTTGACGACATGATTGCAAGGTCCCAAACTGAGGAGGAACACCTTGACCATTTGCAGAAGTTGTTTGACCGTCTGAAACTGTACAAGCTGAGGTTGAACCCAAACAAGTGCACCTTCGGGGTAAGATCTGGAAAGTTGCTAGGCTTCGTCGTAAGTGACAAGGGTATTCAAGTGGACCCTGCCAAAGTTAAAGCCATTCAAGAGATGCCAGTTCCTGAGATAGAGAAAGAGGTCAGAGGCTTTTTAGGACGCCTGAATTATATTGCCCGGTTCATCTCGCATCTAACCGCTACCTGTGAGCCAATCTTCAAGCTGCTGAAGAAAGATCAGGTAGTACGTTGGAATGATGAATGTCAGGCCGCTTTTGACAGAATCAAAGAGTATCTCCAAGAACCACCCATTCTTATGCCACCGGTTGAAGGGAGACCTCTGATACTATACTTGACGGTACTTGACAACTCAATGGGGTGTGTGCTGGGGCAGCATGACGAGTCTGGCCGAAAAGAGCATGCTATTTATTACCTTAGCAAAAAGTTTACCGACTGTGAGACCCGATACTCACTGCTCGAGAAAACTTGCTGCGCTTTGGTATGGGCTGCTCGCCGGCTGAGACAGTATATGCTGACTCACACTACCTTGTTGATCTCAAAGATGGATCCAATAAAGTACATATTTGAAAAGCTTGCTCTGTCTGGGAGAATAGCAAGATGGAAAATGATCTTGACAGAATACGACATACAATACACGACTCGGAAAGCTATCAAAGGAAGTGTATTGGCAGACCACTTGGCACACCAGGCAGTGGACGACTATCAGTCAATGAACTTCGAATTTCCTGACGAGAGCATCATGATAGTGACTGATTGTGAAGTACCTAGACCGGATGAAGGACCTGAGGAAGGATCCCGATGGTCTATGCACTTTGATGGAGCCTCCAATGCTTTGGGTAACGGCATCGGCGCTGTGATCATATCCCCTCAAGGCACTCATACTCCACTTACTGCCCGACTATGTTTCAACTGCACCAACAACATAGCGGAATATGAGGCATGCATCATGGGTCTTCAAGCTGCGATTGACTTAAGGATCAAGTTTCTGAGTGTCTTCGGAGATTCCGCTCTTGTGATCAATCAGATCAAAGGCGAGTGGGATACGAAACATCTGAATCTTATTCCTTACAGAGAATGTGTGTTGACATTGATCCCCCACTTCAGAGAGATAACTTTTGAACATTTTCCAAGAGAGGAGAATCAGCTGGCGGACGCGTTAGCTACGATGTCTTCCATGTTCAAAGTCAAATGGGATAATGAGGCTCCCCGGGTCATCATCTGGAAACTAGATGAACCGACATACTGTTGTGATCTTGAGGCTGAGGCAGTGACTGAGAAACCCTGGTACCATGAGGTGAAGAGATACTTGGAAGCTCAGGAATACCCTGAAGGTGCATCTGTCAACGATAAAAGGTTTCTGAGAAGGTTCGCAGCAAAGTTCTTCCTTAGCAACGGCATCCTGTACAAGCGAAACCATGATTCGACCTTACTGCGTTGTGTGGATAAGACTGAAGCAGAAAGGATCATGGCGGAGCTGCACGAAGGTACCTTCGGAATGCATTCCAGTGGACATACTATGGCAAAGAAAATCCTTCGGGCAGGGTATTTCTGGTCCACAATGGAAGCCGACTGTTACCAACATTCTCGGACATGTCATAAGTGTCAAATATATGCAGATAAGGTGCACGTTCCTCCGGTTCCTCTGAATGTCTTGACAACACCTTGGCCGTTTGCAATGTGGGGCATAGATATGATCAGTGAGATTAAACCTACGGCATCCAATGGGCATCGCTTCATCCTGGTAGCGATCGATTATTTTACAAAGTGGGTTGAAGCAGCTTCCTATGCTACCGTAACCAAGAATGTCGTGGCACGGTTCATTCGGCACAACCTGATCTGTCGATACGGCATCCCCGAAAGAATCATTACGGACAACAATACTAATCTCAATAACAAGATGATCACTGAGCTCTGCGAGCAATTCAAAATACAGCACCACAACTCTTCTCCTTATCGGCCGAAAATGAATGGGGTTGTAGAAGAAGCGAATAAAAATATTAAGAAAATTGTGCTGAAGATGACAGTGACCTATAAAGATTGGCACGAGATGTTACCGTTTGATCTACATGGGTACCGTACCTCAGCAAGGACGTCAACCAGGGCAACTCCTTTCTCCTTGGTCTACGGCATGGAGGCAGTCTTACCGATTGAAGTGCAGATACCCTCTCTCCGGATAATGAAGGATGCAGATCTGAATGAAGATGATTGGATCCAGACACGACTTGATCAGTTAAATCTAATCGACGAAAAGAGACTTGCTGCTATTTGTCATGGTCAGACGTATCAAAAACGTATGATCAGGGCATTTAACAAAAAGGTCAGACCACAAGAGTATCAAGTTGGGGATCTGGTAATCAAACGCATCATCCTTCCTCAGAGTGATCCAAGGGGCAAATGGACCCCTACGTACGAAGGGCCATTTGTGGTTAAACATGTGTTCTCAGGAGGAGCCATGATTCTGACCACCATGGATGGTGACGACCTTCCTCACCCCGCCAATGCAGACATAGTAAAAAGATACTACACATAATAAAAGACCCGCTAGGTTGACATACCTAGGCAAAAATTAGGGCTTCCCGGCGAACCAAAAGGGTTCGGGCAAAATGAGGGATGAAATGAAAAAAATCTGTACACTCGACAAGTCGAAAACCTGAAAAGGCGGCTTGGGCAAAAATGGGTATCCCGGTGGACTGAAAACCCGAAAGGGCGGTCCAGGCAAAAGTTAGGGATTAAAGCGTAATACTATGTCTCATTGGATCACCTTGCATCCAGAATCCGGTATTTACATCAAGTGCAAACGGCATCAATCAATCAGCTTCATCTTCAGCTAGGTCATCAAGTGATGAGACGCTCGAAGATATAAAGGCGATAGCAGAGTTGGAACCCAGTGGGATCATTCTTTTCACATAGCTGTTTTGTTTTCCCTTTGTACAAATTTGTATAAACTCTTATTCGGCGGCGTTCTCTTACTAGGACGTCGACCTCTTGTACATAAACGCCTATTTACAGGCAAATTCAAAAATCAATACAAATTCACTTTTCAGACAAATTGCCAATTGTTTTTTTTCCTTTTTTCTGTTTTGTTTTGCGAAGAACGTCCAAGGTTCAATTTGTGATATATGCATCTGACAATAATTGCTAACTCATAAATATTTGCATACGAAACAAAGGATTAATCACAGGTAACATTAGAAGCAGGGGCAATAATAAGTTGTCTAAGCGATCTAATTGCTCTGTCCACCAAGGTACCAAGATAAGTTCAGCTAAAGAACATAACCAATATATCTTAATTCCCCAGAGAGTGAGTCGGCAAGTCAATGCACTCTCCCCAAGCAAAGTTATACTGTCAGCCCTAAGGAAGTTGGGTATCCTCCAGCAGATCTCAAAATTCCCCAGCGCAATATACAGACATTCCTAACAAGCATCCCCGACAATCTTAATCTAAGATTGTTCCCCGGCGGTCTACCAGACATTCAGTGGAGTCACTTCCAGTACATCTCAAAATTTCCCCAAGAGAGTCCAGTATAGTACAAAATTTCCCCAGGAGAGTCCAGCATAGTTCAAGATTTCCCCAGGACAGTTTGAATCATCTCCCCAGCAGGAAGCTTAATCCCAGTAGATTCTGGAAGCTTATCCCCTACAGAGCACGAACGCGTCCCCCGGCTTTATTCAAAGGTTATTTCCCTACCAGGATATAACCGGGTGATCCTCAGCCAAAAGCCACGGAAATACCATCCTCGGCAAAGTCTTCTTATCCTCAGCGGAGTCTATTAATACTTCCAACATAGCAACGATATCCCCAGCGGAGTTACCATCAACATCCCAGCAACGTACCTCTCTTCCCACAGAGTATTGTTCCCCAGCAAGATCGCTAGAATAATTTTCTCCCCGCAGAGTAATCTCTGCATCAAGTTTATTCCCCAACGGAGTCATCTTCTCCTACCGGTTCATTCTTGCAATCTTCATCCCCAGTGGAAACAGAAGCTCTCCATCAGCCCAGGATTTTAACTCCCGGCATTCGTCAAGGATATATTTTCCTAGACGAAAATACATTCAAAAACATCACATACATCATGATACATGCATAAACGCATCATATCTTACAATCTCATTTATGTTGAGAACATCATTGCTTGATCCATATCATGCATTGCATATGACTGACCTTTACCTTTCAGGAAAGATCCAGTTAAGTTCTCAGCTAGGTCTAAGACCTCCTCTGGTTCAGTTAAATCGATTCCTAAAGATTTTTCTGATGCCGATCCGGTTGAAGTTATTCCAAGACTTTCGTCTGGTTCAGTTAAATCGACCCTAAGATTTTTCTGATTCTTATCCAGTCAAAGATATTCCAAGACTTTCGCCTGGTTCAGTTAAATCGACCCTAAGATTTTTCTGATTCTTATCCAGTCAAAGATATTCCAAGACTTTCGTCTGGTTCAGTTAAATCGACCCTAAGATTTTTCTGATTCTTATCCAGTCAAAGATATTCCAAGACCTTCTCTGGTTCAGTCAGATCGACGCTAAGATCTCCCTGATTCTTATTCCAGTTGAAGTTAATCCAAGACTTTAGTCCGGTTCAGTTAAATCGATTCTTAGATTTTTCTGATTCTTACCCAGTCAAAGTTAATCCAAGACCTTCTCTGGTTCAGTCAGATCGACCCTAAGATCTCCCTGATTCTTATTCTAGTTGAAGATTCCAAGACCTTGCCTGGTTCAGTTAAATCGACTCCTAAAGATTTTTCTGATGCCTATCCAATCAAAGGCCTTCTCTGGTTCAGTTAAATCGATTCCTAAAGATTTTCCTGATGAAGACTCAGTAGAAGACATCCAAGATTCTCTCACCGTTACTGTTGAGGTAGTAATCGCCCAAGGTTCTCTCATCGTTACTGTTGAGGTAGTAATCACCCAAGGTTCTCTCATCGTTACTGTTGAGGTAGTAATCGCCCAAGGTTCTCTCATCGTCCCGTTGAGGTAGTAACCATCCCTGATTCATTCATCACCTTTTGAAGCTCCAGACTCGATTCCTGTATCTCGCCAGGGCACGTCTGAAGAGGTTTAAAGATTCAATTCTTGTAACCAGTCAGGGCACATCTACACAAAGAGTTTGAAGATCAACTCCTGTAATAGGCCAGGTAATTATCTTTCTTTCTCAGGTACGCAAGTTCTCGCTAAGGAAACTCTTACGCGATCGACACCCAGATGGCATCTATAAGCCCATCCACCTATCCATCACCTCTCAACATGGCATCTGTAAGCCCATCTTCCTATCCATCAATCTCCAAATGGCATCTGTAAGCCCATTCCCACCATCACACTGCTAACATGTGAGCGCAAATTTCTGGGCACTCTAGTGTTCAATCATCTTCCACCTTCGGATTACGAAAGGAACGTCAGCCAATCTACATCCTCAGGTCTAAGAAGATTGAACAGGGGCAACTGTTGTACCCCAAAATTTTCCCTCCCATTTTCTTCAAGATTTTCTAAGAGCATGCTTCAAAATCTCCCAAAGGTTGCACAGTCCAATGGCCTTCTAACAGTCAAAAATTAGGGTTTTGGTTCTGGCAAAGAAATTGAAGTTTCCAAGGGTCCAAACAAGTTCCACATGCCTATAAACATTGTCAAGCATCCTTATGCCAAGTTTCAAGACTCACAGCATAAAATTGCACAGTTAAAAACCCTAATTGCTTCACAGTCAACTGCAGGGGCAAAATGGTCATTTGACAGTCAAAAGTCAAAAATTTTGGTCAACATCTTATTTTGAAGCCACAAACATCATTTGATAAATTCTTGATCATGATTCTCAAAGCATGGCTCAAAAAGTCTCAAGATGCAAAAGTTTCTATTTTTGGACAGTTGGAAAAGTCAGCTGCAAATTGACCAAGGCATAACTTCCACATGGTTTATCAGAAAAATTCCATCCAAAGCTCATTTTTAAGAGAATGACATTTCCTACAACTCATCTTGACACTTCAAGTCCAAGAAATGCTCTCACAAAAAGTTATCAATCTCAACATTATAGGTCATTTTCAAAAGTCAACAAAAAGGCACTTTAAGTCAAAGACCATAACTTGAGATTGGTAAATCAAAATGACATGGGACCAAAGGCATTGGTTAGAGGACTCCAATACCTTTCCAAAATGTCCAAGAACATGATCAAAGATTAACAATTGAGCAAAATATTCCTTGTGGAAGTTGGGAAATTTTTGGGAATTTTGAAAAGTCAACTTTGCTTCAAATGCCTCAAAATTGCTAATGGGCCTCAATTTCTTCCATGAATCATTACCCAAAGGCTATGCACGACCCATTGACCCAAAGGGGAGTTAATTTCTTATTTTTAATTAATTAATTGAGTTTTTAATCCTATTAATTCATTTAATTAAAATTAAATATAAGAAAAATACTAAAACATGTTTTCCAAATCTTTTTGTGCAGCATATTCTCTCATTAAGACCTAAATATTTCGTGTACCACATCAAGGGACCAAATCTTCCAAAATAGGCAAGTTTCTATGACAAAAAAGGATTGAAAAAGATGCTTTAAAATCAAATATTGAATCATTGAATACATGGATTTTGGGCCAGTTTTTCTAACCTAATTCAGTCACACATATATACACATTGCAAACCTAATGCTAAGAACACAGAAGCTGCGCCTCAAACACAAGAACACATTGCAACTTTTTGACAAAAAATCTCAAAACTGTTTTCATAGCTAGAGCTTGTTTCAAGGTCCAAAAAGCATTCCAATCCACTCCTGGCATTACCAGGAAGCTATTCCAATTGAAATCCACTCTCCACGCACAAAGAATTGGTAGAATGAAGCCTCCCTGTTCATAGAATTTTCCATATTCGTATTTCAATTTACATGCATTTTCCATCTGCTTTTAATGTTGATTTACACTAATATGATGATTCTGAAGCTATTGATATTCTCCAATTGGATTAATACCGCTTGTATGCAAAGTTGCCATTAAAACTTTTTAGGGTTCTTGAAGCTCCAAAAGAGGGGTTTACGTATCTGGAAAAATTAGACAACAAGACCTACACCATTAAAATCGTGACATTCTGAAGGATAAAATCCATACCTCGCGCCCTTTTTCTTTTTTACCATGCTCTAATCGCTATTATTGCAGGTTAGGGTTAGTGGGGGTTTAAAACCCCCGCTATCTATTTCTTATTTTCAGGTAGAACGAAGAAGATGCTGGCGTGGCTGAAGGTGGCTGGTTCGTTTGAATGATTGGTGCGCTTTTCAGCATAGTGGACGTTTCCTCCATATTATATTTTCTTATTATATTATATATGAATAAACGTGATAGTTCAGTTGGCCAGGGATGTACGCTGCAGGTATTGGGACCTGGGTTCGATTCCCAGGTCCCCCACTTCTTCAATATTATTTTTCTTAACACCTTTCCATGTAGCGCCTCATCTAAAGTCCACCATGCACGCATACGTGCTTGCCTGCCAAGTGTCCAGGGGTCCCAATCCAAAGGTCAGAGCTTGCAGCTTATCATACACGTCAGTCAAACGCTCCATACACAATCACTAAAAGTCAAAAGGGCCTTGCATCTGTTGGGCCAGATTACTCACAATAAGCCTCCTCTAAGGGTCAGATACCCCTCCTATGGTTTGCAAATTTCCTTTTATTTTAATTCTCTTTTTTTCTTTTATTTGATTAATTGCTCTTATTTAATTCCATAAAATTAATTTTCATAATACAAAAATACAAAAAATCAGAAATCATAAAAATAAAAATATGTTTATTTAATTTTTAATTTATTAATAGTTTTCTTTTGTAAATAAATTCCAATAATCAATTTAGTTTAAGATTAGGTTTCAACTTTAATGTTTTTTTTTTAACTAAAAATGTAGAAATTAGGGTTTTAGTATTTTTATTCTTTTTCTTAATAAATAACTTTTTTATTCTTATCATTATTAATTATTAATTATCTTGTAAATAAATATGCAATTAATTAATTAGGGTAAATTAGGTTAAAACTTAAACATTTTTCTTGAATAATTAAAAACAATTTAGAATTAGGGTTTTATTTAATTTCAAATTTTAATTAATTCTCTTTATTTTCATAAATACAAAAAACATCAAAAAATAACTTCTTTTCTTATTAAAATAATTTAATTAATTTGTAATTTCAATTTAATTTCTTTAAAGGGTCCAACGCCCTCGCACCTTCGATTATAATTTCTTTTCGCGCGTTTGCTTCTATTTTTCATTTTAAATATTATGTAATTGCCCCAAAGCTTTGTAATAGTAATTAGGACATTTACTTTCCGCACTTTTATTCAAAATCGGGTCTGTGTTAATTTGGCGATGTATAGACCCGCGCCTTGTAATAGCGTAGGACCTTTATTTTCCGCATTTTAATTTCCGCACCTTTGAACTGTTAATCACATGAAAGAATGTATGCCCAAATAAAATCAAAGCGTAGCTCACCCAATGCATGACAAGATAAACTATAACTGAAAATGACACACAATTCACACACCACTCCTAGGGTACGCCTCACTGTTGCCTTGCCCCTCGAAACGTGGCCGTCGAGTATAGGACGTCTTAGTGAGTCCTTATGTTCCATTGATCTAGTTGCCTCGAAACGGTTACCTCGGAACAAGTTGCCTCGAAACAGTTGCCTCGGAATAGTTGCCTCGGAATAAAAAGATCAATGGCATAAGGGTAGCTTCTAAGGTGTCTTACTGTTGCTCGGTGGCCACATTGTCCCTAAACTCGAATTGACCCGAACACCTCCAACGGTGGTGCTACCTACCTCTCAATGGTGGGATGGCACTACCTTAAGGACATTTACACAGCCTAATTCCTTAGGATAGGTAGATGACTCATAGATACTTGCTCTAATTCAAAACAAATCAAAAACTTCTTTTCACACTGACACTTTGCAAAAAGCTTTCAAAAACAACTTTTCAAACACTCTTGAGGACTGATACAAGAGTCGATCTGAAATTTTAAACGAAACTTTTTTCAAACCCACTCACTTTGAAAAGCAAACAAACATTTTGAAAATACAAATGAGCAAGTATCTAAGAGCCCATGGATAACCATGGATAGAAAGGGTGCTAACACCTTCCCTTTCTATAAATCTACCTCCCGAACCGAGAACTAATCTCAATAAGGAATTTTTCTGTGCTTTTGTTCTTTCCATATTGGAGAAAATAAAAGACGGTGGCGACTCTTGCTTCCGCGACATTTCGCGAACCAGCATTAAACAGTCAGTTCCAGATCCACCGATCACAATTTCACAGCAGTGTGCTGGTTCGTCCAACCTCTCAATGGTGATTTAGGGAGCTTCATTGTCCCACCTAACCTTGAACATAGAAGACATGGTAGCTAGCGCATCCGCTAACTGGTTCTCCTCTCGTGGGAAATGTTCGAAGGTTACCTCCTCAAAGTTTGGGAGCAATGTCAGTACACACTCTTTGTAAGGAATGAGATTCGGGTGCTTCGTATCCCACTCGCCTTTGATCTAACTTATCACTAAAGCAGAACCCCCGAACACACTCAAGAACTTGATCCTTAGGTCAATAGCATCCCTAAGACCCATGATGCACGCCTCATACTCCGCCGTGTTGTTGGTGCAATTGAAACATAATCGGGCGGTGAACAGAGTATGACAACCCTCGCGAGATATGATTACAGCGACGATGCCATTACCCAGTGCGTTTGAAGCTCCATCAAAATACATAGACCATTGGCATCCCTCCTCAAGTCCTTCATCCGGTCCAGGTTCTTCGTAGTCAGTCACCAACATAATATTCTCATCCGGGAGCTCAAAATTCATGGACTGGTAGTCATCCACGGCCTGATGAGCCAAATGATCAGCCAATACACTCCCCTTTATTGTTTTTTGGGTTGTATATTGTATGTCGTACTCAGTTAAGATCATATGCAATCTTTCTATCCTTCTGGAGAGAGTGGGCTTCTCGAAAATGTACTTGATCGGATCCATCTTTGATATCAACAAGGTAGTGTGAGTCAGCATATACTATCTCAGTCGGCGAGCAGCCCATGCCAAAGCACAACAAGTTTTCTCGAGCAATGAGTATCATGTCTCACAGTCGGTAAACTTTTTGCTAAGGTTGTATATTGCGTGCTCTTTTCGACCAGACTCATCATGCGGCCCCAGCACACACCCCATTAAGTTGTCTAGAACTGTCAAGTATAATATCAAAGGTCTTCCTTCAATTGGAGGCATCATAATTGGTGGTTCTTGAAGGTATTCCTTGATTCTTTCAAAAGCGGTCTAGAATTCATCATTCCACTTTACCACTTGATCTTTCTTCAGAAGCTTGGAGATTGGCTCACAAGTAGCAGTCAGATGTGAAATGAACCTGGCGATATAATTCAGGCGTCCCAAGAAACCCCTAACTTCCTTCTCTGTACGGGGAGCTGGCATTTCTTGTATAGCTTTTACCTTTGCAGGATCTACTTGGATACCTTTGTCACTGACAATGAAACCCAGAAGTTTACCAGACCTTACGCCGAAGGTGCACTTGTTCGGATTCAACCTCAGCTTATATATCTTTAACCTGTCGAACAACTTTTGGAGATGGTCCAGGTGCTCTTCCTCAGTCTGAGACCTGGATATCATATCATCAACATAAACTTCAATCTCATGGTGAATCATATCATGGAACAAAGCAACCATGGCGCACTGATAAGTTTCCCCGGCATTCTTCAACCCAAAAGGCATCACCTTGTAACAGAAGGTGCCCCACTTTGTAACGAAGGTTGTCTTCTCCATGTCTTCAGGAGCTATCTTGATCTGGTTGTAGCTAGAGAAACCATCCATGAAGGAGAAGATTTTGTGTTGCGCGGTGTTATCGACTAGAACGTGAATGTGAGGAAGTGGGAAGTCATCCTTGGGGCTTTCCCTGTTCAAATCTCTGTAATCCACACACATATGTACCTTACCGTCCTTCTTAGGCACCGGAACGACGTTAGAAACCCACTGTGGATACGAAGTGACAACTAAGAATCCTATGTCGAACTATTTCATGAACTCTGCCTTGATCTTCTCTGACATTTCAGGGCGCATATGACGGACCTTCTGTTTAATCGGAGGACAATCTTCTTTAGTCGGCAGGCGATGTACCACAATATCAGTGTCCAAACTAGGCATGTCTTTATAGGACCAAGCGAAGATCTAAACATAGTCATGCAACATCTGTATCAACCTCTGTTTGAAGCTAAGCTCCAGATTTGCACCTATTTTAACCTCTTTTCTGTCTTCCTCAGTACCCAAGTTCACTGTCTCAACCGACTCTTCATGAGGCTGTATGGCCCTCTCTTCCTGCTGTAGTAGTCTAGCAAGTTCTCCAAGCACCTCACAATCATCCTCAACTTCGCCTTCGGCTTGGTTGATCGGATTTTTGAAGTCATAACTGGCAATAGCAGAGCTGTTATCAATGGGATCTGTTGTACCCCAAAATTTGCCCTCCCATATTCTCCAAGAAATTGCCAAGTCAAGCTGCAAAATCCCCCAGGGGTTGCCCAGTGCAAAGGTCTCCTACACAGTCAAAACTAGGGTTTGTGTTCTGATCAAGAAATTGAAGGTTTCAAAGGCCCAACCAAGTTTCACATGCCTACAAACATGGTAAAGAATCCTCATATCAAGTTTCAAGGCATTCAGCTCAAAATTGCACAGTCAAAACCCTAAATTGCACTACAGTCAACTGTAGGGGCAAAATGGTCATTTGACAGTCAAAAGTTCAAATTTTTGGTCAACATATCATTTTGAAGCCACAAACATCATTTGATCAATGCTTGATCATGATTCTCAAAATTTGGCTCAGAAAATCATCAAGATGCAAAAGTTTCCTTATTTCGACAGTTGAAAAAGTCAACTGAAATTGACCAGGGCATAACTTTCACATGGATTATCAGAAAAATTCCATCCAAAGCTCATTTTGAATAGAAAGACATTTCCTACAACTCATCATCATACTTCAAGTCCAAGAAATGCTCTCACAAAAAGTTATCAATTTCAACATTATAGGTCATTTTCAAAAGTCTACAAAAAGGGACTTTAAGTCAAAGGCCATAACTTGAGATTGGTAAATCAAAATGACATGGGACCAAAGGCATTGGTTAGAGGACTCAAAGACCTTTCCAAAATGTCCAAGAACATGAGAAAAGCTTAAAAATTGAGTAAGTTATGCCTTGTGGAAGTTGGGAAATTTTTGGATATTTTGAAAAGTCAACTTTGATCCAAATGACCTAAAATTGCTAATGGGCCCATTTTTCTTCCATGGTTCATCATTCCAAGCATGTGCACGACCACTTGGCCCAAAGGGAAGTATTTTCTCATTTTTTATTTATTTATTTGAATTATTATTTATATTAATTCATTTAAATCATTTAAAATACATGAAAAATATTTAATCCACCCTAACCAATCTTTTTATACATGTTTTGGACTCAATATTTCGTGCTTGTACAATTATGGAAAGATTTGGCTTGATTGGATGCTAATTGATACAAAAACATGTGAAAAGGATATGATAAAGATCTTAAGAAATCAAATATTCAAAACAATGAATTACAAGAGATTTGATCAATATTTTTGACCTAATACATTCACTACATAAGCACAAACATAACCCTAATGTCCATAGACAAAAAGCTGCGCAGAAGAACTAAGAACAAACTTGAAAAATTGTTGAAAAAAGTCAAAACTGAAATCATCATTCCAGGGCGATTCAAAGCCTAATTTTCATTCCAATAGCTTGCTCAAGGTCTATTGAACGTATTCCAATCAGAATCATCCATCAAAACGCCAAGAACTGGTAAAACGCGCATAAACTGTACAGAGAAAAATTGACAATCGTGCATCATGATTTAAGCATCTTTTGTAATTTTTATGCATTGATTCATGGTCATTATGATGTTTTGATGCTAACCAACATATTCAATTGCATTTTTGTGCCGTATATACGATTGTACCATGTCTGAGTTTTAGGGTTTACAGAGCTTGAAATTGGGGTTTCTCAAATAAGGCAAAATTGGAGGCTGAGACCTAGACCATGAGAACGAGCACGCTTGGACGAAGAGATTAACATACTCGCGCCTAATTTATAAGGCCACATGACCTAATCGCTATTTTCTAATAGCATGTCTTAGGCAACGCACAGAAAACCGTTGCCCATTGTTTATGTTTCAGGAAAAGTGAAGAAGATGAACTCGTGGCCATCAATGGTTGGACGGTTTGAAAATTCGCGCGCTGACTCCCACTAACCTTGCTTTTCTTTTATATTATTTGATTGTTATTATATATTCAGAACGCGCAATTGGCTCAGTTGGCATGCATCAAGGCTGGCAATACATCTGACCGGGGTTCGAGTCCCAGGTCTCATGCTTTCTCAATAATATTTTTTCTCTAACGTTCAGGTGCAGCGCCTACGTTATGATCCATGATACACCACCAGATCCAAGTGTACACGCGTCCAAGAGATTCACATCCAAGGCTGGGAATTGATGAACACCATGAGGATGAGTCAACCGTCCCACACGCGTGCACCAAAGTCAACAAGGCCATGATACAAATGGGCCTGAATTGCTAAGGCCATACCTCACAATTGGGGCCTGAACCCCCCCCCCCCCTCTGGTTTGCAATTTTCTTCATATTATATTTTTTCAATTATTGTTTTATTTATTTTATTGTTTTGATTTAATTAATTATTTTTTTTACAAAATACAAAAAATGCCTAAAAATCAGAAAAGACAAAAAATATAATAAATAATTTTTATTTCTAATATTTTAATAAACAAATTGCATGTACATAAATTAACTTTAAATTAGGGTTTTAATATTAATTCTTTTCATAATAAGATCTAAGAAATATAGAATTAGGTTTAGTCAATGTTTTATTCTTTCTTTTTTCACAATAATAATATTTATTTTCTATTTATTTATTTTCATAATTAAAATTGTACAAAAAAATTAGGTTTAATTTAGGTTATATTTTAATATTTTCATAACAAATTTAAAAGCCACTAGAATTAGGGTTTGCATTTTATTTTAATTTTAATTAATTCTCTTTTTTTCATTAAATACTAAAAAACACTAAAATACAAATTCTTGCTTTCTTTTAATTTTAATTTTTAATTCCTCATTAATGTTAATATTTTGCAAAAGGGTCCAACGCCCACATTGTTAATTTTTATTTCGCATATTTATTTTATTTCGCTCAAATAATTATGTATCTGTCCCGAAGCCTTGTAATTACTTTTCTCACTTTTTATTTCTTTTGCTTTATTTACTTTTCTGTCAAATCGGGTCCGGTTTAATTTTGGCGATGTGGACCCGCGCCATTTGTAATAGCTTTAGATTTACTTTTCCTGCCAATATTTTAATTGTTAATAATGACATGCAAGAATGAATGACTAAAATAAAAACAAGCGTAGAACACCCATGACATGACAAGACAAAAATAAATGAAAACGACACACAAATCACACACCACCCCTAGGGTACGCCTCACTGTTGCCTTGCCTCGAAAGGTGATCGTCGAGTAGAGGATGTCTTAGTAAGTCCTCATGATCCGGGAACCTGGCATGAGGGTAGCTTCTAAGGTGTCTTCCTATTGCTCTGGTGATCACCATGTCCCGAACCTCGAATTGACCCGAACACCTCCAACGGTGGTGCTACCTACCTCTCAATGGTGGGATGGCACTACTTTAAAGGATATTTACACAGATGAATTCCTTAGGGTAGGTAGACGACTCGTGGATACTTGCTCTAATTCAAAACAAAACAAATCAAAAAATACTTTTCACACCAACACATTTTCAAAAAGCTTTCGAAAGCAATTTTTCAAACACTCTTGAGGACCGATACAAGAGTCGAACTGGAATTTTCAAAGAAACTTTTTAAAACCCACAGTTGAAAAGCAAACAAACCATTTTTGAAAACACAAGTGAGCAAGTACCTAAGAGCCCATGGATAACCATGGATAGAAAGGGTGCTAACACCTTCCCTTTCTATAACCTACCTCCCGAACCGAGAGCAATCTCTTTAAGGAATTTTTCTGTGCTTTTGTCCTTTCCATTTGGAGAAAATAAAAGACGGTGGCGACTCTTGCTTCCGCGACATTTCGCGAACCAGCGTTAAACAGTCAGTTCCAGATCCACCGATCACAGAACTGGCGACTCTGCTGGGGATACTACTTAAAGTGAGGTGTACCTTAGGGCTAAGATCACTGTGTTTTCAATTGTCTTCTTTGCTTGCTTTATTATTGTGGGTTGCTTGGGAGTTCTATAGATCCTAACCCGGATCTGGGGGATACCTTCTTAGAAAGTAGCAACAAGGCTGTGAGGGAACTGTGCGGGGTATACCGACATGGTTGAAACAGTCTGCTACGTTGATGTGGCACTTTGGTGTGTACCGGTAACCCTTGAGTTCAGTCAAGGAGAGTACGGGGCCTCCGCGTGGTGTCGTGAAGCATCAACAGACCTTAGGAACCTTAATTGAACTATCTTGGCCTCTTTAGGGTAGTAAGATAACTGACTTTGGTGCAGTCCGAGGTTGGTTGATACTCGATACTACACTCAATTGAGGGTTGCTTTCCTGGAATATTTCGGTCGCCAGTTCAGTGGCTAAATCGAAACGATGAACAATGAAAGCAATCCAGTGATATTGGGACCCCTAGAACCCGGTTACTTCTAATAGGACAGGTTGAACCCACCAACTTCAAGAGGGTAATACCCAGACCTCATGCTGGCCTAAACTCTAAGGGCTCTCTCTTGTGTGACTTGTGTGCCTTCGTATTTGACTACTTGCATGCTTGTTATCTGACACATGAACTATTTGCAGGTCTTGTTTATAGTCCTCAATTGGGACTCATAACAGGGTTACTAAGTCTTGCAGGTTTTGTTTATAGTCCTTAATTGGGGCTCATAACAGGGTCACTTACGTTATCCCATGAATAGCATGACATCATACCATTGCATACCATTGCATATATCCTAACCCATTTCAAGGATCTCAAGGGCTTGTGATGCAGGTCATGATAAATCAAACATCTAGCCAGGGGCAAAGAGGATTTATTTTCCTCTAGCCAAGGTTGTCAGGGGCTATGACCCACTGGATATGGTGAGCTTTTGACCCTTGACGAAGGACTCTCAACAACATGAAGTACCTTCAATCAAGTTACCAACTTCCAACTCTAACAAGTTTCTCTGTTTACCCCGCGAGGTCCTTGAAATCATTGCATACATATCATACATCTCATGGCATTGCAGGTATCCCTTTGACAGGTTGCTTACCCTTCTTCGCTGTTTATTTCAGCCGATCGTCATGAATCCTGAATCATCAGCTGAGCAGTCTATCAAGGCCCTCCAGACTCAGAACGCCCAGTTCCAAGGGTTGATCATGAACTTGACCCAGGGGCAACAAGATCTGAAAGCTCTGCTCTTGAAAAAGGAAAAGAAGAAGAAGAGGACTGTTTTATTCAGCCCTAGACGTAGATCTGGGAACACGCTGCAGACTGAAACTGAGAGGACTACTCCATCTGTGAGGGAAAGCAGTCACCATGAGAGAGAGGTGCCTAGTCCAGTGGTCTCCGACAACGAGACAGATTTCAACAACGAACAATACCCTCCGGCTGAGGATAAGTACAAACAGTTGGAAGACCGGCTCAGTGCTATGGAGATACAAAAAGTGCCTGGCCTGGACTTCGAGGATCTAGGTCTGTCTTCTGGGGTAGTAATCCCGCACAAGTTTAAGGCACCGGCCTTTGCTAAATACGATGGGGCATCCTGTCCTAAGTTGCATCTCAGGGCTTACACAAGGAGGATCCAACCCTATACAGCTGACAAAAACTTATGGATCCATTTCTTCCAAGAGAGTCTTTCAGGGACTCAGCTCGAGTGGTTTTATCAATTGAATGGAGCCAACATCCGTACCTGGGAAGACTTAGCCACTGCTTTCTACAAGCATTACCAGTACAATGCCGACCTTGCTCCCACACGCACTCAGCTTCAGGGAATGTCTATAGGTGCAGGCGAAGGTTTCAAAGAGTATGCACAGAAATGGAGAGACCTTGCTGGAAGGGTACAGCCTCCATTAACTGACCGGGAACTCGTTGATATGTTCTTGGGGACCCTATCCGGGCCATTCTTCAACCACCTGATTGGTAATTCATCTGCTGGATTCACCGACCTCATCCTGACCGGCGAAAGAATTGAAGCTGGTATCAAGAGTGGGAAAATTCAAGAGGCCACACCTTCTGATATTCATAAAAAGCCTTACACGGGAAAGAAGGAATCTAATGCTGCATACAGTCAAAAGAGTCGTCGTGATCAACATGCAGGGGCAGTCATGATCTCTGGTTCTGCACCACGCCGTCAACCACAAAAGGGAAACCAGCAAAGGCCGGACGGGCCTAAAAGGCAATTCACCAACATTAACATGCCATGGTCACAAGCATTGCAGCACATGTTGAAGATGAACCTGATTGCAGTGATCAACCCTCCTGCAAATCCTAAGACTTCCTCGCCTAGCTACAATCCAGAAGCAAGGTGTGCTTATCATTCTGATAGCCCGGGGCACGATACTGAGGACTGTTGGGCACTGAAGTACAAAATTCAGAACATGATAGATGCCAAAGAGATCGAGTTCGAGCCTGCCGAGACTCCCAACGGGATCACTGCTCCATTGCCAAAACATGGCTAGAGTCGAGAGATTTTTGTTCATTTGAATTCAAGTTGTATTTTTCTTTTCTTGTTCAGATAAACAATTATCATGTTAAACTCTTTTATTTCATGAATGCATTACACATGTCTGTCTTGATTTAATTATGTTTACTATGCTTAAAACTGCTTTCATATTTTTGCGATGGTCAACTCTTAATTGAAAATTCTAAACCTCTTGAGGGAGGATGACGAAAACGATGCCATAATTTACAGTATGCTTTTGAACAGATCCCGCTGATGAGGTACAGGCATTGTTTCAATCCCTAAACACTGGAGTTATAAGGATGATAATCCCTCGTCAACCCCTCTGAGCCAAAGAAGTAGGAGTTTTTCTTTTCGAAATTTAAAACCCTTCATCATAACCTGGGGCAGGGTAATTCTCTCAGTGGATCCAAATGCATAACGAATGGCACCAAAAAGTCCTTACAAAACAAAAGACAGTGATGGTTCAGAACAATCATAAAGACAGGCAGTCGTTATCAAAAAAATCATAAATGAAAAGCCCAAGAAGTCAAAACCTACGAAGGGGACTTACGAAGCTGGGGCATCCCGCTGACTGTAATTCCAAAAAGGAAACAGCTCAGGCAAAAAATAGGGATAACAAAAAAAATCAGACAAGAAAGAGGTCATACAAACCCTCAACAAAAGCAAAAATGACTGTCCAGTCAGAATAAATTATCAACATCCGAATCATCACCGGAAAATCAAAGCAAAGACTCGAACAAGGTCTAACGTATGATCAGCTGAGTTTAGGTTTGGAGAACATCACGAAGAGCGGGTGGGTACAAATAATTTGAGCCTTTATCCTTTGTTTCTTAAACCGTGAACCAGGCCACGATATAACCCTTAAAAGTCCTAGCTGAAGCATGGGTTAGTTCGAAAGCATACTGTTACGAAGGTATCCTGACTCCTGAAGGTTTGCTGTAAAATCTTGAGTTGACATCGCACTGTATTACAAAAATGCATTTTCAAAATTCAAGACAGACATAGACTTTTGCATTCTTAAAATAACCTTGTTTGCATATGACTATTTGTTTGAACAATAGGGAAATTCGCACGATGAACACCTTGTGAACAGAAGTACCTCCAATCAAGGGGCACAGTAGGAGCATTGCCCATTATCTGGGGCATGGCAAAATACTTCCAACAGGGGCAACTCCCTACATTCTGAGAGCGTGGACATAGTCGGAAAAATACTACGCAAAATCAAAGACCCGCTAGGTTGACACACCTAGGCAAAAATAAGGGCTTCCCGGCGAACCAAAAGGGTTCGGGCAAAAGTTAGGGATCAAAACGTACGACTATGTTCCGGTATCTCATCACTTGTCTACCCGGAGATTTGTCAATCACCCACACAGGTATCCTCTTCCCTCATCTCCGAAGCAGGGGCAATAATGAGTTATCCAGGCGATCCAATTGCTCTGTCAACCAAAGTACAAAGGAAAGATCAACATAAGGATGATTACCACCTACCTTTACAAATTCCAGATCGTGGGTTAACATCCGAAACCAAACAGGACAATCATCCACTTAATCAAAATCATGCAACCCTACATCGGTTCCTTCTCAATTTTCAGAAGAAGTTTTACACGAACTTATCCCACAAGTAACCTTACCCCGGTTCATCCAGAAGTTTTTACACAAACTTATCCAAGTAACCTAACCCCGGTTCCTCTAGAAATCTTACATGGATTTATCACAGATAACCCTACCCCGGTTCATCCAAAAGTTTTTACACAAACTTATCCAAGTAACCTAACCCCGGTTCCTCCAGAAGTCTTACATGGACCTGTCTCAAGATGACCTAACCCCGGTTCATCCAAAAGTTTTTACACAAACTTATCCAAGTAACCTAACCCCGGTTCCTCCAGAAGTCTTACATGGACCTATCTCAAGATGACCCTACCCCGGTTCGTCAAGAAATTTTACACAAATTTATCCTGCGGCAACCTAACCACGGTTCCCCCCAGAAGTCTTACATGGATTTAGCTCAAGTTAACCTCACCCTGGTTCATCAAGAAGTTTTACATGAACTTACCCCGAAGAAACCCTACACAGGTTCTCCTCCTCCAGACATAGTTTTACACGAACTCATCACCAAGCAACCCTACACCGGTTCCCTCTCTTCAAGATGCAGTTTTACATGGACTCGTCACCCCGAAACCCTACACAGGTTCTCCCTTTCCAAGAACAAAGTTTTACACGAACTCATCATCAAAGTAATCCTACACAGATTCTTCCTCCATTTCAGATGCGGTTTTACACGAGCTCATCAGCAGGTAACCCTACATAGGTTCCCTCTTTCAACTTACGAAATTACAGTTCAAAATCTCCCCAGGAGAGTCCAACCCAGTTTCCCCAGGAAAGTTGGGATTCATATCCCCAAACAGTAAGCTTATCCCCAGTAAATTCTGGAAGCTTATCCCCTCGCAGAGCACGAACGCATCGCCCGGCTTTATTCAAAGAGTTATTTCCTTAACAGGATATAACTGGGTTATCCTCAGCCAAAAGCCACGGAAAGAGCGTCCTCAACGAAGTCTTCTTACCCCAGCGAAGTCCATCAACACTTCCAGCACAACAAGGGTATCCCCAGCAAATCATTATCAACACTCAGCAAGGCGTCCCTCTTCCCACAGAGTATTGCTTCCCAGTGTGGTCGCTAGAGTATCTTTTCTCCCCGCAGAATCTTCCATTTGCCAAGTTTATTCCTCAACGGAGTCATCTTTCTCCTACCGGTGTTCTTGCAGTTATCATCCCCAGCGGAAGCAAAGTCTATTCTTCAACATCAGCCCAGGATACGACTTCCCGGCACCCGTCAAGGATTCACTCTCCTAGACAAAAACATACATAAAACATCACATACATCATTATAGCATGCATAGACGCATCATATCATACGAATCTCATTTATGTTGAGAACATCATTGCTTGATCCATATCATGCATTGCATATGACAGACTTTTACCTTTCAGGAAAGATGCAGTTGAAATTCTCAATCATATTTCAAGACCTAGCCTGGTTCAGTTAAATCGACCCTAAGATTTTCCTGATGCTTATCCAGTCAAAGGCCTTCTCTGGTTCAGTCAGATCGACCCTAAGATCTCCCTGATGCTTATCCAGTTGAAGATATTTCAAGACCTTGTCCGGTTCAGTTAAATCGACCCCAAGATTTTCCTGATGCTTATCCAGTCAAAGGCCTTCTCTGGTTCAGTCAGATCGACCCTAAGATCTCCCTGATGCTTATCCAGTTGAAGATATTTCAAGACCTTGTCCGGTTCAGTTAAATCGACCCTAAGATTTTCCTGATGCTTATCCAGTCAAAGGCCTTCTCTGGTTCAGTCAGATCGACCCTAAGATCTCCCTGATGCTTATCCAGTTGAAGATATTCCAAGACCTAGACCGGTTCAGTTAAATCGACCCCAAGATTTTCCTGATGCTTATCCAGTCAAAGGCCTTCTCTGGTTCAGTTAGATCGACCCTAAGATCTCCCTGATGCTTATCCAGTTGAAGATATTTCAAGACCTTGTCCGGTTCAGTTAAATCGACCCTAAGATTTTTCTGATGCTTATCCAGTCAAAGGCCTTCTCTGGTTCAGTCAGATCGACCCTAAGATCTCCCTGATGCTTATCCAGTTGAAGATATTCCAAGACCTAGACCGGTTCAGTTAAATCGACCCCAAGATTTTCCTGATGCTTATCCAGTCAAAGGCCTTCTCTGGTTCAGTCAGATCGACCCTAAGATCTCCCTGATTCTTGTCCAGTTGAAGATATTTCAAGACCTTGTCCGGTTCAGTTAAATCGACCCTAAGATTTTCCTGATGCTTATCCAGTCGAAGGCCTTCTCTGGTTCAGTCAGATCGACCCTAAGATCTCCCTGATTCTTGTCCCAGTAGAAGACACCCAAGAATTTTCTCAACGAGCGTTGTTGAAGTTAAAGTCGCCCAAGGTTCTCTTACCATTCATGCTAAGGCAGTAACCATCCCTGGTTCTTTCATCGCTGTTTGAAGCTCCAGACTCAGCTCCTGTAACCAGTCAGGACACATCTATACCAAGCATCTAAAAATCAGCTCCTGTAACGTGTCAGGTACTCATTATTTCTTTTGCAGGTATGCAGGTTCTCGCTAAGGAATCTCTTACGTGATCAACATCCAGATGGCATCTCTAAGCCCATCATCCTATTCATCAACCTCTAAATGGCATCTATAAGCCCATTCCGCCACACTGCTACTATGTGAGCGCAAATTTCTGGGCACTCTAGTGTTCAATCATCTTCTACCCTCGGATTACGAAAGGCACGTCAGCCAATCTGCATCCTCAGGTCTAAGAAGATTGAACAGGGGCAACTGTTGTACCCCAAAATTTGCCCTCCCATATTCTCCAAGAAATTGCCAAGTCAAGCTGCAAAATCCCCCAGGGGTTGCCCAGTGCAAAGGTCTCCTACACAGTCAAAACTAGGGTTTGTGTTCTGATCAAGAAATTGAAGGTTTCAAAGGCCCAACCAAGTTTCACATGCCTACAAACATGGTCAAGCATCCTCATATCAAGTTTCAAGGCATTCAGCTCAAAATTGCACAGTCAAAACCCTAAATTGCACTACAGTCAACTGTAGGGGCAAAATGGCCATTTGACAGTCAAAAGTTCAAATTTTTGGTCAACATATCATTTTGAAGCCACAAACATCATTTGATCAATGCTTGATCATGATTCTCAAAATTTGGCTCAGAAAATCATCAAGATGCAAAAGTTTCCTTATTTGGACAGCTGAAAAAGTGAACTGAAATTGACCAGGGCATAACTTTCACATGGATTATCAGAAAAATTCCATCCAAAGCTCATTTTGAAGAGAAAGACATTTCCTACAACTCATCCTCATACTTCAAGTCCAAGAAATGCTCTCACAAAAAGTTATCAATTTCAACATTATAGGTCATTTTCAAAAGTCAACAAAAAGGGACTTTAAGTCAAAGGCCATAACTTGAGATTGGTAAATCAAAATGACATGGAACCAAAGGCATTGGTTAGAGGACTCAAAGACCTTTCCAAAATGTCCAAGAACATGAGAAAAGCTTAAAAATTGAGCAAGTTATGCCTTGTGGAAGTTGGGAAATTTTTGGATATTTTAAAAAGTCAACTTTGATCCAAATGACCTAAAATTGCTAATGGGCCCATTTTTCTTCCATGGTTCATCATTCCAAGCATGTGCACGACCACTTGGCCCAAAGGGAAGTATTTTCTCATTTTTTATTTATTTATTTGAATTATTATTTATATTAATTCATTTAAATCATTTAAAATACATGAAAAATATTTAATCCACCCTAACCAATCTTTTTATACATGTTTTGGACTCAATATTTCGTGCTTGTACAATTATGGAAAGATTTGGCTTGATTTGATGCTAATTGATACAAAAACATGTGAAAAGGATATGATAAAGATCTTAAGAAATCAAATATTCAAAACAATGAATTACAAGAGATTTGATCAATATTTTTGACCTAATACATTCACTACATAAGCACAAACATAACCCTAATGTCCATAGACAAAAAGCTGCGCAGAAGAACTAAGAACAAACTTGAAAAATTGTTGAAAAAAGTCAAAACTGAAATCATCATTCCAGGGCGATTCAAAGCCTAATTTTCATTCCAATAGCTTGCTCAAGGTCTATTGAACGTATTCCAATCAGAATCATCCATCAAAACTCCAAGAACTGGTAAAACGAGCATAAACTGTACAGAGAAAAATTGACAATCGTGCATCATGATTTAAGCATCTTTTGTAATTTTTATGCATTGATTCATGGTCATTATGATGTTTTGATGCTAACCAACATATTCAATTGCATTTTTGTGCCGTATATACGATTGTACCATGTCTGAGTTTTAGGGTTTACAGAGCTTGAAATTGGGGTTTCTCAAATAAGGCAAAATTGGAGGCTGAGACCTAGACCATGAGAACGAGCACGCTTGGACGAAGAGATTAACATACTCGCGCCTAATTTATAAGGCCACATGACCTAATCGCTATTTTCTAATAGCATGTCTTAGGCAACGCACAGAAAACCGTTGCCCATTGTTTATGTTTAAGGAAAAGTGAAGAAGATGAACTCGTGGCCATCAATGGTTGGACGGTTTGAAAATTCGCGCGCTGACTCCCACTAACCTTGCTTTTCTTTTATATTATTTGATTGTTATTATATATTCAGAACGCGCAATTGGCTCAGTTGGCATGCATCAAGGCTGGCAATACATCTGACCTGGGTTCGAGTCCCAGGTCTCATGCTTTCTCAATAATATTTTTTCTCTAACGTTCAGGTGCAGCGCCTACGTTATGATCCATGATACACCACCAGATCCAAATGTACACGCGTCCAAGAGATTCACATCCAAGGCTGGGAATTGATGAACACCATGAGGATGAGTCAACCGTCCCACACGCGTGCACCAAAGTCAACAAGGCCATGATACAAATGGGCCTGAATTGCTAAGGCCATACCTCACAATTGGGGCCTGAACCCCCCCCCCCCCCCCTGGTTTGCAATTTTCTTCATATTATATTTTTTCAATTATTGTTTTATTTATTTTATTGTTTTGATTTAATTAATTTTTTTTTTACAAAATACAAAAAATGCCTAAAAATCAGAAAAGACAAAAAATATAATAAATAATTTTTATTTCTAATATTTTAATAAACAAATTGCATGTACATAAATTAACTTTAAATTAGGGTTTTAATATTAATTCTTTTCATAATAAGATCTAAGAAATATAGAATTAGGTTTAGTCAATGTTTTATTCTTTCTTTTTTCACAATAATAATATTTATTTTCTATTTATTTATTTTCATAATTAAATTTGTACAAAAAAATTAGGTTTAATTTAGGTTATATTTTAATATTTTCATAACAAATTTAAAAGCCACTAGAATTAGGGTTTGCATTTTATTTTAATTTTAATTAATTCTCTTTTTTTCATTAAATACTAAAAAACACTAAAATACAAATTCTTGCTTTCTTTTAATTTTAATTTTTAATTCCTCATTAATGTTAATATTTTGCAAAAGGGTCCAACGCCCACATTGTTAATTTTTATTTCGCATATTTATTTTATTTCGCTCAAATAATTATGTATCTGTCCCGAAGCCTTGTAATTACTTTTCGCACTTTTTATTTCTTTTGCTTTATTTACTTTTCTGTCAAATCGGGTCCGGTTTAATTTTGGCGATGTGGACCCGCGCCATTTGTAATAGCTTTAGATTTACTTTTCCTGCCAATATTTTAATTGTTAATAATGACATGCAAGAATGAATGACTAAAATAAAAACAAGCGTAGAACACCCATGACATGACAAGACAAAAATAAATGAAAACGACACACAAATCACACACCACCCCTAGGGTACGCCTCACTGTTGCCTTGCCTCGAAAGGTGATCGTCGAGTAGAGGATGTCTTAGTAAGTCCTCATGATCCGGGAACCTGGCATGAGGGTAGCTTCTAAGGTGTCTTCCTATTGCTCTGGTGATCACCATGTCCCGAACCTCGAATTGACCCGAACACCTCCAACGGTGGTGCTACCTACCTCTCAATGGTGGGATGGCACTACTTTAAAGGACATTTACACAGACGAATTCCTTAGGGTAGGTAGACGACTCATGGATACTTGCTCTAATTCAAAACAAAACAAATCAAAAAATACTTTTCACACCAACACATTTTCAAAAAGCTTTCGAAAGCAATTTTTCAAACACTCTTGAGGACCGATACAAGAGTCGAACTGGAATTTTCAAAGAAACTTTTTAAAACCCACAGTTGAAAAGCAAACAAACCATTTTTGAAAACACAAGTGAGCAAGTACCTAAGAGCCCATGGATAACCATGGATAGAAAGGGTGCTAACACCTTCCCTTTCTATAACCTACCTCCCGAACCGAGAGCAATCTCTTTAAGGAATTTTTCTGTGCTTTTGTCCTTTCCATTTGGAGAAAATAAAAGACGGTGGCGACTCTTGCTTCCGCGACATTTCGCGAACCAGCGTTAAACAGTCAGTTCGAGATCCACCGATCACAGGATCCAAAGTGGATATGGATCTTGTGATACGGTGGGAGAACTGACTTGAGTTTTTGCGTTTGTTTTTGCACTTGTTCGGTTTAGCAAGAGTCGCCACCGACTTTTTTATTTTATCCTAAAGGAAAGGTTAAAAAGCACAGGAAAAACCTTTTGAGATGTTTCGTGGGTTCGGGGGTTAGATTATGAAAAGGGAAGGTATTAGCACCCTTTTCATCCATGGTTATCCATGGGCTCTTAGTTACTTGTTTTAGATCACTTGCCTTTGATTTTCAATTGCTTGAAATGGTGGTGTGTGTGTGTTTTGAAAATGTTTTGAAAAAGATGCCTTGTCTAGGCAACCGTTGTAACAATTCTTTACTCGAATGTTTTACAAAGGTGTGTGTCTTTTCAAAAAGATGTTTCAAATGTTTTTTGAAAGTTTGTTTTGGAAAGTGTTGTGGAGTGGATTTTGAAAAGTAGGCAAGTGTGTTTTGCAAGTTTGATCAAGTAACTAAGAGTTTCCTACCCCTAAATTTACTCAAAGATTTTTCTCATGTTTTAACCCTTTTAACAGTATTGTTCCACCATTGTATTTGGTGGACAATCTTGTGTTAGGATGTTAACGGGACAGGCGCGGGTCATCGTATGGACCATGAATGTAATGGTGCCAAGTGTCTTTGGCAATTTTTCTTGAAGGGACTATGATCATTTCGTTTAGGCAACTTTCGAAAGCGTCATCGAGGGACTATGATCATTTGAATTGTTTTGTTTTGCCAAAGAAACTCAACGTGCAAGCATGGCCCATTTTGGAAGGCAACAAGCGGGATTACCCTAGGGGTGCAAGTGTGAATATTGTATTGATTGTCATGTATTTGTCTTGTATTAGGTTATCTAGCGGTTGATTTTATTTACATACAAACCCTAGGTCTAAACATGGTATAATTGAAAGCGATAAATTGCGGGAATTTAAAGTCTACGCTATTACAAATAAGTATCCGGGAATGGGGGTACAAATATTTACAAATGGGGATGAGACTTATCAGGAGAGTAGTGTCCAAATATATTTACAACCAAATCGAATCGCATCGCAATGTAAAATGTATCAATGTATAAGAATAAAAATAAGCAAATATATTTGTGTAAGTGTATGTGATTTATTTACAAGTGATGAAAAATAATGTTAACCTAATACAATATTAAGTAATTATTAAGTATTATTATCTTTTTGATTTTTTTGTTAGTTAGGTACAAAACAAAAGATTTAATAAAAGAAAAGAAAATGTTTTAAGAAATTCTATTTTTTTATGTATTAATGTTAATGTATTTTAGTTAGTATTTTTATGTACAAAAGTTTTAATAAACTAATAAAATAAAAAGGAAACATTTGACCTTAAAAAAAAGGCTATTTTTTTATGTATTCTCTATAAATGTTTTATTCAAGATTTTAAATTTAAAAAGGTTTTAATAATAAAAAGATGTTTAAACTTAATGAAACCTAATATCTACATATTTTGAAAATAAAAAAAAAAGTATGGTTAATAAAATTTAAGGTAAAAATAAAATTAGTATATTAAGTTTTTTAACAAAGTAAGTTATAAAAAATATATAGTGTGATAAAAAGAGTAATAGTTTTAGTTAAAAAGAAAAAGGAATGGAATGGGCTTTAGAGAGGAAAGCTGGATGGCCCAAACAAAATAAACAACCAGAAGAAGAAATGGGGGGGGGTGCACGCCAGTTCTGATGGGCTTTAGGCTTTTGTGGTATGGGGCAAGGCCCAACGCGTTTTTACACATTTTGTAAGGGTTTCAATGTTTGTCTCACTTGGAAAATAGGGTTACAGTGTTGCATAGAACGACGCCGTGCATCTTCTTCTCTTCCTTTGCCTGAGCTTTCTGAACGCCTCCATGCCTGGCCACCGGACGCCACTTCCGACTCCCTCTCTCAACGTTTGTTCAAGCGGTGACAGAAAAAGGTAGCGATCTCCTCTTATGCTTTTGTTTTCGTATTTTAGGGCTTTGGATTTTCATGTATTATTGATTCCTCTTCTAACGTATTCTGATATTTCTTTGTTTATTCATGTCGTGTGAGGCGTTTAAAGAAAATGGGAAGAAAAATTGTACCTTCGTTGGCTCGTTGCTTGGAGAGGAGGAGAGGCGGATCGGAGGCGCCCTAGGACGGCCAGGCGGAGGGAACGTGTGATGCTGGCTTGCTCTGGAAAACTGGTATTTTTTATTTACTTTTTTGTTTGATGATGAAGGTACTTTTCTGAAAACCTAGTTCATTCGTCCCTGAACACTTCTTTTCCTCTTCTTCTGTTGCTTGCTCTGATTGCTAGTTGAAATGTTAGTTTTTGAGTATTGTTGCCCTAACCCTATGATGAAATCATTCTGAGGGTTTTTGTTGGTTATGATGCTTCAGTGTTTGATTTGAGTTACTTCTTGTTCCTCTTTTGCCTGCCTGAATGCTTGCCCCTGAAACACTTGCTTCTGCAACACTTGCTTCTGTATGTTTATTGCTGGCTTTGTATGATGTTCTGGACGATTTTGATGTCTTTGATTTGCTAACCCTATGATGAGGTTATCTCTGAGGGCTTTTGTTGCTTCAGTTTGTTATTTTGATTTTGGTTTGTGGGATCCTGAGCTTGCCTCGAATGCTTGTGTGCTTAGATTCTGGTACAGGCTGGTGTTACAGTTTTCTGGTATAGGCTTGTATCAGTTTGGATGGCTTTGAATGGTTACAGGCTGGCTTATGTTTTTTGTTTAAGCTTGTGTTACAGGCTTGGAGTTTAGGCTTGACAGGTTGAGAGCTTCTTGGCTTTGGTTGGAATTTGCTGCAAAGCTTAAGGCTTCAGTTTGTATGGCCTTGAAAGGTTTGATGTGCTTTAAGGCTTAGCAGGTAGTTTGATTTTGTTTGGAGTTTATAGGCCTGAGTTTTGAAAGGCTTCTGGGCTTGAAGTTTCAGGTTTTGGCTATGTGTTTTTGTTGAAGGCAGTTCTGAGGTGTTTTGATGTTTTACACAGTTTGTGTTGCTTTGGTATTTTCTGCCTTCTCCTTTACTTGTTCTGATATCTTTGTCTTATATCTTTAGCCTCTAAGCCTCAAGCCTGCTGTACTGTAAGCCTATACTTCTTTTACTCTCTTTCTCTCTCTCCCAGAAAAGCATTTTTTATTGCTTATTTGTACTATTTTTGAAAAAGCAACTGGCTGGAAAATGATGTATCTTTGAATACCTTGCTTGCACTTTGGTTTTGCTTTGCATATCTCTTATCTTCTTTTTCCAGATTTTCTGCATATTGCACTTCTTGACAGCCTTTTGATATCTTTTGGGTAGTTGGTTGACATTGGACTTGTTTGGTTATGCTGTTCAGTTTGGACTTCGGTTTGAATTTTGAAATGGGCAATATGTTCTTTTGGCATATTCCTTGGTTGACAATTTATGCAGTATGTTTGATATTTTGAATTTGTGCAATTGTAACTTTGTGCATTTCATACTTTATTTGCAAGCATACTTCTATCCCTCTTTGTGAACCAAGAGTAATCTTGTGATTTGCAGAGAGGGCAAATAAACTGATTTCAGCCAGTCGCTTTTAATGATGAGCTTTAAAATATCTGTCTGCCTTTAATTTTATCTGCATTGACTTCTTTTCTTTTCTTGTTTTTGCAGATAAAAATAAGTTGAGCAAAGGATGAGTAGCAGTAGAAGATGAAGATTTCAAGACATTTAGGACATAGCTTTATTTCAATTTTAATTATTTGTAAAAATATTAATGTAAATAACTGTAAATAAATTTACAGTATTTAAATAATATCTGTAACAAACAATTCAAAATGAATAAACATCCTTTTTTATCAGTTAGTTCTTCTTTCAATTCATTGTCCATTTAATTATTTGAATTTCTTAAATTAAAATAACTGGAAGTAAATCCAATTATTCTGACTTAGAAAAAATAATTAATAAACACTGTGGTCTTGCCATTTAGCATGAATCAATAATAAACCCGGCGTTTCAAATAGCCATAAGCATTGCACAGTCGAATCAAACAAACATCCACATGCTTATCCCTTTTACTGATTAAACCAAACACTGCAAATTCTCAATTCAAATGCCTCAATCCAAATCTCAGAGTAATCTGAAAAGAACTGTAGAATTAATTCTTTCTGAGAAATACGCGCACAAAACCCTGATTCTTGTTTATATTTTCACAGAAGCGCCTGCCTGATCAAACCCTGAGCCAAACTCAAACAAAACCCTAGCAATCTGATTGAACTGTTCCAGAGTCCATGAAAACCTTAATTTGGATAGACTGATAAGAAAAAGTCAGTTTCACTGATTCTTACGCCAATCTGAAAAATCAGGAAAAGCCCGAAGCTGTGATTTCTTGTGGAAAAAAAAGGAGGGCAAATTTTGAGGTACAACAGATCTGCATTATGATACGTGAGTGTGTGTAAGAGAAAAGTTGTTTGGATAAAGTGGAAAACAGAAAAGAAAAACAGAGAGCGCAAAATTTGTATGCAAGAAACGTCCAATGCTTTATTAATGATATATGAAATGACAAATAATAGCCCTCACAAGCAAATCCAATATGCCTCGGGCAAGGCACAAGGCCGTAAAGTTTTAAATTGTTTATTACAAATCTCAAAACAAGTAAGTCAATTACTGCGGAATAAAAGAAACTGGTATAAAATCCCTAGCCATCCAATTACTCAGTCCACTGTTGGTAGTTGGGTAGATCCAGCTGTCAATGTCCGAGTCTTCCTCGCTGTCTTTAATGACATTAACCCCACGATTGCTGATGCGTAGGGGAGGTCCTCCAGCCCGAGTGTGTCGAACAACCCTTTGAGCCACTGTAGTAAAGCCCAAACCAAATTTGTCAATTTTATGAGTGAAATCAGGGAGCTGACCCCAATTGGCACACCCACCTTCTTCAACCACGGCCCTGGCATCCTTGAGGGAAGCCATCTTCAGAGGAGGTTTGTTGTTGGTAGTAGTTTCAGTCGATGCTAAGATCTGAGGGACCTCTTCGAAGTTCTGACAAGGAGTTTCTATGAATTCCCCGTCCATCTCTATGTACCGGAAGGAATTGAGGTGGCTCACCATATACTCCTCTTCACCCTGCACAGTGACAATCTTCCCTTTCACCGGATACTTCAGCATTTGGTGTAGTGTGGAAGTAACTTCCCCAGCCTCGTGGATCCAAGGGCGACCTAGCAAACAAGAATACGACGGTCTGATCTCCATCACATAGAAGGTGGACCCAAAAGTCTGAGAACCCACTTTGACAGGGATGTCCACCTCCCCGTGCACCATTCTCTTTGATCTGTCAAAATCCCTTACCACAATGTTACTAGGCTTTAGAGTCAAACCCTTGCAATCCAACCGGTCCAACGCCTTCTTCGATAGAACATTCAGCGAAGACCCAGTATCTACCAACACATGAGCCATAGTGGTACCCCTGCATTCAATCGAGACATGCAGAGCATCATTATGCTTCCTTCCCTTTGGTGTCAAGTCTGCATCTGAAAAACCCATCCCATTATCAGCAGTCAGGCTGGCCACACAATCTTTTAAGTGATCAGTTGAAGTTTCCTGCAGCACATGCGCGATCTTGAGGAATGCAATCAAAGCCTTTGCATGGGCTTCAGAACACAACAACAGAGACAACATGGATATCTTTGATGGGGTCTGCCCCAGCTGCTCGACCATATTGTAGTCGCTCTTCTTAATTATTTTCAGTATTTCCTCTATCTCTTACTTAGAGGCTTCCATAATAATTTTCCTAGGCGCCTCCGTCCGGGCAGGCTCACCTATAATTTCTTTGTCGCGGGTATCAGACGATTCGCCGACAGGGGTAATGACTGGAGTAAGAACATGGGAAGTAGTTGATGTACTAGCAGGAACAGCAGATGGAATGACAATAGGCTTGTTGACAATCTTAGGGGAAATCTCGGGAGAGAAGACCCTTCCACTTCGGGTAACTTTGCTGGTTTCAACAATGTTACCAATATCAGGATCATCCTCTTCATTTTTCAAATCTTGTTTGATGCCATGATAGTACACATCGACACCATAATGCCAGGGGACAGCTTTGTTTGAGACATATAGGACAAGACTAGGAACAGTGATTATCAGCGGAGTAATTCTTGGAGCAGATGTAATCCTAACATGTCTTCTCGAGGAAACCTTGGAAGGATTGGCGGAAATGGTTATAATGGCAATGTCTTCAGATGGAACAATGGGAACCAAAGTTTTCTCAAACAAAATTTCTTTGATGTCCATCAGGCGTTGAACACCTAACTTCAGCAAACGACAAGCAGAAGGTAGAAACGAATACATGTGGCAACCTTCACCACAACCCGAAAATAAACTGGCCAACAACAAATTCTTCTTCATAGTTGTGATCGGTGGGAATAGAACTGACTGTTTTTTAATGCTGGTTCGCGTTTGCGTTTCGCAAAATGTCGCGGTAAGCAAGAGTCGCCACCGTCTTTTATTTTCTCCAACAAGGAAAGGACAAAAGCACAACAAAATTCCTTTTCAAGATGTTTCTCGGTTCGGGAGGTAGATTATAGAAAGGGAAGGTGTTAGCACCCTTTCTATCCGTGGTTATCCATGGGCTCTTAGGTACTTGCTCACTATGTTTTCAAAAGATTTTTGCTTTTCTTGTGTTTGTGGGTTTTGAAAAAGTTTTTTTGAAAACTTCGATTTAACTCTTGTATCTGTCCTCAAGAGTGTATGAAGTGTTGTTAAAACTTTTGTCAGAAAAGTGTAGGTGCGAAAAGTATTTTTTGTTTTGAAAGAGCAAGTACCTGAGAACCTCTACCTACTAAAAAGAAATTAAGCTGTGTAAATGTGCTTTAGACAGTACTATCCCACTATTGAGAAGTAGGTAGCACCGTCGTTGGAGTTTGTCGGGTCAATTCGATTTTAGGGACATGTGGTCACTAAAGCAATAGTAGGACGCCTTAGCGGTAACCCTAATATCCTAGATCATTTTTTATCCGAGGCAACCGTTTCGAGGCAACTTGATCTTTAGACAGGAGGGCGACCTCTAAAACACCCTATACTCAATGACCACGTCGAGGCAACCAAGTGAGGCGTACCCTAGGAGTGGCATGTGCGAGTGTGTCAGGTTTCAGTTAAGTTATCTTTGTACATGTTATGGTGAGCTACGATTGATTTTATTTTTAAGAGAAGTCTTGTCATGCATAGCCTAGTTAACATACATCTAATAGTTAATAGTTGCGGAAAATAAAGCTAAACTATTACAAGGCGTCGGGTATTTACATCGCCAAAAACAAACCCTTGAAAAATAAATTGCGGAAAATAAAGAAAAACGATAAAAGTCCTAATTAAAGCTATTACATCCTCGGAACAATTACATAATATGGATAAAAAATTAATCAAGAATAATCGCACGCGAGAAAAATTGAATCGGAGAAGTCTTTTAGGGTTTTGACCCTTTTTTTGAGAAAGAAAGAGTTTTTTTTGTTATTTGGTATTTAATTAAATTAAACCTAGACTAATAAATTAATTAAATAAAAGAAAGAAATATTTTTGGTTTTTTATGTTTTAAGGAAATAAATTTATAAAAAAAATGATTAAAAGTTGTCAAGAACCCTAATTCTATGTTGATTTTAAATTATGGCAAAAAAGTTAGAATTATCCTAATTAAACTAAATTAGTTAATTATATTTATTTACAAAATAACTAATTAAAATTAATAAATAAAAATATCCTATTTTTGTGTTTTTCTGAATTTATTATAAAAAATTAATTTGGTTAATTTAAGTAATAATAATAATAGTTAATAATAAAAACAATTAAATAAATAAATATAAAGGAAGAAAAAAAGAATGAACCCAGGGGGTGTTGGCCCAATTAGGAGGTGTGTTTGGAAATTCTCAGGCCCAACAATACTCAAGCCTGTTTGACTTTGATGATCATCCATACGCTGGTTGACTAGGGACTATGGTAGTCATTCCATCCTGGCCATTGGATTTGAATTTGAAGCCATCTGGCGCTTGGGAGTTGGAAGCGTATGGTGAACATCCCTCTTGCAAGTTGCATGTGAACATAGGCAGAAAAATAGGAATAAATGTTTTGGGGGACCTGGGATTCGAACCCAGGTCCCAATGATCATATGCACGTGTCCCTGCCACTCAGCCAAGTTGTTCCAATTGTTATTAAAATAAAGAACAATAATTATATAAGAAAATAATCAATATGGTGTAAAACAGAAAAAACGCGCGTGTTTTTCAAACTGTCCAATGGGACACCAACACCTCATCATCTTCTTCATTGTACCTGCAAAAACAGAATCAGATAGCGGGGGTTTTTAACCCCCACTAACCACTACAAGGAAAAATAGCGATTAGCACCACAATTCATATAAATATTTCGCGAGGGGTGGTTCTTGTTCGTCTTGTCCTCACGAACTCAGTCATGTATCTTAATAGTCTCAATTTTTCCTGGTTTAGGAATCCCCAATTTAAAGCTTAAGAACCCTAAAAAATCGTTCATGGCATCTTGTGATTCAGGGAGTTATAGTTCAATTAAATGATACCATTAGCTTCGTATGGTTCCTAGCAACACAAATCAATCAAGAAAACACGTTAAATATGCATGATTTAAGAGTTACGATTCTGGATAAAAGCTGCAAACCGTGAAACAGTATATGGTGATTCTTTGAGCTTTAAGGCTTGAGTTTGATTGCAAAACACTCCTGGGAACTCCTGCAAGGTGTTTGAATGAAAAGCACGCCTTGAATTAGCCTGGAATGCAAGAATTAGTTTTCAATTTTCTTGAAAATTCTTGAAACTGTATGGGGTCTTTCTGCAGCTTTTTTTACGTCCCCTAGATCAGGTTAGGTTGCATACATATAAAGCAATTGAATTAGGTCAAAAAATTGGATCCAAACCATGTGCATTCAAGTTTAAATCTTTGATTGGAAATCAAATCATTTTGATTTTTCATGATTGAACAAAGTTGCCAATTTTGGATTTTTTGATATCTTTGACTTGTGCACGAATTTGCCAGCATATCTTGACCATATTTGCTTCACAAATTGATTGAAAAATCAAATCTTGCATTTTCCTACAATTTAAATTAATTAAATGAATTAATATTAATTAAAAATCCAATTAATCAATAAAAATAAGAAAATAAATCCAATTAAGCTTGGTGGGTCGTGCATAGGCCATGGATGAAGTTTCAAGAAGAGATTTGAGGCCCATTAGCAAAAATAAGGTGTTTTGAGCAAAGTTGACTTTTGCAAATTCATGAAAATTTCCCAACTTCTCCAATGCACAACTTGCTCAATTTTGATCATATGACCATGTTCTTGGACATTTTGGAAAGCATTTGAAGTCCTCTAACCAATGCCTTTGGTCCCATGTCATTTGGATTTATCAATCTCAAATTATGGCCTTTGACTCAAAGTGTACTTTTGTTGACTTTTGAATTTGACCTATAATGTAGAAATTGATAACTTCTTGTGAGAGCATTTCTTGAACTTGGAGTGTGAAGATGGATTGTATGAAATTGCATCCCCTTCAAAATGAGCATTGGATGGAATTTTTCTGACAAACCATGAAAGAGTTATGCCCTGGTCAAGATATACTTGACTTTTCTACTGTCCAAAAATAGTAACTTTTGCATCTTGATGATTTTTGAGCTATTCTTGTGGAATCATGATCAAGACTTGATCAAATGATGATTGTGGACTCAAAATAAGATGTTGACCAAAAATTCTGACTTTTGACTGCAAAATGACCATTTTGCCCTTGCAGTTGACTGTGGATCAAATGAGGCTTTTGACTGTGCAAATTGGCACTATGAGTCTTGAGACTTGGCATGTAGGTGCTTGAGAATGCATATAGGCCTATGAGACTTGATTGAGCCATTGAAAACCTCAAATTCCTTGAAAGAACCAAAACCGTAATTTCAGTTGTGTTAGGAGGTGGTTTGACTGTACAATCTTTTGAGCAATCTTGAGCAATTTGAGGATCATTCTTGACAAATCTTGAGGAATATGGGAGGGAAAATTTTGGGGTAAAACAGTTGCCCCTGTTCAATCTTCTTAAACCTGAGGATGTAGATTGGCTTGCGTGCTTTTCGTGATCCGAAGGTGGAAGATGATTGAACACTAAAGTGCCCAGAAATTTGCACTCGCATGGTGTAGTATCAGCAATATGATGTCGGGAATGGGCTTACAGATGCCATTTGGAGATATGATAGATAGGAGGATGGGATTATAGATGCCATCTGGAAATGTAATGGATAGTTGTGGAGATGGGCTTAAATATGCCATCTGGAGATTGTTTGTTGAATTGTAACTTGGTAGGTTGAAAGAAGGAACCTGTGTAGGGTTGCCTGATGACGAGTCCGTGTAAAACTGCATCTAAAAGAGAAGGAACTGGTGTAGGGTTGCCTGATGATGGTCAAGTAGATAGTTGTCCTGGCTGGTTTCAGGTATTAATCTCTGACCTGAGAAAGAAAGATAGTCTTCCTGGCTTGTTACAGTTATTGATCTTCAATCTCTTCATGTAGATAACTTTCCTGGCTAGTTACAGATATAGATCTACAATCATTCGTCCACATATATTTCCTAGCTAGTTACAGGTGTTGATCCGGGACTTAAGAAAGGGTGGTCAGGGAGATAGTTGTCCTGTCTGGTTTGAGGTATTAATCTCTGACCTGAGAAAGAAAGATAGTTTTCCTGGCTTGCTACAGGTATTAATCTTCAATCTCTTCATGTAGATAACTTTCCTGGCTAGTTACAGGTATAGATCTACAATCAGTCGTTCACAGATATTTCCTGGCTAGTTCCAGGTGTTGATCTGGAACTTAAGAGTGGTTGGTCGAGGAGATAGTTGCCCTGTCTGGTTTCAGGTATTAATCTCTGACCTGAGAAAGAAAGATAGTTTTCCTGGCTTGCTACAGGTATTAATCTTCAATCTCTTCATGTAGATAACTTTCCTGGCTAGTTACAGGTATAGATCTACAATCAGTCGTCCACAGATATTTCCTGGCTAGTTACAGGTGTTGATCTGGAACTTAAGAAAGGTTGGTCGAGGAGATAGTTGCCCTGGCTGGTTTCAGGTGTTAATCTATGACCTGAGAAAGAAAGATAGTCTTCCTGGCTTGTTACAGGTATTGATCTTCAATCTCTTCATGTAGATAACTTTCCTGGCTAGTTACAGGTATAGATTTACAATCAATCGTCCACAGATATTTCCTGGCTAGTTACAGGTGTTGATCTGGAACTTAAGAGAGGTTGATGGTAATCATCTTTGGATTGACCTTTTCCTGAAAAGGCAAAACATTAGTTGTATGCAATGTCATGATGTATGAAATGCATGATGTTCTCAAAATGAGATCGTGTCATATGCACTTTATCATGTATGTAACTAGGAGATGTGAAATGTGATATGTTTATGAATGTATTTTCGTCTGGGAAAATAAATCCTTGACGAATGCCGGGGAGTTTGTTAAATCCTGGGCTGATATTGAAGAGTCGAGTTCTTCGTTTCCGCTGGGGATGATGAACGAAGATGATTGCAAGAATAAACCGGTAGGAGAAGATGACTCCGTTGGGGGATAATCCTGGTGAAGAGATTACTCTGCGGGGAATTACTCTGTGGGAAGAGATGCTTCGCTAAGATTTTAATGATAACTCCGCTGGGGACTCCGTTGATAAGCTCTGTTGGGGATTTTGATGATGAACTCCGCTGGAGGATAGAAAGAACTTCGTTGGGGATGATCTTTCAGTTGCAACTTGCTGAGGATAACCCAGTTAGACTCTGGTGGGGATAACCTTTGTACTCTGCAGGGGACAAGCTTCCAGAATCTACTGGGGAAGATGATTCAACTCCGTTGGGGAAGCTTTTCAGACTGTGTTGGGAAATGGTTCCATTGAGGGTATCTAGTATTCTGCCGGGGAACAATCTTGTATTTCTGTCGAGGAATATTAAGACTGTCGGGGATGCTTGCTGGGGAATATCTTTATACTCCGCTGGAGAATATTAAGATCTACTGGGGATACCCGACTTCTGTAGGGCTGATGGTAGATCAACTCTGCTTGGGGAGAGTATTGCTGATTCATCCGTAGTTGCAAGTCTCAGTGGGGAGAGCTACCATTACTATCTTACTCTTGGGGAGTGAAGGTATCTTGGTCATATTCTTCAGCCGAACTTACATTGGTACCTCAGTGGACAGAGCAACTAGATCGCTTAGACAATTCTTATTGCCCCTACTTCCGATGTCACCCGTAATTAATCCTTTGTTTCGCATGTAAATATTTATGATTAGCAATTAATGTCAAATGCATATATCAAAAATGAACATTGGACGTTCTTTGCAAAACAAAACAGATAAAGAAAAAACAATTTGCAATTTGTCTGAAAAATGAGCTTGTATTGATTTTGAAGTTTGCCTGTAAATAGGCGTTTTTGTACAAGAGGCTGACGTCCTAGTAAGAGAACGCCGCCGAACAAAATAGAGTTTATACAATTTGTGAAAAGGAAAACAAAACAGCTATGTGAAAAAAATCCCACTGGGTTCCAACTCTGCTATCACCTTTATATCTTCAAGCGTCTCATCACTTTGCTGCTTAGTTGAAGAGGAATCTGATTGATTGGTGCCGTCCGAGCCTGATGGTCGATACCGAAGTCTGGATGCAGGGTGATCCAATGAGACATAGTATTACGCTTATCCTTTACTTTTTCCTGGACCGCCCTTTCGGGTTTTCAGTCCACCGGGATACCCATTTTTGCCCAAGCCGCCTTTTCAGGTTTTTGACTTGCCGGATGTATAGATTTTTTTTTAATTTTCATCCCTTATTTTTGCCCGAACCCTTTTGGTTCGCCGGGAAGCCCTTATTTTTTCCTAGGCCAATCGACCTAGCGGGTCTTTAATCATGCGTAGTATCTTTTTACTATGTCTGCATTGGCGGGGTGAGGAAGGTCGTCACCATCCATGGTGGTTAGAATCATCGCTCCTCCTGAGAAGATATTCTTAACCACAAATGGCCCTTCGTACGTAGGGGTCCATTTGCCCCTGGGATCACCTTGAGGTAGAATGATGCGCTTGATTACCAGGTCTCCGACTTGATACTCTTGTCATTTGACTTTCTTGTTAAATGCCTTGATCATCCGTTTTTGGTACGTCTGACCATGACAAATAGCAGTGAGTCTCTTTTCGTCGATTAGGTTTAATTGATCAAGCCGAGTTTGGATCCAGTCATCTTCGCTCAAACCTGCATCCTTCATGATCCGGAGAGAGGGTATCTAGACTTCAATGGGAAAGACTTCCTCCATGCCATAGACCAAGGAAAAGGGTGTTGCCCCTGTTGACGTCCGTGCTGAGGTACGGTACCCATGAAGAGCAAATGGTAACATCTCGTGCCAATCTTTGTAGGTCACTGTCATCTTCTGCACAATCTTCTTAATATTCTTGTTTGCCGCTTCGACAGCCCCATTCATCTTCGGTCGATAAGGAGAAGAGTTGTGATGTTGTATCTTGAATTGCTCGCAGAGCTCAGTGATCATCTTGTTGTTAAGATTGGTACCATTATCCGTAATGATCCTTTCTGGTACACCGTATCGACAGATCAGGTTATGCCGAATGAACTGTGCCACGACGTTCTTGGTTACGGTGGCAAAGGAAGCTGCTTCGACCCACTTCGTAAAGTAATCAATTTCTACCAGGATGAAACGATGCCTGTTGGATGCCGTAGGTCTGATTTCGCAGATCATATCAATGCCCCACATCACAAAAGGCCAAGGTGCTGTCAAGACGTTCAAAGGAACTGGCAGAATGTGCACCTTGTCAGCATAGACCTGGCATTTGTGACACGTCTGAGAATGTTGATAACAGTCAGCATCCATCATGGACAAATAATATCCTGCCCGAAGGATTTTCTTTTCCATGGTATGTCCACTGGAATGGGTTCCGAAGGTACCTTCATGCAGCTCTGCCATGATCCTTTCTGCTTCAGTCTTATCCACACAACGCAGTAAGGTTGAATCATGGTTTCGTTTGTACAGAATGTCATTGCTGAGGAAGAACTTTGCCGCGGACCTTCTCAGAAACTTCTCGTCATTAACAAATGCACCCTCGGGGTATTCTTGAGCTTCAAGGTATCTCTTCACTTCATGATACCAAGGTTTTTCTGTTACCTCTTCGGTCTCAAGGTCACAACAATGTGCAGGTTCATCCAATTTCCAAATAAAGATCCGGGGAGCCTCGTTGTCCCATTTGACTTTGAACATAGAAGACATCGTAGCTAGCGCGTCCGCCAATTGATTCTCCTCTCTTGGGAAATGTTCAAAGGTTATCTCCTCGAAATGGGGAAGCAACGTCAACACATACTCTTTGTAAGGAATAAGATTTGGGTGTTTCGTATCCCACTCGCCTTTGATCTGACTGATCACGAGAGCGGAATCTCCGAAGACACTCAGAAACTTGATCCTTAGGTCAATTGCAGCTCGAAGACCCCTGATGCAGGCTTCATACTCCGCCATGTTGTTGGTGCAGTTGAAACATAGTCGGGCGGTAAGTGGAGTATGAGAGCCCTTAGGGGATATGATCACAGCACCAATACCGTTACCCAGAGCGTTTGAGGCTCCATCAAAGTGCATAGACCATCGGGATCCTTCCTTAGGTCCTTCATCCGGTCCGGGTATTTCACAATCAGTCACTACCATGATATTCTCATCTGGAAATTCAAAGTTCATGGATTGGTAATCATCCACTGCCTGATCTGCCAAATGGTCTGCCAACACACTTCCCTTGATTGCTTTTTGGGTTGTGTACTGGATGTCATATTCAGTCAAGATCATCTGCCATCTTGCTATTCTTCCGGACAAGGCAGGCTTTTCGAAGATATACTTGATTGGATCCATTTTTGAAATCAATAGAGTAGTGTGAGTCAACATATACTGTCTCAGCTGGCGAGCAGCCCATACCAAAGCGCAACAAGTTTTCTCGAGCAGTGAGTATCGGGTCTCACAGTCGGCAAACTTTTTGCTAAGGTAATAAATAGCGTGCTCTTTTCGGCCAGACTCGTCATGCTGACCCAGCACACATCCCATTGAGTTGTCCAGTACTGTCAAGTATAAGATTAGAGGTCTCCCTTCAACCGGTGGCATAAGAATGGGTGGCTCTTGGAGATACTCTTTGATTCTTTCGAAAGCGGCCTGGAATTCATCGTTCCAACGTACTACTTGATCTTTCTTCAGTAGCTTGAAGATTGGCTCACAAGTAGCAGTTAGGTGCGAGATGAATCGGGCAATGTAGTTCAGCCGTCCTAGAAAGCCTCTGACTTCTTTTTCTGTCTTGGGAATTGGCATCTCTTGTATGGATTTCACTTTGGCAGGGTCCACTTGAATACCTTTGTCGCTCACGACGAAGCCTAGCAGTTTTCTAGATCTCACCCCGAAGGTGCACTTGTTCGGGTTTAATCTCAGCTTGTACAACTTCAACCGGTCAAACAGCTTCTGTAGATGGTCAAGGTGTTCCTCCTCAGTTTGGGATCTTGCAATCATATTGTCGACATATACTTCGATCTCATGATGGATCATATCATGAAACAGAGCAACCATGGCATGCTGATAGGTTGCCCCAGCATTTCTCAACCCAAATGGCATGACCTTGTAGCAGAAGGTGCCCCACTGAGTAACAAAAGTGGTCTTCTCCATGTCTTCAGGAGCCATCTTGATCTGATTATAACCGGAGAAACCGTCCATAAAGGAGAATACCTTATGCTGGGCAGTGTTGTCAACCAGAACGTCGATGTGAGGCAGAGGGAAGTCATCCTTAGGGCTCGCCCTGTTCAAATCCCTGTAATCAACACACATTCTGACCTTACCATCTTTCTTCGGTACTGGAACCACGTTGGCAACCCACTGAGGGTAAGAAGTTACTGCTAGAAAACCGGCGTCGAATTGTTTCATAACCTCAGCTTTGATTTTCTCAGACATCTCTGGACGCATACGGCGAACCTTCTGTTTTACCGGAGGGCATTCTTCCTTAGTAGGCAGGTGATGAACCACAATGTCGGTATCCAACCCAGGAATATCTTCGTAAGACTAGGCAAAGATTTCTACGTAGTCATGCAGCATCTGAATCAACCGTTGTTTCACACTGAGCTCCAGGTTTGCACCAATCTTGACTTCCTTTCTGTCTGTCTCAGTACCCAGATTTACCGTTTCCACTAGCTCTTCATATGGCTGAATGGCCCTCTCTTCCTGGAGTAGAAGTCTTGCAAGCTCACCAGGCACTTCGCAATCATCTTCGCCTTCGTCTTCGGCTAAGTTGATCGGATTTTCGAAGTCATAACTGGCAGTAGCAGAGTCGTTACCAGTGAGATCCAGAGTGGATTGGGACCTGTATGTGTGAGTGTGTGTAAATAGCTGTTTTGCAATATATAGTAAAGAAAGACAAGGAGCGCAAGATTTGAAATGCAAAAAACATCCAATGCTTTTATTAATGATATATGAAAATGACACACAAAATCCCTCACAAATGAAGCCACGGTGCCCCGGGTAAGACACCGGGCCAAAAAGTTTCACAATATTGTCTGTTACAAATTCAAAACAAAGGAGTTCATTACTGAGTCACAAAAGTAATAGGGACGAAGTCTTTTGCCGTCCAGTTGTTTGGTCCATTGTTGGTCGTAGGGTAGATCCAGCTGTCGAATTCAGATTCCTCCACGTCATCATC
Source organism: Vicia faba (assembly GCA_948472305.1). Lineage (NCBI taxonomy): Eukaryota > Viridiplantae > Streptophyta > Magnoliopsida > Fabales > Fabaceae > Vicia > Vicia faba. The sequence continues at coordinate 73,243,767 of OX451735.1, forward strand.
ATCCCTAATAGCATTTACTCCATGCTTGGGCATGGGGGCTGTTACAATATTAGGCCTCTCGGGCGCCTCGAACTCAACCTCTTTAGCATCAATTAGGTCCTGAACCTTATTCTTCAGAGCCCAACAATCATCTGTAGTATGCCCCAGGCTGTCAGAGTGATAAGCGTAGTGGGCGTTAGGATTGTACTTTGGGAATGTTGTGTTTACAACCTTCGGAGCTTCTTTTATAGTCACCAGATTGGTTGTCAGTAACTGCGGAAATATCTGAGACAGGGTCATACTGAGACGAGTAAACTGCCTTCGGGGTCTCTCACTCCTTTATTGGTTATGATGCTGAGCAGCAGCAGCAGGTTTTGAAATAACCACTGCGTTGACAGCTTGGCGGCGTTCCGGTCTATTCTGTCTCCTTGAACCGTAGACAGCACTAGATTCCTTCTTGAACGGCTTCTTTTCAGTGCTCAAGGAGGCACCTTTCTGTATCTTACCAGACATGATACCAGCTTCAATTCTCTCACCAGTCAAGATAAGGTCTATAAACCCGGTTGAAGAATTTCCAATCAAATGGTTGAAGAACGGACCAGACAGGGTCCCCAGAAACATATCAACCAGCTCACGATCAGTTAAAGGTGGCTGCACCCTTCCAGCAAGGTCTCTCCACTTTTGAGCATACTCCTTAAATCCTTCACCCGTCCCTAGTGACATACCCTGGAGTTGGGTACGCGTAGGAGCGAGGTAGGAATTATACTGATACTGCTTATAGAATGCAATAGCAAAATCCTCCCAGTTACGAATACTGGCTCCATCCAGCTGATAGAACCATTCGAGTTGAGTCCCTGAAAGACTATCCTGGAAGAAATGGATCCATAAATTCTTGTCAGCGGTGTAAGGCTGGATCTTCCTTACATACGACCGGAGGTGCAGCTTTGGGCAGGAGGCTCCGTCATATTTGGCAAAGGCAGGTGCCTTGAATTTATGGGGAATCACCACCCCAGAGGATAAGCCTAGGTCTCCAAAGTCTAACCCGGGCACATTCTGTATCTCCATAGCACTTAAGCGGTCCTCCAACTGTTTATACCTATACTCAGCAGGAGGATACTGTTCCTCATCATAATTCGTCTCGTTGTCGGAGGCCACGGGACTAGGAACCCTTCTCTCTTGTGGACTGTCTTTTCCTACAGATGAGGTAGTCAACTCAACCTCATTCTGTAATCCATTCCCAAATCTGCGTCCAGTGTTGAACAAGACGGTCCTCTTCTTCTTCTTCTTCAGAATCAGAGTCTTCAACTCCTGTTGACCCTTGGCTAAGCTCATAAACAACTCTTGGAACTGGGCATTCTGGGCCTAGAGGGCCTTGATAGCTTGTTCAGTGGAAGGTTCAGAAGACATGATGATTGCTGAAATAAACAACGAAGAAGATAAGTGACCTGTAAAAAGGGGTACCTGTAATGCAATGATATGTATGATATATGTATGCAATGTTTTCAAGGATCTCGCGGGGTAAACAAAGAAACTTGTTAGAATTTGAATTTTGTAGCTTGATTGAAGGAACTTCATGTTGTTGAGAGTCCTTCTTCAAGAGTCAGGCTCACCATATCGAGTGGGTCATAGCCCCTGACTCAAGTTATCGTGTTTTGATATCCAAACAACCTTGGCTAGAGGAAAATAAATCCCCTTTGCCCCTTGCTAGACAATTGATTTATCATAACCTGCATCACAAGCCCTTGAGATCCTTGAAATGGGTTAGTCCTTATGCAGGATGTATGCAATGTTATGATGTTATGATGTTATGATGTTATGATGGAGGCACACCACAAGTATTCACAAAAGGCAAACATGGTAAAGGCACACAAGTCACACAAAATAGCCCTTAGATTTCAGGCCGGCATGAAGTTTAGGTACTACCCTCTTTCAGTTTCAGTTGGTTAAGACCTGTCCTAGAAAATAGTAACCGGGTTCTAGAGGATCTCAATATCATTGACTACCCTCGATCGGTCATAATTCCAGTTTAGCAACCTTTTCTTGCGGCCGAAACCATCGCGAGAGTTTAGCCTCAATGAGTGTAGCATACTGCTACTGTTCTATGGCCAAGTTGGTCAATTTAAGGTGCTAAGGTCAGTTGGTGCTTAATGACTCCTCAGAAGACCCATATTCTCCTCGTTCCAACACAAGGGATATCGGTACAGACCAAGGTTTCACACCAATGTAGCTACTGCTTCACCCGTGTCGGTCTACGTCGGACAGGTCCCTCACAGTTTATTGCTACTTACCTAAAGGGTATTCCCCAGATCCGAGTTAGGATCTATAAAACTCTGATGCAAGCCCATAATATTAAAGCAAACAAGGCATACAATTGAAAACATAAGTGTTCTTATCCTAAGGTACACCTCACTTATATATCCCCAGCAGAGTCGCCAGTTCTGTGATCGGTGGGAATAGAACTGACTGTTTTTTAATGTTGGTTCGCGTTTGCGTTTCGCAAAATGTCGCGGTAAGCAAGAGTCGCCACCGTCTTTTATTTTCTCCAACAAGGAAAGGACAAAAGCACAGCAAAATTCCTTTTCGAGATGTTTCTCGGTTCGTGAGGTAGATTATAGAAAGGGAAGGTGTTAGCACCCTTTCTATCCGTGGTTATCCACGGGCTCTTAGGTACTTGCTCACTATGTTTTCAAAAGATTTTTGCTTTCCTTGTGTTTGTGGGTTTTGAAAAAGTTTGTTTGAAAACTTCGATTTAACTCTTGTATCTGTCCTCAAGAGTGTATGAAGTGTTGTTTGAAAACTTTTGTCAGAAAAGTGTAGGTGCGAAAAGTATTTTTTGTTTTGAAAGAGCAAGTACCTGAGAACCTCTACCTACTCAAAAGAAATTAAGCTGTGTAAATGTCCTTTAGACAGTACTATCCCACTATTGAGAAGTAGGTAGCACCGTCGTTGGAGTTTGTCGGGTCAATTTGATTTTAGGGACATGTGGTCACTAAAGCAATAGTAGGACGCCTTAGCGGTAACCCTAATGTCCTAGATCATTTTTTATCCGAGGCAACCGTTTCGAGGCAACTTGATCTTTAGACAGGAGGGCGACCTCTAAACCACCCTATACTCAATGACCACGTCGAGGCAACCAAATGAGGCGTACCCTAGGAGTGGCGTGTGCGAGTGTGTCAGGTTTCAGTTAAGTTATCTTTGTACATGTTATGGTGAGCTACGATTGATTTTATTTTTAAGAGAATTCTTGTCATGCATAGCCTAGTTAACATATATCTAACAGTTAATAGTTGCGGAAAATAAAGCTAAACTATTACAAGGCGTCGGGTATTTACATCGCCAAAAACAAACCCTTGTAAAATAAATTGCGGAAAATAAAGAAAAGCGATAAAAGTCCTAATTAAAGCTATTACATCCTCGGAACAATTACATAATATGGATAAAAAATTAATCAAGAATAATCGCACGCGAGAAAAATTGAATCGGAGAAGTCTTTTAGGGTTTTGACCCTTTTTTTGAGAAAGAAAGAGTTTTTTTTGTTATTTGGTATTTAATTAAATTAAACCTAGACTAATTAATTAATTAAATAAAAGAAAGAAATATTTTTGGTTTTTTATGTTTTAAGGAAATAAATAAAAAATGATTAAAAGTTGTCAAGAACCCTAATTCTATGTTGATTTTAAATTATGGCAAAAAAGTTAGAATTATCCTAATTAAACTAAATTAGTTAATTATATTTATTTACAAAATAACTAATTAAAATTAATAAATAAAAACATCCTATTTTTGTGTTTTTCTGAATTTATTATAAAAAAATTAATTTGGTTAATTTAAGTAATAATAATAATAGTTAATAATAAAAACAATTAAATAAATAAATATAAAGGAAGAAAAAAAGAATGAATCCAGGGGGTGTTGGCCCAATTAAGAGGTGTGTTTGGAAATTCTCAGGCCCAACAATACTCAAGCCTGTTTGACTTTGATGATCATCCATACGCTGGTTGACTACGGACTATGGTAGTCATTCCATCCTGGCCATTGGATTTGAATTTGAAGCCATCTGGCGCTTGGGAGTTGGAAGCGTATGGTGGACATCCCTCTTGCAAGCTGCATGTGAACATAGGCAGAAAAATAGGAATAAATATTTTGGGGGACCTGGGATTCGAACCCAGGTCCCAATGATCATATGCACGCGTCCCTGCCACTCAGCCAAGTTGTTCCAATTGTTATTAAAATAAAGAACAATAATTATATAAGAAAATAATCAATATGGTGTAAAACAGAAAAAACGCGCGTGTTTTTCAAATTGTCCAATGGGACACCAACACCTCATCATCTTCTTCATTGTACCTGCAAAAACAGAATCAGATAGCGGGGGTTTTTAACCCCCACAAACCACTACAGGGAAAAATAGCGATTAGCACCACAGTTCATATAAATATTTCGCGAGGGGTGGTTCTTGTTCGTCTTGTCCTCACGAACTCAGTCATGTATCTTAATAGTCTCAATTTTTCCTGGTTTAGGAATCCCCAATTTAAAGCTTAAGAACCCTAAAAAATCGTTCATGGCATCTTGTGATTCAGGGAGTTATAGTTCAATTAAATGATACCATTAGCTTCGTATGGTTCCTAGCAACACAAATCAATCAAGAAAACACGTTAAATATGCATGATTTAAGAGTTACGATTCTGGATAAAAGCTGCAAACCATGAAACAGTATTTGGTGATTCTTTGAGCTTTAAGGCTTGAGTTTGATTGCAAAACACTCCTGGGAACTCCTGCAAGGTGTTTGAATGAAAAGCACGCCTTGAATTGGCCTGGAATGCAAGAATTAGTTTTCAATTTTCTTGAAAATTCTTGAAACGTTATGGGGTCTTTCTGCAGCTTTTTTCACGTCCCCTAGGTCAGGTTAGCTTGCATACATATAAAGCAATTGAATTACGTCAAAAAATTGGATCCAATCCATGTGCATTCAAGTTTAAATTTTTGATTGGAAATCAAATCTTTTTGATTTTTCATGATTGAACAAAGTTGCCAATTTTGGATTTTTTGATATCTTTAACTTGTGCACGAATTTGCCAGCATATCTTGACCATATTTGCTTCACAAATTGATTGAAAAATCAAATCTTGCATTTTCCTACAATTTAAATTAATTAAATGAATTAATATTAATTAAAAATCCAATTAATCAATAAAAATAAGAAAATAAATCCAATTAAGCTTGGTGGGTCGTGCATAGGCCATGGAGGAAGTTTCAAGAAGAGATTTGAGGCCCATTAGCAAAAATAAGGTGTTTTGAGCAAAGTTGACTTTTGCAAATTCATGAAAATTTCCCAACTTCTCCAATGCACAACTTGCTCAATTTTGATCATATGACCATGTTCTTGGACATTTTGGAAAGCTCTTGAAGTCCTCTAACCAATTCCTTTGGTCCCATGTCATTTGGATTTATCAATCTCAAATTATGGCCTTTGACTCAAAGTGTACTTTTGTTGACTTTTGAATTTGACCTATAATGTAGAAATTGATAACTTCTTGTGAGAGCATTTATTGAACTTGGAGTGTGAATATGGATTGTAGGAAATTGCATCCCCTTCAAAATGAGCATTGGGTGGAATTTTTATGACAAACCATGAAAGAGTTATGCGCTGGTCAAGATACAGTTGACTTTTCTACTGTCCAAAAATAGTAACTTTTGCATCTTGATGATTTTTGAGCTATTCTTGTGGAATCATGATCAAGACTTGATCAAATGATGATTGTGGACTCAAAATAATATGTTGACCAAAAATTCTGACTTTTGACTGCAAAATGACCATTTTCCCCTTGTAGTTGATTGTGGATCAAATGAGGCTTTTGACTGTGCAAATTGGCACTGTGAGTCATGAGACTTGGCATGTAGGTGCTTGAGAATGCATATAGGCCTATGAGACTTGATTGAGACATTGAAAACCTCAAATTCCTTGAAAGAACCAAAACCCTAATTTCAGCTGTCTTAGGAGGTGGTTTGACTGTACAATCTTTTGAGCAATCTTGAGCAATTTGAGGATCATTCTTGACAAATCTTGAGGAATATGGGAGGGAAAATTTTGGTGTACAACAACAGTCATGAGGGGAGTAGAAACTTCATCCACCAAGGTCACAAACAAGTTGATATCAATAGCATTAACTCCACGACCGTGCTTAGGCATGGGAGCAGTTATGACATTGGGCTTCCCCGGAGCATCAAACTCAATTTCCTTGGCTTCAATCAGATCTTGTACCTTATTCCTTAGAGCCCAGCAGTCATTGGTATCGTGGCCAGGACTCTCAGAATGATAGGCACACCGAGCGTTTGGATTATATCGGGGAGATGTAGTATTTGGGTTTTTGGGAGCCTTTTTTAAGGTTGCCAAGTTGGATCTCAACAGATGAGGTAGAACTTCAGACAATGTCATGTTGATTCGGGTAAACTGTCATTGTGGTCTTTCCACTCTTTGTTGATTGTTGCGTTGTGGAGCAACTGCAGGCATAAGTATCATTACGGCACTTACTGTCTGACGATGTTCAACCCTGTTTTGGCCCCTCAGGCTATAGATGGCACTCGCTTATTTCTTACCAGCAAAAGGCTTTTTTACGGAACTCGAAGAGGCATCCTTCTGTATCTTGCCGCTCCGAATCCCAGCTTCTACTCTTTCTCTAGTTAGAATCAGCTCGGTGAAACCAGCTGACGAGCTGCCGATCAAATGATTGAAAAATGGACCAGACAGCATCCCCAGAAACATATCAACTAACTCCCGATCAGACAACAAGGGTTGAACTCTTCCAGCCAAGTCTCTCCATTTCTGTGCATAGTCTTTAAAGCCTTCACTTGCACCCATGTACATACTCTAAAGTTGAGTACAAGTAGGAGCAAGGTCGGTGTTATATTGATACTACTAGTAGAAAGCAACAACCAGATCTTCCCAATTTCGGACATTGGCTCCCTCCAGCTGGTAAAACCATTCAAGCTGAGTCCCTGATAGACTATCTTGAAAGAAATGAACCCACAGATTTCTATCAGCGATGTGGGGCTGTGTAGCGGTAGAAATGTTCAAGACTAAGCCATTGGATTGACTTAGACTTTGTACAAATAAAAAATAAAAATCGCCACCATGCTTTATTGTTTCCAAAGGAATGGGAAAAGAGTGAATAACCCAAAAAGAGGGGGAAAGATTCAAGGTAAGGGGGTTGGTTATGCAAAGCGAAGGTATTAGCACCCTAAGCATCTACGGTACTCCGCAGGAACCTCTTTGTAAAAATCTGTATATTTTGGCTATAAAAAATGTGTTTAAAAAAAATGGATGGTGGAGGTGGGAAAAGAAATATATTTTTTATGATTTTTGCACCCACCGCGGTTGCGAACCTTTAGTGTCTACATACCACCTTTCGTGCAATAGGGGATCAGGGTACACGTAGTTCCTCTTTTAAAAATTTAAAACACAAATGTGTTGGTTAATTTTATGAGATAAAACATCATCGTCATTGTCCGTGTGGAAAACATACTTACTACCCACAATCATGAGAAAGGAGAATTTGCATCATCTCAAAGTGGAGGATATGGCTTGGATTTTAAAATCAACAATGCCTCACTCAACACCCAAGTGGAAAATATCTCACTTCACTACATATTGTAGAAGTATAGTTGTTTGCATCACTACAAGGATTGACAAGAGTCTAACCTTTTGAGAAAAGTTTTAAAGATAAAAAAGCCAAAGTGGCAAAATGGTTTGAAATGAGATTGGTTGACTTTTAGTCTTCTCATAAAAATGTCAAAGTATTATTTAATTGATTGAAGTTTATTTATGAAAATGTTTTTGAAAATGCATGGACATAAGTCCAAGTTTATTGTAAAAGTGTTTAAGTTTCAAAACAAGAAGGGTTTTCAAAAGGAGGGAGGAGATTTTTGAAATTAAAGAAGATGGGAGGAGAAGAAGAGGCTATCCTAAAGAATAAGGTAAAAGCTAAGGATAAGGACCATCTAATCAACAAGAAGCTAAAACTTGACATTATGAGCCAAGATAGAATTCCCATTCTTTGCATCACTACCCGCATACAGCCGTTACTCTGCCCAATTTTTGTGTGCAGGTTTTTGTGATTACACCCTTTACTTGTAATCTGGAATTCACCCGCATACAGCCGTTACTCTGCCCAATTTTTGTATGCGGGTGAATTCTAGATTACAAACAAAGGGTGTAATCACAAAAACCTGCACACAAAAACAAACAAGTAACCCAATGTCTTGAGGTAAACCTCAAGAGCTCCAGACAAAATAATCAAATAAGATCACGAAAAACATTCTCGGTAATTTTTTGGGGGAATATACACATATTTTGCACACATATATATTTGGGGCATACGCACATTAATTACATATACACTATGGGTTACATATTGATCTAGGATATCATGCATATACATCATGCATGGCATTTCTCAAAACCTACTGCGAACAAAGCCAAGATCTTATGGCTCTCCATTAGTCTATACCTCGGTTGAAAACGAACAACGAGTAAAAAATTTGTTCTCATCTCTGAACTTAGTTATCTAAGATTTGGATCATTCAAAAACAACTTCCTTTATATTCAATATATTGTGTTGGTCTCCATGCAGCAATATATTTTTTGCTTTGCGATATTGCTCATTGTGTCAGTCTACATGCGACAATGTGTGAAATCTGTAGTTCAACTCATTGTGTCAGTCTCCACACAACAATGTGTTCCCTTTCTTCGTGATCTAGCTCATTGTGTTAGAATCCATGCAGTAATATTGCGAAAATAACAATTTAACTCTTTGCGTCAGACTCCATGCAGCAATGTTGGGAAATCAGCAATTTGACCCATTGTATCAGTGCGACAATGTGTGAAATCTGCAATTTAACTCATTGTGTAAGGCTTCATGTGACAATGTGTTCCTCTTCTTTGTGATATAGCTTATTATGTCAGGCTCCAGGCAGCAATGTTGTGAAATCTGTAATTTGACCCATTGCGTCAGCCTCCACGCGTTGATGTTATCAAACTCCTTCCATTGCATCAGTCTCCATGCAACAATGCTTTTACCAGACTTTGTCTATTGAATCAGTCTCCATGCCACAATAATTTTATCAAACTTTTTCCATGGTATAATCCATTACGTCAGTCTCTAGGAAGCTATGTCACCAACGTAGTTTCTTCTTCGACATAACTCATTGCATCAGTCTCCATGCAATAATGTTGTTATCAGTTTTTCCACGACATAACTTATTGCATCAGTCTCCATGCAGTAATGTTTCTTATCAGTTTTTCCATGACATAACTCATTGCATCAGTCTCCATGCAGTAATGTTTGTTATTAGTTTTTCCTACGATATAGCTCTTTGCATCAACCTCCATGTAGCATTGTGTCGTCCAACTTTATTTTATCCATCCCCTAGGTTGCAATGAATAAATGAGATCAAATTAAATCAAAACTTGCTATATTAGTCTTCAATCATTGGTAAGTTAAATGTTCAAACTTGTATCATTTACCTCCTAGGTTATGGTAAATATGAAAATTTTCACAATTTCTTTTAGATACTGACGAATTATCTGCGTCGTCATATCTAAGTCAAATAAAACTTTGGCTTAGACACTGATAGGATGATACATCATCATCTATGCCCACTATATACTTTCCTAAGAACGTTGTACAACATATTCTTATGATCTTTCAGACAAATCCTTTGGTCTTCCAATATTTAATAAACTTCAGATCAAAACGTGTGAGACTTATATATTCTTGCACTATTCAATCAAAAAGTAATTAAATAGGGGCAGCTGTCATACCCCAAATTTGCCCTACCCTTACAATTATATTTAAGTTTCTATCTAAACAAATCATATTATATAGTTTTTTTATTTCCATGGGAAGTAAAACTTGAAAAGGGGTGTGTAAATTTAAAATGGACCATCAACATCTGATGGCCCATTCAGTTTTTGAAATAGGAGTCTGTTTCAAGAGGGAGGCAATCTTTTAATCAAGGAGATGTGAACATTTCTCTTTTATTAAAGCCCAGTTTTAAATTCTATGAAGGTTTTTTTTAAAAGAGGGTGTATAAAACATTTTGTAAACCAAAGACCTATTACTTTTGAGTCATATGGATCATTTGGGTTTGTCAAATAATTCGTTTTTTTGTAAAAAGGCCCAATTAGACGAGTATGGCCTGTTTCAGTTTTTTGTATCTGTTTTAAAATTTTGTTTTGTTACAATATTATTATCATTAATAGTATTGCTATTTTATTATACTTAAGTTTACTAAGTTATTAAGATATCATGTTACAAACTTGTTTAAATTTATGCTTTGTTTACTCATTAAAAAAAGAAGGTAAAGATTCCAAAAAAAACTACTAGGCCCAATATGGAGGTCCGTTTAGTTTTGATTTGCTTTGAGTTTTGATTTGTTTTAAATATTGAAAACTATAGTTATTACTTTTATTTTGATTTACTCTTAGTATATCAGTTTGGATTGTATTGAAAAAACAGTGATTAAAAGTTAGGTCCAACACCAAGCCCAGTTCGATTAGGAAAAATTATTTTTGTTGCAAATTAGCCAAACATGCCCAAAACAATAAATTGCAAGGCCCAAAACTAAAATAGTACAAATAGGTATTGTACCAATTAAGGGATAGGAAACACATATTTTATTTGTTAAACGGTTACTATGCAACTCAGCAATCAACGCACGATTTTGTACTTATGAGCTTTCCAGAACAAGACCAAGCTGATTACAGAAATAAATTTGATCCATTTTTAAAACCTAACATATTAGTACAAAACCAACATCAAAAGTAGAAGATTACATTATGGAGTTATTCAAATTTACAGACAAGATACAAACCCTAATCAATTACAATTGGAAAATTTTTTAAATCAGTAACAATAAATTAAATTGATTCCTAAATTACTAATCCTAAATCGCTATAAAATAGACAAGAAATTACAGAGATGGGTACAAAACAGAAATTGTGACAGAAAAAAGAAAATACAGGAAAGAATTTGACAGAGAAATTAGAAAGAAATATTGTATGTTACTGAAAGTCGCCTTGTCGCTCACATCTCCACTACCGCTCCACGTCGCCACTCTGTAAGAACTAGGGTTTCAATATCTAAAACCCTAGCCTTCCTTCATCGCCGCCGCTACATCATCTTTGTCGCCGCGTTGCTTACAGAAGAAGGAGAAAGAGTGTGAAGATCGAGAATCGAAAACGGACTCGTAAAGCGACCAAAGGTATCAAAAGGCTTAGCTTCTTTTCTTTTTATGTGGTCGTGTTTGATCTATGGTTTGGGATATATGCGTTGTTGTTTTGTGGTAGCATCAGAGGGAAAGGGATAACTCCGCCGCTTGAAATAGGTTAAAACTGTGTTAGGGTTGAGAGGATAAAAAGGGAAAGGATAGAGACACGGAGAGAGAAAGATGAATAACAAAAATTATTTTGTAAACAAAAAATATATTGTATTGAGATCCAATGTATGTCGCCCACAATAACCATCGTATTCCTTCCATCAT